>OY997590.1:58139090-59353772 GCA_963921825.1 Erodium maritimum | reverse complement strand
GGTTATCGAGACCATTGAGAAATTGATTGAAGTGGTAACACGCGTTGGGGAAGGGTACAAAGGAGGAGAGAAGACACCTGCTCGTGCCGTTACTCCACTATCGTTCAGACTTCTTTCACCATCCCAAAAATCGCCTGCGAATGTTCTTTCACCATGCCCTGCTGGATCCACTACATTGTCAAGCCCTGAATGCGATAATGTGGTTCGGAAATTGTTCGCAAGTAATGATGCAGCCCCTGTGGATAATATTGTTGCAGAACAAACCGAGCAAGAAAAGAATAACAGTGCTGGCGATGAGTTTGACGCTATTTCTGTTGCTTATGGTATTGGGAAGGAAGCTTGTGACATGGTTGTTGATAATCCAATCGCGGAATGTGAAGCTCCCAATGTTGTTAACAAAGATGATTGTTGGGCTCTTGTAGTGGAATCAGACTCACTTACTATAGAAGGCAGTCAAGGAAATGTCAACGGGTCTCCGTCTGTCAATGACTTTTGTCAGACACTTCAAGAGCAACCCGAGCCACTCAATATAATTGTAAAACCCGCTTATAGAAAAAGGGGTATTCTTTTGTAATTAGAATCGTCGGGGTAGTTTTGTGCAATAAGTGGTCTTTGTTAAAAAAAAAGCCTTTAGGGCCAGTTGGCCGGGCCAGGCCCACTGAACCAGCAGAGCTGTGCCAGGCCCAATCCGCAAGAGAGGCCCAAGCCTGGGGTATTTATACCCATGTTTAGGGTTTGAGCAGCCACCATCTGCCTCTCCTTCTTCGTGTGCAACCGCCCCCTTCCGACCCACTCCTCTCGCCCTCTCACCCTCGCCGGAAATCGGCGTCTCCGACCTCAAAGGGCCTCTCCCTCACCGTCCGTCTGCAACCCCGACCACCCCTCTCTTCCCTTCACACGCCGCGTCCGACCTCTCCCTTCCCTCTCCGTCCAGCCACCGCGCCACCACCGAGCCGCCTCCGCTTCTCCGTCCAGATTCGACTGTCCCACCGCCGTCTTCTCCGTCTCCAACCCGATCTCCCTCGTCCCGAGCTCGCTTCGAACTCGCCGGCGGGGAAACAACCACCGAGCCCCTCGGTCTCGCCGCCCTCTCCTTCGTCTTCTCCTCCCTTCGCCGTCGCCGTGAACGACCGGAGCCAGGTCACCGGCGCGTTCGACAGATCCAGGACAAAACCACCTGGGCCGTCCGGATCTGAGGCGAGGAAGGTCCCCGCCGTGCTCCCCACCTCCACGGCTTCAAACCCGACGCCTCCCACCATCATTTTTCTCTACGGTGAGGCCCCGGCCAACGCCACCCTCGTCGGCGGCCGGTCGGTTCGAAACCTGAACATTTTCCCGTTGTCTTTCCTTTTTACGAACCTGCTTTGGATCTGGTCATATTTGGAACAATATTTTGGATCAGGACTCGAATCGTTGAACTGTAAAAAGGAAATCGCAAGCAAAACTTAATTTCAGTCTTGAGTTTTTAAGGAAAATAATGGAAAAGGGGTAAAGTGAGTTTTGGAACTAATAAATCAGATCTGCAAATTGATTTTGGAAACTGGAAACGTTTATTTTGGACTGTTAATCGGACCGGGACAAAAAGTGGAACGTTGAATCGGATGCCTCGAGGTCCGAGCCACGAAACCCGTGCAACGGGAAACGTGCACCGGGTTCTGTGTTAGGGCCCGAGTACTCGAACACGTTTCGTTGTAAATTCCGCTTTTATCCCGCTCGAGTTTAAAGGACAACTGTCGGTTTTAAACTGGATTAATCGTGACCTTTAAATTAACCTGGGAACCGCATCTAATTATGGCTTTCGTGTTATCTTTAGCGTCCGGCTTCGATCGAAGTGAAGCCCGGAGGTAGCGAGCCAGAACGTCAGCAGCTAGGAAACGTAGCAGGTGTTCTTCGGTTGAGGTAGGGAAAAGTAGCCGGATCTCGGCCCTGACTGGGGAAAGTTAACAGTAGAATTGCATGTGACACCGGGGTGTCGTGGGTTGAATAGGTTTACTTAAATATTAGAAAAGCATGATACGGGATCGTATCAATTGTTGGAAAAGCATGTGACACTTAGTAGTGTCGTAGGAGCAGAGAACTTAGCGTTATTAGAATTACTGGAGGCATATGACCATGCCCGAAGGTTGTTTGTGAACTTATCGATATTAGGAGTACTGGAGGCATATGACCATGCCCGGAGGTTGATTGAGAAACTGTTGATATTAGGACTGTTAGAGGCTTTGGTTAAGCCGGAGGTTGATTGTTTATTTGGTGTCTTGGGTGGCCATGAGAGCCCGTGTTATTATTTGTGTTTGGGTGGCCTTGAGAGCCCGTGCTATTATTGTTGCGTCTTGGGTGGCCATGAGAGCCCGTGTTATTATTTGTTTTTGGGTGGCCTTGAGAGCCCGTGCTATTATTGTTGCGTCTTGGGTGGCCATGAGAGCCCGTGTTATTATTTGTGTTTGGGTGGCCATGAGAGTCGTGTACTAAGGTTGGTGTCTTTGGCTGGCCTGACTGAGTTAGAGTCTCGGGGGAGGCTGCAAGCATTCTTTGGCTGGCTTACGAGTTGGAGTCTCGGTAAGTTGCGAGCGTGTATTATTGTTGAGTTTTGGGTGGCCGTGTGTGCCCGTGGGGTCGTCGAACCCGTGTCTTTACCTTTGGTGTTTTGGGTGGCCATGTGTGCCCGTGGGGTTGTGAACCCGTGTCTTTACTGTTGGTGGTTTGAGTGGCCATGAGGGCCCGTGGTTGACTGTTGGTGTCTGGGAAGGCCGTGTGTGCCCGTGGGGTTGTTGAACCTGTGTCCTTACTATTGGTGTGTCTTGGGAGGCCGTGAGTGCCTGTGCGATTTTTGAACCCGTGTCTTTATCGTTGGCGTGTCTTGGGAGGCCGTGAGTGCCCGTGGGGCTGTTGAGTCCGTGTTTTGTGGTTGGTGTCTTGGGTGGCCATGAGTGCATGTGGAGTGCTGAACCTGTGTTGTTGCTGTTTGTTGAACTTGCTTGTGATTGTGATTGTGGTTACCTGAGTGAGAGAGGTTACTAAGACAGGTCGACTGCCTGGACCGACTGGGATTGGAAAGAGCGAGGGACAGAGAAGTTGTAAGATAGGTCGACTGCCTGGACCGACTTTGTGTTGGAAAGAGCGAGGGACAGAGAAGTTGTAAGACAGGTCGACTGCCTGGACCAACTTTGTGTTGGAAAGAGCGAGGGACAGAGAAGTTGTAAGACATGTCGACTGCCTGGACCGACTTTGTGTTGGAAAGAGCGAAGGACAGAGAAGTTGTAAGACAGGTCGACCGCCTGGACCGACTGGGATCGGAAAGGGTGAGAAACAAAATTGGTTACTGAGCAGCTGGTTTGTGATCATTTGTGATGTTGTTTGGTGTCGCGTAGTTTCTTTTGAGTCCTTGGAAGAGGTCGTAATCGTTGTGTCGGTCTACTTACAAGTTTGAGCGTTGAGTCGTTCGAGGAAGGTCACCGTGGGTGTTTGTTAGTCAGAGTACTTGAGTTGGGGACAGTGATCCCAGGAGTTGAGTTTGTTGTTGGTGTTACCGGCATTGTCTGCTAATTATGCCGTAGTTAGTCTGTTATCTGTGGTGGTGAGCGAACGCTCACCCCTAGCTGCTTTTCCTACAGGTACTGATCATAGGACGGACTAGGGGAGCTCTCGAAGCTTGTGGAGCTAGGAGCGGAGTCCGGGTTCAGTCTTTTGAGTCTAGTGACGGATACCTTGCACTTTTGTCCACGTGTTGGGACGTGTTTTTAAGTTGTAAATATTATTTTGATTAATTAAATGGAGATTTTAAAGTGTTTATCCAAAACAGGTTTCATTGTTTTATGGTTTTCAAAACGTTCGCGTCTCGAGTTCGGTTTACTGAAATTGGGGCGTGACAATAATTGTTGTCGAAAAAAATGTCAACAATGATCCACCTGTTAATCAAGCTTGCAAGACTCAACCCCCGCCACTTGTTACTACACGGGTTGACCAAAATATTAATTGTGGTATTGGTGGGAAAGAGGTCCCTGAGGCAGTTGACCAGAATCCTGAACTTGCAATGGCAAGATTTCGTGGATCCATAGTCGAACGCCCTGCTGGCGTACCTCTTCCTGATAAAAAAGGGCCCGTTCATCCTCCTAAGAAGTCGACTGATGGTGTTGGTCATGTGGAGTCTGGCTCAGTTATTAACGCACCGAAGAAGAGAGGTCCCGCTCGTGCACCCGGTAAGAAAGGCCCCGCTGCTGTCCCCGAGAAGAAATTACCCCGTACTGTTGCAGCAAAAAAAGCTCAATGTGTTGTTAAGAAAAATCCCGCTATTGTTAAGAAATGTGCTACAAGTAGCGATAGTTTTACGTCAATTGGGTGTAGCAAAGCATCTTTATTAACGGAAACCCCAGTCAAAAAATCTCCACCTCGTTTGATTGCACCGTCTAAATTTCTATGTTCTCCGTATGTTGATCGTCAAACAGATTATTGGTCCGATCTTCTGGAGGTTGAGGATTGTGTTGCTGATTGGGTGCTGAATATAAACAAAAAGGAGGATTGGTAAGTAAAATATGTTTTTCCCTTTATTTTGTTTTTATATTTTATTTTTGCAAATACAGTGAATAAGCTTTTGTCTCTGTGAATGCAGAGATTTTATGTTTGAGTGCTCTGAAAATTGTATTACCAAGGGGGGCTTTAATTCTTTCAAAAAGGATGCATGGATTGAAGTGGAAACCATTAATGGGTGGTGTCACTATCTGAATCGTCTGGAAACTATCAAGAGTGATTCATCACCTAACCGGTTCTTCTTTTCAGCTTCTCTTAGTGTAAGCATAGTTTGCTCATTTTTTTGGTTGATTGCGTTTATAGTTTGAATTACTTTATTGTGTTTTGTTATTTATATGTTTATTTTGTAGGCTTCGATTGCTGAACATAAAAAAGATGTAGCTTTTGACGAAATTTTTAAGATTGAAACTAAGGAGTTCCCTTCTTTTTCATGGAAGAAGTTGGACTTGGTAAGTATAATACATGGTTGGTTTTAGAATATTCAATATGTTGGTTGCGGTTAAGGTTTGTATGTTTTGCGTCTATACGCACCCTTGCTTGAGAAATAACGTTTACCTGTTTGAGACACGCAATATCTGGTTTGAGGTTATGGATTTTCTTATTTGCAAATATACTCTATCAAGTTTGCGGATAATGAATACATGTTTTGCGGATATGCGCACCCTGGTTTGAGAAACAGTTTTCCCTGGGTTGCTGATAATCAATATGTAGTTTGCTGATAGTGAATATGTGTTTTGCTGATATAGTAGTGAATGGTTGTATTATATAAACCAATTTATCCATTATATTAATATGCTGATGGATTTTATATATGTTCTACAGGTTTTCATAGTTGTTTTTAAGAGCAATCACTACACACTCTTATGCATTGACATGAAGAACGGAAATTCAGATATTATTGACAATGTGAAAGGAACGGTTGATGACGATATCCGTTATGAAAAAATTCACTATACAATGGTACGTATTCTTCTCTCATTGAGTATGTGTTTGATTACTGTCTTCTATTCATTTCTGTTTTTATTTATTTTTCTTTGGTGTTTTTGTGTTGCGTAGAGGTCTAAAATTTGCAAGGTCATATCAAAAACTGATAAAGCTCTAGCTCAGAAAATTTATAAAGGTAAGATTGAACGGTTCCATGTACCATGGGAATCTAACGACAATCATATGGATTGTGGGGTGTATGCTATGTGGCACATGGAATCGTATCTTGGCAATGGGAATTGGGCAGGAGAATTGGCCGTTAATGATGTAAGTTAAACCAAGAATTATTTCTTTGTCAGCGTATAACAATGAGTATAGATTTGATCTTGAAATTTTGATTTTGTAGGCTGCACAAATCGAATTATTGAGGAAAAGATTCCTCTTTAAGTTGGTCACATTTGAGAAGAACAGCATGTGGCTAGGAATTGAGGAGAATATCAAAGATTATTTCAAAAAGAAGAAGACCACATTCAAATTTAGTGTCAAGTATAAAGCCTTATTACCATGCGAACGTCATAAAGCTTAGTGAATTACTCTTTTTGATTACTGTTGTCTGTTTTCAGAAACGACAATTTTTTTGTTTGAGAATTTATGATATATTGTTTCAGAATAATCTGTGTACTGTTTTGAGAATTTATAAGATCTTTTGTTTCTGAATATGCTGTATTTTAGGATAAACAAGTTGTTGGTTGAGGTTATGTGTTTTATGTTTTGCGAATGTATATTGTCTAGTTTGCGGGTACTATTTTTCTGTTTTGCGAAGAGGCAATCCTTGGTTTGCGAAACTGGGGTTCATCTGTTGGTTGAGGTAATGTGTTTTCTGTTTTGCGAATATATAGTGTCTAGTTTGCGTGTACTATTTTTCTGTTTTGCGAATAGTTAATCCTTGGTTTGAGAAACTGGTTTCCTTGTTGGTTGAGGTCATGTGTTTACTGTTTTGCGAATATATAGTGTCTAGTTTGCGGAACTATTTTTCTGTTTTGCGAATAGTCAATCCTTGGTTTGAGAAACTGGGTTTCCTTGTTTGAGATTATGCAATATGTTGGTTGAGTTTCAGTATTGTATGTTCTGCGGATATACGTAACGTGGTTTGCGGAATAACGTTTACATATTTGAGATATGCAATGTTTGGGGTTGAGGTTTTGGATTGTCTTGTACGAAGAATACACTGTAGTTCTGTTTGATTTAACAATGATAAGATATGCCTTAATATGTTAGTAGCTTCAGTAATTTTTTTTGAGAATAATCATGTCTTGGTTAACGAATATAACCATACGTGTTTGAGAATACAGAACATGTCGTTTGCGAATTAAATATAGGTGACTATCACAGTGAAAAGCAGATACTAGTCATACATTCACTGAGAAACCAAGTTTTCAAAAGACAACACAAAAACATCAAAAGACGATTGACATCATAATAGGGAAAATATAACTACATCCTTCTTGTGTCGGATGTGCCCTAGTCCAGTTCTACCTCAATGGTTTTGAAGAAGTCCTGAATCTTTTCCAGTGTCGCCATCATCTTGTCCCTATCTTCCTTGTGCTTTTCAGTCGAGTTGCTCATGTCAAGCACTTGCAGTTCATTGGCAAGGCTTTCCACTTTCTCGTGCATCAGCAAAAAGTGGATCTGGCATAGTGCCAACCTTATTTTGCGAAACTGCATTGCAGACTGCAAAGCGACTTCCTCTCTGGCACGTTCCATAGCTTCTGCGGTGCAAACGTTTCCTTCCCCTCTGGTGCGTTTCCTGTTTGGGGTCATCGCTTTTGCAGACAGGTGGTTTGAAGTTATTTGAGAAGAGAATTTTAAATTGAAAGAGAGTTGTAGTGTTCAGTGATATAGGGGTGGGGGTATTTATAGTTGAATTCTTGTGGTGGCATTATCGTTATTATGTTTAAAGTAGAGTTCTAATTATAGACAGATTAGTTAACTAATAATAATTCCGCAAAACATATACCTTATTTTCGCAATCCGTATCTCATAATTATCAAACTAAATGCTGATTTACGTGTATCGGTATGTGATACTATAAGATATTGTAGAAGACACGTGTCAATCGTTACGAAAATCAGACGTATCATGTAATCGATATGATTTCAAAATCAGACGGTTAAGTTTTCACGGTTATATTTCATCATTACTAAAATCCCACTCGAATGCACGAAGATCTTATCGCATTTAATGCGTTGGTAAGTCTTATCGCACTTGGTGTTTGCGGATACGGACTTGTAGTTTGCGGATACAAAAATCATGGTTTGCTAATATTGTTAATTTATTCGTCTGTACTTGTTGTTTGCGGATACTGTTATTATGTTTCGCGAATTTAATTATGGGATGTAGTTTGCGGATATGCCCTAGTTGTGTGCAAACATGTTAGCATTTCAGTAACTTTCATTTTGCGAACAATCATGTTCTCTTTTACGAAATTAAAAATACGTCTTCGAGAATACATAATATGTCTTTTGCGAATTTAATATAGATTACTTTAACAGTAGAATAGGTAAATACTAATCATCCTTTCATTGAGAAAAAAAGTGTTCAAAACACAAAACAAAAACATTAAAAGACGATTGACATGATAATAGTGAAAATATAACTACATCCTTCATGGGTTGGATGTGCCTTCGTCTTCTGCTATCGCCATGCTTTTGAAGAAATCTTGAATCTGTTTTAGTGCCGTCATCATCTTGTCTCTATCTTCGTTAAGCTTTAAAGTCTCGTTCCTCATGTCAAGCACTTCCAGATCATGGATAAGGTTTACCACCTTCTCCTCCATCAGAAAAAAGTGGCATTGGATTAGTGCCAACTGTACTTTGCGAATCTCCATTGTCGTATCCATAGCCGCTTGCTCCATCTCACGCATCTTCTTAGAACGTTCCTCTATGGTACGTTCCATAGCTTCTTCGGTGCAAACGTTACCTTCAACTCTGGAACGTTTCCTATTGGGGGCCATCTCTTTTGCAGATCTGGTGGTTGTGAAATTGAAGGAGAGTTTTAGGGTTAAGTAGTATAGGGGTGGGGGTATTTATAGTTGAAATCTTGCGGTGACGTTACCTTCAACTCTGGAGCGTTTCCTATTGGGGGTCATCTCTGTCACGCCCCAATTTCAGTAAACCGAACTCGGGACGTGAACATTTAAAATGATAAAACAATTGAAACCTGTTTTGAATAAACACTTTAAAATCACCATTTAGTTAATCAAAATAATAATTACAACTTAAAATACGTCCCAACAAGTGGACAAAAGTATGGTATCCGTCGCTAGACTCAAAATAAACCCAGAATCCCGCTCCCAGCTCTTCAAGCTTCGGAAGCTCACCTAGTCCAACGTGCAACCGGTACCTGTAGGAAAACAGCTAGGGGTGAGCGTTCGCTCACCACCACGGATAACAGACTGACTACGGCATAATTAGCAGACAATGCCGGTAACACCAACAACCAACTCAACACCGGGGATCTCCACCCCCAAACTCAAGTAACCCGACCGACACCCACACACTGATACTTTCCTCAGCAGACTCAACACTCGGACACGTAAAGTAGACCCGACACAACGATTGACGACCTCCTCCAAAGACACGACAGACCACCACGCAACACCCAAGATCACAAAGGATCGCACACCAAACAAGATCACAAAGGATCGCACTCCTGTCAGCTGCTCAGTGCCGGTTGCTAACCGGATGGGCTCGAGCCTGCCCCACGCGCTTTGCCGATCCCTGTCAGGCTCTAGGCGGTCGACCTGTTGGCGATATATACAACGCTGCTTTTTCGATAGCTAGTCGGAAGGGGAGCTGCCCTCTCATCGCCTACAAATGCTCACAACCTCCCAAGACTCGAACTCGGTCAGGCTAGCCAAAGAACGCTCGCAACTTTCCGAGACTCGAACTCGGTCAAGCCAGCCAAAGAACGCTCGCAACCTCCCGAGACTCGAACTCGGTCAGGCCAGCCAAATTCCACACCACTTCCCAACACACAGTCGGGTCACTAACCTCGGGCAAGCACAATCACAATCACAAGCAAAGTTCAACAAACAGTAACAACACATGTTCAACACTCCACATGCACTCATGGCCACTCAAGACACCAACAGTAAAACACGGACTCAACAACCTCACGGGTACTCACGGCCTCCCAAGACACACCAACCCTAACTCACGGGCTCAACAACCGCACGGGCACTCTTGGCCACCCAGGACACACCAACAGTAACTCACGGGCTCAACAACCCCACAACGCTCATGGCCACCAAGACAAACCAACAGTAACTCACGGGCTCAACAACCCCACGGGCACTCATGGCCACCAAGACACACCAACAGTAACTCACGGGCTCACCAACCCCACGGGCACTCATGGCCACCCAGGACACACCAACAGTAACTCACGGGCTCAACAACCCCACGTGCAATCACGGCCTCCCAAGACACACCAACAGTAACTCACGGGCTCAACAACCCCACGGGCACTCATGGCCACCCAAGACACACCAACAGTAACTCACGGGCTCAACAACCCCATGGGCACTCATGGCCACCCAAGACACACCAACAGTAAAGACACGGGTTCAACAACCCCACGGGCACTCATGGCCACCCAAGGCACACCAACAGTAAAGACACGGGTTCAACAACCCCGCGGGCACTCATGGCCACCCAAGACACACCAACAGTAAAGACACGGGTTCAACAACCCCACGGGCACTCATGGCCACCCAAGACACACCAACAGTAAAGACACGGGTTCAAAAACCCCACGGGCACTCATGGCCACCCAAGACACCAACAGTAAAACACGGGCTCTCATGGCCACCCAAGACACAACAGTAAAACACAGGCTCTCATAGCCACCCAAGACACAAAATACACAATCAACCTCCGGCATAACCAATACCTCCAACGGTCCTAATATCAACAGTTTCACAATCAACCTCCGGGCATGGTCATATGCCTCCAGTACTCCAAATATCGATAAGTTCACAATCAACCTCCGGGCATGGTCATATGCCTCTAGTAATTCTAACATTGATAAGTTCTCTGCTCCTACGACACTACTAAGTGTCACATGCTTTTCTAATATTCGCTACGTTCCCGTATCATGCCCTTCTAATATTCGATAAACCTACTTAAACCCACGACACCCCGGTGTCACATGCAATTCTACTGTTAACTTTCCCTAGTCAGGGCCGAGATCCGGCTACTTTTCCCTACCTCGTGCGTGTTCTCCAAAAGCCAACCAACAAGCTCCGGCGTGATCTTAGTCACTCGCCTAGCTTTCCTTTCCATCGGTCTGTAGCACGATCTAATAAGAACACGATTTTAAATACTTATAAGCTCGCAGACATAAACTGGAATTCAGTAAACTCGACGCCCAAAAGTAACCCCGACAATGTCGATCACTCCTAAACTTCCCAATTACTCGATATTGTCGATAAAGGACCCGTAAAGGCCCGATTCGCCCGACATGGCGAATCTGCCCGGGTTTTGTAAATACCCTTCCGGGGCTCCGAAAATTCCCGTTTTCGTTTCTACGGTCTTAGAATAATTCAAGAGTTCCTAGGCACTTGACGGAATCGAATTCCGACTTCCGAGTCAATTAATTAACGTTTAAAGTTTCTAAACCCGATAATTACAACTTTCGCAATTTAATTCCAAATTTCGATTCGGTTGTGGATAAATGATTCGGGGAACGTTCTAAACCACCCGAACACGAAAACCCGATACCTGAGCATGTGGGCCCCACACGGCCACAATAGTAAAATTTCCTTTTCGCCCCAAAACGTTCCTAACGAACCCCAAACCTCAATACAACCCTAAACTAATAGTTTTAAACCAAAACCTAATTTTAGAACTTGACAAAACGAAGATCGGTTTGGTGCTTACCGTAGAGGAAGACGATGTGAGTTTGATTCTCCTAACTTTGAGACGATCCAAGGGTTGGATGGAAGGGAAACGTCACAAATCCTCAAGAACACCTCTCTTTTTCTCTCTTCTCCTTCTCTCTCTAAAACTCTCTTCTTTTCTAAAACTAACTCCTTTTCTTCTCTTTTTTTGAAATGAATGTGTAAGTCATCTCTTTTCCCTTTTGTTTTATTTAAAAAAAACAACTAATACTTTAAAAAGTAAACTAACCATCAAGTAGTCTCCTCTTGTCTTGTCCAACAAACCTAACACCACCACATTGGTGACATGTGGCAAGTGGGTCACATCCCTTTTTGGAAAATATCTCTTAGATATTTTTCATTCAGATTCGTGAAATTCGGACGTTTCGGGCCCCGAACGAGCACTTTTTCCAAGAAATTACGAACCTTCACGGGCTACAAGGAAACGGCTCAACTAAGATCGCTACGATGACGGCTAAGCTTTTTGGAACCAAAACGGTCCTCGAATGGACCAAAACGTCGCTCGGTTGACATTTCCAGCGAAAAGTCAACATTTCCCAAAACGATCAGAAAGTTGCCCTGAGTACCCCGGAACTCACTTTGGTCGATATCGGGGTCAACTTAAGTCCGGTATGACCCTCGGGGTCATTTTAGGTTCAATTAAGTGTCCGTCTTAAATTTTTTAAATTTTCCTGTTTTTCGCAGATTTGATTGGCGTTGACCGGGAGTGGTTATTACAATCTTAGAACGTTCCTCTATGGTACGTTCCATAGATTCTTCGGTGCAAACATTACCTTCAACTCTGGAGCGTTTCCTATTGGGGGCCATCTCTTTTGCAGATCTGGTGGTTGTGAAATTGAAGGAGAGTTTTAGGGTTAAGTAGTATAGGGGTGGGGGTATTTATAGTTGAAATCTTGCAGTGGCATTATCGTTATTTTGTTTAAAGTAGAGTTCTAAATATATATAGATTAATTAACTAATAATGATTCCGCAAAACATATATCTTATTTTCGCAATCAATAACTCATAATTCTCAAACTAAATGCTGATTTACGTCTATCGGAATGTGATACGATAAGATCTTGTAGAGGACACGTGTCAATCGTTCCCCAAAATCAGATGGTATGATTTCAAAATCTGACGGTTAAGTTTCCACGGTTACATTCCATCATTACTAAAATCCTCCTTGAATGCACCAAGATCTTATCGCATTTAATGCGTTGTTCAGTCTTTTCACCGCCGTTTGGTTTAGTTTAAATCATTTTTTAACCCTACAAATTATGTCATCATAGATCTTTTTTTTAATTAAGTCATGTCACCATATAGAAAGTACTGTAGTAGCGGCGAGGAAGAGGTAACTTCAAAGAGACGAAGGGTTATTTCACATGATGATGAAGAGGATTGCCCTATTATCATCAGTGACGATGACGATGATGAGAAAGAGGAGGATAAAGAAAATGTGGAGGAAGACGATGATGGGTATAATGGTGATGTTGAAGAGGATGATGATGTTGAAGAGGATGATGATGCGGAAAAGGAAGAAGAAGATTATGGTTATAATGGTGATGTTGAAGAGGATGAAGAAGAACATGATGATGCTGATGAAGACGAAGAAGAAGAAGAAGAAGAAGAAGATGATGATGATGATGATGATGATGATGATGATGATGATGATGATGATGATGATGATGATGATGAAGAATACTCGGAGAATGAAGATTGATGAATGTAACTTATGCGACAAGTTCTTTCAGTTTTAGGAAATAGGACTCTCTGTTTGTGAATATAGAACTTATTTTTTTGGGTATTCATATATGGCCTTGTAGTTTGCGGATACAGAGATCCTGTTTTGCTAATATTGTTAATTTGTTTCCCTTAACTTGTTGTTTGCGGATACGGACTTGTAGTTTGCGGATTCATATATACTGGTTTGCTTATATTGTAAATTTGTTCCTCTTAACTTGTTGTTTTTGAATACTGTGATTAAGTTTCGTGCCTATTATTATTGACTTATAGTTTCGAATACAGAGATTCTGGTTTGCGGATACAGATATCATGGTTTGCTGATACTTATATTCGGTTTCGCGTGTAACACAAATCATGGAATCATACATAACTTGAAAGCGAAATATAAACGTATTTAAGGAAAAAGATTTTGTTATTGATTAATAAGATTTGGTTAAGAACAGATAAAGGGAAACAAAAGAGACTAGGGTTTGCTATGCCTATACCACTAGTTTCATAGCTTTGTTCACCGCTATGATCACTTCGGTTATCTTCATGTTCAGGGCTGAGTTTACAAGCGCTTCTTCGGAGCTCATGTCAGTGCACAGCTGTTCGCCTACTTCCATACCCAAAATTTCAAGCTCAAGCTCAATGTCAGAAAGCTTACACCCTATTGCCTTGAAGTTCATCAAAAACTCCTCATGCTTGATGAGACGCTTTTGTTTTTTGTCCTTATTCTGCTCCTTCAGCTTCCTTTCGCGTTCTTCGAATTCATTTTCATAACTTCTACGCTTCTTGCTGCTTGAGGACGACATTTTTTCAGAGTAAAATTGGTTATAGGAAGAGTTGAGGGATGAGTATAGAAGAATACAGTATTGGGTATATATAGGGTAATATCTAGGGCATCGTGGGTTAGTGGAGCAATTAATTCTCCCCCACGTTTCCACGCTGTCAATATATGATTGGTCTACCACAAACCGGTCCACTTTCCCTTTTGTACGCAAAAACGAAGTTGTATATTCTCTTTACTTGGTGTTTGCGTATACGATCTTGTAGTTTGCGGATACTGTTATTATGTTTCGCGAATATAATTATGGACGGAAGTTTGTGGAAACATAGATCCTGTTTTGCGGATACAGAGATCATGGTTTGTTGATTCTAATAATCTGTTTCGCGTGTAACACAAATCACGAAATTATATATAATCGAAAGTGAAATATAAACTATTTTAAGGAAAACGATTTTTTTTAATTAATTCAAACTGGTTAAGAACAGACAAAAGGAATCGAAGAGAATAGGGTTTGCTACCCCTATACCACCAGTTTCATAGCCTTGTTCACAGCTATGATCACTTCGGTTATCTTCCTGGTGAGGGCTGTGTTTGCAAGCACCTCTTAGGTGCTCATGTCAATGCACAGCTCGTCGCCAACATCCATGGCCAAAATTTCAAGCTCAAGCTCGATCTCAGAAAGCTTAGGCTTGATTGCATTGAAGCTCGTCACAAACTTCTCGTGTTTGATGACACGCTTTTCTTTTCTGTCCTTCTTGTTCTGCTCCTTCATCTTCCTTTCGCGTTCGTCGAGTTCATCTTCATAGCTTTTACGCTTCCTGCTGCTTGACGACGCCATTTTTTCAGAGTAAAATTGGGTATTCGAAGAGTTGAGGGATGAGTATAGAAGGATACAGTATTTGGGTATATATAGGGGAACACGTAAGACATCATGGGTTAGTGGAGCAATTAATTCTCCCCCATATTTCCACGCTGTCAATATTTGATTGGTCTACAACAAACCGTTTCACTTCCCTTTTGTACGCAAAACGAAAGTAGTAAATTCTCAAATCATTACACATTTTTTAGTAAACAAAATTTGAAATATTCGCAAATAATTTGTTATATTAAATTCGTATAAATGAAACAGCCTATATTAAATCCGCAAAACCAATTGTGTATATCCGCAAACATAAAAAACCAAATCCGCAATTGATAATCTTTATCAGTCTACTTCTTCTTCTTCCTATTCTTACTCAGTGGGGCAGGTTCTTGTGTCATGGCTTTGCGTTCTGTGTGAACAATATATTATATTAAATTTCACATAAATAAAAACATGTGCAGAAATGAAATTTATTAATTCGGACAACTCAAACATATGTATCCTCAAACAGTCTGTATTTATTCGCAAAACTTATTGTCTATATTTGCAAACACAAACAACGAAATCCGCAGTTGAAAATATACATCGTTCTACTTCTTCTTCTTCTTATTCATATTCAGAGGGCAGGTCCTTGTGTCATGGTCTTGCAATGTGCGGCATGTGGCGCATAGCCGTTTTCGCTTGTTACTAGCATTGATTGCCTTTTCTTTATTACTGATCATTCTACTCCCAGATCGCAAGCGAGAGCCCTTGGTGTTTGTGATATTTGGTGGCTGGACAGTGACTATTTCTGGTAATTTGATCCCTGTCACCGATGCTATGAAACTTGTTCTATTGAGTCTATTCTCATTCACTATGGCATCCACCGTCTTAACTCTGTATCGATTTAGAGTGTCCAACAATCCTCGAATACTTGAAATTGCTGCATCTTCTGTCCCAATCATTTCAGTAAACCTGGTTTTCACTGCATCCATAACTTCATCGTCCTTCAGACTAGGACCTTCAGGTGCAACACCATTAGAAGACAATGTAGTTGTCAAGTTTGTGTGTTTACACCATCTCGGGTTTACCAGCGTCCTAGGAATCTTCCTTAACGTTGTGTTTTGCAGCGCAAAGAATATGTGAGAACATATATAGCCCGTTGTTAGAAGCTTGTTGCAATTGCACTCAAAGTTGTTTGTACTCATCGTCCAAGTCACCCTGAATTCCTTACCATCTTTAATAATCGACGAATCCCTGACTTTATAGACAATGATGTCATCTACGGTGTCATCCATGTCTGGAAAGCTGCAACGGTTGAGAGCGTAAACTATATGCTTTTGTATGTCAGCAAACACAGTATGTGTGTATATAGTCCAAGCATCTGCTTCAAACCACGTGTTTGTCTTCAGCACCGGATATGAATTGTAGCTGTGCATCATAAGACTGAAATGCTCATTCATTTGGTTCTCTATCACCACTCCACACCGCCATATCAAGTGAACAAGGTTTAGGTACTGATCTGTGAGTTGTTGGTAGGCCCGGTTGGCTGATTCAGACCTTGATGTTGTTCTCATAAACAACCCCATCGGGAAATCCCTATGGTATGCTGGGATCCAACTATGTCGCAGCTCGAATATGCCATTGAGCCAACTGTTGTCCTGCAAATTCAAGTCTTCAATAATGCTAGCCCACTCTTCATCAAACTCATCAGGTCCTATAAGGTTGTTGTATACTATGGAATCCAACCTTTTCTCAAAGTCTGTATCATTTGTTATACTTCCAGGCACCTGTAACATTTTTCGTAAGATTTGTAAAGTCGAACAAATAAATAATAGAAATTGACAATACTGTGGCATATGGATATTTTGTGTTCATAGATTGAGAAAACAGACATAACAGTTTGAGAATAGATATAAACTCATCGCATAGTAGTTAACTATGAGAACCATATTAAGAATAAAACGTTTCGAGTAAACAAGCATTACAAGATGTGGATACAGAGTATATGATTTTCTTATAGAGACTGACCTTAAGACGAATCTTATTCATAATGTGCCACATGCAGAGTTTGTGCTTAGTGTCTGTCATGAGTTTAGGTATTGCAACTTTCATTGCTGGGTCTTGATCTGTCACCAGATACATTGGTTGCTTCCCATTCATCGCTTTCAGAAAAGCGTTAAACATCCAAGTGAAAGACTCGATATCCTCATGTGTTACCAGTCCCAGCCCAAAAGTCACAGATTTGTCATAGTTGTCTACTCCTGTAAACGGACAAAATGGCATCGAGTACCTACAAAACATCAATCGTTAATAAAGAATAATGTTTAAATTTTCTTTTTCAATGAATTAGCGAATACGAGTAATACTTACTGGTTAGTCCTGTAAGTTGTGTCAAAGGAAACATTATCCCCGTAAAGCTCGTAATTCTTGATATCTATTTCATCACACCAGAATAGCTTAGTGAGGCTTCCGCTTGTGTCAACATCATACTCATAGTAGAACTTGTTGTTGGCTACCTTCTTGTCACGGAACTGGTCAAGGATTATCTGAACATCACTTCCTCCAATATAGGCTTTCAAGTCCCTGTGGTAGTTGAAGAAATCTTGCTTCAAAGCTCCAACATGGCTGGGGCCTCCGCGTGTTTCACTGATTAGTCTGTGTGTCTTTGAGGGACCTATTCCCGATCTCTCGCAAAAGTTCATATACTCAACATGGTTTCCTTCCATGTGTCGGTTACCTCGCATCTCATGTCTGTGCTCCGCTCCAACCATAGGGTGGTTATGACCTTCAACAAATTTTGATACTTTGTATCCTAATTCCTCCGAAACAAATGTGAACCTTATGATTGCTTCATAATTAATTCTTGTGAGCAATATGTTCCTCTTTTTTGTAGGCTTTGAAAGTTGCGGACTGTTTTGTTCGGGGATCTCACCCTGTTTGGAGCATACCATGTACTTTTGTTTTATGTTGTTTGTTTCATCCTTCTTCTCCGTAGACCTTCTGGTAGTGAATCCAGGCAGTCTAGCGTAATTTTGGTAGAAATCTATCGCCTTATTCAGTGTCTTGAATTCCTTTCCTACAAACGGCGTTCGTTCAGGCTGGCAGGATGGCAAGTATATCCTGGTTCCTCCAGCTAGAAAACAGAACAGTGTTTTGGAGATCTGATTCCTCAGTATAGTCACTGTCTGTGCCTGCAGTTGATATTCATCGAAATAAGGATCAGTTTGAGGATGTAATAATTTCGGATTGCATATACAGCACACATAGAATCAAATAGTTATAATATACTCAAATTGATACACATGCAGTAGTATATAGTAACAGGAAAAGTAGATTATTTATCTTTTGCGGAAATAAGCAAGTTAGTTTTGTCATGGAGGAGATTTTATATATTTTTTGAGAAGAAACAAATATTTTATGTCGCTAAATATCGTACAACACAAACTACTGTTTTGAGTATCTAGGCATTCTAGTTTACGGATAAAAAAACCACCATGATCATGACGTTTTGGTCAACGGAAAATCAGAATTTGCAGTGATTCTAGAAGAAAATCAATTTTGTTGAATAGATCTATACTTACATATTGTAGATGACATCTCGATTTGTGTATTGGTTTCGAAGAATCGCAGTTCTTTTAACCTAGTCTGTGATCTAGATTTATTCGAGAAAACTCCGATCAAGGGTTGATACTTGGAAAATCGTAGAGATTTTTTAGAGAGACTTTGTAACTCTGTGTTTGATTCGATTTCTTATTTCTTGTTTAGGAACTTTCCATTTTTGAATTTCGAGGTTTTATAGAGAAAGTTGGGGTAAATTCGCGCGCTAATCTAGGACCGTCGATATATTATTCGCAATGGACGAACCCGATTCAGTTTTGAAAGTTCAATCGAAACATTTTATTTTATTAGCGAATAGATTCTTTGCGTATATTTCAGATTTAGTTTGCGGATTTTTAATGTCAAGTTTGCGGATATTTCAGAAGTAGTTTGCGGTTATTTCATATCTAGTTTGCGGATTTTTGAGTTATTGTTTGCGGATACTGTCAGTCATGTTGAGAATACAGAAAGCATGGTTTTGAGAAAATACATCATCTAGTTTGAGAATACTTATAGATTCATTAGGAAAAGATGGTGTGTGAAACACCAAACAAAAACATAAAAGACGACATGCATGAAAAACTAGATACCGCCGTTCTTCTTCTGGATGTGGCTTAGGGATCTACAGTTATTTTTCCGAGGAATTCTTGATACTCCCTCAGTTTCTCAAGCATGCGTTCTTTCGACTCTCTTTCTTCTGTGTTCCACATTAGGTTTTCATCCGTTTCGATTTCAGCAAGGAGCTTGACCACCTGCGCATCCATCATCAGCATGTTATACTGGATTTTTGTGAATTTGAGCTTCTAGAGATGGTGGATGGTAGCCAAACGCCTGGCTTCATCCTCTGCATTCATCCGAGCCCATTCAGCATTCATTGAGGCCATTTTTGTTGCGTTTTTTGAGTTGAAGAGTGAAATATGTGTGAAAGTAGTTACTCAGTAGTGGTATTTATAGCAATGGTCCTAGGGGGTATTATTGTAATCTTCAACAAAGTAATGGGGTTAGTGGGTAGTTACTTTTCAAGGTCAGAATATCAAGTGTTTTATCCAAAACTGACGATTTGTATTTCTTATGTATTAAATTCTCAAACAATTATAAAATTATCCTCAAAATAAAAATCACTGGCTCTTTGCAGTATACAATCGTGTCTTGACACGCGTCACTTCCAAATCTCACCATTGTCTGATCAGTATCTTTGGTACATCTCTCTCGAGCCACACGAAATATTTTCTCAAATATTAAACAATAACGAATTATGAAGTTTGCGTTTGTGACTTTACGAGTTTGAGAATACAAGGCATCTTGTTTGCGGAACCATTGTGTACATTTTGAAAACTAGGAATTTCTCTTGAGCCACACGAAATATTTTCTCAAATATTTAAGAAGAACGAAAAATGATGTTTGCGTTTGTGGCTTTACGAGTTTGAGAAAACAAGGTATCTTGTTTGCGGAATATTGTATACATTTTGCAAACTAGGTAGTGTATTGTAATATATTGTGTAAATTTTTGTGCATATTTACTTAAAAAAAAGGTTTTCATTGATTCATCTGTAGTCAGGAAGAACAACAAAAATAACGACATCATACAGAAGAACCAAAAGCCAACACAAAAGACATTAAAACAGAAGGGAAAGTTCATGCAATCCCTTAGATGCGCTGTTCTACAACGGTTCCAATTATAGCCTTATACAACTGGAGTGTCTTCCTCATGCTCTTCACGCACTCCTTGTGTTCTTCATCCGCGTTGGATATGTCTTCTGCATACAATTCAGCCATCAGTTTTGTAAAGACCGGGAAAATTTATTATTTAATTATTAAAGTTTAACGTCGAGGTTAGAGAACGGTGTGAAATTTAAAGCGAATTTTGGTCCGAGTTCAAAAAAAAAATAGAGAGAAAGAATTTTCAAAAAAAAAAAGGGAAAAGGCCGACCAGGCCTGAGAAGGCCCGACCAGCCTGCCCTCCCGTTTGGGCCGCACGGCCCAGCTTGCACATGAGGCCCAAGGGTGCCAAGCCCAGCTGATTGGTTTCGGTATAAAAGGGAAGTTAAGGTGAAACCCTAACAGGTGCAGCCTTTTTTTTGCCTCCTCCCTCTTCGATCCATCCCCCTCCCTCTCTGCCAAACCTCACCCTACCTCCCTCCCTTCCCTCAACTCCGGTCGCCGGCGCCAGTCCCGAGTCCGACCGCACCTCCCTCTCACGTCCCCACGCCGACCTCCCTCTTCCCTCACGTCCCCACGCCACCCCGTCTCCTCCTTCTTCTCCGACCCCAACCACGCCACCGTCTCTCCCGTCCAACCACGCCGCTTCTTCTCCGTTCAACCCGCCGCCGTTCCGAGCCCCTCGCACCGACCTTCTTCTTCCCGGAGCGTGGCCGAACTCCCGGCCAGCTCCCGTGCTCGACTCCAGCCACAGATCCCTGCCACAGACCGCCGGCCACGCCCTCGTCCCGAGCTTCTCGCCGGCGCGTTCGACAGATCCGGGATGAAGCCACCATGGCCGTCCGGATCTGAGTCGAGAAGGGTCCAGCCGTGCCCCGCCGTCGTGCACCGCCGTGCGCCGCCGTCGCCATTGCCGTCCCTTCTCTACGGTTAGGCCCCGGCCGAAACCGCCCTTGCCGTCGGCCGACCGGTTCGAAACCGAACCCTTATTTTTTCCCGTCTTCGAACTTCTGTGAATCTGGTTTTGATGTAACAAACAAAGAAAATGAAATAAAACCTGTTAAGGAAGTTGATTATTATTTGGATCGGTTGTTAAATTAAAAGGGGAAGTACGTTGAATCAAAAATCAGATTGGAGTAAAAGATGATTTTTGGATCTGTTTTGGTTGGAATCGAAATCAAGATTTTGGAAAGAAAAGGGTTGTAAAACGAAAATCAGATTTGAGGAAAAAGGAATAGGGATTTAAAATAAAAGGAATTACAAGCAATTTGGTTTTTAAAACGGTTGTAAATCGAGGAGTAGAGAATCAAATTTTGGTTAAACGGGATTTAGGAACGGTTGTTCAAAAACCAAACTTAAATCATTTTGGGCTCAAGAGAGCGGATCAGAAACAGATTTGGAAATAAAAGGGAAGTAAAATCAGTTCAATTTAAAACGGAATTTGAGCAGTTAAACGAAGCTGGAACTCTGGTTAAAATAAACTGCTTATTGGGTTTAAAAAGGAACAAAAGCGGACCGCTGAATCGGACCTCGGGATTCGTGCATTGGGACCGTGCCTCGCATGCACCGGTTTCGGTGCTCGGGTACCCAAACCCGATTCGCCGTGACCCCGCTTTTAGCCCGCTCGAGTTTAAAAGACAAATGTCGGATTTAAACTGGACAAATCGTAATCTTTAACTTAACGGTAGAACCGGGTTTAATTTATGGCTTTCGTGTTATACTTAGCGTCCGGCTTCGATCGAAGTGAAGCCCGGAGGTAGCGAGCCAGAACGTCAGCAGCTAGGAAGCGTAGCGGGTGCTCGTCGGTTGAGGTAGGGAAAAGTAGCCGGATCTCGGCCCTGACTAGGGAAAGTTAACAGTAGAATTGCATGTGACACCGGGGTGTCGTGGGTTGAATAGGTTTATTTAAATGTTAGAAAAGCATGATACGGGAACGTAGCAATTATTAGAAAAGCATGTTACGGGAACTTAGGAATTATTAGAAAGGCGATACGGGATTGTAGCGTTTATGAGAAAAGCACGTGACACTTAGTAGTGTCGTAGGAGCAGAGAACTTAGCGTTAATTGATTTACTGGAGGCATATGACCATGCCCGGAGGTTGTTGTGAACTTGTCGATATTAGGAGTACTGGAGGCATATGACCATGCCCGGAGGTTGATTGTGAAACTGTTGATATTAGGACTGTTGGAGGCTTGGGTTAAGCCGGAGGTTGATTGTATAATTTGGAGTCTTGGGTGGCCTTGAGAGCCCGTGTAAATTGTTGTTGAGTTTGGGTGGCCTTGAGAGCCCGTGTAAATTGTTGTTGAGTTTGGGTGGCCTTGAGAGCCCGTGTAAATTGTTGTTGAGCTTGGGTGGCCTTGAGAGCCCGTGTAAATTGTTGTTGAGTTTGGGTGGCCTTGAGAGCCCGTGTTAATTGTTGTTGAGTTTGGGTGGCCTTGAGAGCCCATGTTATTTGTTGTTGAGTTGGGTGGCCTTGAGAGCCCGTGTTAATTATTGCTGAGTCTTGGGTGTCCATGAGAGCCCGTGTTGTCGTTTCGGTGTTTTGGGTGGCCGTGAGTGCCCGTGGGGTTGTGAACCCGTACTTTATCGTTGGTGTCTTGGGTGGCCATGAGGGCCCGTAGGGTTGTTGAACCTGTGTTTGGTTGTCGGTGTTTTGTTGGCCTTGAGCGCCTGTGTAGTTGTCACCGGTATCGTTACTGTCTGTTTGAACTTGTTTGTGATTGTGATTGGTTACTGGTTACTGGTGGAGGTTGTGTGGTGTAGCTAGCCTCCCGACTGGGATCGGGAGAAGCGGAGAGGTTGTGGGCTAGCTCCCCGACTGGGATCGGGGGAAGGACGCGCGGGTGTGGCTAACCACCCGACTGGGATCGGGTGAAGCGGAGAGGTTTTGGGTTAGCCTCCCGACTGGGATCGGGGGAAGTTGCGCGACAGGTCGACCGCCTGACCACGTCTATGATCGGTAAAGGCGAGAGACAGCGATTGGTTACTGAGCAGCCGGTTTGCGATCCTTTGTGATCTTGTTTGGTATTGTGTGGTCAGTCGTGTCTTGGAGGAGGTCGTCGATCGTAGTGTGGGGTCTACATCATGTGTCCGAGTGTTGAGTCAGTTGAGGAAAGTTTTGGTCGTGTGTGTGTCTTTTGAGTCGTTGTTGGTGTCACCGGCTTTGTCTGCTATTTATGCCGTAGTCAGTCTGTTATCCGTGGTGGTGAGCGAACGCTCACCCCTAGCTGCTTTTCCTACAGGTACTGGTTGTGGGACGAACTAGGTGAGCTCTCGAAGCTTGTGGAGCTAGGAGCGGAGTCCGTTTTTTTTTTACTTTTGGTCTAGCGACGGATACCTCGCCTTTTTGTCCGCTTGTGGGGCGTTTTATTTGAATTGTATTTGTCCTTTTGTTGAACTAAACTGGTATTGTAAGATGTTTTAATGGAATTGTTTTCAAAATGCTTTCTTATTTTAAACGTTCGCGTCCCGAATTCGGTTTACTGAAATTGGGGCGTGACAAGTTTGGCCACCCTGTCTTGTACTATCATCAAATGGGATTTGATGATAGACATCTTCAGGTCTCGAAGCTCACGTAGGGATGCATGATGTTCTTTGTCAAGAACTTCGATTTTGAGTTTTTTTGATGATGATTCCATTTTCGTCTATATGATCTAATAATTCAGAAGAGATGTGAGTGTGAATAATTTTTTATCGGTGATAGAATGGGTATATTTATAGGGGTGTTGATTTAGAGTATTTGGTGGACACGTGCCAAGCACGCACGTAATGTGATGAAAGCACATTTTTGCAAACAGAATGTCCATTATTCGCAAAACATCATTCTCATTTCCGCAAACTGGTAAACCATTTACGTAAAACAGACAGATTATTTCCGCAAACTAGAATTTTGTATTTTCAGAATATTAATTTCCGAAATTCAACAGGTTAGAACACGTGTCAAGCATGCAGTAAAAAGTAAGGTAATAATGATTTTAATTTTTGATCTGAATACACGCAACCGTCGTTTCATTTTTGATTTGACTACAACCGCCCTTTCATTTCTCCCTTTCATTTCAATATCTTCTGTCATCATTACAAAAATCTCTTCGCGCCAAATGAAAAGCTTCCCAAATTAATGGCGTCGTTCCATTTCCCCAAATTTTCTGATACCCTTTTGATATCTTTATATTTA
The DNA here is from genome assembly GCA_963921825.1 of Erodium maritimum. NCBI lineage: Eukaryota > Viridiplantae > Streptophyta > Magnoliopsida > Geraniales > Geraniaceae > Erodium > Erodium maritimum. The sequence goes on along the minus strand of OY997590.1, from coordinate 59,329,593 downwards.
AGCACAAATCAACTATTTTCTTATCATCCCTATCGTAGTAGGTAGCCATGTCATCATCTCCCAAGTCTCCATCTATTCTGTATTCTAACAGTGATGGAGACAAATGGCAATCTTTCGAATGCAAGTCTCCACCATTACAAATCTTCAGTAGTGATGATGACGACGACGACGTCTGTTCAAAGAGGCGCAGGCTGAATCCTTCCTCCTCCTCCTCCTCCTCCTCCTCTGATGATGATGATGATGATGATGACCCTCTCATCAATGAGTACGACATTCCTCAACCGGGGGATCCTGATTATGAATCACCGCCGGATGAAGATGAAGATGAAGAGGACAATGAGGAAGAAGATGAAGAAGAAGAGGAGAATGAGGAAGAAGATGAAGAGGAGAATGAGGAGGAAGGAGATGCAGAATTTGAACCAGAAAAATAATAACCTCCACCCGCACCTGCTTCCGCACCTACTCCTGCACCTGCTCCCGCAGAGGATGATGAAGAAGGCAGTTGTTATGTTGATGAAGATTGGCTAGATGATGATGAAGAAGATGTCCATGCAGAGGATGATGAAGAAGAGCAAGAGGGAGAAGAGGAAGAAGAAGACAATATAGACCCATATGGGGAGGATCCTGAGGAAGGAGTTGTTGAAGACGAAGAAGATTTCTGGGATGATGATGATGATGATGATGCTTAATTACTGTAGTTTTTTATTTTTTTTTGTGGAAAGTAAATATTTCAACATATGAAATCAATCATGTTTAAGCTTATTTTTGGTTTGTGGATACAGTTATTTTCGTTTGCAAATACAAGAACCCCAGTTTGCATATATAATCATTCCAGTTTGCAAAAAGTAAACCAAAATGAAAACTGTTTGCGGATATGGATATAATAGTTTGCGGATGAAGAACAAATCATTTGCAGAAAAGATAAATAGAGCAAATGATATTTTTCGAAAATGTTTTCATTCATAACACATGTTGAGCAAAAGAGCATCATACTTAAAAGATACAAAAAAGGAGTAGAAGAAAGTCATCTTCTTCTAGGTCATTCATTGACGTAGTGGTAGCAAACTACAGCATATATACAACAACATCAAGTGCTTTGTTAACTTTTGCCACACTGGTAATGAGGTTTTTTATAGTATTTATGAAGTCACATGGCATGTCGTCCTTGGCAAGTTTGGTTGTCTCAGTCACAAGAAGATCGATATCAAGTTTTGCTTCGATCAACTTCACCTTTAAAATCTTGTTCTTTATTGAGACCTTCTCAACATCGAGAAGAATCTTTTCTTTTGCGTATAGGGCCTCCTCCCTCTTCAGCAGCCCATCCCTTGTTGGTAGATCAATGTTGGGGATCTTATCTTTCTCTATGTTGCAAGCATCCATGGTTTATAATTGGGAGAGAGTTGAGGTTGAGTTAATGTTTTGTTTGCGAAGTTTTATATATATATAGGCAAAATGTAGGGTTTAGTTGGATTGGTGGGTCCCTAAATATGTTGTCATGGATGTTACACGTGTTATGCGGTTGATCTTTAATTGTTTCATCTGCATCTCATATTATGATACAATTATTCTTTATTGCGGATATCGATATAATCTTCTGCGGATGACAAACAAATCGTTTGCGGATAAGCTAAAGAGTACAAATCCGTTTTTGATATTTAGTTTGCAGAATTGTTTTATGAGGATACAGTTAATGTCGTTTGCGAATAGAGGAATCCCAGTTTGCGAAAGTTGACAGAATACCAAGAAAAACATTTTCCTTTGTAACATAGGTTGAAAAAAAGAGGAGCGTACATAGGGTGTTTTTTGAGGTTTTATTTTTTATTGTTTGAGAATATAATGGAATCTAGACAAACTAAATCAAAATAAAATATGTTTGCTGATATTGATATATCCGTTTGCTGATAAAGAACAAATTGTTTGCAGTTTGTAAAACCTGTTTCAAAAAAAAAAGAAAAAAGAAAAAAAAAAGTATTTATTGGGTCGGACCGGGTCGGACCGGACCGGACCCGACCAGCAACCCGGCCAGACCAGTGACCCGGCCTGGGCAGGCCCTTCAGCGTCTGGGCCGCGCGGCCCATCACAGCTCGGCCCGTTTATCAGGCCCGTTAGGGCTTCGGTATAAAAGGACAGGTTTAGGGTTGAAACCCTAAACCTTGTCTTCGTTTCTCCCGCAGCCGACCACGCCTCCTTCTCCTTCGAACCCGATCCCCTCCCCATCCACCTCCGGCGACCTCCCACCAGCTCCGGCCGCTCTCCTCCCACGCCGTCTCCCTCGCCTCCCCTCACTCCCTCTTCTCCGTCCAACCACCACCAGCCGTCACCGTCCTCCTCCTCCACGCCGCCCTCTTCTCCGCCCCTTACGCCGCCACCGTCCCTCAAAACCCGACCCCTCTCTCCACACACCATCCGCCGCCCGAACCACCACCGTCCCTCTCGATTCCGGCCGTCCCGAGCCCGAGCTCGGCCACCACCGTCCCTCTCGATCCCGGCCGTCCCGAGCCCGAGCTCGGCCGTCTCCGACCACCGTCTCCCTCTCAGAACGGAGTCGAGCCCTTCGAACCCCATCTCGCCGCCGACCGTCCACCTTCCTCGCCTCCGTCCAGATCTGAGGGGAAACCCTCAGCCGCGCCCCGTCGCGCCCAAAACCACCACCACCGGCGCTCCCTCCGCCGTGCTCCACCACCTCATCTTCCACGGTGAGGTTCTCACCACGAGGTTTGGTCGCCGGCGGCGTCTCCGTCGGTGGCCGGCCGGTTTCAAACCCGAGCCCCTCATTTGTCGGTTTCCCGTGTTGTTCAATTCGAGCCAATTTGGACCTGTTGAGAAAATCTGTATCTATTAAACCTGTAATGAATTTGATTAATTTTTTAGAACTGATTTGAATTGAAAAAGGGAAATAATTGAACAAAATCAGAGTTAATTAAAGAGGTTGTTATTTGAAACGAAAATTAATTGTAAAAGGAAAAAAGGGGAATATCAGTTTTGAATTCTTAAGAAAGTTGATAAAACTAAATCTGATTAAATTAAACGGGTTTTAAATGAATGTCGGTTTTTAAGTTTAAACTTGAGTTAAGTTAAATCGAAAAAGGGAAACGAAGCCGATCGGCTTATTAAGGGTTTGGGACCAAAAATATCGAGTTTGGAAACGAACGGAAGGAAACCGTTTGTTTTAAAATCAAAACCGGAATTAGATAAAACAAGGGAGTTCAACGACGGTTTTAAGTTAAAAGGGGTTTAAACTGGGTTTAGATCAAACCTGGGTTCGGTGCGCGGGTGCTCGGACCCGATCCATCGTAACCTTTAACTTAACGGCGGAACCGTTATTAATCTATGGCTTTCGTGTTCTCTTTAGCGTCCAGCTTCGATCGAAGTGAAGCTCGGGGGTAGCGAGCCAGAACGTCAGCAGCTAGGAAGCGTAGCGGTTGCTCTTCAGTTGAGGTAGGGAAAAGTAGCCGGATCTCGGCCCTGACTAGGGAAAGTTAACAGTAGATTTGCATGTGACACCGGGGTGTCGTGGGTGAAGTAGGTTTACCGAATATTAGAAATGCATGTTACGGGAACGTAACAATTATTAGAAAAGCATGTTACGGGAACTTAGGAATTATTAGAAAGGCGATACGGGATTGTAGCGTTTATTGAGAAAAGCATGTGACACTTAGTAGTGTCGTAGGAGCAGAGAACTTAGCGTTAATTGTTTTACTGGAGGCATATGACCATGCCCGGAGGTTGTTTGTGAAACTAACGATCTTAGGACTGTTGGAGGCATCGTTTATGTCGGAGGTTGTTGTGTGTTATTTTTACGGTTGAGTTGAGTGGCCTTGAGAGCCCGTGTTTTTGTTGCTGAGTCTTGGGTGGCCATGAGAGCCCGTGTTGTCGTTTCGGTGTTTTGGGGTGGTCGTGAGTGCCGTGGGGTTGTTGAACCCGAGTCTTGATTGTTGAGGTGTCTTGAGTGGCCTTGAGTGCCTGTGATGTCGAACTTGCTTGTGATTGTGTGGTGATTGTGACTGTGATGGTGGTTGCCTGAGTGAGAGAGGTGAGTGAGACAGGTCGACCGCCTGGCCTGAGTGGTTCGGCAAAGTGCGTGAGTGAGACAGGTCGACCGCCTGGCCTGAGTGGTTCGGCAAAGTGCGTGAGTGAGACAGGTCGACCGCCTGGCCTGAGTGGTTCGGCAAAGTGCGTGAGTAAGAGAGGTTATTGAGACAGGTCGACCGCCTGGCCTGAGTGGTTCGGCAAAGTGCATGAGCGAGGGAGGTTACTGAGCAGCTGGTTTGCGATCCTTTGTGATCTTGTTTGGTGTGCGATCCCTTGTGATCTTGTTTGGTGTTGCGTAGTTCCTTTGAGTCCTTGGAAGAGGTCGTGATCGTTGTGTCGTGTCTACTTACGTGTTTGAGTGTCGAGTCGTTCGAGGAAGGTCACCGTGGGTGTTTGTCAGTCGGAGTACTTGGGTTGGGGACAGTGGTCCCCGGGGTTGAGTTTGTTTTTGGTGTTACCGGCATTGTCTGCTAATTATGCCGTAGTCAGTCTGTTATCCGTGGTGGTGAGCGAACGCTCACCCCTAGCTGCTTTTCCTACAGGTACTGTTCGTGGGACGGACTAGGTGAGCTCTCGAAGCTTGTGGAGCTAGGAGCGGAGTCCGGGTTTTTACTTTTGGTCTAGCGACGGATACCTCGCCTTTTTGTCCGCTTGTGGGACGTTTTATTTGAATTGTAACTATCCTTTTGTTGAACTAAACTGTTATTGTAAAATGTTTTAATGGAAATGTTTTCAAGTGTTTTCTTATTTTAAATATTCGCGTCCCTAGTTCGGTTTTACTGAAATTGGGGCGTGACACAGTTACACTAAAGAGGTCAAATGATAGGCAAGGAAAGCAGACATAATTTTTTTTTATTATACTGCTATTATTTTTTGCATATATAGAAGAATTTATTTGAGGATCAGAATTTTTTAATTTTTTTCCAGTTTAAAACGACAAACATTGTGTTTATCAGTTTTTATTTAAGACAATTTGGTTTAAATTAAAATCTCAGAAGAACAGGCTTAGATTGCGGATATAATTATTCTATTTTGCGAGAGAATATGGGCCGCGCGCGTAATTAATAATGGTAAATTCCATTTTTTTCCCCTGAGAAGAGGCGCGTGGCCCAGAATTGGTTCCAATTCGCGCGCTTAGCTCTGAGCCGTAGATCGCGCGCGCTGCTGATAGATAGACGGTGTTGATGCAGTTCCCAGGTTCGCATATCAGTTCGCATATCAGTTCGCACCTGATAGCGTCCCTATATATATATATATAGTAACAAATGATCGTACACAAAGGGTAGGAGAGGAACAGTCCATCTAATTTGTCAGAGGTACATTTAGCCGTGATTCCAACCTTGCAAAGATTATCCTTGTTGATGCTATAATCACAAAAATAGACATACTAAACTTAAAATACAAATTCTCTCAACTCCGACCACTCACACATATATATATGTTCTAAACATTACCAACAATCAGGCCAAAGTAAATTGGGATCTTAAGCGACTTTGTTCACTGAACTATCAGGTTTCAAAAGACATTTTTTAGAATCAAAATCAGTGAAATTAACAACACATCAAAATCAGTGAATTCAACATGCGCATAAACTTGCAATTTTTACAAAATGGAAATCACACAAAACAATATCGGATTTCAGAAACGAAATCAAAGCTAATTAATTAAGGGAAAAACCGAACCTCAGATGGGGCGACCAAAACTTGTTCGGCTTCGGAGACGGATCCAAAACCTCTCGCCAAGCTCTCATCCCGAGCTTCCTCTATTCCACTTATTGATAATATCCTCCTGAAAAATCATTTCAATTTAGACAAAGAAGTTTGATTGGTACATGGTAAGGTACCTTAAAGCTAAACTTTACAACAATTAAAAAAAAAAACTCATAACTTTATGGCTAGACTAACATCAATGATTAAGAGCTGTTCCTAAACAGAGAATGTTAAATTTACAAAATGTGTTTCATGAAGACAGGAGAAATAATTAAACCTGAGCTATCAAAACATCATAATGATAGGCGAGGGAATTTAGTTTACATAAGATAGGAGGAGGGAGCTAATAGATCATGTCGGTTCCTGTTTAACTCCATAATTATCCAATGTAAGATGGACTCCTAACAATTGGTCCCTTCACACTAAGCCTTCTACTCATCCCTTACGGCCTCATTTTATTTTAATTTTGACTTGCCATCATAAGAAACAACGATCATGATTGGCCTCGATATCAACTGTGGTTATAACCCATGTGTCTTATCACGAGCACTATAGACATAACAAACAACAGACATGTTACAGTAAACAAACGCACCTCCTCATAAGCGACAACCATATCAAGGCTCAGCAAGTCCTTGTGTGTTCTAGTGATAGCGTCCCACATACGACATAGGCCTGAGTCAGTCGTGCCTGTCAAGTTCTTCACCCAAGTATATTCCATAGCTGAACGAACTGGAACCAATACCAAGCTGAGTACACACAAACACATTAGTCACATTTGGGTACATATCGTTGTAGAGGAAAACATAATTTACACAGCCATAACCCAAGCATCACCAAAAATATTGAAGTTAATGCTTGCTCGTATCATGATTCATTCAGGCCTAATTTTTCGGTGCCATGCTAAAAAGCCCCACCCATGGAATTAAAAATTACAACATCCTAGAAAAATAAATCTAACCTCATTGGTGAGCACCTAGTGTTCATATTCAGTTGTCTATTATCCTATTCACATCCAACTTCCGAGAATATCAGCACTCTCTCATCCAAGTAATCTCGATTTCCATAGATTAACATCCAAGATGTCTAACTTCTAAATACTTACCCTATTCAATCAACTAATAGCTACAAACTTTAACATTATGATAGCTTGGTCATGATTTCCAAAACTTCTGAAGTTAGTCAATCTATTCAAAAAAACTTTTCCTCCAATATAGTTTCTATACTTTCAACAGATCTCCAAGTCACCCAGTTTGCAAGATAGCCTCATTTTGATATTCCTCAGCCCTACTTTAAAGTCCATTAAAGTGTTAGGTCACAGTTTTACTTGTGCACTATTGACCTTGATTTCTCTATATAATTAACGGAATGAAATTGTTGGAATAGGATTCCTTGCCTTTTCTCATTGATCGTATTGTGTATATATACAGTATAATATCATGTTTGAATTCATGATATACTTATCTTATCTAACACAATAATACAAATTACAAATGAGAGATTATCTAACACACCCCCTCAGTCTGAACGGGAGGAGGCAAGACGTTTAGGCTGGACCTGAAATCCGAGAAAAGGACCTGGGGTAGTCCTTTTGTGAATATATCAGCAATCTGCGAACGGGACGGGACATGAAGAACCCGAACATGACCTTTTGCAACCTTCTCACGAACGAAGTGGATGTCAAACTCAATATGCTTTGTGCGCTGATGTTGGACCGGATTGCCTGATAAATAGATGGCAATAACATTGTCGCAATAGACCAAGGTGGCCCGAGACAAAGGACAATGTAGTTCCAAAAGCAAATTCCGAAGCCAACAAGATTCCGACACAACATTAGCAACTCCTCTGTATTCGGCCTCTGTGCTAAAGCGAGATATGGTAGGTTGCCGCTTCGAAGACCAGGAAATGAGATTGTCACCTAAGAACACACAGTAACCTGATGTGGACCGACGGGTGTCAGGACAACCAGCCCAATCAGCATCGGTATATGAAATCAGCTCCGAGATCTTGGAGGGGTACAAATGAAGGCCCAAATGAAGAGACCCCTGAAGATAACGGATGATGCACTTGAGTGCTCCCATGTGGGTGTCACGCGGATCATGCATGTGAAGACAAATCTGCTGAACATCATAGGCGATGTCCGGGCGTGTGAATGTAAGGTATTGCAAGGAACCTGCAAGACTCCGATAAAGTGTCGGATTAGCGAATGGAGCGCCCGAAGCGCCACTGACTTTGGCCTTGGTATCCACGGGAGTAGCAGATGGGGAGCAAGAACTCATGCCGGCACGGGCAATAATCTCCTCAGCGTATTTCCTTTGAGAAAGGAACATCCCAGCAGCGCTTCTAGAAACTGCAATACCTAAAAAAAAAGATAGAGGCCCAAGGTCTTTCATTGCAAATTCCGAGCTAAGCTGTGACATAATAGAGGCACGAAGGTCAAGGCTCGAAGTAGTCAGAATAATATCGTCCACATATAACAGGAGAAAAGCAGTATCAGAGCCATGTCGGTAGATAAACAAAGAATGATCCGATCGGCTGTGTGAAAAACCGATAGTAGACACGAAATCAGCAAAACGCTGATACCAGGCCCACGGTGCTTTCTTGAGACCATATAACGATCGTTTCAACAAGCAAACGTAGTTAGGATGAACTGCACTTCGAAAACCGACTGGCTGATGCATGTAAACCGTCTCGCTAAGATGACCATGCAAGAATGCATTTTTGACGTCCAGTTGATGGATAGGCCATGACTGAGAAACGGCGAGGCTGAGCACCGTCTGAATAGTGGCCGGTTTGACAACCGGGCTGAATGTCTCATCACAATCAATGCCGACCTGCTGGGAACGACCATCACCTACAAGACGAGCTTTATAACGCTCAAAAGAGCCATCAGAGCGTCTTTTATGACGAAAAACCCACATAGACCGAATCACATTAGTATCAGGAGGACGAGGAACTAATTCCCAGGTCTTAGTTTCAATTAAAGCATTAAACTCGTCAAGCATTGCTAGTTTCCAGTTAGGATCAGCAAGGGCGAGTTTAGGATTCTTAGGTATGGGAGATGGGTCTAATGAAGAGTGGAGATTAAAAATAACCTTGGGTTTGAATATACCTGCTTTGCGTCTGGTTATCACGGGATGAACAATAGGAGTTGGATAACTACCATGGGCCGAAGGAGATTGGGCTGAATAGAAGCTGCAGCAGTACACGTTGATGTGCAGAATAGAAAAGGGCCGATGGCAATAAGCTGCAGAAAATAGCTTGCGATCGCAGAGAAGAAAGGGGATAGAAACAGCGGAAAATTTTGGATCGTATTAGGTATCTGATACCATGTTGGAATAGGATTCCTTGCCTTTTCTCATTGATCGTATTGTGTATATATACAGTATAATATCATGCTTGAATTCATGATATACTTATCTTATCTAACACAATAATACAAATTACAAATGAGATATTATCTAACAGAAGTAACCATTGACCCAGACGAACTGCAACTAATCAAGGCCATACCAAGCTAAATCCACTTCAAAAATTTCAATTAAGTAAATATAATATCCATCATGAAGCATTGATTTAACATAACATGGTTCCCTCTTTGTTTTCTCAATCAAACCTCCATCAAATAGAAAGACCCCAAAAATTGATCAACAGTATCAGTGATAAATGCAAAATCAATTAATCTATTCTGACTTGAGGAGATGAGATAGATTCAGAATAATCACTCAAAACAAATATACAATGAGATAATAAGTAATGTAAATAAACAATCATTACTGGAAACATGGATCCTTGAAATCTCCCTCAATGCCAAAGCCTATTGAAGCTCGTAGTGGTACTAATAGAATCAATATAATCATCATTGCCATAGTTAACACTATTAAGTCTAACAAAACCAAGCTTCTACCCGATTTTGTCAAAGGGTATGATTGTTATGGGATTGAAAGTAAAGGGCTGAAGGTAACATTTGTGAGGGAAATCATTTTAACACTAAACCCTTCAGAAATTTTCAATGATTAAGAAAGCTAAATCACCAACGATTCGAAAATTTTCTATTCCTAAAGAAAAATACAAGTGAAGCACATACCCGAATAGATTATTCTTCGCATCAACCAGATATGAAAATTGACAATAGAGGAACGTAAATGATGCAGGTTTGTTCCCTGCGCTTGCCGGAGTCCTTGGCCGGAGAGGAATGGTCTGCTTGGAATAGGACTGAGATCCGGACTGCCAGTCGGAGTCGTCAAAGAGAATCCTAGTCAGAGGGAATATAAATGTCGAGTGAATCATACCTGAAATCGCCAATTCCGAGAAGCCTACCGTGAAGGGAGATGATGGTGATGAAATTGAGAAGATACTCACATATACTCACTATTGAAATTACTGAAACGGTAGAAACATTGACTACAAATTTATTGTAATTCATTGGATTTGAAACGGTTAGCAAACAAAAAGAGGTAAAGGGGGGACTTGATTTCAGGTAATCGCGCAATCGTAACTGAAGCAGGCAAAAAGGCTGAATGCGGGAGTAAGCAGAGAAGGTGCGATCATGAATAGAGAATTATGCCACGTAGGATCCACATCAGCCCAAACCCAACGTTCCTTTTATAGATATATATGCATCAACCATATATGAAAATTGACAATAGAGGAACGTAAATGATGCAGCTTTGTTCCCTGCGATTGCCGGAGTCCTTGGCCGGAGAGGAATGGTCTGCTTGGAATAGGACTGAGATCCGGACTGCCAGTCGGAGTCGTCAAAGAGAATCCTAGTCAGAGGGAATAGAAATGTCGAGTGAATCATAGCTGAAATCGCCAATTCCGAGAAGCCTACCGTGAAGGGAGATGATGGTGATGAAATTGAGAAGATACTCACATATACTCACTATTGAAATTACTGAAACGGTAGAAACATTGACTACAAATTTATTGTAATTCATTGGATTTGAAACGGTTAGCAAACAAAAAGAGGTAAAGGGGGGACTTGATTTCAGGTAATCGCGCAATCGTAACTGAAGCAGGCAAAAAGGCTGAATGCGGGAGGAAGCAGAGAAGGTGCGATCATGAATAGAGAATTATGCCACGTAGGATCCACATCAGCCCAAACCCAACGTTCCTTTTATAGATATATATGCATCAACCATATATGAAAATTGACAATAGAGGAACGTAAATGATGCAGCTTTGTTCCCTGCGCTTGCCGGAGTCCTTGGCCGGAGAGGAATGGTCTGCTTGGAATAGGACTGAGATCCGGACTGCCAGTCGGAGTCGTCAAAGAGAATCCTAGTCAGAGGGAATAGAAATGTCGAGTGAATCATACCTGAAATCGCCAATTCCGAGAAGCCTGTCGTGAAGGGAGATGATGGTGACGAAATTGAGAAGATACTCACATATACTCACTATTGAAATTACTGAAACGGTAGAAACATTGACTACAAATTTATTGTAATTCATTGGATTTGAAACGGTTAGCAAACAAAAAGAGGTAAAGGGGGGACTTGATTTCAGGTAATTGCGCAATCGTAACTGAAGCAGACAAAAAGGCTGAATACGGGAGGAAGCAGAGAAGGTGCGATCATGAATAGAGAATTATGCCACGTAGGATCCACATCAGCCCAAATCCAACGTTCCTTTTATAGATATATATGCATCAACCATATATGAAAATTTACAATAGAGGAATGTAAATGATGCAGGTTTGTTCCCTGCGCTTGCCGGAGTCCTTGGCCGGAGAGGAATGGTCTGATTGGAATAGGACTGAGATCCGGACTGCCAGTCGGAGTCGTCAAAGAGAATCCTAGTCAGAGGGAATAGAAATGTCGAGTGAATCATACCTGAAATCGCCAATTCCGAGAAGACTGCCGTGAAGGGAGATGATGGTGACGAAATTGAGAAGATACTCACATATACTCACTATTGAAATTACTGAAACGGTAGAAACATTGACTACAAATTTATTGTAATTCATTGGATTTGAAACGGTTAGCAAACAAAAAGAGGTAAAGGGGGGACTTGATTTCAGGTAATTGCGCAATCGTAACTGAAGCAGACAAAAAGGCTGAATACGGGAGGAAGCAGAGAAGGTGCGATCATGAATAGAGAATTATGCCACGTAGGATCCACATCAGCCCAAACCCAACGTTCCTTTTATAGATATATATGCATCAACCATATATGAAAATTGACAATAGAGGAACGTAAATGATGCAGGTTTGTTCCCTGCGCTTGCCGGAGTCCTTGGCCGGAGAGGAATGTTCTGCTTGGAATAGGACTGAGATCCGGACTGCCAGTCGGAGTCGTCAAAGAGAATCCTAGTCAGAGGGAATAGAAATGTGGAGTGAATCGTACCTGAAATCGCCAATTCCGAGAAGCCTGCCGTGAAGGGAGATGATGGTGACGAAATTGAGAAGATACTCACATATACTCACTATTGAAATTACTGAAACGGTAGAAACATTGACTACAAATTTAATGTAATTCACTGGATTTGAAACGGTTAGCAAACAAAAAGAGGTAAAGGGGGGACTTGATTTCAGGTAATCGCGCAATCGTAACTGAAGCAGGAAAAAAGGTTGAATGCGGGAGGAAAAAGAGAAGGTGCGATCATGAATAGAGAATTATGCCACGTAGGATCCACATCAACCCAAACCCAACGTTCCTTTTATAGATATATATGCATCAACCATATATGAAAATTGACAATAGAGGAACGTAAATGATGTAGGTTTGTTCCCTGCGCTTGCCAGAGTCCTTGGCCGGAGAGGAATGGTCTGCTTGGAATAGGACTGAGATCCGGACTGCCAGTCGGAGTCGTCAAAGAGAATCCTAGTCAGAGGGAATAGAAATGTCGAGTGAATCATACCTGAAATCGCCAATTCGGAGAAGCCTGCCGTGAAGGGAGATGATGGTGACGAAATTGAGAAGATAGTCACATATACTCACTATTGAAATTACTAAAACGGTAGAAACATTGACAACAAATTTATTGTAATTCATTGGATTTGAAACGGTTAGCAAACAAAAAGATGTAAAGGGGGGACTTGATTTCAGGTAATCTCGCAATCGTAACTGAAGCTGGAAAAAAGGCTGAATGCGGGAGGAAGCAGAGAAGGTGCGATCATGAATAGAGAATTATGCCACGTAGGATCCACATCATCCCAAACCCAAAATTCCTTTTATAGATATATATGCATCAACCATATATGAAAATTGACAATAGAGAAACGTAAATGATGCAGCTTTGTTCCCTGCGCTTGCCGGAGTCCTTGGCCGGAGAGGAATGTTCTGCTTGGAACAGGAATGAGATCCGGACTGCCAGTCGGAGTCGTCAAAGAGAATCCTAGTCAGAGGGAATAGAAATGTCGAGTGAATCATACCTAAAATCGCCAATTCCGAGAAGCCTGCCGTGAAGGGAGATGATGGTGATGAAATTGAGAAGATACTCACATATACTCACTATTGAAATTACTGAAACGGTAGAAACATTGACTACAAATTTATTGTAATTCATTGGATTTGAAACGGTTAGCAAACAAAAAGATGTAAAGGGGGGACTTGATTTCAGGTAATCTCGCAATCGTAACTGAAGCAGGCAAAAAGGCTGAATGCGGGAGGAAGCAGAGAAGGTGCGATCATGAATAGAGAATTATGCCACGTAGGATCCACATCATCCCAAACCCAAAATTCCTTTTATAGATATATATGTATCAACCATATATGAAAATTGACAATAGAGAAACGTAAATGATGCAGCTTTGTACCCTGCGCTTGCCGCAGTCCTTGGCCGGAGAGCAATGTTCTGCTTGGAATAGGACTGAGATCCGGACTGCCAGTCGGAGTCGTCAAAGAGAATCCTAGTCAGAGGGAATAGAAATGTCGAGTGAATCATACCTGAAATCGCCAATTCCGAGAAGCCTGCCGTGAAGGGAGATGATGGTGATGAAATTGAGAAGATACTCACATATACTCACTATTGAAATTACTGAAACGGTAGAAACATTGACTACAAATTTATTGTAATTCATTGGATTTGAAACGGTTAGCAAACAAAAAGAGGTAAAGGGGGGACTTGATTTCAGGTAATCTCGCAATCGTAACTGAAGCAGGCAAAAAGGCTGAATGCGGGAGGAAGCAGAGAAGGTGCGATCATGAATAGAGAATTATGCCACGTAGGATCCACATCAGCCCAAACCCAAAGTTCCTTTTATAGATATATATGCATCAACCATATATGAAAATTGACAATAGAGGAACGTAAATGATGCAGGTTTGTTCCCTGCGCTTGCCGGAGTCCTTGGCCGGAGAGGAATGTTCTGCTTGGAATAGGACTGAGATCCGGACTGCCAGTCGGAGTCGTCAAAGAGAATCCTAGTCAGAGGGAATAGAAATGTCGAGTGAATCATACCTGAAATCGCCAATTCCGAGAAGCCTGCCGTGAAGGGAGATGATGGTGACGAAATTGAGAAGATACTCACTATTGAAATTACTGAAACGGTAGAAACATTGACTACAAATTTATTGTAATTCATTGGATTTGAAACGGTTAGCAAACAAAAAGAGGTAAAGGGGGGACTTGATTTCAGGTAATCTCGCAATCGTAACTGAAGCAGACAAAAAGGCTGAATGCGGGAGGAAGCAGAGAAGGTGCGATCATGAATAGAGAATTATGCCACGTAGGATCCACATCATCCCAAACCCAAAATTCCTTTTATACATATATATGCATCAACCATATATGAAAATTGACAATAGAGAAACGTAAATGATGCAGCTTTGTACCCTGCGCTTGCCGCAGTCCTTGGCCGGAGAGGAATGTTCTGCTTGGAATAGGACTGAGATCCGGACTGCCAGTCGGAGTCGTCAAAGAGAATCCTAGTCAGAGGGAATAGAAATGTCGAGTGAATCATACCTGAAATCGCCAATTCCGAGAAGCCTGCCGTGAAGGGAGATGATGGTGATGAAATTGAGAAGATACTCACATATACTCACTATTGAAATTACTGAAACGGTAGAAACATTGACTACAAATTTATTGTAATTCATTGGATTTGAAACGGTTAGCAAACAAAAAGAGGTAAAGGGGGGATTTGATTTCAGGTAATCTCGCAATCGTAACTGAAGCAGGCAAAAAGGCTGAATGCGGGAGGAAGAAGAGAAGGTGCGATCATGAATAGAGAATTATGCCACGTAGGATCCACATCAGCCCAAACCCAAAATTCCTTTTATAGATATATATGCATCAACCATATATGAAAATTGACAATAGAGGAACGTAAATGATGCAGGTTTGTTCCATGCGCTTGCCGGAGTCCTTGGCCGGAGAGGAATGTTCTGCTTGGAATAGGACTGAGATCCGGACTGCCAGTCGGAGTCGTCAAAGAGAATCCTAGTCAGAGGGAATAGAAATGTCGAGTGAATCATACCTGAAATCGCCAATTCCGAGAAGCCTGCCGTGAAGGGAGATGATGGTGACGAAATTGAGAAGATACTCACATATACTCACTATTGAAATTACTAAAACGGTAGAAACATTGACAACAAATTTATTGTAACTCATTGGATTTGAAACGGTTAGCAAACAAAAAGATGTAAAGGGGGGACTTGATTTCAGGTAATCTCGCAATCGTAACTGAAGCAGGCAAAAAGGCTGAATGTAGGAGGAAGCAGAGAAGGTGCGATCATGAATAGAGAATTATGCCACGTAGGATCCACATCATCCCAAACCCAAAATTCCTTTTATACATATATATGCATCAACCATATATGAAAATTGACAATAGAGAAACGTAAATGATGCAGCTTTGTACCCTGCGCTTGCCGCAGTCCTTGGCCGGAGAGGAATGTTCTGCTTGGAATAGGACTGAGATCCGGACTGCCAGTCGGAGTCGTCAAAGAGAATCCTAGTCAGAGGGAATAGAAATGTCGAGTGAATCATACCTGAAATCGCCAATTCCGAGAAGCCTGCCGTGAAGGGAGATGATGGTGATGAAATTGAGAAGATACTCACATATACTCACTATTGAAATTACTGAAACGGTAGAAACATTGACTACAAATTTATTGTAATTCATTGGATTTAAAACGGTTAGCAAACAAAAAGAGGTAAAGGGGGGATTTGATTTCAGGTAATCTCGCAATCGTAACTGAAGCAGGCAAAAAGGCTGAATGCGGGAGGAAGAAGAGAAGGTGCGATCATGAATAGAGAATTATGCCACGTAGGATCCACATCAGCCCAAACCCAAAGTTCCTTTTATAGATATATATGCATCAACCATATATGAAAATTGACAATAGAGGAACGTAAATGATGCAGGTTTGTTCCATGCGCTTGCCGGAGTCCTTGGCCGGAGAGGAATGTTCTGCTTGGAATAGGACTGAGATCCGGACTGCCAGTCGGAGTCGTCAAAGAGAATCCTAGTCAGAGGGAATAGAAATGTCGAGTGAATCATACCTGAAATCGCCAATTCCGAGAAGCCTGCCGTGAAGGGAGATGATGGTGACGAAATTGAGAAGATACTCACATATACTCACTATTGAAATTACTAAAACGGTAGAAACATTGACAACAAATTTATTGTAACTCATTGGATTTGAAACGGTTAGCAAACAAAAAGAGGTAAAGGGGGGACTTGATTTCAGGTAATCGCGCAATCGTAACTGAAGCAGGCAAAAAGGCTGAATGCGGGAGGAAGCAGAGAAGGTGCGATCATGAATAGAGAATTATGCCACGTAGGATCCACATCAGCCCAAACCCAACGTTCCTTTTATAGATATATATGCATCAACCATATATGAAAATTGACAATAGAGAAACGTAAATGATGCAGCTTTGTTCCCTGCGCTTGCCGGAGTCCTTGGCCGGAGAGGAATGGTCTGCTTGGAATAGGACTGAGATCCGGACTGCCAGTCGGAGTCGTCAAAGAGAATCCTAGTCAGAGGGAATAGAAATGTCGAGTGAATCATACCTGAAATCGCCAATTCCGAGAAGCCTACCGTGAAGGGAGATGATGGTGATGAAATTGAGAAGATACTCACATATACTCACTATTGAAATTACTGAAACGGTAGAAACATTGACTACAAATTTATTGTAATTCATTGGATTTGAAACGGTTAGCAAACAAAAAGAGGTAAAGGGGGGACTTGATTTCAGGTAATCGCGCAATCGTAACTGAAGCAGGCAAAAAGGCTGAATACGGGAGGAAGCAGAGAAGGTGCGATCATGAATAGAGAATTATGCCACGTAGGATCCACATCAGCCCAAATCCAACGTTCCTTTTATAGATATATATGCATCAACCATATATGAAAATTTACAATAGAGGAATGTAAATGATGCAGGTTTGTTCCCTGCGCTTGCCGGAGTCCTTGGCCGGAGAGGAATGGTCTGATTGGAATAGGACTGAGATCCGGACTGCCAGTCGGAGTTGTCAAAGAGAATCCTAGTCAGAGGGAATAGAAATGTCGAGTGAATCATACCTGAAATCGCCAATTCCGAGAAGACTGCCGTGAAGGGAGATGATGGTGACGAAATTGAGAAGATACTCACATATACTCACTATTGAAATTACTGAAACGGTAGAAACATTGACTACAAATTTATTGTAATTCATTGGATTTGAAACGGTTAGCAAACAAAAAGAGGTAAAGGGGGGACTTGATTTCAGGTAATTGCGCAATCGTAACTGAAGCAGACAAAAAGGCTGAATGCGGGAGGAAGCAGAGAAGGTGCGATCATGAATAGAGAATTATGCCACGTAGGATCCACATCAGCCCAAACCCAACGTTCCTTTTATAGATATATATGCATCAACCATATATGAAAATTGACAATAGAGGAACGTAAATGATGCAGGTTTGTTCCCTGCGCTTGCCGGAGTCCTTGGCCGGAGAGGAATGTTCTGCTTGGAATAGGACTGAGATCCGGACTGCCAGTCGGAGTCGTCAAAGAGAATCCTAGTCAGAGGGAATAGAAATGTGGAGTGAATCATACCTGAAATCGCCAATTCGGAGAAGCCTGCCGTGAAGGGAGATGATGGTGACGAAATTGAGAAGATACTCACATATACTCACTATTGAAATTACTAAAACGGTAGAAACATTGACAACAAATTTATTGTAATTCATTGGATTTGAAACGGTTAGCAAACAAAAAGATGTAAAGGGGGGACTTGATTTCAGGTAATCTCGCAATCGTAACTGAAGCAGGCAAAAAGGCTGAATGCGGGAGGAAGCAGAGAAGGTGCGATCATGATTAGAGAATTATGTCACGTAGGATCCACATCATCCCAAACCCAAAATTCCTTTTATAGATATATATATATGCATCAACCATATATGAAAATTGACAATAGAGAAACGTAAATGATGCAGCTTTGTTCCCTGCGCTTGCCGGAGTCCTTGGCCGGAGAGGAATGGTCTGCTTGGAATAGGAATGAGATCCGGACTGCCAGTCGGAGTCGTCAAAGAGAATCCTAGTCAGAGGGAATAGAAATGTCGAGTGAATCATACCTGAAATCGCCAATTCCGAGAAGCCTGCCGTGAAGGCAGATGATGGTGATGAAATTGAGAAGATACTCACATATATTCACTATTGAAATTACTGAAACGATAGAAACATTGACTACAGATTTATTGTAATTCATTGGATTTGAAACGGTTAGCAAACAAAAAGAGGTAAAGGGGGACTTGATTTCAGGTAATCGCGCAATCGTAACTGAAGCAGGCAAAAAGGCTGAATGCGGGAGGAAGCAGAGAAGGTGCGATCATGAATAGAGAATTATGCCACGTAGGATCCACATCAGCCCAAACCCAACGTTCCTTTTATAGATATATATGATTGTAGATTTAGCATACATACTTGCTTCCCATTTTTACATATAATATGTAGGGTAAATTACAAATGTATACCCTTAAGTATGTACATTTAATTGATGATTACCATGAATTTTTAAGTTAACTGATGCATACTTGAAGTTTCATGTATTAACCAAAAACCCCTTCCGTCAGTCAGACTGTAACAGTGAAGTGTAAAAAGACCAACATACCCTCAACTACCTTTCTATATTACACAATCTGTCATAATTCACTTTTTAATTCTTTTTTTCCTTTCTATAATCTTTATTTTTAATTTTCGGTTTTTAGTTCCAAATCTTTATTTACAATTTTCATATGACTTTTTTTTAATTTCAGGTTTTAATATAAATATTTTTAATGTAATCTATTTATTTTATTTTCTTTATTATTTAATTTATTTTTTTAAAACCTATCTACATCTTCTTATCCAAAATAAAGTATATATAAATGTTTTTAAATAAAACTGAAAAGTTGTTTATTATTTCTTATTAAAAAATTATTTTAAAAAATAGTTTCATTTAAAAAAACAGTGGTGTGATTTTAATATTCTTTTCTCTTTTTATAGTTTTTATTTATAGATTAAAAACTAAACCTGACATGTATATGCTCAAATATTCCTAACCGGCTGGTTGGTATGCCTGTAAAGCTTCTCTCCAAAGGTTTGAAGCCGATCCTCTTTCCTGAGTTTTGTTCGGTGTTACTTTCCAACTACGATATTGTAAAATCGTTAGTGCTTTGGGGAAATCGGCCTACTCCAAAGCTGGTGATGGTGCACCGGTAAAGCCTAGGGATAAGGCTTCCTTCACCAAGGTTGGCGATGGTGCTCCTGCAAAGTCGACGACCAAGGTTCCGCAGAGACGGTTTTGGCCAAGACGAAGATCCCGGTTACGGATCAGGCCAATTCTGGGGAGGGAGGGAGGAACGAGAAGGCTCTGGCCAAGGAGTATGTCGCGACAGGGCCACGTCCTTCCTGTTCTGTTTCATAGCAGCCACGACAAGGGGCGTCTGAAAATATGCGTCCGAAACCTGCGTCGATTAACACTCGGTAGGGATCTGAGCATGTGGGCGATGCAGAGGAAGCTATCGGTGAGGCGCAGATGGTGGTGCATGAGGGTGACTCGATAGATGGAGCTGCTCTGTTGTTGGTGGCCGGCGAGGAAACAGGTTGTAAGGTGTTTATTTACAACCTCCTCTTGGATACATCATCGGATTGGATCCGGAACTCGTTGGGAGCATTTGGTGAAGTACTCTCCGTCAAGGTTTTGAAGAAACCAAACCGGAAAGGCATGTATTTCGGTTTCGTTGTTTTTAAACTCAAAGAGTCGGCTCTACAAGCTATTGAGACGCTTAATGGTTTCAAGCTGAATGGGTATATTCTGTTGGTAGCACTTGCTCGGCCGGAATCGTATCAAAAAGGTTTGGGACGTGCAGAGTGCACCGCCCCTGTTTTACTACACTTAAAACAGAGCATCATAGGATCCAAAGCTCCAGGTTTAGAGGAGCCGGATCGCGTTGATCCTTCAGATACTGAGCCTGTATTTCGGATTGGGGCTGTTGGGAAGGGTATTACGGCTGTTTTACCGCCGGAACAAAGACCGGAGGACCTTTTTCTCCAGCAAGCTTCGTCGGATGGTGTTGGCTTTGCGCAGACGCGCGCAGATCCTGTAAGATCGAATCAGGCGAAGAGATTCTCGGGATTGAATCCTCATCCCGTGATTTCTGCGTCTGGTGATGATCTTTTTCCAATTCGCACGCGATCGCATCCAGACTAGGCGCGCGATATTGACGAGGGTCGCGAAGGTGGCTCACTTGGACCGGCCCAGTGGGAGTCTTATATAGGACTGGATCCTTTTGGGTCTGGACCTGGTGTAGGTAATGGGTCGTCTGGTGGTTCTGGCCCATTGGAACAGAAGCAGGTCAATCCACGTTTGTTTGAGGTTTTTTCCCGTATTGGTACCGATTTGGGCCCGTTAGATGCTGCGAAAAAACAGGTCGTGCAACCTCAAGGTGGAGAATCAATTAGGGAGTTCGGATATCAAGGTAGCCCGTGGAAGGATGCCTTAGAAAAATCGATCTCTAAGGTTGAGCCAAAAAACGTGGACGTCCAAAGGAAGGTAAGTCGAAGGTGATCGCCCAGCCAGTTGTTGTGTATCAGACAAGGGCTAGGGCTGCCGATAAATTGGGACGTTTCATTGTGAACGTTTCCAAAAAAGATAGCTCGGGTAATTGGAGCCATAGCTCGACTGTTTGTAGAAAGGCAGTCGATCGTGGCTCCTTGGTGCTGGGTCAGTACAAGCAGGGCTCTGAGGTTGGGAACGAGGAGCACTTGGACTCGAGTACAGAACAAGATTTAACACTCGTTCCAGTCGCTAACCGGTTTTCTTGTTTTGAATCCGATTAGTTAATAGGAAAGCTGGTTTTCTGTTCTGTTTTTGTTTTATGTTTTCCCGGTTTGTTTGTTGCTCTTTGTAGTTGTTCTGGTTTGGCAAAAGGTCCTTTCGCATCTACTCTTGGTATGTGTCTACTCTTTATAGACCATATCCTTAATAAACTTTCAATTATAAAAAAATAGTTTTTATTTATTTATTTTCATTAAATAATAAAAAAATTATTGTTTCATAATTAATATTTTATCCTAAAATTAACAAGATTAACACGATTAATATTCTTTTCTGGCTAACTGTTGTGAACTGTGACAGGCAAGCAAGGAGTTCCATTTTTTCATTCTCAGACTTAACCACGATTAATGAACAAACCCAGAAATGAAAAAAAAATCAGACTTAACCCCAACCCAGAAGTCTCAGTTGGAATCAATCAAACAAAAAAGCCCAAAACAACATGATTTTTAATTTGCACTGCGAGGGAGGTTGTGGCTCGAGCTCGGTCGAGGATGAACAGCGACACGGGATTGGTCATTCCTCTTCGATTTGGCCGGTGATCTGAACAAATCCCTCCGCCGTAACTCGAGTTCAGATCTCAAATCGAGAAAGAACTCGAGTTCAAATTCCCAACCCATAAGTCTCAGGCCGAAACCGAGTAGATCTAGAAAAATTTCTAGATTGGAAGGCCTGAAGCCCAAAGTCGAGCAGCCTCAAACCACCCGAGCAGCCACAAATCCGGTGACACCTTGAGACGAGCTTCAACCTCCAACCAAGGCCGAGACATCCTTCCATCACCGGAACCCATCCATCGCCGGAAACAGAGAGCACGAAGGACGAGAACCCGTGCTCACCAGATCTCCTCACAGGTCCTTCGCGTTAGGAAGAAGGTCGAGAAGAGGGGGAAGGATAGAGGGGAACCCATCTTCACACGACGTCTCTACTTCATCGGAGAACACGAAGAGTGAAGATGAAGAGGTGAAGATTGAGAGGGGTTGATTTGATTTTGGTTATGTTAGGTTTAGGTTTTATTAGTATTTATTAGTATTTTTTTTTATTAATTTAATTTTTATTTAAAAAATATAAAAAAATGAACAGTGTTGAGGGAATTTTGAGTATTTTTGAAAAAATAAACAGTAAACTAACGGATCTGACTAACAGAAGGGGTTCTGGGTTAATACAAGAAACTTTAGGGTATGCATCAGTTAACTTTAAACTTCAGGGTATTCATCGGTTAAACGTGCATACTTAAGGGTATGCATTTGTAGTTTACCCTAATATGTACACAAGTCCGCCGCCGGTAGAGCTAATCATAGTGTTTCGATCGACCTTTTCTTATTCTGTTCTATGATTTTGAAGGATTCTTTGTTGTGGATCCCTAGATCGGCACAAAAGAAGAAGATGAAGCGTGATGCTCGAAAAGGAAAGGGTCCTATGGTGGAGAGGTTGTCCACAACTGATTCGAAATCACACAAAAAGTTGCAGTCGGTGGTGGTGGCTCCTAGTGGAGATTCAGATCCGTTGTTAGGGGATCATACCAACTCTCCTTCTACTGATCGTTGGCCTCAAGTAGGAAGAGTTTCTTCCTTGGTTCAAAGGTTAGAGCAGCCTAATCTTTCTGCTGCTCCACCAGCCTTGTTAAATTCAGAGGCACCTAAAGGATCAGAACAAAACAGCAATGGAGCAGAACAAAACAACAATGGAGGTAGGAGGTTGTTCGTTTGTAATATTCCTCCGGGAAGAGACGAGAAGTGGTTGAAGACTCTGCTAGGTACTGAAGGGGTAGAGTATTGCTTTGTTTGCAAACGCTCTAATAGAGGAGGCAAATTTTTTGGTTTTGTTAAAATGCAACCGGCTTTGGCAAAGGAAGCAATTGAGGCGTTCAATGGTACACTGCAAGATGGGTACAAGCTTTTAGTTGATTTTGCAAGGCCTGCGATTAATAAAGCTAAATTTTCTTCATTGCCCAGTAAGGCTAGGAAGGATTCGAATCATGAGTATTCAGGTCTGGTGGTTCATGGGTCTACAATAGAGGGTTCACGCGAAATGGCATTGTCTGGTATTTTGGTTATGGCTCATAACAACTGATCGGTCTCACAGTTTGACTCAGTGCTGAGTTCACAGGGCTTAGAGGATGTGGTTCTTCGGGCTTTTGGAAACCGTATTTTCCTCTTGACGGTTCTCGATCCCAATCTCAGGGATGAACTTGAAAAGGATAACTGGTCGCGTTTGAAGCCTTGGTTTTCTATTCTAAGCAACTCTGGAATTCTCGTTACAGTCAGGGTTTTTTTTTCCAGTGGGTCAAAGTGGAGGGGTCCCTTTTCAAGGAAGAAATGATGATTCTACAAAGGCAATTGTGTAAAGACCGGCAAAATTAAAAGAAGCAAAAAATTAATTTTTATCGACTTGAAACGTCGAAGTTGAAAATGGTGATCGTTTGCGAAAGAAAAAGAAAAAAATGGAGTTGGACCGGGCAGACCCGACCACACCTGCGTACCCAGTCAGGCCAGATCCGACCGGGACCTTCTTTGCCTCGTTTGGGCCGTGCAGCTCGAGCTGCTCCTTGAGCCCGTTTAGCCAGGCCTAAATTCTCGACCCAGCCCAATTCAGGGCTTCGGTATAAAAACAAAACAACCAGCTAGGGTTTCAGGCATCGTCTCTCCCCTCTTCTCTCACTACCGCCCGACCATCTCTCTCTCTCTACTTCCCTCTATCCTCACGCCATCGTCGGCCACCTTCACCTCCGATCTCATCTCCCCCGTCTCTCTCTTCCCTTCTCTCGAACTAGAACCCCTCGTCCCGAGCTCCCGCCCCTGTGTCAGTTTCGGACTCGCCGGCGAGGAAGGAGCCACCGAGCTCCCTCACAGCTCCGTTCTCCGGCCACACCATTGCCTCCCTCTCTCCTCTCCGTCCCCCTTTTCCCTGTCACCGAGCCGTCCTCCCTTCTCCCCGCCGCCATCCTCTCTTCCTCGTGCCGCTCCAGATCCGACGTACCAACGCCGCCTACCACCGTCGTCTTTCCCTACGGTGAGCTTTTCCATGAGACCTCGACGGGTTTAGTCACCGCCGATGGTCGAGCGGTTTCTGAACCGAGATCTCTATTCTTCTCTCTTTCTTATTTTCCCGAGCTTCTCCTTTTTGTTTTCTGTCTGAACTTCTTCTTGGATCTGGAAACTGAAGAAAATTTCACTCTGGATCTAAGTGTGTTGGAACAAAACTGAATCACTTCAAAGTAAAAAGAATTTAAATTATCTAAGTGTAAAAGAAAAGGGTGTTAAAACGAAGGGGATTAAAACCAGGTTCGATTTAAGACGATCCTTTTTATCTTGACACCTCGGTTAACAAGCAAAGAGTGGATGAGTGTGTGCCGTACGTGAGAGATTAGATTAGAGTGTGTTCCCTACGTTCTTCCCAGAGGGACCGATCAGATTGCCGCCAGTTCACGAAGTCAGCGCCGGAATTGATCGGAAGCTAGAGACGACGCCGCCATCCTTGGACCATGCAGATTCACGCTAGCAGAGAGACCACGCCGAACGTCAGCCCGAAGAGCCAGAAAGACGAAGGACTTGTCCGGGCGCATCGCCGAGAAGAATGCACCACGACTTCAAGAAGGAGCGGAGTGGAATGCTGAGGAGGCATGAAGATCACCGGAAGCTGGACCGCATCAAGATGAAGAATCGATACGCAGTAGCGACGCGACTAGTTCCAGAAGAAGACGGTCAACAACGACAACACCAAAGATCGAAGCATGTAGCGAATAAAGGAGAGAGTTCGTGCCGCGCAACAGCAAGAAGACGTGTTCAAAAGTCACATCATTCGCGCCGCACATCATAGCCAAGCGACATCTAGAGATACAACGACATCAAACGCGACGTTTTCAGCGGAGCATAATACGGAGAACGTGAATTGAGTACCAAGACGTATCTTTGTCGATAAGGGAAGGACGAACGCCAACGTCCCGTGAAGACTAGTGCAACCGCTAAGTTTATGTCAGAAAAGTGAGAACACCTCACGTGTGGATTCAAAAACCGTTAGCCGAGTGCGACTACCACAAGCTTCCAGGCCAGTAACAGGATGGCACCGGACGAAGCATCGTACGGTAGGTCGGGTCTTGTGCCGTGAATGGCACAGTGAAAATTAAGAGTTGACCAGTGACTGGTCCTAAGTTGTTTAGAAGAAGTACGCGCCAGGTACTCCAAAGACCGTTCAAACCCTTGAGATTTCAGTACGTGTGGAATACTCTTTAAAGTGGTGACGTGGATGGAACTA
The DNA here is from genome assembly GCA_963921825.1 of Erodium maritimum. Lineage (NCBI taxonomy): Eukaryota > Viridiplantae > Streptophyta > Magnoliopsida > Geraniales > Geraniaceae > Erodium > Erodium maritimum. Next base: position 59,304,350 of record OY997590.1, on the reverse strand, counting down.
CTTATAAGTTGGTTAATTGGTGGTGTGTGAACAAGTGTCAATGATAGAGAGATTATCACCGGTTGGTTAAACCTTCGATGGGCGATCTTGGTTTATGTTCTGATGTTGAGTGTGGTTATCGTAACGTTTAGTTTGTGTCTCGAGGGACGCCTACTTCTAACTCAGTGCCAGTAAGAGGTTATATCGTTCATTGTGGTGATGCGTCGTTCGTCCGACTAGATGTCGGTAAAGCACGTGGTTTTACTGAACCGTGCACTGGTTACGAGAAACTTTGTGTTGGTGAATGCATTGATGTGTTAATCCCTTGCCTTGTTTTAATTGGTCGTAACATGATCATGCTTAGGTTCCGGTGTGAACTATCCCCATAACGATTGCTGAAGAGAAAGGGGAAGGTTACGTCTACGTGTTGTTTCGACTTTGTTCGACTTTCGGAGTTTTCCGGTACGACACCAATACCGATGGGAATTTCGGTATGGGATGTCTAGGCTGATGTCGTGTGTTCCGATACGTTACCTATGATCGACGACATAAGATTCTGGTATGGGGTATCTAGACCGATGTGTCTGTGACGGTGCGATGCATATACCGAGGTAGGATTCCGGAATAGGATATCTAGACCGCTACCTGGTAGCCATAGTGTTTGGGTGTTAATCGACTTGTTGTTTTACTCGATGAATGTTTGAGATTTTTAGACGGAACTAGAGTCGTTGCCTAGCGTCTTCCACGTACCCAATTGTGGAATTACACCACGGATCCCTCGCTTGCGAGTTTTAATCGGACGCTCCCTGAGGTAGGGTCAAGTGGAGCGCGTTCGTTTTTAATTTCGAGGACGAAATTATTTTAAGGGGGGAAGACTGTAAAGACCGGCTAAATTAAAAGAAGCAAAATATTAATTTTTATCGACTTAAAACGTTGAAGTTGGAAAAACGAGTTGAAAATGGTGATCGTTTGCGAAAGAAAAAGAAAGGGTTATTTACGATAAGGTACCCTAATGTTTCGTCCACGAACGATAAGGTACCCTTATGAATTTTTTGTCCGATAAGGTACCCTAATGATTCGTCCACGAACGATTTGGTTTAAAATTTTCATATTCCTATAAAAACTAACGGAATATTCCTCCAAATCAGACATGTGCAGTTAAGTGGAGTGTGAAATGACGTTTTTACCCTTCCTTATTATAGCCTTATAAATTGTACATATGAAATTACCATTTTACCCTTGTTTAATAATAATAGATTTAAGAAATAATTATAAAATAATCAATTAATAATTATTAAAAATAATAACTTAAACTAATCAAAATTAATACAATCTAATCTACACAATTAACTTAATCTAATCTAATCTATATCATTAACCCATTAACTTAAATCCATCTCATTATATCACAGACTTAAACCTAATCTCAGCAACTCATTAACACATCTTCTTCTCTATGAGAAGATGGTACTGCAACGACGGCGGCGGCGATGGCGAGAACCACGGCGGCGGCGGCGGCGATGGCGAGAACCACGACGGTGTCATGTTCTTCTCTACGAGGACCTCTGGTACTACAGCGGCGGCGTGGAGCTCGACCGTGAGACGCTTCCATGCTGCGAGGAGCTCTGCCCCGTGCTCCTTCAAGCCAGCAAAGCTGAGCTCCATCCTCGTCGTGAAGAGCCAGCGAAGCCGAGGTCATCCCCGTCGTGAAGAGCCAGCAAAGCCGAGCTCATCCTCGTCGTGAAGAGCCAGCGAACCAGAGCCACAGGGCCGCGTCCGCCACTTCAGATCTGGAGCTAGAGCTCGTCGTCCTCATCCCCTTGTTTTCCTCAGTCCCTCGCCGTCCTTGCTTCAACCCTCGTCGGAAATGGGTTTCGATTTCAACCCTCGTTGGAAATTCTCCGGCAAGGGTGTTTGATTTCTTAGTTGATTCTGGAAATTGGGGATTTTTGGTTGTTGTTCATATGATTTTTTTATTGAATCTGAACTGGTTTCCAGGAAATGAACGAATGGATTGGTCATGAACAAGAATTTTGGGATTTTGGGTTTGCTGTTCGTGAATCTGAACTCACGAAGAAGACAGGAGTATTAATTTTTTTTCAATTAAAATTTTGTAAAAAAATGGAATTAAGAAAAAATTAGAATAAGAATATTAAAATTCGAATATTAATATTCAAGAGTTAATATTAAATTATTAATGAAATTTTAATAAATAATCAATAAATAAATAAAATTAGGAAAAAAGAAATTTTAAAAGTAATTATTTAAATATTTATTTTTTATAAAAAGAATAAAAAAATATGTGAAATAATTTAATTTATTAAAATTTTAAAAAGTAAAATAAATAAGAATTAATAAAGACATTTATGATTTTATTAATAATTAATAAAAGGGTAAAACAGTCTTTTAACACTTAAGTCAAAAGTCAACTAAAATGATAAAGGGCAAAATGGTATTTTCACTTTGATATGTTAGTTTTTTAACAACATTAAACCAAATCGTTCGTGGACGAATCATTAGGGTACCTTATCTGGAAAAAAATTCATAAGGGTACCTTATCGTTCGTGGACGAAACATAAGGGTACCTTATCGTAAATAACCCAAAAAGAAAAAAAAAAGAAAAAAAAATGGAGTTGGATCGGGCAGACCCAACCACACCCGCGGACCCAGTCAGGCCAGATCTGACCCGGACCCTCTTTGCCTAGTTTGGGCCGTGCAGCCCGAGCTGCTCCTTGAGCCCGTTTAGCCAGGCCCGAATTCTCGACCCAGCCCAATTCAGGGCTTCGGTATAAAACAGAACAAGCAGCTAGGGTTTCAGGCATCGTCTCTCCCCTCTTCGCTCACTACCGCCCGACCAGCTCTCTCTCTCTACTTCCCTCTCTCCTCACGCCATCGCCGGCCACCCTCACCTCCGATCTCATCTCCCCCGTCTTTCTCTTCCCTTCTCTCGAACCAGAACCCCTCGTCCCGAGCTCCCGCCCATGTGTCGGTTTCAGACTCGCCGGCGAGGAAGGAGCCACCGAGCTCCCTAACAGCTCCGTTCTCCGGCCACACCATCGCCTCCCTCTCTCCTCTCCTTCCCCTTTTTCCCCGTCGCCGAGCCGTCCTCCCTTCTCCCCGCCGCCGTCCTCTCTTCCCTGTGCCGCTCCAGATCCGACGCACCAACGCTGCCTACCACCGTCGTCTTTCCATACGGTGAGCTTCGCCGTGAGACCTCGGCGGGTTTAGTCACCGCCGATGGTCGAGCGGTTTCTGAACTAAGATCTCTATTCTTCTCTCTTTCTTATTTTCCCGAGCTTCTCCTTTTTTTTTCTATATGAACTTCTTCTTGGATCTGGAAACTGAAGCAAATTTCACTCTGGATCTCAGTGTGTTGGAACGAAACTGGATCACTTCAAAGTAAAAAGAATTTAAATTATCTGAGTGTAAAAGAAAAGGGTGTTAAAACGAAAGAACCGTTTAAAGAAAAAGGGATTAAAACCAGGTTCGATTTAAGACGATTTTGGACTTGAATGAACCTGAAACGAACTGGAATCGAGCTTTGAAACCTGGACGTTTAAACTGGACTGTAGAACGGGACAAAGTGGAACGGTGAATCGGTAGCCCGGGAATCGTGTCACGAAACCCGTGCCTTGGGAATCGTGCATCAAAAACCGTGCCTCGGGATCCATGCATCGGGATCCGTGCAACAGGTTCCGAGTTCGGTGCGCGGGTACTCGAACCCGACTCGTCGTTTAATCCCGCTTTGGACCCGTTCGAGTTTAAAAGGCAACGTATTGAATTTACTTTAGACCGTACCTGAACTGATTGTAAGTTTTAACTGCTAAAACCCAGGCTTGGACTTTACCCAAGACCTTGGACTTCGTGGACTTCGCCCTAGAAGACGGAGTTGGCCCGGTCGTCAGCAGCTCGGAGTATTATTAGAGGAAGACCGCAAGGTAGGGAAAGTTCTAAACTCCTCGTTTAAATAATGCTTTAGTATGCCTATTAGGTTAATAAAATTGGAAAGGTTCTAGATTGCATATAGGATGCGAATAACTAGAATAAGCGTATTTTAATTACTAATAACCGGACGTGTCTGGATGTGCATGCATAGGAGGTGAATAACTAGTGTAACTCGCTTTCAATACTTGGGAATTGCTTTACTGGTAGAAAGGCCGAGATGAGCCATAGGATTGTTTTTGGTTGCCTCACATGCATTGTTTGCTTAGTTTTATGATGAACTAAGGGTTTAATGAAACTAGATAAATTACATGCTTGAATGATCAAATGAACGATTGGATGATTGTATGATTGAATGAATGAATGAATGAATGAATGAATGAATGAATGAGTGTAATTGATTGTGCCAAATGGTATGGTCGGGTGATTGATAGACCGATGGAACGTGGTTGGTAAGTATACTTGTAAGTGTGATTGTGGGTATGAATCCCCTGTGGTGTGTATTGATGAATCTGTGAATTTCTAAGTTTGATTATATTGATTGATAGACCCTGCGGGGTATTGTTTGGTAGATCCTGTGGGATATTGATTGGTAGACCCTGCAGAGCATTGTTTGGTAGATCCTGCGGGATATTAATTGGTAGACCCTACGGAGCATTGGTTTGTTAATCATGCGGGATATTAATTGGTAGACCCTGCGGATATTAATTGGTAGACCATGCGGAGCATTGGTTGGTTAATCCTGCGGGATATTGATTGGAGGACCCTGCGGGGCATTGGTTGGTTAATCCTGCGGGATATTGATTGGGGGACCCTGCAGGGCAATTGGATGGTTTACCCTGCGGGGAATGGTTACTTGAGATTCACCCGAGTGCATGCGTCATGTGGGAGTATTACTTCGGTTCCCGATGATCTATGGTCCTTTGGGGACATTTCTGAGAATCCCGACGATAAGCGTCCCTCAGAGATTGTTACCGGTAGCCCGATGTATGTGTCTCCTCTGGACCGAGGGAAAATCTGATATGACGCGAGAACTCTTGTGGATCAGAGTATGGGATCTGATATGATACAAGAACCTATTCGTGGATCGGAGTATTGAGGAGCTGATATGTTATTGTGACATTCACTTGATCCCATCTTAGTAATTATTAAATAATTATAGCGATTTTCACTTATTCTCGTGAAAGTTACTGTTATCTTTAAGAATGTGATATTGTTCTTATCTTGCCTAATTTATAACATCATTTTGATTAAAAGTATTAAGTGCAATTTGTGTTGTCGTGCTAAGGCAGTTTTATTATTAAATTGGAGGTTAAACTGTTTATGATTTTCCATACTGAGCGTAAGCTCACCCCTATTTGTTTTATTGACTGTTTATACAGGCGTGCTTGATGAGTAATGGACTCGAGGCTCGGGAGCTTCTGGAGAGTCTGGGTATTAGAGACGTCTTTTTGATCATTGTAGTGAACCCCATGTTTTACGTATTCTTTATGGAGCCTCGACTCTTAATTATGATTTGAAACATGTTATTCGAGTATTATATCGGAACCTTTTGAGTATTTAATCGGTTTTATTTATTCTTTTGTTATTATTTAATTGTCAACTCAAGTCGCGTCTCGAGTCCGGCCAAAACCGGATTTGGGGCGTGACAAATTGGGAGGTCGTTAGGTACTCTATTACATTCCATGTGCGATTCGAATCCGGTCTCTGCTAATTTTGGTTCAATCTTCGTGTTGATACATAGAAACATTAAAATCAGTTCCTTGGACATGAAGTTTGCTTTGAAAGCTTCGGTTTTTCCACTGCTCATCACTGGAGTAACGATCTCAGAAGTGCCGAAATTTTTTTTCCCGGTGGTGACTATGCCGGAATCCTCTTCTGAAAAGGATGGTACGTTCCAAGGTGAAAAGGTTTTTGATAACTCTAGAGTTGAAGAATCAAATTCAAATTCAACTATCCCGTTATTAGTGGATAACCACAAGACCGGTTTATTATCTGTGCCATCTCCTTCTGTTAGAGTCCTAGCGAGTCCCAAACATCATGTGAAGCGTGATTTGCAAGTAACGTCAGTTTCTCACAAGAAGTCCCAGACCCGAAAGGCCTTGCATGTTCCAGTAGTTTTTAAAACCACAGTTCTCTCGTAGAAGAGCCCAGTTCCGGTTTCGAGTGTTGATGGAAGAGGTAACTGGGAGTATGTAAAAAAGGTGGGAGTTAAGGCTTTGAAAACTTCTGAATTCGCCATTGATCAATTCGATAATTTGGACTTGGAAGTGTCAGACCGTCTTGATCTAGAAGCCGATGACGATGATTATTTCGAGGATGACTGTGAGGATGAGGAATTTGTTTCTATTGAGTCAATTCCTCCTAATTTAATCCAAAACTGACGTCATGAAGTTCCTCTCATGGAATGTGAGAGGAACGAACTCCGTTCATAAGAGGCGGAGTATAAGTTGTACCATCAGAAGAGCTCATCCGGATTTTGTTTTCCTGCAAGAAACCAAGGTATCTACATTTTCCCCATCTTTTATCAGAAGCTGTGATTTTTTCGGAAATTGGGAACACTCTTTTTCCCCTTCGGATGGTGCTTCAGGTGGTTTGTTGTCTATTTGGAAACCTAATATTTTTCACTGTGTTGAAGCCATTCCTCTAAAACATGCTATTATTTGGTTCGGATTTTGGAAAGGGCCATCGTCCCCTTTGGTGTTGATAAATGTATATGCGCCTTCTTTTGAAGCTGAAAGAGCTTTGTTATGGGCTGGATTTGGGAGTTTAGTCATTGTTTTTCAGATGTATTATGTGTTGGTGGAGATTTTAATTCGATCTTGTTGCCAGAAGAACGCCATAATAGTCTGTTTTCAGACAGTGACAGCTCTTGTTTCCTGAATTTCATTCTTTCCTTGGGCTTAACTGATCTGCGTATGGAAGGGGGGAAGTTTACGTGGTATGGACCTGGTTCTAAGGCTACTCGATTAGACCGTTTTTTGGTATCTCCTGATTTTTTGGTTACTTTTGAAGGAATTACTCAAAAGGGGCTAGAACGAGGCTTATCTGACCACCATCCGATTGTTTTGGAATCTAATATTATTAAATGGGGACCGAACCGTTTAAATTTCTCAATGTTTGGCTTGACTCCAAAGATTTTTCCCAGTTAATTCGTGGGTATTGGGATTCTTATGTCTGCACTGGCTCTCCTAGTTATCACCTTTGGTTTAAATTAAGAAGCCTCCGAGAAGACTAAAAAGTGTGGAACAGGGATGTCTTCGGCAGAGTTGACTTGCAGGTTGATAATTTATCGAAAGACATCGAGACCTTAGACAGGATTCTGGATTCCAGAAATCTCACTGATGAGGAAAGTATTCGCCAGTCTGTTTTGAAGGTCGGGTTGATTCAGAAACAAAAACTTTTAGCTCGTATTTGGTGTCAAAAGTCAAGGCAAAGATGGTTTGATGATGGGGATGCGTGTTCTAAGTATTTCCATCGTGTTGCAAATTTTATGGGGACTGTCAATCGTATTTCTCTTAAACGTGCAGGTGATAGATTCTTGTCAGACCCAGCCGAGATCAAGGATCACGCTGCCTTGCATTTCAAGCAACGCTTCGCTAGACCTCCAGGCCGAACCTTGAGACTCCCTCCTCTATCGTTATACACTCTATCCAGCTTGCAGAGTTCCAGTTTGTAGGAGCCGTTCACAATTGAGGAAATTAGGCAAGAAGTGATGGATTGTGGCAGTGATAAATCCCCTGGGCCCGATGGCTTTTCGATGAAGTTCTTTCAATCTTGTTGGGACATTGTAGGCGATGATGTAATACGGTTCTTACAGGCATTTCACGCTACAGGCGCTATTGGAAAGGGTTTGAATGCCACTTTCTTGACTTTGATTCCTAAAGTTCAGAATCCAGAAACAATGTCGGAATTGAGGCCCATAAGCTTAATCTCGGCCCCTTATAAGATCCTTGCAAAGGTTTTGGCAAACAGGTTGAAAGTAGTTTTGTCGGACCTCATTAGTGATGCATAGAGTGGTTTCGTTGCTGGTCGTCAATTAGTTGATGGGGTACTCATTGCCAATGAGACTTTACATTTGATTAAGCAAGATAAATCAGATGTGATTATGCTTCAATTAGATTTTGAAAAAGCCTATGATAACTTGAGATGGGACTACATTGATGAAGTCCTATTAGCCATGGGTTTCGGTTTTCGGTGGAGAGGCTGGTTAGCTTCCTGTTTTAAGGCTTCCTTATCGGTGCTGGTAAATGGTTCTCCGGGTTCTGATTTCTCTATTGAAAACGGTCTGAGGCAAGGTTGTCCGTTTTCTCCCTTTCTTTTCCTCTTGGCTGCAGAGGGATTGCATCAGGTATTGTCCTAAGGTATTATTTTGGGGGACTTTGGTGGTGTACGAATTGGAAGAGAAAATTTTATGGTTTCTCATCTCCAATTTGCTGACGACACTTAATTGTTCGTCTCTGGTACGGAAGAGAACCTGCGTACTCTAAAAAATACCTTGGATATGTATCAATTGGTGTCAGGGTTTAAAATTAATTACTCCAAATCAAGAGTTGTACTTCTAGACGGTTTTTCGATCTCTGAGGAAACTGTGCAGGACATTAGTGTGAGGTAGTAGATTTGCCGGTTCGTTATTTGGGTTTCCAGTTGGGGGCCGATCCGAGAAAGCTTAAGACGTGGGAACCTATTGTCAAACGGTTTAAGTCTTCTTTGGCTCTTTGGAAAACGAAGCTCTTGAACACTGCAGGCCGGCTAGTTTTGATAAAGTCAACGTTGTCAGCATTACAAGTTTTTTATATGACTCTTTTTAAGGCTCGAAAAAGAGTCATAAGAGAATTGGAGGCATGGCAAAGGCGGTTCTTATGGTCAGGAAGTGTGGCTAGAAGAGTTTTGAACCGTGTTGCTTAGGCTAAGGTTTGTAAGCCACGTGCTCAAGGTGGTCTGGGGATTCGTAGATTGGAGAAAGTGAATGATAGTTTACTTGCAAAATGGTACTGGCGTTTTGCTTCGGAGAAAGACTCTTTGTGGAAAAGATTTATTTGTGAGAGGTTCGGCTGGTGTTCTGATTCTTGGGATCTTACTGTGATTGATAAACCTTCAGCCCCTTCAATTTTCACTCACATACTGAATTTATCCTCCAATGTCGAATTCCAGTAGATTTTTGGTTCTCGGAGTTTACATTGGAAAGTTGGGAACGGTAACCAGGTACGGTTTTGGGAAGGTATGGCTTGGGAATACGCCTTTCTGCCAGAATACCCTCGTTTATACTCTTTATCCAATGCGAGGAATCAGAAGATCAGTGCAGTTTGTGCGGATGGCCAGTGGACTCTGATTTTTCGCAGGGATTGTTTTGTGTGGGAGGAGGGAGAAGTTCGGGCCCTTCTTCATTCTCTGGGTCAATATACGATACGTTACTTGGTTGATGATGAGCTGGTGTGGACTAAAGCTTCTATGTTTAGTACCAAAACCGTGTATAATTTGTTGGACAATACAGGTACGGATCGTCCCTCTTGGTCTGGTTATTTATGGATCAAACGATGGCCCCCAAAATATGCTTTGTTGGTATGGCTTATTTTTCATAAAGCTCTACCCTTCATGGTGTTCTTGGAAAGTAGAGGTTGCAGGATCTCACTAAACGAAATGCTTTGCAAGTCCTGTAAGCTAGTTTTTGAGGATCCGGATCATATTTTCTTGCATTGTTCTTTTGCTTGGAAATTTTGGTCTCGTATTCATGTTTGGTGGGTATGGTTTGTATACATGGAAGCACTGTGAACTTGGTGTTCTTGGGGTGGTTTGATCTGTGGTCGAGACGTTACAGAACGCATTGGCTGAGATTGTCTTATTTAGCTTTTTGGGTTTTGTGGCTCCGACGCAACGCGGTGGTGTTTACTTCGGTATCAGATTCGGTTGAGGGTACTTTTGTGAAGCTGCAGTCTTTGAGCTATTCTCTTTTTCGGACAGAGGGTTTCTTATCGGTCCAAGCTTCCTTTGTGTTGTGGCAAGAATTCGTCCTCTTGCCTGGTTTAGTTGCTATTTTGATACTACATTTGTCGTGTTTTGTTTCTATTCTTGCTTGGTTTGGTTGTTTTGTCCAAGCATGGGTGTTTTTTGCTAGTTAGTTTTACTTGTTTGGTTTTCACATGAATGATCACATTGATCATTTATACTGCATTTCATTGTACCCTTCTTTCGTATAATGAATTTTCACATCGATTATCAAAAAAAAATATGTACACAAGTTCGGACTCCACCATGAGAACACAAATCCTTATTCCTTCAACTACTGTAGTATGCTGCTCTGACTCGAAGATTTGGTTTTGTTCCTCACGTGGCTCTCCTCGTCAGCTGCTCCTTGGATGTGCTCTCGAATATCTTGTCTGCATTACCAACCTCAAACCCGTCCCGCCTGTGGAACTCCTCAACTTGTTGCAAATTGGCCGTGATCAGTTGATCTAACACACTTCATTGTGGAGATAATAGGCGTTACCTCATCATCCGGGAGAGCTCTGTACTGAGGTAGCACGAGGCGTTCCGCAAACTCTATGTACGAGCAGGGTACTGACTCAGTCACATCATCACCAAAATCATAAGAGATTGAATCTGCAACTGTTGAACTTTGTAGCAAAAGACCATCTGGGCTCACTGGATATTAGACCATTTTATTGTTAACTTCATACTTCACCAAAGAATCATCGCTGCAAACTGAAAAACTTATACCAGCCAACTTGTCACTAGTGCAGAAAATACTATATGAAAGTGTTCCAAGTCAAAGTTTCTCGAGAGACCATAGCGCATGAAAAACAAAACCAGCCTAGGCTTGCTGGATCTCGAAACAGCAAATATAGACAAAAAAGAGCTCATAAGGTTCTTCCCAACCTTATGGTTTCATGGTATAACTACGTACTAGAATTTAAGGACTCATAAAGGCGGTAGAGAGGGCTGTTTATGTACTTGGAAGCAAAGTGATACAGATGCAATATTTCTGGCAAACCTTTCAAAACTCCTCCTTCAGAATTCAACCTGAACCCGTTCTCTTGAATGAACTGATTGAAGCTTTTAATAGTCTTCAAGTGAGATTTCAGTCTATGAGTGGAAATGGTGACATGGTTCACTGCATACCCATTGACGAGAGTCCAGGCAGCATATTCACTTTCCCTAGACATCACAAGCCAAATACAAGTCTTTCAGGAGCGAGGTTTCTAGTCATTTAACATGAAACAACAATCATTTCAACTTCTTCCTAATCTCTTTGGAGAGAACACGAGCTTTAAAGCAGTAAGTACACCTTGCCAACTGTTGAAAGTCAGAATACAAGGGCTTCTCCCACGTTAGAGAGCCTAGTGCACTTGCAAGAGCTGCATGTTTCCCATTACCACCAGTGTACTTCTTAACTATTTCCTGAATGTAACAATTTCGACAACGATGTTATTTACGATAATGTAATAGAAACTAAACTGGTGACAATATGAAAATAAAGACAAGTCTGTTATGCTCTGCAGGGAGTCCTTAGGTACATCTTAAGGTGGAGAAAGGGCTAACACACCTGAGCTTGAGGACTCATCTCGTCAACGAGGAGCTCCGATATAAATATTCTAGGCAAAGGTCCGTCCACACCACTGCCACCCTCAGGAAAGGGAACACTGGGAGGAGAAAACCAAAAGGCTTTCAGCTTTTTTGCTGGAAACCTTAACTCCTCCCGTTAAGTATAGCCAAAATCCAAGAAAAAACTTGCCATGGATTCAATTCCATAGCCTTTCACCTATAAGTTAATGCACCAAATCAAACAGATCCTGGGCGGTCAGCTTTAATCAGAAACAAGAAAACTGTGTAACTTACCCCAAAAGTCCTACAGGCGAGATGATCATAACAAATTTGGGCGTCGTCATGTGTCCGAACAAGCTCCAGTATGGCTTTTGCAGTTGGGTTTCTGTTCAAATACACAATTTCCATACTTGCCAATGCCCTCCTAAGGAATGATTCAGCACCCTAAACAGTACATAACCCAGAAGCCCTAAAGCTTACTTCTCAAAATTCAACAAGAACCCATGTTCAAATCTAAGAATAAAAACACTTTTTTTATTAAAAAAATCATTATTGACATCAAATTTGACAAATCTATTGCAGCCCAGAGACGGTCCAGTTCAAATAAATTCAGGGTAACTTAAATTATCGAGATCGGATGAGAACAGAACCTGAAAGGAAGAACCTTGAGTTCCATTATAGGGTTTGGCGGCAGATGAAGAGCAGAGAGCCCGTTTCCCGGTGTTGGAGGACATGGAAATGAAATTCCTGGAATTGGAAGAAGGTGCCGTGAAGGAGAGGGAGTGGTTTTGATCGCCGACGAACACACAGATTTCATCGCCGACAGCTTCATGTCCAGTAAACCAACCGGTGCAACTAAATCGAGACTCTGGACTGAGAGCAAGAACAACGGAGCGTGCCGCGTCCCATTTCGCGCGCGCCTGGGCCGAGGACAGAGGCCCGCTCCGTTGTGGGCTTCGTTTTTTGCGGTCCGCGCCCCGGAATTACTGGGCTCGTTCCTCGCTCCTCAGCCAGCGCTCCTCGATCGCGGGCCGGCCCGCACTCCTCGCTCCTTCGCTCCCTGGCCACGTTGGGCCTCTCTTGGGCCGACACCTGGCATCCACCCACGCTGATTTTTTTTTTTGAACAAATTTTTTTGTTAATTGTGGGATTCGAACCCCCAACCTCACAACTTCAAGCTTTGTGTTCTACCATTGAGCTAGATAGGCTTTTGTTATTATGTTTTATTATAATCAATATGATATACTTTTAATTTTGGAATGAAATGCATATTAAAATTTAAAATCAAATCTTCTTTTTAATAGATTATATATTATATAATTTAGTGTTGGATGATATTTCAAATAAAATAACATTTTTATGTAATATATATTTGACCATATTATCGTTTTTGTGTGTATTTATATCCTATCTGACTCAAAGATTTTTCGTTATAGCAACTACTATGAATATTATATAGTTGACCATATTATTCTATACACATATTTTATTGATTTCTTTTCTATTATTAAAAAGTTCATTTTTATTCGTGTTAAATTTATTTATTATTTATTTATTGTCATTAATTATTTTTTTCACATTTGTTTGTATAATTTAAACGGTTTCTGATAAATAATTAGATAAAACAGCAAAATATCAATTAATAATCCAGTCAGCATTGTTCTGCACTCCAAGGATCTCGAGGTCCTTTCTGTTGCAAAACACCCACTTTTCTGCACTCCCACTCCCTGACTTTTGTCCAGTCAACACAAGGTCTGCACTCCCACTCCCTGACCAAGGTCCTTTCTGTTGTACATGCTCTGAGAAAAGTACCTTCTCACATCTACCTTCATGACACTGCTCTTACAATAGTAGTGTCAGGAGCAGTATCTATACGTATCTATACAGTTTCAGTAAATTAAAAAAGCACTCCACGTTTAAATACTACTTTTATTTCAAACCACAAACACATTACGTAATATTTTAAACGCTAGTAAATATTTAGATAATTTAAACCACAATTATTAAAATAAGATGAAACTAATTCCTAATGGTACTAATATGTAAACGCCACCTCGCATCGTCCTTGAGCATCTCCCACACAGGACATTTTGTACACTGCCCGTGTTTGCCTTCATAATCAGAAACGATCGCGGTATATATTTCGTCATCCGTTGCCCTTCTCCTAGGGTCGGCCAATCTCTCCCGGTAGATTTTATCAAACCACTTGCACTTCTTGCTCATCTTCTGGAAGTGGTCCTTGACTTGCTTCTCAGTCCGTTGTGGCCACGTATCGTTCCTGGTGGCAACGTAAGCCAGGTACAAAACATGCCAATATTGGCCCCCGTGCTCGTAATGGGTGAGCCAATTGACCACAAAATGTATTTCCTCCTTTAGGGACCAAAGAGGCCCGGTTGCCCAATTCGACATATCGACTTGAGAGAAAATGAGAGAAGATGAGAGAATTTGTGAGAGAGAGAGAGAGAGAGTTTGAGAGGTGTGAGAAAATGAGGGAGTGGTGAGGGGTATTTATAGGAGGGGGAGGGGGAGGGGTCGGCGCGGCTGTCACGACCCTAGGGTTACTATTTGAAATAGTAACCCTAACACGCTCACCGAGGCTCCGATAATCCGATAATTTTTTTTTATTTAAATAAAACACAAAGTACATTAAGAAAACAACTAGATTAAAACTTTTATTACATAGATTAAAAACTAAAAATAAATAGAAGCCTTGCCTAACCCAAGAACTCCAAGCGCTTCCCGAGGCTTTGAAGGAGAGAGGCACGAGCGGCCTTTTCATCCGCGCCCATGTTGGTGGTGTCTTGGCGAAGAACTGTGTTCAAGGTGTCCATGACCTCATTCTGCATCATCCTTCGGATGTCTAATTGTGTCTCTTTCCTCTGGACAAGAGAGTCGAGGAACTACATTTGCTCGGGAGGTAGCCCAGACGCCGCCGACTGGGAGGATTGGCTTTTGCCTCGAGCCTTGGCCTTGGCTCTCTTCTGCCCGGTCGGACGCTTCTCGATGGTAAACGAGTTCAACTCGTGGTCGAAATCGTCTCCACAAGTGCGAGACTCGTCCATCCTTGTCCTCTTGTTTCCTTCACTTTCGGCGTCAAGGTTGAGGTCGAGGTCGGGGATGTCACTAACTGGAACCTTTTTGGTCGAAAACTTCGGTTGCCCCCTAACGATCTGCCACATATGCTTGAATTTGAACACGTGGCCTTCCTCATCAAGGTACGCCTGGTCAGCGCCTGCCATCACGTCAACCTCGTTCCTCCCGCTTGTCAGCGTGTTCTCAAAGTTGGTGTACTTCTCCTCGTACTTGCTGATGAAGCCTTTAACCTTATGCCAATGGTCCTTGCAAGCCATCCACGCCCGAGGTGGGTCCGTTGTCGGTTTGACCGACTCGTACTCGGCATGTACCTTTTGCCAGTACTGGTCATTCTTCTGGTTCTTCCCGTTGATGGGGTCGAGCGAATTGTTCAGCCACACACGTGCCAATCTGACCTCCTCACCGCTGGTCCACTTAGGTCGCGGAGGTGCTCTCAGGCCCGATGAAGATGCAGTCGCCTTCCCCTTCCTCATCCTCGATTGCGTCGGAGCAGATTGACAAGGTTGAGTGACCGGAACGAATTGGGAAGGTTGCACTTGTGACTCTTGCCATTGGGTGGGCGGGGTATATGGAGGAAGCGGAGTTGAGTACCCCGATTGGAGGAGTTGGGAATACGAGGAGTAGTTGGCCATGAAGTCCTCTTCTGTGCGTTGAGAATCGGCGTCTTCGTCATTCAAGGACTCGGCAAGGGATTGGAGGGCTCGATTCGCATCCATAGCGAGTGTAGGAAAAAAATTGGAGAGAATTTGATGAGGAATTGAGGAATGAAAGCTTGAAACAAGTGAAGAGAAGGTGAAATTTGATTTGGGGTGGATTTGTATTTATACACAAATTTAGGCTTTTTTTTGGGTCGGCGTCGCCACGTGTCGGGTCGTGACTGGCCAACCGACTAGTTGTTGGCGTCTGGCAAGACAAGACGTGTCGTTGCCAGAACCAGCCACGACCAGCAGCAACGGCACCGCAGAGACGACCCGCTGACACGACCAGTCGTGCCTACGCGTCGTGTCAGGGTCGAGCCTACGCCAGACACGACGCGTAGGCACGACCCGTTGGAGATGCTCTTAGAGAACACAATGCGATTGGCAGGAAGATGATACATACAAGCGTTTTGTTTATACGACTCTATAGTCCAATAGTGCACAAAGCGCCTAATCCTACTTTGGATTGTATAGACACGTCGTTTCTCTTCCTTTTGTCAAAAAATGGTTACTGCTCACGGGAGAATAGACTTGTTGAAATTACGATTATGTCTTTCATGCAATCCAGATCCATGTGAGTTCTTTTTCAGATCGGAGCCCAATCGAAGATTAGATCTAGAAAAAAAAACAATACCGATTTGAATTTCAATAAAGGTGAATTGAATTTTCATTTTATTTTTTTTATTGGAATACGAGGATAATATATTAAATAAGAAAGAGTTTTATAACTCGGAAGGTACTCAACGTTTTATTCTTTCTCTTTTCCGAAAAAACCCTACCCTATTTATAGTCCATATTCCTTGTCGTCGACTTGATTGTGTTAGTCCTATCGTCGGTCTTGTCCCATCACAGTCAGTTTTGGTGCATGCTCTCCCACATGTGCCTCCACCTCGTCCCTCATAAACCGAGGCGCAGAAGAAACCCTAAACTTTCTTTTGTCGCCCCGGTCTCTCTTTCCCTCTCCTCCACGATGCCTCTCCTTCCTCCACCGACTACAACAATCGTGGCTTTCTCCCTCGATGTATCCGCCCCGCCTAGGTGGTGGGACGAGGTACTAACAACAACAGTAAGGAGCCGGTCCAATGAACCATGTAGGCCAATGGGGAATCTTTTAGAGGATCAGGGACCTCGATCCCTATTCCGAGTTGGATGGGATGGGGTGCTACATGTTTGGGCCTCCGCCGAGCTTTCCCCCTAGGGGTATAGTATGGTGGACAACACTCGAACCCCGATAGGAGAATGTGGAGCCATTCACATGCAAAGGCAAGGAAGAACGACCCTGAGAGGCAAAAGGCTAGGCCTACTCGCTGGACTCATTAAATTCACTAGGATTAAGGGATGCACGGGGTGTTCTAGAGGAGCCACACTCCATCCCTCTAAGCTTGGACTCCATCCGAACCTGGTCTCCTCCTCTTCTTAGCGACCTTCTTGGAAACCTAGCATCGTTCTAACCTCCACCCAAGGATCCCCTGCGAGGGATCAACATGTTATTTATACAACACAGGTTCGTTCGAGTCAAGCTAGGAAGAGCAGTATGGATTTTCTACGCATATCACGAATGAATAGAGAACCTCGCCCTCATTGTTTACCTAGATTAGTTGGACACCGTAGTTATAGAGCTAGCGTTTTGGTCCAAACCGTGTTGGTCTTGGTCAATACTATCAATCAATCTGTTCGTATTTCCATTGTAGATTTGGTTATTATTATTTGACCTTTCATATAATAAATCGACTACATTTAATCCTTAAAAAACAAAACATGACAGATTAGGCTTATGCATATTGTTAGATAAAGAGGATAAGTTCTTCATTTGTATTTTGTAATTAAGTGATAATGTAAATCATGTATTTGAATCATGATTAACCACTGTATTTATACCCTTACACTTAATGAGAAAATCAGCAATCACATTCCAACATGGTATCAGATACCTACATCGATCCATTCCTTTTTCCGATGCATATTTTCTATTCCTTTTTCTCCACCTATGCCTGCGTTTCTGCGATTCCTCTCTGCAAATCGTGATTCTGCATCTGCGATCCAGTCCCTGCTTGCTACTCCGTTCGCTACGCTCCAGCACCTGCGATCCCATTCCCTTTTCTGATCGAGTCCCTGCTGCACACCTGCGGTTCTGCTACCCATCTGCGATCCCGCTCCAACGATCGCAGCTTCGTTTTTTTTCTGACATTTTTTTCCAGTTTTCTTTTCAGCTCCATTAATGGCGGATTCGGAGTGCTATTCCGGTTGTACTGGAAATGGAAAAGGGACAGTATACGACGTGGTCTAAACTGTTTAAGATTCACTATCGTGTGCACGATGTGCTCCATCATATCATTCCTGAAACTTCTATGATCGACGCTGCCGAGCTATTTGCTGATCCAGTCGACATCTCCACTGTTGATTCGGAGACATCCGACGCTGTTGCTTTCAAAACCGGCAAGGAAGTTGCTGCAGACAAGGCTACCACTGCACCCATCGGAAGCCCGAGCATTTCTTCATCTCTTGCGTCCGTAAGTCCGGCCCTTTGGCATCGCCTGGATGTAGCAGTGCTTCAGTGGATCTATGGTACAATCTCGTCCGATTTACTGAAAACTATTATTTGTCCTGATTCTACTGCTGCTCGTGCTTGGACGGCTCTGAAGAATATTTTTCAAGACAACAAGCAATCTCGTGCTGTTCATCTTGAACAACAATTTTCTGCTACTCGATTGGATGATTTTTCAAACATTTCTTCTTATTGTCAAGAGCTTAAAAATTTGTCTGATCAACTTTCAAATGTCGGAGCTCTCGTCTCCAACAATAGACTTGTACTGTAGCTTGTTACAGGACTATCTGAGGCATACGATGGCATTGTTACTCTACTCCAGCAATGCGTTCTTTTGCCATCATTTTATGAAGCTCGGTCTCGGTTAATCATGAAGGAGACACGAAAGCAGAAACATGCAGCATCAGGAGCATTATCAGCATCCTCAGCTCTCTTAGCCAATGATGTTTCAAATTCAAATTCGAATTTTCACCCGGCCAAGTAATCTGCTAATCATGGTTCTCGAGGCTCCAAAACTCGGGGTCGTGGACGGGGTCGTGGCAATTTCAAATACATCAATGGTCGGCCCTCCTCTCAGCACCGTCTAGGCCTTACACCTGTTGGCCATCACTCGGGCCCATCTGCTCCATGGGCCAACTGGCCCATGTACTAGAACGGGTATAGCTGGACCAACCAGCCCAGTCCGCCATGCCCGTACCCGTCTCAGCCCATGCTTGGCCTAGTCTCCCGCTCGCAGCCCAGGCCTAACTCGGGTTACTCTGCTCATCCGAATAGCTCGGGTGTTTTGGGCCAGCATCCTCAGGCCCACACAGCTTCATCTACTCCAACAGATATCGCCCAAGCAATGCACACGATGACCCTGCAGCAGCCGGATCCCAATTGGTATATGCACTTTGGCGCTTCTTCTCATATGACTTCCACCTTAGGTAGTCTAAAACCTTATTTTAATTCTAGTGTTGCTCGTCAAGTTATAGTTGGTGATGGTACCCTTATCCCGATCACTGGTTCTGGTCATGCTCCTTTACTTTCTTCTCACCTTAAATTACGTTTGAATAATGTTTTACGTACCCCGAACATTATAAAATATTTAGTTTCAGTTCTTCGTTTTGTCACAGATAATCATGCTACAGTAGAATTTGATCCTTTTTGTTTTTCTGTGAAAGACTTTCGGACGGGCACACCGGTTTTGAGATGCATCAATTCTGTGACCTCTATCCAGTTACTTCGTCCATGTCTGCAGGCTCACCATTGGCTCTTGTTGCGTTGTCTCCATAACTTTGGCATTCTCGGTTAGGTCATCTTGGTGACCCTCTTTTTTCATCTCTTCGGAATCAACATTTAATTTCTTGTTCTTCAAACATTAAATCTTATATTTGTCAGTCTTGTGTTTTTGGAAAACATGTTAAGTTGCCTATTCATACTTCTTTTAATTCTACTTCGTTTCCTTTTGATATTATACATGCTGATCTATGGACTTCTCCTGTCTTGAGTTCTGCTGGACATCGTTACTATTTATTGCTGCTTGATGACTACACAAACTTTTTATGAACATTTCTTTTGGGTGCTAAATCTCAAGTATTTTCTATATTAACTATGTTTGGCAATTATGTTCATACTCAATTTGGTCGTCAAATTAAAAGTTTCCAATGCGATAATGATAAAGAATTTGACAACTCTTCAATTCGTCAGTTCTGCTTGTCTACATGAATGATTTTTCGTTTTTCATGTCCTCATACTTCATCTCAAAATGGATGCGTTGAACGAAAAATTCGGTATGTTAACAATATGGTTAGAACGATGCTTATTCATACTTCTCTTCCTCCTTCATTTTGGCATCATGCTCTTCACATGTCCACCTACATTTCTAATACTCTTCCATCTAAAAATCATCGATTTTCTTCTCCCACTCAATTTCTTTTTCATCGCACTCCAACTTAAGGTCATTTACGTACGTTTGGGTGTCTTTGCTATCCCCTTGTCCCATCTACCGCTCGGAACAAATTGCAATCTCGATCATCGGCTTGTGTCTTTCTCAGATTCCCTTCGCAGCATCGGGGATACAAATGCTTCGACCTTCAAAACAGTAAGGTTATTATATGTGGACATGTTATTTTTGATGAAACGACGTTTCCCTTCTCTACTTCTTCTTTTTCACCTGCAGCTTACTCGTTTTTGGACGACGGGGCATCTCCTCTCCTCACACTACCCTTTCTTGGTGATGCATCTTCACCCGTGCCTTCTTCCACCCATCCACCATGCCAGCCTGTTTCGCCGGAGCCCAGCCCCCTAGCCCAGTCGAGTCCACCTGCCTCACCTGGCCCGGTCCACTCGCCCGGCCCAATGGTCTCGCCAGCTCCTGCCCTATCATCTCCGGTCTCGCAGGTTGCCTCACCTGTCTAGCCAGGCCTGCCCGTTTCTGGCACAACCGTCCGACCCAACCTCCCTCATCAGCTCCCGTACCAGCTCCACCACCTCATCCTATGGTCACTCGGCCCCGAGCAGGTATATCTAAATTCAAACCTATATTCAACCTTATTTCCTCCATTGATCCATCACCTATACCCAAAACTCCCTCACAGGCTCTTTCCGATCCAAACTGGAAACTGGCTATGCTTGACGAGTTTAATGCTTTAATTAAAAATAAGACCTGGGAATTAGTTCCTCGTCTTGCTGATACTAATGTGATCCGGTCTATGTGGATTTTTCGTCATAAACGACATTCTGATGGTTCTTTTGAGCGATATAAGGATCGTCTTGTAGGTGATGGGCGATCTCAACAGGTTGGGGTCGATTGCGATGAAACATTCAGCCCGGTGGTCAAACCAGCTACTATTCGGATCGTGCTCAGTTTGGCAATCTCTCAGTCTTGGCCAATTCATCAGCTGGATGTCAAGAACGCATTTTTACATGGCAATCTCAGCGAGACAGTGTATATGCATCAGCCAATGGGTTTTCCCAGCTCCTCTCATCCCGATTATGTTTTCTTGCTGAACCGATCTCTCTATGGTCTCAAGCAACCACCGAGGGCTTGGTATCAGCGCTTTACGGATTTTGTCTCTACTATTGGTTTTCCACATAGCCAATCTGACCATTCTTTGTCTATATACCGGCGAGGCACTGATACTGCTTTTCTTCTGTTATATGTGGATGACATTATTCTCACGACTTCTAGTCATGCATTACGCTTTTCTATCATGTCTCAGCTAGATTCAGAGTTTGCTATGAAGGACCTCGGGCACCTATCCTTTTTTTCTAGGAGTTGCAGTTTCTCGACATTCGGTTGGCATGTTTTTGTCCCAACGGAAATATGCTGAGGAGATCATTCATCGAGCTGGCATGAGCTCTTGTTCCCCGTCTGCCACTCCAGTTGATACTAAGGCGAAATTGAGTGGGGCATCTGGCACTCCTTATGCCAACCCTACTCTTTATCGCATTCTTGCTGGCGCCTTGCAGTACCTCACTTTCACTCGGTCAGACATCTCTTATGCAGTGCAGCAGATTTACCTCCACATGCATGACCCTCGTGATACTCATATGGGTGCGCTCAAACGCATCATTCATTATCTTCAGGGGACACTCCACTTAGGTCTTCACTTATACGCCTCCAAGATCTCGGACCTGGTTGCTTACACTGATGCTGATTGGGCTGGTTGTCCTGACAGTCGACGATCCACCTCGGGTTATTGCGTGTTTTTGGGTGACAACCTTATTTCTTGGTCTTCCAAACGACAACCTACTATTTCTCGCTCTAGCACGGAGGTCGAATATAGAGGTGTTGCCAATGTCGTTTCAGAATCTGGATGGCTCTGGAACTTGCTTTTGGAACTCCATTTTCCTTTGTCTCGGGCTACCCTGGTTTATTGTGATAATGTCAGTGCTATTTATCTCTCAGACAATCTGGTTCAACATCACCGCACGAAGCATATCGATCTAGATATTCACTTTGTCAGGGAAAGAGTTGCTAAGGGACAAGTTCGGGTTCTCCATGTCCCCTCTCGGTCTCAGATTGCCGATATCTTTACCAAAGGGCTCCCGCAAGTATTGTTCTCCGACTTCAGGGCCAGTATGAACGTTTTACCTCCTCCCGTTCCGACTGAGGGGGTGTGTTAGATAAAGAGGATAAGTTCCTCATTTGTATTTTGTAATTAAGTGATAATGTAAATCATGTATTTGAATCATGATTAACCACTGTATTTATACCCTTACGCTTAATGAGAAAATTAGGAATCACATTCCAACACATATGAGCTTACAAAATAAAGAAAATGGGCTTTTGAGAATGAAAGTGGGTTTGTCCGGTTTTTCACTTATTAATAGAAGGTTTTGAGGCTAAAATGGACGACTCTTAGTTAAATGCTCTCTTTGTTAAGGTTGAGACTCAACCCTAACCGCTGTCGTGAAACCACCACCATGCAAGATTTCCATCATCAAAAGATTGTTCGTGACTGTCTTCATCTCTACCATCTTAGTATTGTTCTTCTATGCATTTTCACATCTCAGCGTTGTTGTATCGCTAGGATGGTGCATCAGCGACGATCTGCAACTCTCAGTTGTGGTGGTGCTCGTCCTCTTCGTGTTACCCTCCTGCGTCTCAAGCGAGTATATGACCGACGATATAGCTGAAAACAATAAGACGACTCTGGTGAGGTCTGATATACAACTTTGATAGGGTCAGTGAGTAAGAAGAGATTCAAGACCTTCGTATGGGAGGGCCTCTGGATCGAGCAAACATTCACTTACCTACTATCGAATTTCATGTTCGATCGCAATCCTCATGGTGAAAAGAGTCATTTTCACTAAATCAAGCAGTATTTAGCAATGTTGTAAAAATCCCCGTCTGGAGGCGTCTAGGCCCCGCCTAGACGCTGAAATGGGCTTTGCCGATCCGATTTATCTTCCTAGGTCGCTCCAGGCCGTTTGGGCGGAATATGACCGATTAATCCTCGATTTGGCCGATTAATCACCGCCTGACCGATTAATTGAGCGGGTCGGTCAAACTTCGGATCAGATTTATAGTTAGAAAAACAGTTTCTAACTTCTACAAACCAAGTGAAACCATAAAATTATGCTAGTTGATGGTCATATTTATTGATATTCTTTTAAGAATTGTATGATACTTTTAGTTTAGTAGAATATTTATGTTTTTTAACATATTTAATGTTCGATATTATTAATACTTTCATATAGTATAATATAAATTTTGATAATATATAATAAAATAAAATAATAATCCGATTAATCCCCGATTAATCTCCGATTAGTCCCCGCCTAGCGCCTAGAACCCCTTCCCGCCCGACTAGGGCCTAACGTTTTTTACAACCTTGATATTTAGACACCATCTTAAACAATTATTTACAATTTATTTGAACTTAAAAATATTCTATAATGTTTTGTTTTTTCTCTTCAAACCAAAGTATTGTTAATTTTACAGCGCCGCAGCTCTGAAACCTAGGGTTTCAAAGTTCTGCGATTTCCAATAAAAAAGGATGCCACTGCTGGTGGATATTCAACCTGATGTGGAGGGTGGTTTCGTCGTGGTGTTGCTCAGGAAGCCCATGCTGGAATCAATGGAGAGCGCGGGGGCGGCGATCCGATCGTGGTATACGTCGACCTCGGAACAGAGATTCGATCGCGGGGGCTCGTCGAGGGTGCCTGTGACTACGGTGGAGAACCGGCCAGAGGGAGCTCGCATATCGGGACGACACCGTGAGGATGCGTCGCCGACAAGCCAGTGGTGGCTTTGTGATATGGTCATGGTTGTTGTGTTTGATTGCTTCATCCGGGTTGTTCAGTTTCATCACATGATCATGATCATGGATTGAGTGATGGTCCTGGCTGTTGTGTTTGATTGCATGATCATGGTTGTTCAGTTTCATCACATGATCATGATCATGGATTGGGGGAGGTATCACAGGATCATGTATATGATCCCTGTGAAGAGGTCGACTCCGCTGGAGGAAGGCGAATCAGCGGCGTCGAATGAGGCGTCATCTGCAGCGGCGGGGGGCTACAAGCACCCTCGCCTCCAGGAATGAGTACGAAGGGGGCCAGGGAGGGTTTGGTCGACTGTACCTTCTCCCTGGTGTATAGGTGGCATTGGTACCACCAATAGTTGATGAGTTACTTCTCTATCACTTCGGGGTCAGCAATCCCGCGTTCAAGAGCCCTACCATTATCAGTCAAGGGAGGACGACGCACACTGACTTATTGGGGGAGTAATTGGTCCACCACTGCTTGTTTATTCTCTGGTCTGCTCGATCAGTATCTTATGGTTGTAGTATACTGTATCGGTATCCTTGGACGCTACCGCAGTCCCACCCCTCCAACCGCCCCTATGTCAAAGAGCAAAATTTATTTCTCTGCTTTTGTCTTTCATGTTTTGTTAGTTTGGTTCCTATGTACGGTGTCTCCGGTTCCCGAAGACATCAGAATGCTTTTATATTAATAATACTAGGAGGAAGCACCGCGCGATGCGCGATGCTTACAGTAATAACACATCCTATCATTCACATTATAAGAACTGTTGGATTAAAACTGCTTTTAATGGTGATAACCTCTTGATGCCACTACTTGTAAACTTCTAAATGGAAAATACCCTAACACTAAGATAATGTTTTTGTCCAACAAAATTATGGAAAATAGATATCACATTTCCGGAAAAAAAAATTGGTGCTTTGTACAGAAGAAAACAGATTAAAACAATTTTCATGGACATGATACATAAAAATCTTAAATCCTATCTCGATGCATGATATCCTTTTCTTCATTAAATTTCGCTTCCATTTGAACATTTTCATGAATCATGTTACAATGTCCACAAAAAGCTATCACTCATCCAATAAGTTAATTGTTGCAACTTCAACTTGATCAGTTTGTTCAATATCTTTCCCCATAGGTCAGTTCAACTATGACGTAATTGCAAAGAGTACTAACTGAGTGTTACATCTTTCTCCATAGTACTCTAATTGTTAAGAATTTAAATCACTACATTAACCAACCACGACATCTCCTACACAAAAATGGAATTTAAATCGCTTGCTTTCTGTAAACTCGTCCTGCATAAATGGAATGTCTGATCCAAATTACCCTTATTCCTTTTGCATTCCTGTAAATACATTCACATGATGGGGGATAATGTTAAGTTAGTTTCCTGCTGTAAGTGAGTATAAATAGCACATAACATGCATATTAATACACTACAATTATCTACTTAATTCCTTAATGGTATATTGGTATACAACTACCTAGAATTCATCAGTTTAAAGTACAAGCAGTAGCTATGAAGATGAGTTTAATCATACTGAGCAACACATAAACATTTATTGAAGGTTGTGAGCAAGAGGCTCATATTCATGTATTAAGTTAATGCCCGACATTTTTATTACTTAAATCACTATATTTGAAAGATACATGTCATTGATCCTTAAAATAAAAAAAGGTGCAATATATAAAATCAACTATTTCGTAATATCTAGCTTGTGATAAGGATGATTAAACTTTCTATACATTTGCATTCATGACTTGTGAACTCCATGCGGCATTAACAAAGCTAAGCAGAACCGTTGAAAACTAACAACACTAAAAGAATGGTAAAAAATAATTTAGTTACCTATGAAAGCTGAAGATGAGTCCTTCTCTCACAGCTTAAGTTTTACATCAAAAAAATCTATACCAGAATCTTACCATAGATGCAAACGAACAGTCTGATCTTCAAGATACATTGTTTTTGACAAAAAACTCAATTTCAACAGTAACCTGCAATAAAAAGTTTCTTAATATAATTGTCAATAGCGGTATTACATAATCATAATATTTCTCGAAATGCTCACGTGTGTTTTTGGGGGAAAATGAACATTTGTACATTGTATGGGACACACAGGAAACAAATTTAAACAATCGGGAACAAATGGAAAAAGGGAAACAGGCGATTTACTAAATGGTAAAATGACTAAACAATTACTACACGTTCGAGAAAAGGGAATAAGAACAGACCGATGACTAATTCGAAGGCAATCATTGAATCGATGAAAGCACCAATGCCTGATTCGAAGTAAACAGATAAATATTTATCAATTTTCCAGCAAATAAAAAGAACATATTATACCTAAATACACAAAAGGAATGAAAAAGATCAAACAAAACTCAAAACAGATATATTTCATTGCAGGCATGATACGCTATTGATTCTTGAACCAGATGTAATCACTCAAAACAATGCATATTTCATTGCAGGCCTGATACGTGAAGGATACTTTAGAAAAATGTCGGAGTTCAAAGTTCACCAAAACTAATAAAATTAAGGATTGTACCCTAGGTTATGTTATCAAAGACACAACTTTTTTTAAAATGTAGATTGAGGTTCCATATGTCAAATGCTTATAACGATTTTGAGAAGCAATGTGATAATCTACAGCTGATACAAATTTGATACTACGATTCTATGTCAAGAGCATTACAACACAAATAAGCAAAGTACTCTCGGGTCTCCATAACAAAATTGTGTAATCAATTGAAAAAATACAGGTTGAAAGCAGCATAATCTAAATCTGGTTACAATCATGGTGTTAGAAATTTGTATGTACTTGAGCAGCTAAGCAATCAGAGAAAACACAAACTGAGAAACCAAAAGCCTGAAACTGGCAAGCCAAGAGATACAATCCAAACAAACACAGAGACTAATAGGTCAGTTGGCAATAGATCTTCATGATGGTTTGTTAGGAAAATACTCTAACGATACAAAAGATTGGTGAAAAGAAACAGACTGAAAAAGATCTCTACTGATCATCAAAGATGAGGAAACAATTAATAAAATGTATCCTTGTTAATTATAACAAAAAAAATGTAATGTGAGTATGTATGGTATGATAAAATATGAAGAAAAGTACAATGTAGAACTTGACGGAAAAAATGCTAGAATTTAGTTCAAAATTAAAACAATACAAATAAAAACTTACATCAAGAACTTAAATAAAAAAATGACCTGGATTCACTGCACAGTAAAATCGACTGCTTTTCTTCATGAACTGACCATCACTTGCTCAAAAGCATAACTGGGACATTTCTCAAATGCTTTGCCACGGAACATTTGTTTTGAAACTGGACAATGGAAATGAGTTACATACCATTTTTCTATCTTTATGGTATAATATAACATTGATGTGTGAGCAAAGTCAAACTGGAATAGAAGCAAAAATATGTTAGCTCAGAATATTAGTAAAAACGATGCCACAAATCTAAACAACATACAACACATTCTACTTCAAAGATTTAAACAACTACACTGGTCAAGCATCAAACAAATTGTTATAGCCACAAATCTTAGTACAATCGCAGCCCATTTCATGGCCTGGGATAATAATTGAATAAAAGAGAAGGAAAAGAACACAGTAACACAATGTGTTAAACATGGTCTTTTTTCCGTAAGACCCTTACCCTCTATACAGACCGATAGTTCTTTAATTTTTTCTATCGATTGGAACAAAATGTTAGCAATATAACATAAACAATGGATAGGTTTAACATTTCAATTATAAAGAAAACAAAAGATTGCATGGACCCCGTCCTCTATGAAAGGCTTAGCTTCCTTCAGAAACTCTCCTGCAAGCAACACCCCGTCCTCTATGTATAATTCGATCGAGTATCATCTAAGCTCGAATTTGCCATCATCCTGAAATCGGACAGTCAACAATCATTCAGATTCTGAACTTAATTTCCCTACCTTTTCCTCCACTCTCTCAGCAGCCAAACAAACTGAAAGAAACAAAGCATCTCATCCAAAAAGTTGCCTAACTCTTTCAAATATGGCTAGTCCTATGAAATCCCAGTTTGACAGAAAACGAAAAGAAACAAAATAGTAACCTCTACGATAAACGAACTATTCCAGGTTGAGAAAGAGTAGTACCTCTAAAATTAAGCAGTATTCATATGAAAGTAACATTAGTATATATATTTACAGCTTGAAAGCAACATAGTCTAAATCTGGAAAAAGGAAAATTGATTAGTATATTTAAGAGAGATGACCAATAAGATTTTTACACACTATAAATGTCACAACAATAAAAAGACAGATATAAAACAATTTTAAATATTGATTACATCGTGGTTCGGATAAAATCAAAACATATCCGATAAAAAATTGTGAGCCCTCTTTTACCAAGTTCAACGACATATGATTTATTTTTGTTATCCACTGAAGCCAAAAATCCGTCAGGAAGATGAAGTGGAAACAAAACTAATAGATTCATGAAATCATTTCAAAATCACTACTGACAAAATTTTATAATTCAGATAAAATAAGAAACTAACCTGGCGGGGAATAAATTATGGCATGGACACTCGCCGGCCCATTTTCAATTATGGCATGGACAGATGATAGTGCCAAAAGAAATACTGATTGAAAAGGTAAAGCCTTGGTCCAAAGGTAACCAAGAGAAGAATACACAAAAATCCATTGAATTCGCATTCTAAAATTATTTGCTTGACATGCATGGTTTGTAAAATATGCAATCTAAAAGCATAGAGGACTCGACAATAGGAGTTGGTGTATAAGGAACTCAAAACATAGTATTATACCAACGCAAAAGAAAATGAATAACACCAAACGCTGCTCAATGGAAATCGAACACACAAACGATCGAAAAAACAGTATAAATCGTACATACAAAATGATCGGAAAATCTCAGCGATGAAGGAGGAGCACTGAGGGGATCTATAATTTTCATATTGCTGACACGGAAGTTCACTGAAACAATTATACCAAATTATTATCTCTTCGGAGAAAATAAAACAAGTGAACATAAAATAGCACACCACCCATAAATAAGTTCTCGGCCTTCAGTATATTTCTCCAAATTAAAGATCACTCCAACTATGCCAAAAGGTAAAGAACATCCAAACTACAATAGAAACAACATGCCAAGTCCTTCTATATACTCTCATCTGGTGGCAACTAACTACACCATAGATTTGCTAACATATATTCATAATATAGGCTGGACAGGGCAGAGAAAAAAGAGACGACTGGACATAATTCGAATCGAGACCACCTTAAACTGAAAACGTAGATTAGCTTCACACTTGATATAAAACAATAACTATTCCTTTGAGAAATCCACCTTATTCAACATTATAGTTTTCGGGGATAACTGAATTATAGTGTATGTACTGCATAATACCCTCCCAGATTCATGATTGCATCATGTGGAAAAATCACCCGGAGGCAAATGTTCTTTTTTTGTTCCGGAAAAAAACAATTCATAAACAAATTAAACCCCAAGTAGGAAAACAACGAAACAACAAATAAAAAAAATAAAAAATGACATGCTACTGAAACATGAACCATGATGCAAAAGCAACCAGTAGAGAACCCTTTGAAAATCATTTGTGCTTAATCAAAACCCCTAAAATACGTTGCACAAGCAATCCCAGTTACCAAACTAATGCCTGTGACCGCAAAGGGACTAAATTAAATCCACAACCTTGAAAATGATCGCAAATTCAGGAAACACATAAAAATTCCAGGGACGAAAGTCAAAACTCAAACTAAGCCTGCTAATTTGATACTACGAACTGGTAAATAATAATTAAGCAATAACCAATGCAGTCATATGATATATGATAAATTCCTAGGCATTAAAATACACGCTTCACAAACACCAAAACTCACTTCCACCACAGTTCTGTGTAGAAAACATATCATGGAAATGAGTAGCTAAGTTGGTTTGTCACCACCACTGTGTAGAAAACATATCATGGAAACATCGTTAGTCCAGGTTCCGCGAAAAATAGCGGGCAAACAAAATTGATGCTTACCTAATGATCCAACCAAAGCCAATCTACACATAACAGAACCCATCGTTTTGAATCTAAAAATTCAGATGTAAAAAGCAATAGTTTAAGGAGAGAAAACGTACATTTTGCGAGACCTCAATGGAAATTATCTTATATAACCATGCCTTTGCTAGCCTAAAATGTCAACAGGCAAAGACACGTAAACAATAAAAATCGAAAATAGGACACACAAGGACAGCAAAAACAGACCAACGGCATACATAACGAATGATTTAGAAGCCATAGCCTGGAAGAAGAAATCCATGTCGACAAGCCCACCTCCAACGCCAACTAAATTCGGAATAGGCTGCTAAAGAATCCAAATACGTTACTGATAATAATTCTCAATCAAAATCCCACGTATTGCAATGCAAAATAGGAAATCAGACACCAAAAGGAACAACAAAAAGTGCACAAGCTTGTAATCCTATTTTAGAATCAATGACCCATCGTCCTATATGTAGAGAAAAATTGAAGAAGAAGGGAAGAAAGGAGGAGTAGAGACAGAGAAAATAGGACTGTTACAAATTTCATTGATGAGGGGGAGGTAAAGGGCCATAGATGGAGTAGAAACGATGACCAAAAAGGAAGAGGAAGAGGGTGGCGTGCTCGACAGGGTTCGGATTGGGCTGGGCTACGTAGCCCATTACGCGATTAAAAAAACAGCGCGTGAAGAGGGGGGAAGGAAGACGCGCACAGTGAGGGGCGCGCGTGAATTGTACAGGGAAGTTCCTATTAGATATATATATGATTATCGTTTCTCTCAACAAAAAAAAGTATTGTTAATTTTTGGGAAAATTTCATTTTACCACCCTGGCAAACATTTAGTTTCAGTTTGATACCCTGGCTTAAATTTTTATCAGTTTCATACCCTAACCAAACTTTAAATTTCACTTTCATACCCAGCTGGGTAAAATGTCCAAAATACCCCTAACTATTACTCAAATTTTCATCTCATGCCATTGGCTCAAAATTTAAAAATAAGTGAAATGACAATAATACCCTTCATTGTTTAGGGTGTTAAACTGAAAATTTCACTAATTTTAAAATAAAATAAGTTTTTTTTTATAAATTCAATTTTTATTTTCAAAAAATCAGATTTTAATTTTAAAAATACATAAAAATCAATTTTTTTTTATTAAAAACAGTTTTATATATCAAAAATCATTTTTATTTTTTTAACAAATTTATTTTATTTATATTAAAAAAAAATTCTGGAGCTGTTCCAGCTTCGTCCTCTCCGGCGTCGTCTCCGGCCACCTCCTCCTCCGCCGTCGTCGTCCCCGGCCACCCCCACCTCCGCCGCCTCCTCCTCCCTCTTCCACCTCCTCCCCCTCCCACGCCCTCACCAGATTTGGTTCAGATCTGAACTAAAACCAGATCTGAACCAAATCGCTGAAGCTCTGGACAGGGGATTGAAGTTCCGTGTCTTGAGAGAGTTTTTGCAGTTGGGCTCTAATGTTCTTCTATCTGATGTTGATATAGTGTACTTGCAAGACCCATTTGACCATCTTT
Organism: Erodium maritimum; assembly: GCA_963921825.1. NCBI lineage: Eukaryota > Viridiplantae > Streptophyta > Magnoliopsida > Geraniales > Geraniaceae > Erodium > Erodium maritimum. The sequence continues at coordinate 59,273,207 of OY997590.1, read as the reverse complement.
ATCGGGATTCAGATGTGGAGTCCATGACAGATGGCCATGATAACATCACTGCTTATGGTTATGATGATGTCTTTGATGAACCTTCCATGGGCTAGGCTCGATATGCTCATACAATGAGAATATGGGTGTTCAACTCTGGTTTCTTCTACATTAGGCTTACACGTGCTTCAATCGAGCTCCTGGATCGAGTGGCAGACCATCTTTCTCGGCAGTCAAAGTCATGGGACCAAGCAGTTTTTAATGAGGGCGATTTGGTTCAGATCTGGTTTTGGTTCAGATCTGAACCAAATCTGGTGAGGGCGTGGGAGGGGGAGGAGGTGGAAGAGGGAGGAGGAGGCGGCGGAGGTGGGGGTGGCCGGGGACGACGACGGTGGAGGAGGGGGTGGTCGGAGACGACGCCGGAGAGGATGAAGTCGAACAGCTCCAGATTTTTTTTTAATATAATTAAAATTATTTTAAAAAAAATAAAATGATTTTTGATATATAAAATTATTTTTATAAAAAAACTGATTTTTATGTATTTTTAAAATTAAAATATGATTTTTTGAAAATAAAAATTGAATTTATAAAAAAAAACTTATTTTATTTAAAATTAGTGAAATTTTCAGTTTAACACCCTAAACAATGAAGGGTATTATTGTCATTTCACTTATTTTTAAATTCTGAGCCAATGGCATGACATGAAAATTTGAGTAATAGTTAGGGGTATTTTGGACATTTTATCCGACTAGGTATGAAAGTGAAATTAAAAGTTTGGTTAGGGTATGTAACTGATAAAAATTTATGCCAAGGTATCAAACTGAAACTAAATATTTGCCAGGATGGTAAAAATGAAATTTTTCCCATAATTTTTTGTCATGGAGTTTGTAAACAGAAATATGCGTTGGTCAAAAAAAACAGAAATATGCGGTTACCTATTTTTTGTACGGGTTCTTTTTACTAATAATGAGGAGAAATCTAATAGAAACCCTCCTTATCCTAAAAACTGTGTGAACCAATCCTAGCCATCCACCATTTAGATCCAACATTCACCATAATGTCACATCATCATCCCAATTCCACCAAAAGCCACGCCAATTTCTTCTTTTCTCACACAAGCAAGAACATAAGTGTAAAAGCATGGTGCCATGTGGACAAGTGTCCATTTTTTCTTAACCAATTCACTAATTTAATATTTCCCGCTTCGTTTGAACTCTGATTAGCTTCAAACTTGTGCCAATATTTTTCTTTTTCCAAGGGCTTTAATTCAAGATCAGTCATGAATATATTTTGAAACACGAAAATAAAAATTTATATTGGGGTGATAAAAACAATGTTAAGTGTTGATAAATCTTCACTAATAAATTTTTCATATCGGGGTATCAAACTAGTGCTAAATAGTGTTTAGTGTTGATAAAACTAGTGCTTAGTGTTCATAAAAAAACATGTGATGATGTAATAAAAATCATGTTCAATTTTGGAAAATGAGGTGATAAAACTAGTGTTCAGTGTTGATAAACCCAGTGTATAGTGTTGATAAACCCAGTATATAGTGTTGATAAACCCAGTGTATAGTGTTGATAAAAATTACACAGACTTAACTTTTTTTTAAATCAGCCCCAAAATAAGGGTGATAACCTAGAGTTTAGTGTTTATAAAAAAACATGTGATGAGATGACAAAAACACATGTAATTTAATGATAAACATAATGTTTAGTGTTGATAAAACTAGTGCTTAGTGCTCATAAAAAAACATGTGATAATTTGATAAAAATCATGTTCGATTTTGGAAAATGAGGTGATAAAACTGGTGTTTAGTGTTGATAAACTCAGTGTATAGTGTTGATAAAAATTACACAGACTTAACTTTTTTTTAAAATCAGCCCCGAAATAAGGGTGATAACCTAGAGTTTAGTGTTGATAAAAAAAACATGTGATGAGATGATAAAAACACATGTAATTTAATGATAAACATAGTGTTTAGTGTTGATAAAACTAGTGCTTAGTGTTCATAAAAAAACATGTGATGATGTGATAAAAATCATGTTTGATTTTGGAAAATGAGGTGATAAACCCAGTGTATAGTGTTGATAAACCCAGTGTATTGTGTTGATAAAAATTACACAGACTTAACTTTTTTAAAAATCAGCCCCGAAATAAGAGTGATAACCTAGAGTTTAGTGTTGATAAAAAACATGTAATGAGATGATAAAAACACATATAATTTAATGATAAACATAGTGTTTAGTGTTGATAAAACTAGTGCTTATTGTTCATAAAAAAACATGTGATGATGTGATAAAAATCATGTTCGATTTTGGAAAATGAGGTGATAAATCCAGTGTATAGTGTTGATAAATCCAGTGTATAGTGTTGATAAACCCAGTGTATAGCGTTGATAAAAATTACCCAGACTTAACTTTTTTTTAAAATCAACCCCGAAAATAATTTTTTTTTTCGTGCTTCAAAATATATTCATGACTGATCTTGATAGAAAGCCCTTGAAAAAACAAAACTAATGGCGCAAGTTTGAAGCCAATCGGAGTTCAAACGAAGCGGGAAAAATTAAATTAGTGAATTGGTAAAAAAAAAATACGATGATTTTACTAAAAAGCCCTTACCCCTTACTAAAAAGTGCTGTTTTTTTGCAGTCAACAAGTCAACCACTCAATTGCATCTCATCCATCCATTCTTAAAATGAATGACTTGGATTGGTTCACACAGTTTTTACGTTAAGGAGTGGTTTCTATTTGATTTTTCCTCTATTAATAATATATACACATTTCATTTAAAAAATTAAAACGTTTTGACGAAACAAAACCGGATACCACCGAAAAATTATCGCCGATTTTGGATATTTTGGCTGACTCCGATACAGAAAATTCGGTTCAAGTGGTCTTAATGTCGATAATCTTTGTCATTTGGATAATCTTTGTCTAAGCGGACCCCACTTATCATCTAATCTAATGATTTAGTCAACTACAAAAACATAATGAATTGGTTCAAGTCCGTCCAAAATCGATCCTCCGCCGTCGATTTTCACTAGACACTGAAAACGCAAAACCCGAGACAAAAACGACGAAGCAAGCAAGAGAAGAAGCGTGTTCGGAGCTCACGCTAGAAAGTAATGTCCTATCTCTCTCTGCAAAGTTCATGTTAATGGAGGTTTCGTAGTTCTAAGTTGATGAAGCGTTTCAATGTACTGTTTATTTGACTGTATATAGAGTTGTTGAACTGTGGTCGCTTCTCTGATTTCTTTTTATCTCTTGTGAATTTTGTGTTTAGGTCTGTGAGCTCGATCTCAAATCGACTTGGGCATTCAGATTTTCGATTGGTAAGCTGATTTAGTTTCAATTCGTTTGCTTATGTGTTAATTTATTTATTATTGGAATTTGGAGTGATGGTGAGTTTGTTTTTACATTCCTAGTAATTGGGAGGCACTAAGATTACAATCGATTCTCAGATGGAAAATTAGGGATCTATGCCGAGTAATTGCATCTGTCTGTAGCAATGATTTGAACCTAAACATGCTGTTACAGTTCATGCTGTGCATATCTGTGTGAGCCCAATTGGTCTTCTTCTGCTCCTGATCTGTTGTTGATATTTTTGGACCGTGTTCTAATTATCATAAGGCGTAATTGTAAAAGAAAATACTTTGAGGTATTCACTTTTTGCAACGGCTATTCCTCTTTTTTGACAACTATAAAAAAGTGTCTTGAACATATCTTTTTTGTTGGAATTTGTATAAATTTGATTTAAAATTTCGATCTTACCATTGGAAATTTAAATTTTAAAAATAATAATTAAAGAACAAAAAAAATTCAAATTTTCATATCCTTAAATTTCTTATCCTTTGTATGGTTGAAAAAGGAAGAAAATTAAGGATATGAAAATTGGATTTTTTGTTTTTTCTTTATTATTTTTTTATTATAAATTATAAGGGTAAAGTTGTCTTTTTATACCAATTGTAAGAAAAAGACAAGTTCCGGGTACTCTGCAATTATTAAAGAAGAAGGCTACAACTTGCAAAAAGTGAATACCTGATGATATTTTGTTACAAGCCTTACGGGCCGGTACAAGGAGGGATAAGCCCACCAAATAATGGCCGGTTAAGGGTGGAAATTTTGGAACTAGTAGTTTATTTCCTTTTTAATAAAAGTCTTTTAGTTGGCTAATTGTATTAGGAATAGGAAATTTGGGTAGAGAGTTAACAATTATGGTTGTATTAGGACATTGAGTTTTGGGTAACCTCTTTGGCTATATATGCCAAGAGAGAAGAATAAAATAAGTACGTTGTGAAAAATAAATCTGGTTTAGTTAGATTTAATTGAGGTGTAAGCTCTCTCTAACGACCTTTGGTTTTATTGAGGTGTAATCTCTCTCTAACGAGGTTGTTACGGTCACGATTGTGAGAGGGAAGAACAAATGCTCGCCGTCGCGAAGCCGAAGCTTCAACTCAGCCGTGTATTACGGCCCTGTAACACGATCCCGTAGTCAGGGTCCTAACATACTTTTCTTCAGCTATCCCCAACAATAATAAATATGATTAAAAGTATTAAGCTTATCTGTAGTATTGAAGGAACATGGATTGTAAACAACATACCTGTCATTGACCCACTCAGCTTCTAAACACTTGTCCTTTTGTCGTTTTAAAAAGGCTCCTGTATCTTTATCTTATTCTTGTTGATCAAGCTTCTAAATAGATGCTGGTTTGAATAATATGCTTCTTGTTATCATATAAATGATCTACTGGTTAAAGTTTTAGCCCACACAGCAGACCATTTCAAAATTCATAGTGATCTGTGCCTAAATTTTGTTCGAAAGAAGTGTAAGGTTCTTCTCTGCCCTTAACATTTAATATAGAACTGATGGTTCAGAGACACAACCTTTTCACACTTCATACATTATGTCATTGCAATGTTTATCTTTCTTAGATGTTTATTCTATGGTTAAGTACCATCAGTAGTTTGCTATACTTCTTTTTCAATGAGTGGAAATACCAGCTTTTGGATTAGTTCAACCATGTTGTGAAAGTTAATTCTGTTTGTTAACAAAATTAGTAGATTATGGCACCATATCAAACTAAATTAGTAGATTATATCCCTCAATGCAGTTGTAATTTTTTTAGAGTATTATTATGTTTCTATCAAGGTTGAATCAAGAAAATGGGACAAGCTTTGGGTTGTATTCAAGTTGACCAGTCGACGGTAGCCATTAGAGAAAACTTTGGGAAGTTCGAGGCTGTGCTTGAACCTGGCTGTCACTGTTTGCCTTGGTGTTTTGGGAAGCAGTTAGCTGGCAAGCTCTCATTACGGCTACAGCAACTGGATGTTCGATGTGAAACAAAAACAAAGGTTTGTTGCATAGTCATGTTTCTTACAACTATTAGATATCAGTGGTTTTACCACGAAAGTGATAAAAAATTACGACTGCCAAATTAGTATGATTTATTCTAGTTGTGATTAAGTATATTAGATGGTGGTAAAAGCAAAACAATGTTTAGTTACAAGTCTCCACTCTTAAAAGGACTTTCCTCTAGTATTAGACTATTAGCAAAATAAAACATTTATGGTATGTATCCTTTTATTTCTAAATAACTATATAGGTTTCCCTGCCCCTTAATTTCAGCTAAAGAATCACGCACAAAGTGCTTATATGTAAATTTTGTTTAAAATATTCCTGATATTCCTGTATTATTCTATGTTGAGTTGAATCATGAATTTGCTTTTCTTAGTGTGACACTAGCAGCTGTTTTGAACTTTCTTTCGCTGCCAGGATAATGTTTTTGTCACAGTGGTTGCATCTGTTCAGTACCGAGCCTTAGCAGACAAAGCATCTGATGCTTTTTATAAGCTTAGCAATACCAAGGGCCAGATCCAGTCCTATGTCTTTGATGGTATAAACATTGAAACTTATTTTATTCCATAATTACTGAACTGACCATTATACGATTTCCATTTTACCTGGCTTATGTTAGATTGCTGTGGACATGTTCAAGGGTATAGACATGTCCACAGCAATCTAACAGATGTTCTGAGACTGGACATGTTAGATTTTCTGTTTGTAGAGGCTTTTCATTAGAAAGTAGTTGCCGCAGATGTATTTAAAGAGTGCCTTTTCCTGCTACAGTCATCAGGGCTAGTGTTCCAAAATTAGAACTGGATGCAGTGTTTGAACAGAAAAATGAAATTGCAAAATCTGTGGAAGAAGAACTTGAAAAGGTAACTTTCTGTCTCTTTATTCTTCCTTTTGTTTATTATTTGTTTTTCTTCATAAGAAATTCTGTCTTGCTTTTATTTCTTACAATCACATTTCACATCTTTGTTTTGACTTGTTTTGGTGGGTTACGTGGGTGTATAGGCCATGTCAGCTTATGGATATGAGATTGAACAAACTCTCATTGTGGATATTGAACCAGATGAGCGTGTAAAGAGGTCAATGAATGAGATAAATGCAGGTACTCTATGCATGCCCATGCAGACTAGATAATACTTATTTTGCCTGCTATTTTCTTGTGTTTCTACCAGCAGAATTAGCCAACTCAAGTTTCTAAAATGCAGCTTTAGTCATGTACTTGTTAGAGGTCTCATTAGTCATGCCATATATATGCTATGTTATAGGTAGCTTTTTTGTCCTGCAATTTTCTGCAGAAGTTACATTTTTCTGCTTGGCTGAAGCCACTTTCTTTTGGTTGAAACAATCCCCAAGGAGTTTCTCAACCTCAGCTTTGTTTTCTAGGTTCTTCAATTTAGAATCAATTTTTGAAGCCCCTTTCTACTTTTGAAAGACCTTTGTGTTATATCACCATACCGTGATTTTGATGTAAACCTGTAACTAATGTACCTCCCTTGTAAAGGGTGTTTCCGTAATGGGCGTGAACAGACAGTTGTTCTTGGAATAGCCAAATGAGGCTTTAGGTGATCTTAATCATTACATGTCTGACTGACAACTTAAACTTGACCCAGTTATAGGTGTGGTTCATTTTTTGGCTATAATTGTTTTCAACTTATGAGTAGTCATCCTAGGTACAGAGCCTTGCTCATCATATAGGCATGCACTGTTAATATTTTTACCTGGTGATAAAAAAAGTATCCTGCTTTGCACAAGAAACATATATGTAATAATAGTTCGGTTCTTTGTTTTGGACAGCCTCAAGAATGAGGATAGCAGCAAGTGACAAAGCTGAAGCAGAGAAGATATTGCAGATCAAGCGAGCAGAGGGAGATGCAGAGTCGAAGTATCTGTCAGGGCTTGGAGTTGCTCGGCAACGGCAGGCTATCGTGGATGGGCTGAGGGAGAGTGTGCTTGCTTTCTCAGTGAATGTTCCCGGGATCTCTGCCAAGGATGTCATGGACTTGGTTTTGGTGACGCAATACTTTGACACGCTGAAGGAGATGGGTGCATCTTCAAAGTCTAGCTCCGTTTTCATTCCACACGGACCTGGTGCAGTGAGAGACATAGCCACTCAAATTAGAGACGGTCTCCTCCAAGGAAATGCAAGCCTTACGGATTGAACATAATATACTCGTCCTGGTTTGTATATAAGTGGTAGTATAAACAGATCTTGTGCTACATGCGGTGATCTCCGAGTTGGTATGTAGTTGTAAACCCGTTAAATGCAACCAGTACTCCACTATATCGTATTCTGGTAATATGTATGGCTCACTACAGCTTATTGAGTTCGCGTAAAGCACTCATCACTCATGAGGGAGTATTTTTGTTTAAGTCGGTGGAAGATGAAGTGTATAGTGCCAGAATCGGAGGTGCTGCTGCCAGGGACTCCTGGTGCAATGTTGATCCTTGGAGGGCGATGAGTCCCATCCCCGGTGTGACAGTTACCTAGGCAGAGAGAAGTGTTGGGGTCGTGCTACTCATTGCAATTCCAAGAGAGGAGCAACACTATCAGGAAGTGGAATCAACCACTACAACCAAGCTTCTGGTTTGTCTATTACGCCTTCAAAAGTCCTAGTGGATTCTGGCCACGCTTCGCACTTCAGCCTAACCTACAACCAAGACCACCTCAGACTGTTTTGACTACTACCCCAGATCATGCAAAAGACAGTGATATATTGTGGGTAGTGGTCGCTCGTCGAAATTCTTCCTTCAGGACGGCTCTGGTGGATTATGCTAGAAGCAACCTAACCTTCATTAGTAATATACCCTCTCTATATTCAAACAAAAAATTTGGATATTGTTTAACTGGCTTAGGGAGATCAACTCCATTGACGCCTCTCCCAAGTTTTTCTCGGAAGGTAACTATTTTTCCTTCTCTATTTCTTACTCTCTACTGACTTGCTTTAGGTCATTTCTTCCGTGAGCATGTGTTTCCTTATAGACAATAATATTGTTGGTAAAGTTGGAAAGAAACATACTTCTATGTGTGTGTTTTTAAAGAATTAGAAAAGTGACAATGGAGATTCGTCTAGAAAGATGTTGTTTCTAGGCAAGTTTTTAATAGTCAATTGGGGTTTGGTGTGTAGACCAAAGAGTGTATGATGTTTGGGAATTAAAAGAACATATTGTGCATAGAGATTTCTTGGGGAAATGGTGGTAGAGCTTTTCCTTAGAGAAGAAGTCAGTGTAAAAAAATAGTCATTTGTTCAAAATATGACTGGGATGAATCTGATTGGGATCTTTCTAATTTCTCTCTCACTAATGGTCAGAGTTTCATGTCACATACCATCTTCTTGATGAATGCGGATTGATTTATTACGTTGTTGGGTTTCAGAGGTCTGGATAAAGGTTGAGAAATTGCATAACTAACCTTCTAGAAGACAAAAGCTCTCTGACTTGGGAACTATGCGCGCTTCTTCAACCTTGCTAACCCTAAACCCCCCGCCTCCTTTTTCCCTCGCCGGTGACGGCCACGACCACCTCGGCTGTGGCTGTTGCCGGCGAGGTTCTCCCTCAAGGCTGTCACTGATTTTTTCTCTCCGTTTTCCCTCTTCTCCCCTCAACCCAAGCTTCTTCCCTCCCTTGAATCCAAATGCCTCGTCCTGCCTCTCCTCTTCCCTCATCTGTTGTTGCTGAGTCCTTCTTGGTGAAGGGTTCGTCGTCGCCCAACTGTCGGCTTGCGTGTGCTCGGAGTTGCTCGGTTCGTCGCCAGTTTTGACCTCGCTTCGTCTTCTATGTCAACCGGTCATGGTGGTTCGTCTTACTGCTCCAGTCGCCTCCTGTTGTGCTCGTCTCGTCGGAGTGCCCCGTCTCGTCTCGCCGGAGTCCCTGTAGATCCGGTCACTGGTCGTAGGCGGCTCAGTTTTTGTGGCGCGGGTTCGGGTCAAGAAGCGGATAGTGTATTGGCCCGGGCCGGGCCGGGTCTGATGGTGGGCCTGTATGTCTGGTGGGCCGGGCTTCTAGACTGGGTCAGGTTGGTTTTACAGGGTCAGTTGGTGGGCTGGGTCGGCTGATGGGTCGGGCTTCTGGATTGGGTCAAGTTCTGGGCTTTCCAAAGGCCTGGTTCAGGCCCAGTTTTGTTCGAATTCGCTCTTGCCCCGGTTTCATATTGTATGTCCGAAATTCACTTCCCCCTTTTTGCCGGAGCTGCTTGTCGGATTTATTCGGCTCCCTAGCAGTTACAAGGATGTCGCGCCGGTTTAGGTGTTGGCTTCCGGGTTTTCCGATTCCGTTGTTCCTCCATTGGAGTGGTGTGGTGATGGATTGAGCGTTTCTTCCCGGGCTCGTCAGGGTATTGGTGGTTCTTTGAGACTGAAGGTATGGTTGAGGCTCGAGCGTTGCTTCGTAGGTGCTTTTTTCAGAGGTGGCTGTGGAACGCGCTTCCTCATCCTCTTGGAAGTGGATCGTTGTGGCTCTGGTCCGGGCGCTTCTGTAGGCTTACTCGGTTGCCTAACGTCTCTTTTCAGATCTGGTCGTGGGACGCATTCTTCATCTCTGGATGTCGATCATCGTGGACCTGGAGACTCATTGTGGCTTTCTGGTGGGACTCGCCGTTCGCGGTGGCTGGTGGTGTTGAACTCAGCTCGTTCTCTCCGGCTGTGTGTTGCTTGGCTGTTTTCCGGACCAGATCGTGGTGACTTTCGGGCGTCTTCGTCCAGATTCATCGTGGGAGGCATTTCCGAGTTCGGATTCGTTGTGCTTCTGGCCTTGTCACTCTTGGTCGTGGATGGTATGGTTCTTGTCTCTCCTTTGGCCTTATCTGTAGCTTGTTGTAATTCTGTTCATCTTTAGATTTAGGCTCTTTTCGATTTCCTTTGTACCTCTGCCTTACTTGTGGGGCCCGTCATTCTTTAGGTGTTGGCCTATGGCGGGTTGTACTGGGTCTTTAGGCCTTGGAAATCGAGTTTCCCTTCTTCTTTTGGGTTATGAGTTCCGGTGTTTTTGCTCTAATTTATCTCTGCCGGTATGCGATGTTGGTCGTCGGCGTGTCGGTGCTCATTGGGGTGCTGATGAGATACAATTTCTTCTCTAGCTCAGGTTCGGTCTTTGGTGTTTACATTGGAAGACGGCTAGCTTTCCCGCGCTTAATGGTTGACATATATGGGTTTTAGACCCTTTTTTATGTGCTTCATGGTGGCTATATTTGGGTGTGAGTCTCCCTTTTTAACCGTCTTTTTGTGTTCGTTTGCTTTTGGGTCTGTGTACGCTTTCACTTTTGGGTCTGTGTACCCCTTCACTTCTGGGTATGCGTACCATTTCACTTCAGGGTCTGCGTACCCATTTACCTCAGGGTCTGCGTACTCATTCACTTCAGGGTCTGCGTACCCATTCTCTTTAGGGTCTGCGTACCCATTCACTTATGGGTCTGTGTACCCATCCTCTTCCTTTCAGGTCTTTATGGTTGCAAAATCTAGGTTTCTAGACCTTTTTATTGTATTTTATCAGTTTTCCCGGTGTGGGGCTCCAGGGTCTACGTACCCATTCATCTTCAGCATCTGCGTACCCATTCATCTTCAGGGTCTGCGTACCCCTTCATTGCTACCTGAGTTGTAGCCGTTGTTGTGGTCTTTTTTTGTTGGAGAGACTGTAGCTAGTCTCTCTTCACTGTACTCCTCTTCGTCCTTGAGAGAGGTTTAATTTAAATATGCACTGCTGATAAAAAAAAGGTTGAGAAATGGTTCTAGGATCATTTTTTGAGATGATAGTTGCTATGTGACTATCCCTTAAGGTTGAGATATGGAAGACTTTATCACCTCGGTAATATAAAAGGGGAAGTGTAGTATCTTTTTTTTGCAATGGAGTGTGGCTTTTGGATTTTAGAAGAAGATTGAAATGTTGAAAAGAGGTGAATTTAGAAGTTTGGCCTTACTTCTCAAACAATTTTCTTTGTTACCATAGGTTGAGGATTATCTTTCTTGGATACTTGATGATCAGGCGTTTACAGTTAAAAAATGTGTCAACTCTTGGAGGAGCCTGGTTTTCTATGTCATCTGGTTTATTTGGTTGGCAAGAAATCCGTTAATTTTAAACAATCCTGCTGAATCCTTTGAAGAGATTTTGGAAAAAATTCAATGTGCCTCCTACAAACTTGAGTGGTCCTTATCAGTAAATTTCCCCCTTTCTCTTATAAGTGTTGGAAGAGATCTCTTACAATTTATTCAAGAATTCATAGATTGTGTTAACTCTTGCTGCTCCTTTTTTTTCCTGCATATTGTGGATTGTTCTTCTACTATCATCGGTTTTTTTCTCCTATCGTTGATGTTCAGTTGGGTGTCCTAACTTTTGTGCTTATTTTTTCTTAAAGCATCCACATTCAGCGGCGTTTTGGAAATGGAGATATGTAAACGTCGTAAACGTGGAGGTAATCGCGGCGTTATTGTTATAGGTGTTACAAAGCGACGCAACAACAACTAGTTGGGATTGGACTTGACAATTGATCAATAGTTGACTTGGAGCAAAACACAATAATTATTGGAAAAGATAAAAAAAATTGGCGAAATAGACGCTAATGGGACCAAAATTCCTATAAATTCGGATATGGGCTCATTCAAAAGTCCCATCTTTCTCTTCTACTCTTACAATCCAAATTTATTCTCAATACTTTCATTCTTTCATTCAATGGTGAACTACTCCGAAGAACAAATTTTTGAGTTTCTTGCCAACGCTAGGCATCACAAGCATCAACTTGAATGTGCAATAAAAAAAAAGTATTATGAGTCCATCCCCATCGGTTCAAAGGTTGTTTGACAGAATCATAAACCCCGCCACTTAGTGAGAAAAAAAATTACATCAGGAGAGATCGTGTGGCGGGACATGAGTGCCTAATGTGTGACTACTTCTGTGACCATTTGGTCTACAACCAGGTGCAATTTCGTTGTCGTTTCTAATGCCCAAAGAGTTTTCACCTATATTGTATTTGTAATGGAACAACATGATGAATACTTTAAACGAGACATTGACACATTGAGACATGTATGACTCTCTCCAAACCAGAAATGTACTACGACTATTAGGCAGTTGTGTTACAAAGTTACAGGTGATGGCATTGACGAGTACCTCCGAATGGGTGAGATTATGACCATTGAATGCATCAAGAAGTTTTGCAAAGGAGTAATTCATGTGTTCGGCGCGACCTATCTACCTAGGCCTAACCAGTCGAATATGAATAAGATATCAGTAGTTAATGAGGCACGTGGATTCCTTGGGATGTTGGGTAGTCTTGACGACATGCATTAGCTATGGAAGAACTGCCCAACGACATTGAAGGGAATGTACTCAAGTAGGGATCACAGTAATTTCCAAACAATGATGCTCGAGATTGTTGCTTTTTTTTATAAGCGCGAAATTTTTTATTAACAAAAAGTTAGATTCAAGGAGGATCTAACCAAAGGCAACCATTACAAAGGAGCTCTCAAAAGGAGCTGTGGGAACAAAACCCGAAAACAAAAACCACATAATCAACCATCAGTAACCCACTCTTCACCCACTCTCGAGATCGTTGCTATGCAGGACTTATGGATATGGCACATATTTTTTTTGGTATGGCGGGGTCGAACAAAGACATCAATTGCTTAAACATTCGAGATTTTTCTATGACGTCGTCAATGGATGGAAACCCCCGGTAACTTTCATGGTAAATTGACACGATTACAATCTACCTTATTACTTGGTTGATTGTATTTACCCATAGTGGCTTGCTTTTTATGAAAACAATATCGTTGTCTCAACTCTCTAAGCACAAGAATTTTTTTCCCGCTAAGAAGCTTGCAGGAAGGATGTGGAACGAGCATTTGAGGTCCTTCAAGCTCAGTTTCACATTATCACTTTTTCCAGCCGAATGTGGAAGCTATAGTCACTTAGTCTATTCATGAATACGTATGTTATCATGCACAATATGATTGTGAAAGCAGAACTCCATACATACAAAAGTCATATTGATCAAATGGATGAAGATTATGGCCATACATGGACCAAGATTTAATCAAGACATGCCCGTCCCTACCCACGTCATACTTTCAACCAACGATAAGATCCATGATCACCATACTCATGACCTATTGAAAGAAGATTTCATCAAGAACATTTGTTATATGGTTGGAGACCACGATTGATTTTTTTTCATTGTAATTCCGTATATCGAATTTTAACCTTTTCAATTTCAGTGATCGCAGTTTAATATCATGTTCCTTTGTAAATTTTAATGAAATTTGAATTATGTTTTCTTTTTTAATTCCACAAAAATTCTTTTAGCTTATTTTTTATCGTTCAGCGGGTTAATGAACTACACTTCAGTTTGTATTAACTATGCTAAAAGAGGTGAGAGAGAAAAAAAATTCTCCTTTTACCTCAACCTTTAGCCTCAATGAGGTTAACGGACACCAGATGCTTACAAAGTATCCATAGTCCTTTAGCCCCATTAAGGTCAAAAGGAGAAAACATATTTCTCTATCCTCTTTTACCCTAGCTAATACAATTTCACTTGCACTCCATTGACTTGATCTAGGCTAAACGACGACGCTAAATGTGATTAAACTGATTCAAATAAAATTTGTAAGAACCGCCGTCGGTCGATCCCGGTCGAACCGGAGGTTTTCGGCGAAAGTTGACTTTTTTCGGAAGAGCCAACCGATGACTTCGGGAGTCATTCAGGACCTTTCCAGGACGCAAAAAGCTTAGTCGTCGTTACGGTTAGCTTAGTTGGGTCATTTCCTTTCAAATGACGCATTTTGTGAAAAAGTCAAACCCGGGTCAAACTTGGTCGATTTTGGATTATTATCGAATAAAATAATAAGGACTGAGATATTTTGGGGTAGGAATGGTCCCCACATGGACACATGTCCATGTTAGCTTGGAAGGGAAGAAAAGGGGGTGAAAAGACCAAATGGTCCCCACGTAAGGACAAAGGAGAGAGAGGGGCTAGAGGACGAAAGAGACATTTCCACCTTGAGGATAAGACCGCATAGAGCAAAAATTCTTCTCATTTCTTCCTTGTTGACCGAACCACCTAGCTAGAAGAGAGAGAAAATTTTCCTCCATTGTTGCTCCTTGAAGCTTGAAGAAGAAGCAAGAGAAAGGAAACTCCTTTTTAGCTATCTCTACACCAAATCCTCTCAAATTTACCTCATCTTCTTCATCTCTCTATTTCCTACAGGTTGGTATGCTTTATTTCCTTAGTTGATGAAATTGGATTTATGGGTTTGAGTAGAGATGACTTGAACTAGTGAGTTTTGAGTGTTGGATGGCTTAAATGTTAATGTTTGAAGAAGAGGTGGAGTTAGATGAGAGAAATAACTTGATTTGAGTAGTTTTTGATGAAACCCACTTGGGTCTTGAAACTTTGGATGATTTGAGGTGGAAATTGAAGTTCTAAAGCTTAAAAATGGTGTTATGGAGAACCTAGAACTTATAAGAGCTTGTTGGAGAATTTTGGATATTTTTCCGGCGACCGGAGGCTCACCGGAGCTCCGGCCGGTCGCCGGAATCCGGCCACCGGTGAGGGAAATGACCGGCCATGGTCCGGCCACCCATGAAAGGGACCGACCATGGTCTGGCCGGCCGGATGAGCCACACACGGCCATGGGGCCCATATGGCCGGGTTTTGGTGGTTTGGGAATTGTGACGGTCGTGATTGGCCCCCAGGACGATGTTTTCACACCCGGAACGAATTATGGAGGTGATTCCTAGATTTTTGGAAAAAGCGTTTAGAAACTTAAATTGCGAATTTGGGAAGGCTCGGACCCTGGAATTTGTTTCCGTCAAGTGCATTGGAACAAGTAAACTTATTTAGGATGATTAGAAACTAAAAGGGGAACTTTCGGAGTCTCGAGGGACATTTTCCCGATTCCGGGAAAAATGGGCCTCCCGGGCCTATTTTGACAAGTTGTGCAATTGGGATTGGTTTGGGTATTTCCCTCTTTAATCCACACTTGAATTAGCATTAATTCGTGTATTGCTTGTAATCTTAGACTTTGTACCCGAGCGTGACGGGAGAGGAGACGGTTGGATCTCGTGAAGTGGAGTGGGAAGCGAGCCAGAACGTCAGCAGCTACGAGTTGATCGTGTTTCTTTTGAGGTAGGGAACGTAGCGAATACCAGTTTAATTACGGAAAGTTACTAGTATGCATGCTAGGTAATAATAACAACCGGAAAGATCTTAGTTCGCATATAGGATGTGATTCACTAGAATAACCGCTTTCATTTACATAATAACCGGACGAGTCTTAGTATGCATGTAGGATGTGATTCACTAGATTAATCGCCTTCAATTCTTGGGAAATTATCGTGCTGGTAGAATGGCCATGTCGAGCCTTAGGGTTTCGTGTTGATTGTGATGCCATGATCTTTGATTGAGATGCATGATGTGTGACTTAGTGTCGATAAGATTAAGAAACATGTCAAGATATACTCGGTGCAACATGTTGTGACTATGTGTGGGCGAGTGTGCCGTGGTTGTTATGATGTGAATCCTTTGTTGTATATGATCGGGTGAGTGATAGACCGATTTGTGTGTTATGGTGAGTTGGCTCGGTTTGCAAACCGTGGTCGAACTATGGTTTTGTGATGCGTGTTATTCTCTTGATGTGTGTTCCAAGAGGAGGTGGGTCCGTCATGATACCCACACTGAGAGAGTATGCCGGTGTAGAGTATCGAGGAAGAGGACGGTTTAACTATTACCCTGATGCTATGTGGTCCGGGAAGGCGTACGACCGAGGTATGAGCCGGTTCGGTATGCGTGAGGCCCTGATTCTACGTGATAGAAAGACGTCCGACTGAGGGATTTCCGGTCTGGGGTGTTACCCCGATTCTACGTGATGGGAAGATGTCGGGACCGATGCTTCGTGTTCCGGTACGATATAAATGGAACGGGTTACGATAGCCGTAGATGTTGGGATTGGTTGTACTAAGTTATGTATTGTTCAGCTGTGTGTGCTGATTGGCTTTGTGTGTTGTGTTATTTGTGATTTTGATCTTACGAGGGTGATTAGTGATTGGTACTTGTTCCATGGGCGTTGTTGATAGCTATGCTTTGCTAGTATGCCCTAA
This sequence comes from Erodium maritimum, assembly GCA_963921825.1. NCBI lineage: Eukaryota > Viridiplantae > Streptophyta > Magnoliopsida > Geraniales > Geraniaceae > Erodium > Erodium maritimum. Next base: position 59,256,791 of record OY997590.1, on the reverse strand, counting down.
TTGGACGGTTACTCGTGGTATTGAACTGATGTTCATAATCTTAACTACTTTTCCTACTGAGCAAAAGCTCACCCCTTAACTTGTTGTGTTTCAGGTCTTGAGCGGGATATGTACTAGCTAGATGCTCGGTGCTTGGGAGCTAACGAGGGTCCTAGGCTAGCTTGTCTAGAGACGTACTGTGTTTTTTTGAATTAAACTTTAACACTGGATTTATGAGCCATTGACTCTTTTATCGGTTTATGGTTACAATTTATTACTACTTTAAACTTTATTTCCTTTAAAATTGCTTTATTTATTATTCCTAAGTTCACGTCTTGAGTCCAGTCAAAACCGGATTTGGGGCGTGACAAAATTGAACATAATTAAAGTTGCATTACACTTCAAAAAATGACATTATATTGACAACTACGGAACAAGATTTGAAATGGACGAAATTATAAAAACGGTGTTACAATGGAAAATAATCAATCATGATATTCAAACGTAGTCCATATATGTTCGATGAGGTCTTCTTTCAATACATTATGATCATGGTGATTTTTCATCCTATCGTTGTTTGCAAGTATGAAGTGGGAAGGGACGGGTGTTCCTTAATTGAATCTTGGTTTGAATGACCCATCTTCATCTATTTTCTCAATATAACATTTATATGTATGACGTTCTGCCTCCACAATCATATTGTGCATGATGACACATGCATTCATGAATAGACCAAGTGACGAGTGCTTCCACATTCGGCTCGGACGAATTATAATGTGAAACCGAGCTTAGAAGACCCCAATTACTCATTCTACATCCTTCCTACAAGCTTCTTGGCAGATAACAAATTTCTTATTCTTAAGGAGTTGAGGCAATGAGATCGTTTTAACAAAAACAGGCTACGATGAGTAATTAAATACCATCAATCAAGTAATAAGGAAGATTGTGCTCGTTTTCATTTACCGTGTAAGTGATCGGTGGTTGCGAACCATTGACGATGTGTGAGAACAATCTCGAATGATTAAGCACATAGATGTTGTTGTTAGACCTTGTCATACCAAAAAACACGTGCTATATCCATAAATCTTGCATAGCCACGAACTCGAGTATCACTGTCGGGACACTACCGGGATCTTTCTGTGAGTAAATTCCTTTCAATGTCATTCGAAAGTTCTTCCACTGACAGTCAAGACTACCCAACATCCTAGTGAATCCATGTGCATCATTAAATGATAATATCCTATCCATATCTGCATGTCTATGTTTGCATAGATTGGTCGCGTCGAACACCTAAATTATTCCCTCAAACTCGTTTCATGCACTGAAGATCCGTACTCTCGCCCATTCGAAAGTACTCGTCAATGCCTTCACCCACAGATTTATCACACAACTGCCCAATACTTATAGTACGTTTTTGATATGGAGAAAATGATATTTGTCCTAAACCATCCATGCCTCACCAGAAGTATTTATCGTGTTGTTCCAATGCAAAGACAATACGCGTGAAAACATCCTTGGGCATTCGAAAGAGACGACGAAATTGAATCTGGTTGTACATCGATTGGGCACAAAAATAGTCACGCATTAGACGCTCATGCCCATCAACACGATTTCTCTTGATGTACTCTCTTCTGAACGAAACGGTGTTGCGGATGGTGTGTTCATGACTCGATTAAATAAAATTTGAACCGCTGGGGATGGCCTCGTGATGCTATTTTTTATTGCACGTTCAATTTTGTGCTCGTGATGTCTTCCGTTGACGAGAAACACCAAAAGTTTTTCTTCGGAATAACTTTAAAATTTGTCTTAAATTTTGATTTTTTTTCAAAGTTAAGCGATTGGTCAATGGGCAATATAACCGTTGTTACTGACGATTTTTAATGACGGTATTGATCATGCCTCCTCTATATCTCGGCTCATAAAAATGCCAAGAAAATAGTCTTGTCTACGTCAATTTTGTTGCATTTAGAAAACCATCTTTGTTGATAAGAAAAAAACTTCACTACTGACAAATTAACTTTATTATCTAGATGTGGCATCAGTAATTTTTTCATTAAATTTACTAAGTAAAAGATTATTGTTTGTAAGACAATGGTACGTGATCATAACTAAACTTTTACAATTAGTGGGAGAATACAAGGAGAGACGATAAACCAAACCTCACTTGTAGAGATTAGTTTTTTTCTAAACATGGATCAAACCCAATTTATTATAACATCTTATAAAATTTAGATTGTCAATCGTTCATTTGACTGCTACACATACACTAGACTAAAGTTTCTTGGTTCTATTTTTGCGGTTAACATGAAAATATATATTTTGTTTTGAAGAAGGAATCAAATTTACTGATAGATTGATACATGGTGAATATTTGAGCATATACATATTAACAAAAGAATGAAGCCATCTAACTCAGTGATATCGCCATGCATGTGATGAACATAGCTCCAAAGAATTTGAATCCATCAATCAGTTTCCTCCTCTGAAAGTGGTTGGCACAGACTTGATCCACACTTTGCCATCAACTATGTCCCTAGTCAAGAATGGTTGGGCTTCTATGCTCGTAAGGTTGCGCAGCCATGGAACCCTTCTGGCCTTAACAGCTCCTTGTCCATAGTTCTTGTACTCTCCATAATATGCCGTACGGCAACACATTAACAAAAACAACATACATTTTGTCAACCTTCCGAAATTGAAGATACAAGAACACACACCTTAAGAAAACAAAAATTGTATGAATATGATCCCATACGTTTCCTTGGAAGGGTCTCTCCAATTATCCCATCCCTGAGGCAAAGTGGCCCCAGGGCCTTCCCAGGACGGCACTGGCTCCCTTTATACCGGTGATCTTGCACCCCAAGAAGGTGAACCATGTGTTCTCCCATGGTGACTGCCGCCGTTGGGCTGTAATGGCTCCCGCATCCATAGAGATTGTATGCAAATGACATTTCTACAACCAACCAAAATTATTTATATACCTATTACTTTAAAAATATTGTTATATACTGGACTATCTATTATTTAAAAATTAGAAAGAACTTCATGTCATGTACTAAAGTCAAACATCAAATCATAACTCACATATATGAAACGTATCAGATAATAACATGTTTCACCTTATTAGTTCTCAAAATGTATCAAAATATGTTAAGTGTGACTAACGCCGTGAAATACCAGTCACATGCTCTAAAACTTTCCTAAATAGAAATTTCAACTTTTCGTTTATTCTTAAATCATTACTTCAACTTTTCTTTTATTTATTTTTTTGATAAGCTCGAAAATTTATTAATATGACCGAATCCAGAAAAGGAGACGGAAATCCCTGATTCAAGGAGAAGCAGGGTAGCAACCAAGATAACAAGGGGGTTCCAACATAAGGGGAACCAAAAGGCTTAACCTTTTCAACTTTTCTTTTATTGGCAAATCATAACCATGAACTATCAACTTTTTCTGTTACTCACTTAACGACCGTTAGACTTGCGGACGGAAAATGTAATAGTTGTTAGTCAACGTTACTACATGACAATTTACATTTGCTTAGTTAAAATTTAGCAATAAACGAAAAGTAAGCGTGCTGACATGGAGTAACCCCTAAAAATTATAAATACAACATCTAAAATTTTAGTCACACAGATTGAACTACCCACTACCATTTAGTGGAAAATAAAATAAAGATTTTGTCCTTTTACAATTAAGTCATGCCACATATTATATGTATAATGTATCTCAAAGAGAAGCTGCGTTTCCACAAATGAAGTCGGTTGCTCCTTGGATGAAACAACTCCGATAGTAGTGCCTCCCTGCATCATCCAGCAGGGTGTCTTGGTAACCAAGAATCTGGCACCCGATCACCGAGATCTTGTCTCCGGACACTCTCAACGCGACAACCTTTGTTCCTGCCCTGGACGAGTTCTGCAATGAACCTCATTGGCTGCTGCTACTACTACTACTACTACTACTACTGCTACTGCTACTGCTACTGCTACTGCTACTGCTACTGCTACTGCTACTGCTACTGCTACTGCTACTGCTGCTGCTACTGCTGCTGCTGCTGCTACTGCTGCCGCTACTGCTACTGCTACTGCTACTGCTACTGCTACTGCTACTGCTCCTACTCCTGCTACTGCTGCTACTGCTGCTACTACTGCTGCTACTGCTACTACTGCTACTGCTACTACTGCTACTCCTGCTGCTGCTACTGCTACTGCTGCTGCTACTGCTGCTGCTGCTGCTACTGCTACTACTGCTACTACTACTGTTACTGCTACTGCTGCTACTGCTGCTACTACTGCTACTACTGCTGCTACTACTGCTGCTACTACTGCTGCTACTACTGCTGCTACTGCTGCTGCTACTGCTCCTACTGCTACTGCTGCTACTGCTACTGCTGCTACTGCTACTGCTACTACTGCTACTGCTACTACTCCTACTGCTACTACTCCTACTGCTACTACTCCTACTGCTGCTACTGCTACTACTGCTACTGCTACTACTGCTACTGCTACTACTGCTACTACTGCTACTACTACTACTGCTACTACTACGTACAAATCTGGTTTCATTAGCAAATTCAAATGATAAGTATATATACGTACCTCGATAGGGAGCGATCGAAGCACAACATGAGAAGCAAGGAGTGCCATTGTGGGAGACTCAAATATGGAGCCGGTGTCGTCCCATGTGACGACGGTGTTGCCTGGCTTGGTGCCGCTGAGGGTGATGAAGGGCTTGTCCGCGATTTGACCCATATCAGAACCGACTCGTTGTTGTTGTTAGAAAAATAGTAAGCTAGCCATGCCGTAATTAGTACAACAAACATGTTTTTTTTGTTTTCCATGTGGGTAGGTAGGGTAGATAACATAGTTCCTTGTCCAACTTTTCTTCTCATTTTTACTGTTTGTGTGCTATAAATACAAGCTCATGCCAAATGCAAAGGCAAGGCATTCGGGAATTACATCAATTCCAATTCCTTCTCTCCTCTCTAGTTAAAACTATCAAGGTTTAGTTTGCTCTCTTTATTCTCAATCTGGTTTAGAACCAACAAGTGGTATCAGAGCCCGGTTCATTATGAACGATTCTGTCAGTACGATCAAGGCGAGCAACACCAGGAGTACCTCTACCGCAGTCGGCTATGGGCGCGAGCTGGCGGTGACGAGGTCGTACCCTGCAGTGGTTAACACGGCCAACTTTCCCATCCTTTCATGTACCAACTACGGAGAATGGGCAATCCTCATGGAGGTCGGGTTACAAGCGAGAGGCTTGTGGACGACAATCCAAGGCGAGGAGGATCTCACTGACGAGATTGGATATCGCAACGATTGCTCCGCAATGGAGGTGATCCTGCGCTCGGTTCCGACCGAGATGATCTCAACAATTGGGAAGAAGAAGACGGCTCACGAGGCATGGGAGGCTATCAAAACCATCCGCATGGGCTCAAGCCGAGTCCGCGACGCGAAGGCTCAAACACTCCGGCGCGAGTTCGAGCGTTTCACACACAAGGACGGAGAAACAGTTGATGAGTTGGCAATGAGACTTACTGGCATCGTGGAAAATCTCGGTGTTCTCGGTGATGAGATACCGGAGAAGCAGGTGATGCAGAAGTTCCTTCGCATAGTTCCAAGGCGTTATTCGCAGCTCGCATTATCAATTGATAGCCTCGTCGACCTCGATACAATCAACATGGAGGAATTGACGGGACGCTTCAAAGCAACGGAGGAACGTGCTGAACGAAGAAGAGGAAGGGGGCACAACGGTGGCAAAAAGGATTGTGCTGACAGCACCAGGAAGCCAGGGAAGTGCCACTACTGCAACATGGAAGGGCATTGGATCCGTGACTGCCGGAAGAAGAAGAGGGATGAGGCTAACGACGAAGCTCAGCTTGTTCAGGCAGATGACGAAGAACCTGAACTACTGATGGCTCAGGTGACGTCAGTTGCAACTACACTTGGCAAGGCGGAGAGCGCCAAGCAAGAGCGGGATGTCCAACATGACCGTTCACTAAGGAGGACTCAACAAGCTCATGATGACATATCAAAGACCCAAGCTGACTCAAGTGCAAGTCAGGCCAAGAGCGAGGGAGCGACTGAGGTACCGGTCCAAAGGATAGTATGGACGCCTTGCTGGAGTCGAAATCAGGACGAGAAAACGTCCGAGGTACTTACCCAAAGATCTAGTTGGACACCAACATGGGCGAAGGAGTGCCCGGAGCGTGGGAAACCTAGTGCCATGCTAAAGGACAAGAAAGTGTCGGATAAGCATGTCAGTATGGGAAGTTCTTCCCTCGATGTAGGGGCAAAGAAGATGGCCAACCACGTCGTGGAGAAGGGAAGAGTGGAACAAGGAAGGATGGATCCTTCTACTCACGACGAGGTGCACACTGAGGTCAACCTTGGGGCAATCGACGACCAGAAGGATCCGGTGTTGTACATGAACATGGGATGGAAGTTTTCTTCCAAATCATCGACTACACACCTCACTGGAGCATGCCCAGAGGTGGAGGAGGCGGACAAGGCAGCAACCCTGGGCGCGGCCTGTGCCATGACGGGACATCCATCTAGGATTGGGGGAGTAGGCGCTGTTGAGAAGGACTCGTTCTCAGTCGATAACACCATTGTGGAATTCACTCCAATACCAGTACGAGCTCCATCCTTAAGGGGAGAAGCCTCCGGGACCACACCAGAGAAAGCAGTACTACCAGAACGAGTTGATGTAGAGTATATTTCTCTAGCAACACCACGTCTCGTTGCTACGACGGATCAGCCAAGTCTAGGAGGAGTGGGCGCGGTCTTTCGGTCCTCACCAAAAAAGGCCACTCCAGATGCAGAGTTAGTGGGCGAGGAGGCTCCTCGCCGCTATCGAAAGCCTGTCGATATCGGTTCAAAAGAGAGCACTATAGTGGCGATGACGATGACCGCCGATCACTACTTACCGTCTCGAGCAACCGCCGATTCAGACCCCTTCAGGTTCGATGAGCTACAGAAACTCCTCAGTTTGATTGAGAAATCCATGGACGTATCCAAGGACTTGATGAGTGTTATCAAGCTAAAGCACATGCTTGAGCATCTCTGCTTGAAAATGTGCAACCGTGGTCTTGCGATCCATCTCGAGTCTATGGCCTTTCATCACAAGGTCTGTGTAGGGGTGAACGGTCGCACCGTTCATGTAGCCGAGTTCTGGGAACGGGAACGGGTTCGGGAAGCTTTGAAGCTTGCCCTAGACCCTGCGGATCTCGTCTATGAGTCCAATAATTATGAGGAGGTAGAACCATACGAAGAATGGCGCAAGTCAATCCTCGAAGAATACAGATACGATGTAGGTGGGAGTTCCCCACAGAAGAGAAGGAACGATATGGAAGTGGTTGGTCATGTCGGCTACACGAGTCCTACTCTAGCTAGCTACCGAGAGTCTAGGCTAGATGGGATCGTTGGTTCCGCACGACAACTGTTGGTGCACCAGACTGTGGTGGCACCCCGTCTGTTAAATGAGGCTAAAACCTACTTGGGATGTCGTGGTCCCCGAGCAAGGACTAGTCATCCCTGTAGTGCTTGTTCGATAGCACGTGTTCGAGTATTCGTCCGAGAAAAGACTCGCCCTCCGCCGCGACCGCCTAAAGATGGTGAGTTGCTTCTGCTCGGTGACCTACTCGGCAAGGAGGCTGATGTCGTCACACTTTACGTGGACAGCAAATCAGCAATTCAGTTATGCAAGAATCCGGTCTTTCACGACCAAAGCAAGCACATTGAGACACGTTACCATTTCATTAGGAATGCGTCGAAAACGGTAAGATCGCCATCGAGTACATCAAGACCGATGATCAACTGGCGGACGTAATGACAAAATCACTTGGTAAAGTGAAATTTCGAGACCTACGCTCGAAGATTGGTACCGTTAACATACATGTCTAGCTTAGGGGGGGGATTGTTAGAAAAATAGTAAGCTAGCCATGCCGTAATTAGTACAACAAACAACATGTTTTTTTTTGTTTTCCATGTGGGTAGGTAGGGTAGATAACATAGTTCCTTGTCCAACTTTTCTTCTCATTTTTACTGTTTGTGTGCTATAAATACAAGTTCATGCCAAATGCAAAGACAAGGCATTCGGGATTACATCAATTCCAATTCCTTCTCTCCTCTCTAGTTAAAACTATCAAGGTTTAGTTTGTTTTCTTTATTCTCAATCTGGTTTAGAACCAACAGTTGTTACATGGCACCGAATCAATGGCGTCCTGTATTTTCTTGTAGTTTCCATTACCGGTATGGTCCACCCTTATTATCAAACCACCAGGATTTACCTCGCAACACGTAACAACAGCAAGAACCAAAAAACAGAAAACTCCACGAATCATCATCGTCACTTTTCGGGAAAACACAAGAATGCACCAAAGTTATAACTAGCTCTTGTTTTGTTTTGATAAGCAATTGAATGATGCGTTGTGTCTGTGAATGAGTTGTGTTATATATATCATATATGTAGCTGGTGAAGGAGAGTCGGAGGATCGGCCGCTTTCGTGAAAAGGAACTTCATGCAAGAGAAAGCAAGCGTGTGTAATATCAGTATGAGACTCGGAGAATAAGCATAGCTGCTCGGTATTGCGAGTTTTTGAAGCAGACGCCAGAGAGAAAGAGAGGCTTTTTGGTTCTTCACTTGAGATGCAAGTAACAAAGTGATTGGGATTGAAATGAATTGATCTGCAATATATTATTTGATTAGTGGGGCTGGTATATAATTAATCTTATCTTTATTGTTGTTGTAATCAAGTGGTTAATACGTTAATTAAACAAGAGAAGTGATAGATAAAGATATATTTGATTTGTATTTTGTACTTAGAGATTAGATTATCATTAACACTTGTATTTATACCCCTAATTACGTTAATGAGAAACACATAAAATCAATCTCCAAAATGGTATCACAGTCCTAGTTTGATCCAACCTTTTTTCCCGCAGCCCTCCTTCAGTTACGACTTCTATTCCCTTCGATTACGACTCTATTCCCTTCAGTTACGAATTCTATTCCCGACTCTCTGCTCCTGTCTTCTGCGAACTCGTCTGCAACCATGGCCGACTCCCGTCTTCACCCGGCTCTCCTTGTGCACAACATCCGCAGATCCGTCCATATTGTTCTCGAAATGGACAAAGGACAATACAGCACGTGGGCTGAATTGTTCAAAATCCACTGCAAAGTCCACGACGTTTTGCACCATATTATTCCCGACGTCTCGCTCTCACCGGCCGGCGGCGTCTCCATCGCTGCTCCTGCTCGGTCCGGCTCTTCTGAAGTCACGCCAGACGCTGTTCTTCACCTGGACGAGGACGCATGTGCTGATTCTGCATCAGCCAATGACACAGCAGCAGATCCTCCCACTGCTTCTGATCACTTCGGCAAGGACAAAGCTGTTGTTTCTCCTCCCACCGGCAAGGACGACTCCGTCCAGTTTGGTCCCGGCGGCACCGTTGCTGTGTCTACCCGCTCGGATCAGACCCAACCACCTGTAAGTGCTACTCTTTGGCAACGTCTTGACGCTACAGTTCTACAGTGGATTTACGGTACTATATCATCTGACTTGCTTCAAACTATCATTGCACCCGATTCTACTGTTGCATATGCTTGGGTATCATTGCGTAATATTTTTCAAGACAATAAGCACTCCCGTGCAGAATATCTTGAACAACAATTTTCTACTACAAAGTTAGATGATTTTCCGAATGTATCTGCATATTGTCAGCAACTTAAATCTCTGTCTGATCACCTTTCGAATGTGGGTGCACCGATTTCTAATAATCGACTGGTATTGCAACTGGTCACTGGCCTATCTGATGCTTATGATGGAATTGCCACATTGCTTCAACAATGCAATCCATTGCCCTCCTTTTTATGATGCTAGGTCGAGGTTAATCATGGAGGAGACGAGAAAACAGAAACAAGCTGCCCAAGGTGCCTTATCCTCGTCCTCGGCCCTTGTTACCTCTTCTGGTTCGGATGACTCGAACTCTGGGTCTAAAGCAGCTGTTGATACTGCTCATCGTGGCTCCACTAATCGTGGCTCCGGTAATCGACGTGGGCGTGGTCGGGCTAATTTCCGAGGTGGTCGGTCTTCTTCTCAGTCTCGTACCGGCCAACAGCACCACGGTCCTCCATCCAACTCCTCCTGGTCTCCTTGGAAACCACCACCATATTGGACTGGTCACTCCTGGGTTGGGCCTCCTTGCCCATACCCGTCCATGCCATGGAGTGGGCCGGCTCCCCGTCCACAGTCTAGGCCCAATTCGGGCAATGCACATCAGCCAGGAGTCTTGGGTCAACATCCTCGGGCTCATCATCAGGCACATTCTGTCTCCACCGTCCTTACAGATACAGACCAAGCTATGCATGCGATGTCCCTACAGCAGCTGGATCCCAACTGGTATATGGACTCGGTGCTTCTTCTCATATGACTTCCACATCAGGTAGTCTAACACCTTATTTTAATTCTAGCATTGCTCGTCAAGTCATAGTTGGTGATGGTACCATTATTCCTGTTACCGGTTCTGGTCATGCTTCCTTAACCCCATCTCACCCTACTTTACGATTGAATAATGTCTTACATACCCCAAAAATTGTTAAAAACCTAGTGTCAGTACGTCGTTTTGTCACTGATAATAATGCTACAGTTGAGTTTGACCCGTTTGGTTTTTCTGTGAAGGATTTTCGGACGGGCACACCGGTGTTGAGATGCAACAGTTCCAGTGACCTCTATCCAAGTACATCATCTGTGTCTTCCGATTCTCCTTTGGCTCTAGCCGCGTTGTCTCCACAACTTTGGCATTCTCGGCTGGGTCATCCTGGTGATCCTGTTCTTCATTCTCTTAAAAATCAGCATTTAATTTCTTGTTCCTCAAACATTAAACCTCATATTTGTCAGTCTTGTGTGTTTGGAAAACATGTTAAGTTACCTTTTGCTACTTCGTTGAACACTACTTATTCTGCTTTTGACATTATTCATGCTGATTTATGGACTACTCCTGTCTTAAGTTCTGCTGGGCATCGTTATTATTTGTTATTGTTTGATGATTATACGAATTTTTTATGGACATGTCCTTTAGGTTCTAAATCTCAAGTGTTTTCAGTATTTACGATATTTGCTAATTATGTTCGCACTCAATTTGGTCGTCTTATTAAAAGTTTTCAATGTGATAATGGTAGAGAATTTGACAACTCTTCTTTTCGTCAGTTCTGTATATCTACAGGAATGATTTTTCGTTTCTCTTGTCCTCATACATCATCTCAGAATGGGCGTGCAGAACGTAAAATCAGAACTGTAAATAATATAGTTCGTACTCTACTTATACATGCTCATCTTCCTACTTCATTTTGGAATCATGCACTTCATATGGCAACTTATCTGCATAATATTCTTCCATGCAAAACTCTTAATTTTTCATCTCCCACGCAATGTCTTTTTCTTCGTACTCCTATTTATTGCCATCTTCGTCCATTTGGTTGCCTTTGCTACCCTCTTGTCCCGTCTACTTCTCGGAATAAATTGCAATCTCGATCATCGGCATGTGTCTTTCTTGGTTTTCCTTCACAACATTGAGGATACAAATGCTTCGACATTCAGCAACAAAAGGTCATTCTCTGTAGACATGTTATTTTTGATGAAACGATATTTCCATATTCTTCCTCTCCTGTTTCACCTGCAGATTACTCATTTTTGGATGTTGAATCACCTCCTCTACTCACACTACCTTGGTTCCACCCTACATCCTCTGTGCCGACTACACCGTCTAGGCCCAATCCTAGCCCACCTCGCCCAACCACCACTCATGGTCCACCTGCTCCAGCACCTCCCGGCTCGCTAGCTTTTCCCGGCCCATCTGATCCACATTCACCTCCGGTTCACTCCCCGGTTCCTCAACCGATCTCTCCGGATCAGCCCGCACCCTCTCCTGAGTCTGGCCCTCCCCTCTCGGCCCTTGCCCCTCACCCTGCTCCTCAACCGGCTCCCTCTCATCACATGGTCACTCGAGCCCGATCAGGTATCTCTAAACCCAAAGTTTTATTTAACCTCTATTCGTCCATCGACCCATCCCCTATACCCAAATCTCCCACCCTCGCCTTATCCGATTCGAACTGGAAGTTAGCAATGCTTGAAGAATTTAATGCTTTAATTAAAAAATAAGACATGGGATTTGGTTCCTCCTCCTGCTAATACCAATGTGATTCGGTCAATGTGGGTTTTTCGTCATAAACGCAGGTCTGATGGTTCTTTTGAGCGTTATAAAGCTCGTCTTGTAGGTGATGGTCGTTCGCAGCAGGTTGGGGTCGATTGTGATGAGACATTCAGCCCAGTGGTCAAGCCGGCCACTATTCGGACAGTCCTCAGTCTAGCGGTTTCCCGGTCCTGGCCTATTCATCAGCTGGATGTCAAGAATGCCTTTTTACATGGCAATCTCAGTGAGACCGTTTATATGTACCAACCCGTTAGTTTTCGTAGCACCTCTCATCCCGATCATGTCTGCTTGCTGAATCGTTCGCTTTACGGTTTGAAGCAAGCACCGAGGGCATGGTATCAGCGTTTTACAGATTTTGTCTCCACCATCGGATTTTCTCACAGTCAGTCTGACCACTCCTTATTTATATATCAGCGGCTCTGATACTGCATTTCTGTTATTATATGTGGATGATATTATTCTGACAGCTTCGAGTCATACTCTGCGTCTCTCTATTCTGTCTCATCTTGATTCTGAGTTCGCCATGAAGGATTTTGGGCCCTTGTCATTTTTTCTAGGTGTTGTCGTGGCTAGACATTCAGCAAGCATGTTTCTTTCCCAACGGAAATATGCTGAGGAGATCATTCACCGCGCTGGCATGAGCTCATGTTCGTCGTCCGCTACTCCAGTTGATACAAAGGCGAAATTGAGTGGGGTGTCTGGCGCTCCTTATGCCAACTCAACTCTATATCGCAGTCTTGCCGGCGCATTGAAGTATCTCACATTCACCAGGCCGGACATCTCTTATGCGGTTCAGCAGATTTGCCTACACATGCACGATCCGTGTGATTCTCATATGGCTGCTGTCAAGCGCATTATTCGGTATCTTCAAGGGACGCTCCACTTAGGCCTTCATCTTTACGCTTCCAGTACCTCGGAGTTAGTTGCTTACACTAATGCTGATTGGGCTGGTTGTCCTAACACTCGGCGGTCCACGTCTAGTTATTGTGTTTTTTTGGGTGACAATCTCATTTCCTGGTTCTCCAAGCGGCAACCCACTATCTCTCGATCGAGCACGGAGGCTGAATATCGGAGCGTTGCCAATGTCGTCTCTGAATCCTGCTGGCTTTGGAACTTGCTCTTGGAACTCCATTGTCCTTTGTCTCGAGCCACCTTGGTGTATTGTGACAATGTAAGTGCCATTTACCTCTCTGATAATCCTGATCAGCATCAGCGCACGAAGCATATTGAGCTCGATATCCATTTTGTCCGAGAAAAGGTTGCTAAAGGCCATGTTCGGGTTCTCCACATTCCCTCCAGATCCCAGATTGCCGACATCTTTACGAAGGGGCTCCCGCAGGTTAGATAAAGATATATTTGATTTGTATTTTGTAATTAGAGATTAGATTATCATTAACACTTGTAATTATGCCCCTAATTACGTTAATGAGAAACACAGAAAATCAATCTCCAAAAAGAAGAACACGTAGGTTTAGATACACTGTCCTGGATTTGCTTTTTCTTCATATATGTGATTAATATTACAGCTCATGGCCGTCAGCCAACCACTGGCACATTTACTTGATATGGGGAGTTGTGTTGGAAATATTTTCCGAGTGAGAGTTGATTTGAAAATTTGTTAAAATTAGTCTAAAACTAATTTTAGATTAAGATTCGGTGTGTTTTATTTTTGGAGTTGTCTAACACCCAACTCTTTAGAGTGTCGACCTATAATTTTTCCATTTTACCCTCTTGTTTTTGGTTATAAAATTACGCATCAGTTCTTGGATTTTACACACAGAAAATTGAAATCAATCATCTCTAAAATTTCTCATGGCTGAGAGCATGGTTGTAAATGGCGGGCGCCTAGCCCGCCTAGGCGGCGCCTAGGCGTTAAAACCGAGCAAAACGCCACGACTAAGCCAAGTCGGGCGGGATGAGGCGGAAATCCGGTGAGTCGCGATTTTCCGGCGATTAGGCGGCGACTTTCCGGCGAGTCGGCGACTTCCAGTGAAAGTTTTTTTTTTGTTTTTGTGCCAGCGTCCTCAGTTACAACTCACGTCCTTGCTTGCGTTGCTCTTCTTCAGGCACGACCACACGAGCAATAGTTGGCCTTGGATCTGTACTGGCCGAGTACACCTTACTGTGGAGAGAGATTAGGTTGAAGATGAAGAAGCAAAAAATAAAGAAAGGGAGAAGAGAGTTTAGCCGTATAAGATGAGTTATGTTGGGAAGATAAAAGGGTTAAAGGCACTGTATAGTATTGGGAAGGTAAAAAGATATTATTAGATTAGGTTCTGATAGGATAGGTGTGACTTGTGAGTGTTTTTTTATTTGTATATTGTAATTAATAATATATGTGATATAAGTAAATAATATATAATACTATTATCATGTAATATTCTTAAAAAAATGGTTTGATCGGTTAGAAATCAACTAATCAAGATAAGGTTAATAAATATACAATACTTTTATATTTATGTAAGATAATTATTATACTTACATAATATAATTATCACATTTATAGGATATATATGTTATTTTTATTATATATTATGTTATATATATTAATTTATAATTAAAATAATCAAATCCGCCTAGGCTCTGATTAGTCCCCGCCTAACGCCTAGGGGTCCTTGCCGCCCGACTAACGCCATTTATAACCATGGCTGAGAGTAAGCAGGATACTGGAGGTGCTCAGAAAAGACAAAATGAATCATGGAGCTTGAGGGCTGCGAGAGAGAAACAAGGGGAGAAAACCCTAATGGAGCCGATCGTTGTTCAGTTACAAGCTTACCTAGTTGGTTTTGGGAAATCAAAAGCCACATGTTAAACACTGCTAATTAGCGTTAGCCCACCATACATGCTCTTGCCTATTCTATTAAAGCCAGCGCATCCTAGTTTAGCTTCTAAACTAGAGGGCAGAATCTTAACAAACCGTTCAGATGTAAAGAACCTTGTGAAGATCATGCAGAATAGCACCCACACATCCAAGATCAGATAAGATATTCAAGAAGCAAAGGACAGCGTTTACCATATGAAAATCTAATGTGGAATTTTTCTGAGTCATGTATACCCTCCATTCACAGTGGGTTAAATGAAAAAAACTGAAATAGAGAATGGTTCAATTCTAGGACCCATCACCAACCAAAGATTAAACAATATGACCACAAAAGTTCAATTATTGCTCTCCAAGACAAAACATGTTCAGCATTCCACTGACACCGAGCACATAGTTAATCATCTATGGCTTGAGCACCAAGGCTAGTCCAACCTTAGCACTCTTTTCAATTGCCCTGGTATCCACCTCCCCTGAAATGGTGAAGAGTGACTTTGGGCGCCACTCATGCTGGATCAGAGCACTTGCCTTGCCGTAGTTGTTCACACGGGCCTTCACTGTGGTCAAGGGATCAAGTGCATGCTGGGTGCCAATGGTAAGAGTGTTCTCGTTACTCGAAAAGCTGTGAATGAGCTCCGCACCAACAGCAGTGTTTGTTAGTGGACTCACAAAGTGGTAGTATGAAGCACCAAGGGTGTCTGCCTTGTCATTCCTGTATCATTAGAACATATTAGTTATTAGCCATGAAGCACATCAATTAGAAGGAAATAAACTATCAATGGATATTTCAATATTTATATACAAAAAAGATTTTCTTTGCATGCTCTACAGTGTTAGTTCTGATTACAATTATGTGAAAACAACCAACCAATGTCAGATCAAACCGAAACTTGTGCCTTGTTACCAGACTAAAATTCATTTTTTTTTCTAAAACAGCATATCTATCCATTTTGATGCAATGACCTATTTTGCTGGAAACTACTCCTAAGCCATTGACGCAATGACAAGAGGGAAAGAGGCAAGGAAGCAGGAAAGCAATCGTTATTAATACTAAACAAGCGAAGTAGAATTTTAGCCCAGGAGAATACTCACAATGTGAGGGAAGCAATGAGGTCAGAGTTAGTGAAGCTCAGGCCACCGTTAAGCTTGGTAAAGTTACCAGAAGCAGTGTCAAATGAGAGGTCAGTTCCAACAGCGATACCATTGTTTCCAACCACACCAGAGAAGTTCACAAGGGGAGTTGCTGTCAATCCAATGCTGGTGCTAATTCCAGCATACTCGTGCTGGTATTGGAGTTCCACCTGTTACCGGAATCATCATGGAGTATCAGATACTAAAACCATACTCACAATTATAACTATTGACAGCATGGAGAAAATAAGCTATTGGAAGAGTTACTAAAAGAAGAAACACAAAGGTATATGAAACAAACAAAAAGTAACATATGTTTCTTACCTTTCCAGATCTCTGATCAGGAACACGAAAGCTAAGGATAGTCTTCAGTCCAGGTGCGGGCTCATCAATAGTGATGGTAGTTAAAAGCTACATAGCCAAATAATACATCGCTCATCAAATCACAATTAATGCTCACAGTTTGATATATAATTATCAAGAGGGTATGTTTAAACCCAACACTTGCGACTAAATGATATGCCAAAAGATAATCCAACAATAACAAACAAAAAAATATGCTAGTTTCCACCTAACCTAGAGTGTTGTTCATTATTTAAAGACAAAGTGCATGCTTCAACCCATGAATAACAAGATTACCTGTATGGAAATCAAGTTATAATAACTTCCATTGTGTAGGAGGTACATGACAAAAATGCGGAAATTGAGCATATTGAATAACATAAACACACACATGGGTGGTTATCAGTGAACAAGAATTAGGTAAATATCAATTACCATGATTCATATAAAAATATATACCATAACATACTATTCTTCACTTTTTTTTTCCTGGCTAACCAGACATGATGGAACTTTTGGAATGTTACATTTACCAATCAATTAAGAGAAATCCACATAAAGTACAGTTACTAGAAAGAAAATAAAAGAAACTTCTCGAAGTGGCTTACATTAGAATTAGTGTCCACTTTCACATCAGTTGTGATGTTTTTGTTTTTCAGCTGAGTGCTAACATCTGCCAAAAGTAGATCACCTTTCTTGACTCCAGAGGAGGTGATCGCCTGAGAAGAACAAAAAACTGGAGAATCGGTACACGAAACATGCAGATAAACTAATTCCATTATCTATCACATGAAGGCATAAAATGGTAACCGAAATTTTAACTAGGGTATAAAAGGAAAACAGATATAACTATAAACAAAGCAGAAACAACGCCTATGTAAATGGACAACACAGTTTCTAAAATATAACCCAGAGAAACTGCACAAAACATACAAAGCATTATAAGAATCAAATCTCAGTTCACAACAACATCATTTAGCTTACTCAGAGGACCTCACCTCAGCAATATTCTAGGAACAAATTACACGAAAAGATTGAACATAGAATATGCACGAGTCATGACACTCAAACTTACAGGATTCCATTTTCTAAGCTCCAAACAGAAGTAGTATAAACAGCTAAATCAAAACCAAAAGTAATAGACAAAAGAGAAACAACTCACAACGCCACCGCTGGTGTAGGTAGTGAGAGTGAATTTGTGGTCAGACTGGTAATCTCTGTAGAGAAGATCTGCATCACAGAGAAAAGAAGAAGGAAAAATGGTGAATGTAAAAACGAAATCAGTAAGGTAGCATAAAAACCATAGAGAAAAGCAGAAATCGTAAGAGCACGAAGCAAGCGATGAAGGTACCTCTGGCCTTCTTGCCGATGTCGGAGTAGAGGCCTGGACCTTTCACCATGATTTTGCCGAGAAAGTTGACTAGAAATTTCGAGAGAATCGATATGAGTTTGGTGCCTGTGACGAGCTACCGAGGGAAAGAAATAGTAAAGAACCCTAGGCGTTGTTGGTATTTCCGATTACAGCCGTTCGATTTGGAGTGGGGTCCAGATTCGATTCGGTGGCCACGATATTTTCAGATTGCAGCGCTGTCGTTTCCTACAACATCGTGCATATTCCGCTTCTTCCAGTTTTTATTTATAATGTGGGCTTTGTATCAAGCTAGTGGCCCAAAATAGAACTCGTCCTAAGAGCATCTTGGGCTGGGCGATTGGGAGGCAGTTTCCGGACCATTTGATTGCCAAAAGTTAAAAATCAGACCATTCGCTGAAGTTTGAGCTACGGGTGGATATCCGATCCGACTGTCATATGGTCGTGTCCGACCACATACTTATAGATTGGATAAATTTGTTTCGCAATCTTTCATTGAATTTTTATTTTTGGTTCGGATCCATCCGCTCGGGTTTCGACGGATCAGATTTAGACTGAAAATCCGCAACTCAACTTATATCCTCCTCAACCTCAGCCGTGATTTCTTTAACCTTTGTCTTTCGAACCAAGGATGGAAATAGAGCGAGTTCGGGGCCAAATTGATTCCAAATGTGTTCTGCATCATCGCGGTGTTTGGTACTATGACATTGAACGGGACGAATCTTCCTTGCGTGAATATTGGTTCGCTTTACTCATCCTCATCTATTGGTTCAATGTTGTCATCTTATGTATGACGTTATGCTTCGACAATCACGTTTTGCGTGATAGCACATGCATTCACGCAATGAACTTCTCTTCTAACAAACCTTACACCACGTCACTGGATATGCAATTTTGGAGTGCTTAGTCCAACATTCGTTTGAGATTTGAGGGATTGGAAATATAAGGTGTGAATTTTTTGGAATCTAAACATCTAAATTTATACACAATTTGAATTCATTAGCAATTAGTTTTTGTGTTCTACAAAATAAATAAATAAACTTATTTTTTTTCAAGACTCAACAATTGGTCAAAATGGGAACTAGCCGTTGGAGCCGACGGTTGGTGTCGTCGGTAACATCACCGAGACCCCCTTCCGCCATCGAAACGCCAACAATACACCAACTATAAACCAACATTTTGTCTTCGTCAATACCAAACAGTTAGCGAACCGTCTGCGACGGGAGATGCCATATAAAGACAAAGCAGTTTAAATAGCATCATTCGTTCAAAGGTTGGGCTTACGTTGGGCCGGTATACCAATATATCTCGATTGGGGTTTGGCCCAATTAAGAATCGATGTCGGCTGAGTGTGAGAGTAGCACCCAAGTATTTGAAGACAGAGTGAGATGCTTATGTCACGTCACGTGGGACCAAAAGGATGTTTTATTTATCTATTTTTCAGATATTTTTCTGGAATTATAGCGATATTTAAGAAACGATGTCAAAGGTGAGAAAATTGAGGTCCACTTGTCAGTAGAAACAATTCCAGTAGAAATAAACAGTTTCTCCATCGGCTGAGATCAAGCCATGTCCATGTCCACGATCAGCGTCAAGCCTCTTCTCCACCATTACTCCAGAAGTTGCAGGAACCCCAAATTTGGGAACTTATCATCTCCCAATCCACTCTCTCATGGCGGCAGGACTTTCTCCAGCTTCAAGCCCCTTAGAGTTCACCTGCTCAGAGCCACCTCCACCGGCGCTGCTGTCGCCGAACCATCCCTGTCCGAGGATGTCTTGTTCAAGGAGACGTTTCCGCTCAAGCGGACTGTCAAGGTTCTAACTTCAATTTTGTTTCCCGAGAAAGTGATGGAAAATGAAAGCTTTATGAATTTCAGTGGTGGGTTTGGTTTTCTGAGAGAAATTGATGGAATGTGCTTTAGGGAATAACTTATTTGCAACAAGTTGACTTGTATTGTTTCCAAAACGAGAACATGAGATTGAGATTGAAATGGGCTGCAGCTGATTTATGTTTTCTTAATCTTAGATGGATGCTATATTTTGAGTTTATTGTTAATGCTAATCAGAATGTTGGTTTATGAATGTTAGGAGGAGGGAAAGATTTCGGTCAGATTAGAGGGTGGGAAGGAGGAACAGAGCTGGCAGCTGGCCGTGGGCTGTAGCTTGCCGGGCAAGTGGATTCTTCATTGGGGAGTTTCTTACATAGATGATGTTGGCAGGTTTGCTTTATTAACTTGATTCATTATGAATGTCTTTTTTTCGTTAATGCTCTCTATGCTGCTTATACGAAAACATAAATATTGGTTTTTACTTGGAAGCTGAGTTTTGTTTAGTGATTTTCTGTTGATTGCCACTTGCCAGCCGTGCCCGTATTATTTAAATCCCTATCCTTGTTTTTTTTTTTTTGCAGTGAGTGGGATCAGCCTCCTGATAAAATGAGGCCCCCGGGTTCCATTCCCGTAAAAGTATGACCTACTCGTAACATTGGGTACTATAATGGTTACTCATCTGAAATGAATATAGTGTATACTATTTATGTTGTTTTTCAGGACTATGCTATTGAGACCCCCTTGACGAAGCCACCTCCATCATCTTCTTCTTCTTCTTCAACGGGAGATACATTTCAGGAAGTTAAAATTGACTGTGAGCCCGACAGTAGGATAGCAGCTATAAACTTTGTTTTAAAGGTTCCCATTTTTATCAGTTAGCAGTTGATACCGTGTTATCTAATATGCAATAACATTTATATGGATCCTTTGTCATATATCTCTCTCCGTTTGGCTTTCTTGTAGGATGAAGAGACTGGAGCTTGGTATCAGCACAAAGGGAGAGATTTCAAGGTGCCTCTTGTAGACTTCCCTCAAGATGATGGTAATATCGTTGCAGAAAAAATAGGCTTCGGTCTATGCCTTACTAAAGGAATAATGTTTCCTAAAATAGTACTGTTAGGGAGAGTATGTACCTTTTGTAGCTGTTTTTCGTTCACCAATCAACTAACTAACTAACAAATTGCATTTTGATCTCGAACTACAGGACCTTTGGGACAGCTATCTAGTGAGTCTACAGACCCTGGATTAAAAAGCAGGCGGGTAGAAGGATTCTTTGAAGAGCAGCCTATTGCAAGAGAAGCTGCTATCAACTGCTCGGTGTGTGTTTCCCTCAGGAAGTGCCCTGAGACGGCTAAGAATCTTTTGCATTTAGAAACCGACATACCTGAAGATGTTGTTGTTCACTGGGGGATTTGTAGAGATGAATCTAAAAATTGGGAAATTCCAGCTGCCCCGTATCCACCAGAAACAAAGCAATTCAAGAATAAAGCTCTCCGGACTTTATTACAGGTATCAATCTGATTTGCCTGAAAGCTTAAATAATATTCTGAGTTGTTACTGAATATACACTAGGTCTATCATTTAGTGTTTATGAGGTAGAGAGAGATCCCATTACCTTGTTGTTGGAATTCTAGGGAGCAAAATACAGCGGAAAATAAAATCTTTCCCTAGAATAGCCTCAGGATCCATGTAATTCCGAGTAAACCGACGAACAAAAATTAAAGGAGAGATTATCTCTTTCAATTTTTCAGCTTGGTTCGACACAGAGACCAACTTGCAGCTCGTATATCTCAATAACGAACCGTTGGAATCCAAATCCCTCCGGTCAGATTGAAGACCAATATGTGTAGAACGTTAAATCCAAAAATTTAACAAGATCGGACCTTGTATGAACCTCCGATCGAGCTCTTTACAGTGGCTGGTCGGACAGAAACTGGGCAGATTTTTCTCTTCTCCTTGCAAACAAACAACACCCGAAACAAATGGATTTGGTTCGAGTCTCCAAGACGCCTACGTATCCTCTTGGAGGAATCAAAGCCACGTAGTTCTTGAACAATCCTTCCCAAAATCGTTTGTGTGCTAGCACTAGATGAAGAACACTTCTTCCTCACTCTTTTCTCTCTACTCGTTTTTCTCTCTACACTTTGAGAATCATTCTCAACACAACCTTGAGAAAAATATGATTTTTCTTCTCTCTCTAGCATGCTTACTTAACCCAACATGACCACACTTATTTTAGTTGGAAAACCCCAACACTTGGACTTCCAACTTGGACAAGTGTCTCACTTGGGTTCTCCATGCTTACTATTCCTAAACATGACTCCACTAAGTCATTTCAAGCAAGTCCAACTCTTGGATTTTCTTTTATGACAAGTGTCTCATTTTAGGAGTAGTGGTCATCCAAAAATACCCTCTTTGAATTTCACAAATTCAAGAGTCATTTTTGCATTTTAATTGCCCAACATAATCTTTATTATATTGACAATTCGAAAAACGAGTTTAATGAATAAATAAATATTATATCGAATATAATATTTTATTTTATTCACTTAATGGACTTCCAAAGTCCAATATGATTTTGTGTTTGTTGTTAGGTGTGACCATGTAGGCTCATACGACGTTCGGCAGTGGGCCCGAAATCTTCTATTCGTCCACATGTCATAGTTGTCTTCTAACAAAGCAATATGACTACTCAAACGTGTATGATGATCAGCAATGCGACTTAACCTTTACACGCTAATATGCTAACCTTTCTGTCAACGATATCTCGATCGATTAAGGCATAGGGCCGTCATCCTTATTTTATTCGATCGCTGTTTCTTGATCTTAAGTAAACTGCCAGTGATAACTCTTTATCAATTCGCATGACCATGCTTTTTCCTGCAGTCCCACTTATCAAGGGGCCCAAACGATATCTCTCATATTTGTATGAGTGACACATCCCTTATCAGTCAATCATATCTCTCACATAGTCACTTATGCACCCAATCACAACCTTTATAATTGTCCGGTTAAAGACAACGTTTAACTGTGTCAAAGCACACATCCACCTATAAAGAAACCATGATGACTATAAGGTCAGAGGACGTAAGTCATATTACGGTACTGAGAAATACTCATGACAGTTCCTATGTAGTATTCTCATAGTGGGTCATCCAATGTCATTTCCCTAAATGACATCTATGATTTGACTTCATATCCAATATGTGCGATCAGTAAAACAGGGATCAAGTGAATAATACTCTATTACTTCTAAGAATTTTACTATCAGGTCCTCAACCCGATGATCTTAAGAATTAGTATTATTCACACTATTAACATATCACAAATGATAATAATAGCGCCGATGTATTAATGAAATGATAATGCCGTCCATGATTACGATTGGCCTAGGGCACAAAAACCAACACTTGTATGAGGTATTGTCTTAAGCATCCTAATTTAGTTGGGACTTATAACTCAGTTTTGCAATAGAAAAATGATTACCTTCCTCTCTTGTTCGATTACATTATACTAACTGTTCTTCAGCCAAAAGAGACTGGAGTTGGATCTGCAGCATTATTTACTTTGGAGGAAGACTTTGCGGGGTTTCTGTTTGTTCTAAAGCTAAATGGAAATAGTTGGTTGAATTGTATGGGAAACGACTTTTACATTCCCCTCTCAAGTTCAAGCAGCTTGCATGATCAACAAAGACAAGGTCATTTAGGAGCTGTGCAGGTATCAGGAGAGACTGCAAAAGAAAAGAATGATTCTCCTGGTATATACACTGACGGGATCGTTGATGAGATCAGGAGTTTGGTGAGCAACATTGCATCTGAGAAGAAGTGGAAGACAAAAAACAAAGAAGCACAAGAAACCATTCTTCAAGAGATTGAAAAACTGGCGGCTGAAGCCTACAGTATCTTCAGAACCTCTAGACCAACCTTCTCAGAGGAAGAAATTGTGGAACCTGAGGCAATTGAACCTCCTGTAAAAATACGCTCGGGGACAGGCTCAGGGTTTGAGATATTGTGCCAAGGATTTAACTGGGAATCTCATAAATCTGGAAGATGGTACATAGAACTGAAAGAGAAGGCCGAAGAATTAGCTAGGCTTGGTATAACTGTGATTTGGCTGCCACCACCTACAGATTCCGTGTCACCTGAAGGATACATGCCGAGAGATTTATATGATTTAAATTCCAGGTACTGTAATATAATTAATTTTCCAACAGTTTTTGGCCAAATAATCTTGAGCTTGATTGTGTCATAAAATCTGTCAATCATACGTCTGTAAGGATGACATAATTGTTCATTACATTCATAGTTATTGGCTCTGAATACTCTGTACCTTCAAGTTTCATCGTCTATCATTTACTCAACTTATATTGCAGTAATCTTTCTCAGTTTCTCTAGTATTCATTATGTGATGTTGTTGATAACACATATTTTCTTCTGTTTCTGTCTCAGGTATGGAAGTATGGATGAGCTGAAAGATCTTGTGAAGAAACTCCAGGAAGTTGGGATCACAGCACTTGGAGATGTTGTTTTAAATCATCGATGTGCTCAGTATCAGAACAAAAATGGCATTTGGAACATTTTTGGAGGTAAATTAAATTGGGATGACCGAGCAGTTGTTGCAGATGACCCACATTTTCAGGTGATTGTCATTTAATTCATGTAGTTATAGAAGTTTCCACCTTGTAAATCGAGTAAAAAAAAATATAACGCGTTCCATCCAAAACCCGATGGGCATTGCATTTTTTATGCTACAATATTGTGATGTTGAAATTTTTGAAATACATTGTGAAAGCTATGGTAGATATACATAGAATGATCTCCGAAAGAGTATTTGCATTTTCTGTGGGTGGTCGTTTGTGGATGTGTAATGTTGCTCATTTTTGTGGTGCAGGGTAGAGGCAATAAGAGTAGTGGAGACTGTTTCCATGCTGCTCCAAACATTGATCATTCACAAGATTTTGTGAGGAATGATATCAAAGAATGGTTATTATGGTTGAGGTGAATATTCAATTCTAGACCTTTTCTTCTCTTCATTATTTCACATTATACAATGCAGTTGATCGGTACATATTCTGTGTAGGAAAGAGATTGGGTATGATGGATGGAGGATAGATTTTGTCAGGGGATTTTGGGGTGGTTATGTGAAGGACTACTTGGACGCGAGTGAGCCTTACTTCTCTGTAGGGGAGTATTGGGATTCCCTTAGTTACGCGTACGGGGAAATGGAGCATGATCAAGACCCTCACAGGCAGAGAATTGTTGACTGGATCAATGCCACGGGCGGTACATCTGGTGCATTCGACGTCACAACTAAAGGAATACTTCATGCGGTAGGGAGGAATGATTTGATTATTTATGACCCTTGTGGAGCTTATTATGATATTATACAATACAGGCACTGGAAAAATGCGAGTACTGGCGGTTGTCAGATAAGAATGGGAAGCCTCCTGGGGTTGTTGGATGGTGGCCCTCTCGTGCTGTCACCTTTATAGAGAATCATGATACTGGTTCTACTCAGGTCTCACTCAACTCTTTCTTCTTGGAATTCTGACTGTTTGGACAATCGTAACTTATAGCTCATGTCTCTTGCTCAATAAGGGTCATTGGAGATTTCCAAGTGGGAAGGAGATGCAAGGATATGCCTACATCTTGACGCATTCTGGAACACCTTCAGTTTTCTATGATCACATTTTCTCCCGCTACAACCCTGAAATTGCAGCACTCATCTCCATCAGAAACCGAAACAAAATCCAATGCCGGAGCACAGTAAGTTGTAGTAATATGCATGCACGTGGGACCAAGTTATGGACATGACTCGTCACATTGCGTATTGTTTTGTAGGTGAACATAACAAAGGCTGAGAGAGATGTGTATGCAGCGGTGATTGATGACAAAGTTGCGGTGAAGATAGGACCGGGACATTACGAACCCCAAAGTGGCAACCAGCAGTGGTCTGTAGCAGCGGAAGGAAGAGACTACAAAGTCTGGGAAACATCTTCTTAATGTGTTGGATACTGAGAGCATGGAGAGGTACGGAACTAGTCTTGGAAATATATATATTATGTATGTAGACATTGTAAAACTAGAGAAGGGCATTGTTGTAATATTGAACTTCTGATATAAAGATAAGTGTTTTGTGTGAAGTTGATGATGAAAGTCCCATTTGAGTCTGTCTACATTCTCTCCCATGTCCAAGATTCAGAATTTCTTTAATGATTTGTAGGAACTGAATCAATAGCCAATAGGATATGGATACGAGTATAAGGTTCAATTCCATTGGAAATATCGGTAGTTGAAGCATTATAAACAAGCTCCAATTCGAATAAATTATAGAAAGTATGATCTGACAGTGCTGGATCGATTAACACTGATTATACCGAGGAAGTATAATTGGAAGGCACGAGGAAACAAGCTGTGTAGCAAGTCCTGGTTGGATGTTTGGTTGACGAGCTGGCAGGACTTAACACTCTGAAACTACACAATTTGTCATGGAATGGTACAATGTTGTTATCATCGCAGCACATTTTGTCATTCCATGGAATTGCAGCAACCATAACAGCAAGAGTCCAAAACGGGGCAAGAAGACAAACCAGGGCACAATGTTTATAAGTAGAGTCATGGCCACTATGTTACTAGGCATGATTAGGATCAAGTGATCGATCCTCTCGTACGTATATCAGGTATGGAAATGGCGAGTGTGAAGTCTGAGGTGAGTGTGGGAAGACGGCACATTGCCATGGCAGAAGGAGAGGCTAAAGTTGTCAAGAGAAGGAGAAGAGACACGTCTGCTGTTGCTGCTGCAGCTGCCTTGGACCAACAAGGCCCTGAGTCGTCACAACCTCCTCCTGCTGCCACTACCGTCAAGAGGAGCTCCAGGTTTCGCGGAGTCAGCAGGTCCTCAATTACTCTACTTTGTAGCCCACCTGATATATGTAGCAAGATTTTAACATTTGTGGACAGGCATAGATGGACCGGAAGATTTGAAGCTCATTTATGGGACAAAGGGTCATGGAATCCCACACAGAGGAAGAAGGGGAAGCAAGGTATGTAATATGTATGTGAAGATTTGTTTCTTTGTTCATATAAACACATGTTTATGTATTGGCGTTTTCTTGTTTTTGTCACATTGGTTTTGGGCTGTTGGTGGCAATCTCGCAGTTTATCTCGGTGAGTGTTCATGTTCTTCTTCTTGTGGACGCCATTTTTCTCTTTGGAAGGAACTTTTTTTAAATCTGGGTATGGATTCATGATCAGGAGCCTATGATGAAGAAGAAGCAGCTGCAAGAGCATACGATTTAGCTGCCCTCAAGTATTGGGGAACTTCTACTTTCACCAATTTTCCGGTATTATATGCAACTGATCTTGCAAGTTTTGTGAGTTTGGATTAAAAGAAGGTTTATGAAAATGTATGGTTGCAGGTATCTGACTATGAGAAAGAGATTGATATCATGCAGACTGTGACTAAGGAAGAGTATTTGGCATCTTTGAGAAGGTAATGTAATCTCATCGTTTCCGTGGTTGGGGAAAAACTTTGGTTGATGAGGAAAAAAAACTTACTTTCTATCGAAAATTTATTATTTTGCAGGAGAAGTAGTGGCTTCTCAAGAGGTGTATCCAGATACAGAGGAGTTGCAAGGTGAGAGAAATGATTTGTAGTTTATTTTTCTGCTGAGAAGGTAACATTGTTTTGTTTTGATAGACACCATCACAATGGTAGATGGGAAGCAAGAATAGGAAGAGTTTTTGGCAACAAGTATCTCTACCTTGGCACTTATGGTCAGTCTCCTTCTTAAGTCTTAACCTACAAATGAATCCCGGAGCTAGCTGAGGACTCGTAAATTAATGGGTTAATTACCTTTTGTACCCATGCGTTTTGTAACGTTAAATAACAGTCCCTCAATTTTGGTAACTGTCATTTAGTACCGTTTATAAATTGGTCATAGATCATTTAATACCCCTTATGTATTGATAACAAAACATTTAATACCCCTACCAATACATCAATATACTAGTGTTACCAATACATAAGGGTACTAAAGGTAATTAACCCTAAATTAATTGATAAAATTAGTATTTGACGTTGTGTGATGCATGTCTCATATTAGGGACACAAGAGGAGGCTGCTCATGCATATGACATCGCAGCAATAGAGTACAGAGGGATCAACGCAGTCACCAATTTTGACTTGAGCAAATACATAAGATGGCTCAAACCACCTCAAGAACCACAACACCACACCATTGTGTCCCAGCCCCACTCCTTGCCGCCAAGCTCTTCCAATTACATCCAAACAGAGGACCAAACTCAGCTGCCACTCCTACACGCCGGAGACCCCATCCCCATTACTCCTACTCCTTGCACCAACTCATCGTCTTCCCCCACGGCCCTAGGACTCCTCTTCCGCTCTTCCGTGTTCAGGGAGCTCGTTGGCAGGAACCTCAATGCCGCGGAGGAAGAAACCGATGAGATCAACCCAAAAGGCCTGCCTCTGACTAGGCTACCTTATGAAGAACTTGGTGGGTACATTTGTCCTACAAATGATGTTTTGCCTGGTTTGGAAGCCCAGGAGGACAGCACATTACCAATGTACAATAGGGCACAAGGATCCCTCTGGAATGCTCCCTTAACCATGTCTTCTTCCATCAATTGACCTTACCTACTTTTATAATCTCCCTCCTTGGGCAAGACCTGCTACTGTACCCTATTGTATGTTACTAGAGATCATTGTCACCTAATACACAGGTAAGAGAGCTTTTGTAAACATTACAGACTAAGTTGGCAGTTGACAAGAACATTTTCATAAATACATAAAAGTGAGGAGCTCTTGTGATACTTTAGTACAATAATGCATAGAATTCAACAGATCAGGAGTGGAAAAGTAATTGAAAACAAAGCAAAAAAAAAAACTAACAGTTATTTCCCAGATTTTTCTGTGTACTTTGCAAGATGTTTTATACATATTTAGGTTTCTCCTCGCAAAAACTATAGAAAGAAAGATTACTATCTCGCTTAGGTAATGTCCTGAATCAACACTTAGTTGAGGCAGCCCTGGAAAAAGCAATACAGAGGTAAGCATAAGCAATGCACTGCAATGTTATAATCGGGTATGCGTGTAAGTGATGAGCTGCAACCACCTTCCCATTGTGAAACATGTATGAGAATGCAATATAGTGTAGATATGTGTTGCCTTCAAAATATTGAGCATTATAAACAGCCAAAAAAGCCAAATGTATCAACAGTGTGTGTGAGGGAGAGAGAGAGACCTAAACAGAGTTCTTCCCTTATCTTCCAAATTCCCAATTCCATCAGACACGATACTATCCGATGTTGACCTATCAATTGTTGATGCTATGTCTGCCAGACCAAGAGCCTTCAGACCCTGCGAGCAAATTAACTTTTGTCAACTCCAAAGAAATGTGTATGTACGCATTCATGGTCTATAGCCTTCTCAACATCAAGCAGCATAACACGTGAGTAACTTCAAATCTCAGGTGAATATTAGCAAACCCCTTGACAAACCCACAGAAAAATAAAACATTAAAGTAATTCATAACAAGGTTGTAGACTTCAAATGCCTTGGCCGTGCCCTCAAACAGAACTTGAACCATACAAAATAAATACCGATGTGATAAACAATGGTTGGAATATAACTCAAACCAAACTCTTCCATCAACTCAGATGACAGCCACTGCAATCAAAAGGCCCTAAATAGAAGTGAGAAAAGATTTTACTATTATAATGTTGGAATGTACCTCCTCTGCTTTGGGTAGTGACAGTCGAGGCTTACCGGAAAGATGATCCTGCAAAAGATGTCAAATGAAGGGTAAGATTACACTTCTCTGTTAAAAAGTAGTTAGATGATAGCCAATTAATCCATGAGACTGCTAATTCTAACCTGCAGAAGTTTAGGCATATTCATTTTGTTTCCATTTCCATTAACAAAGTGGATCAGGTATGACACACCAGCAACTGCAACTTTCTGTAAAAAGACAATTGCATCAGTAGTCAGTACATCCAACTTAAAAGAGATAGCAAAATAGCACCATACAACAAAAGCAGAATTCAATCAGACTAATTCGAATGGTGGATAGATCTAGCTCAAAAAAAACAAAACCTGTATTTCTCAATGCTATTATAAACAAAATAAACCGAAGCATCAGATATCCAACAGTAATCAGGCATGCTTATATTTTAGGAATCTTAATAGCAGATTTGGATATCTGTTACCACGCATTGATGGACATAACTGAAAAATATCTTTTGTTCAAAAATAGGTATCCATAATAAGTATATTTATAGAACAATTAAAGATGTTCGCTAACATAGATATCCAAATTACCATATACCTACAATTAGTTTGGAGAAAAAATGGCATGAAGTAGAACTATTTTGCATAAGAGATCAAGCGACAAATTTGATGCACCACAAAATCACACAACAGTAATACTCTGTAATTTTGATAGTCAAATAAGAAAATAAGAAGTTTTACCTGCTTATATTCCAGTGAACCTATCTTCCCATCCTGCCAACAGTATAATAATTGTACCAATTCAGTCCAGGAAATAATCATAAGGAAAAGCCTTGCAAGCATACATCATTGTCTATTCCAGAAGATAATTTGCTAAAAAAATATAGGATTTCCATTAAGGTGCATGAGTCAGGAAATTAACTTTGTGACATATTTCCCGTTTTATATAATGTTTGGTGACTAGACGCCTGTTCCAACCGAAGGAAGCCCAGTTTCCTCCAACCAAAAAATATTTTTGGATAAAAAAATCAAAAAAATAATTTCCAGAGGGGCCCTCTCACAGAAAATACTTCCGTTGGAGGCCGAGCTGAAGATAAACCTGATACTTTTCAAAAACAAGAAGATAAAAACACAAGAAAGAATACAGTGATTGTCCTGTCAAAACCAGCCCTCACCTGCCTATTGAGTTGAACAATTCTGCATGAATAAAACTCACCAAATTAGAAACCAATGACTGCAATTGTTTCAAATTAAGATCAACATCCTGAAGTGCTCCACAAGCAGTAGCAACCTGTTTCACACACAGTAGTAGCAACAGTAAAACAATAATGCAATCAACTTCATAGGATGCCCTTGAAAATGTCACATAACTACAATAATAGATGCTTGTATGTAAAACTATGTGTAACATCGAATATGATAACGAGTGGGACAAAAAACAACATAATATTGGATAAGGCCTAGGACAGACTAAGTTCTCAAACAGTTACACACGCCATAAGAGAGGATTGCACATCAACCTAAAATAATAAAGTCATCTTACATCTTGTTGGATTAACTTTGACATCTCTTCTTGCTTGTCCATTCTATCATTTAAACCATGGATTCGCTGGGTCAAATGTTTCTTTGCTGCCTGGCCATAGTTAACACAATATAAAGTTACGAGAAATTCATTACAGGAATTAAGAAAATGAGTCAAGTTAAAATAACACTGTACATATGAAATAGACGCACATTGATGGAATATAAGAACTATCCATGTTCAGAGAAGAAGTTTAAGAGATCTTATGTTTTCATAACCTTTTTTTGTTTTTTCGGGTCTTCTAGACCTTATTTGGATCTTGTAGTTGGTTTGGTGGTTTGTGGTTTCCTTCCCAGAACCCACCCCACTTTTTTAATGCACTACTTATTTTCTGATAAAAAAAATAGTATAACTAGCAACACGAAAGCTAGACTAGACTTAGCAATCACCTTGAAATTAGGAACTGTACATCATCGTCTCATCTACATTCACATTCTAAATACTTGTATTAACAAAACTTTCTAAAATTCCCTTACAGCAAATGTGACCATAAAGCAGAAACTTACAGCTAGAGCATCTGACACGTGCTCCAAATGTTTTGTCAAGTTTGTAACAGCAGTTGCCATGCTTTTCTTCGTCACATACATAAGATCAGAGAATGAAAGACCCTGGCATCAGAGTAAATTACCATCTTAGTTTCCTTCAAACAAGTATAATTTATTTCATAATTCAAAGACAATAAGCACATGAATGCCAGAAAGTTTGAAAACAACCATGTAGCTCAAATGAACAGATAGAAATGAGACTATACGGAGGAAATCATAGATACAAAGATGTATACAACTAGATACCTTCCACCACATGTAACCATAACCCAATGCCCCCACAGTAGCAACTGGTATTATAAGAGCGGTTACGTTACCTGCAAACAAAATTAAATCAAATATAACATATATACCATAAGAAATGCTTTGTTGTAATCGACAAACACAAATGATTAGGGATGATCCTATCTTGACAATAGTTTGGGTAACATCATTTGAAAATTAGATCAGATACCAGAAGAGTCATTCCCATTCAGAACAGTAATCCTTTGAGTTGAGCCAATTCTGTGAACTTCAGTAGCTAACCTTCTGAGCTGTAAGGAAATGAAGCAAGAATGTCAGAAGAAACCTATACTATACATCAGCTCGTGCACCAAAACAGGACGGACTGATACCTGGGATGTAAGGTCAGCGTCACTATTCTGGTGGCCGTTTCCACCCATCAACGCCTAACATGAACAACAATAACACAAAATGTGATACCCATAATGGCATGCTTATATTTCCTCGTTTTACATTTAAGAGGAAACTCCATGTCACCTCATTGTACTAAGGTCAAACATCAAATCATAACCCACATATATGAAAAGTATCAGATAGTAACAGGTTTCACCAATTAATTGTCAAAATGTATCAAAATCTGTTAAGTGTGACTGACGCCGTGAAATACCAGTCACATGCTTGTCACGTGCTCTACAACTTTCCTAAAATGGAAACTTCAACTTTTCGTTTATTCTTAAATCATAACGTAAACCTATTCGTTCATTCTCAAATCATAACTCTGAACTATCAACTTTTCTTGCCACTCACTAAACGGCCGTTAAACTTTTGGACGGAAAATGCCAAAGTTGTGGTCAACGTTACTACATGAAAATTTACGTTTGCTTGGGTTAGGGGGTTAGGACATGGAGTAACCCCTACATTTAATATAAGATATCGATTAAAAAGTTTTCTTTCTTCTATCTAAATTCTAATACAATGCAAATTCCGAATATATTTATCGAACAATGACAGGAAAAAACAATAAGATCAGAATGCAGACAAGCATGTCGCCTTAAATACAAACTCCCCCAAAATATATGGCAAAAAAGAACAAAATTAAGAGTAACTAGCTGAATTGAAACGTGATAATGGAAATGATACCTGAATTTGGGCTAAAGTTTCAGGCAATTTTCGATTCTTCATCAGGATCGTGGTAGTATATACTAAAACAGAGCACGCAATTGATATCGATACATGCATGCGTTGAGAAAAGCAAGCGAAAACGGCGAGGATTTACCTGCTCCGGCGAGGATCAGGATCCTGGAGAGACCTACTCCGGTTTGCAACGCCATTGCCGAGCTTGTTCAGAAAAAATTAGATGGAGCTGCAATGCAGATCGTTGGGGTTGGGTTTCCGGAGATTTTCACCCCGAGGCTCTACTTCTAAGGTATAGGCATTGTAGAACGACGTCGTTGGCTGCCATCTTTCATGGTAAAAGATATGGGGTGAGAGAGGCTCGAACTCTCGACCTCAGGATCACTCGCTTAGCTATGAGACCTACGCGCTAGCCAACTGCGCCACCACCCCTTAGAGTTATGAATAATTTATTTAGATAAATATAATCGATAAACATAACTTCAGCATTAAATTTTGATATTTTTTTTGAAGTAACATTAAATCTTGATATTGATTGTTTGTTTCATCACAATATAAGACTACTTATTGTTTCAATTGTATTTCAAAATTTATATTTAACTCTTTCCTTTTGTTACGGGGGTACTAAATTGTACTCTTTCGCACAACGTGCGCGCTCTCTTAAGGTCGAAAAGACCTAGTCTTAGGGTTTCTCCTTCTTCTCATGCATCCACCATCGCCCAATACCCCTCTTCATGACTTTCGTTCAACTCCACACATCATAGCCGGAACACAACTTCCCCCCATCGAGTTCTCTTTGGCCTCGTTTCAACCGGAGCCTATTCCGGATCAGGCCAAGCCGAGCAACACTGCTCCTGCGACTGGAACGTTCACGGAGATCACCCATGCCTCTCCCCGGCCTCGATCTACGGCCGCGAGGCCCGCGACACAAGCCACGGCATGGCCGGCGCCCCGCCGCCCTCACACGGAAATCGATCGGAGCTTCTCCCGTCCGCAAGGCTCCTCGACGGTCTCACCCCGTCTGGCCCTGATATGCTCTGCCCTCGCCTTGACGGACCCTTCCAAGCCCTCTACGACTCCAGTCAGGTACACTGCAAGTCCGGACATGTATTCTATAAGTCCGGCCAGGTATTCTGCAGATCCAACCAGACTTCCAACCGAAACTCTCGATCCGATGTCGGATTGGGACGATGGGAACGAGATTTTGGATATCGCGGTGGCCGGAAAACAAGGGGAGGACAAGGAGGAGCAGACTATACAGGTGGAGGCGTTGCAGCCTCCTTCAGAAAAATGAGAATACCAGGCGGGGGTGGGAGGGTCCGATTTTGGACTATACCCACAGACCCGGGACTGGCGGTGTTGGGAGGTCTTGGGGAAACCGCTTTTAGAGCACTCTATTTCCGCATGCTTTATGAACTAGTTCATTTTAATTTGGGTTGTATTAGTTTGGTTTACAATTGGTTTTTTCATAACTGTTGTTTCGATCGGTTTGATCGTATGGACACTCATCTTTGTCTAGGATGTAAACTAGGTTGTTTCTACGTTTTCAGAGCACCAGGTGTCTTACGGGAGACTCGGACATATTCTGATCTCAGTACGTTATGCCCCCTTGTACTATTGCACTTTGCGTTAAAGTTTTTAATGCAAGACCTTAAGATGCTTACCGTTCAAAAAAAAACTCTTTCCTTTTGTTTGGACAACGGAGGATAGAACATTAAACAACAATGTCTTATTTGACAAGATTTTTATAAAAAAATTAATGCATTTTCAAGAATATTGTCAAATTCAGAAGACTTTATGGGTACATAAAATTGAGTATAAATCATTTCAGTAAAATCAAAATAGATCAAGAACAGAACATAACAGCTTTTTGAAACAAAGAGGGGGCGCAATTTGGGAATGGTGATATTCAAATGTAACTAAGAAAAGAGAAATCATAAGAACATGCACGTATACATGATATGAAGACGAAAGTTGAGAGGAAGGTGCTTATGTTTTATATACTTTGTTTAAATATGATCTAAGTGGAAATGTTATTATAACTGCTTTTTTCTCTTGAAACCTCTTTCAAGAGTCTTAAACTTAAAACGTCTGAATCTGTCTCTTTTTTTTCAACCCGATGTTGGCAACACATATATCCTTTGGTCATGGTTGTTGCGGGGATCAAGTTGTTTGCAACTCGTCTCGTTGTTTTCCTCTCTTCCATGGTATGTCATCCTTTCTTTATGTGGAATTTGGCCTAGATCTGGAGCTCAGTGTTATTTGGTTCAGTGACTCAAGTACTCCACAATGTACTTCTTCTTTGTTTCTCTGATTGAAGTTTATTGGCCGAAGGTGTAAGAATCGCTCCCGCTCAACGTTAGTCAAATCGACGAAAAACAGGAAAATTTAAAAATTTTGGACAGACACTTAAATGAACCTAAATTTGACCCCGGAGGTCATACCGGACTTAAGTTGACCCCGATATCGACCAAAGTGAGTTCCGGGGGACTCAGTGCAACTTTCTGACCAATTTGGGAAATGTTGACTTTTCGCTGGAAAAGTCAACCGAGCGACGTTTTGGTCCATTCGAGGTCCGTTTTGGATCCAAAAAGCTTAGCCGTCGTCACAGCGGTCTTAGTTGAGCCGTTTCCTTGTAGCCCGTGAAGTTTCGAAATTTCTTGAAAAAAGTGCCCGTTCGGGGCCCGAGACGGCCGAATTTCGCGAATCTGATTGAAAAATATCTGCCAAGATATTTTTCTAACTCTTGGGACCCACAAGACACTTGTCACAAAAGTGGTGGTAGTTGGTTTTTAAATTAGAGAAAAGGAAAGGATGAGTGTCAGTTTGGTAATTAAGTGTTAGTTGTGTTTTTTGAACAAAACAAAAGGGAGAAGTCATGGAGTGTTCTGCCATTTAGAGAAAAAGGGAGAGAAGTGGAGAGAGAAAATGGAGAGAAGAAAGAGAAGGAGGAAAGGGAAAAAGAAAGGAGAAAGTGTTGGGGTTTTGCTATTTCCCGACGATCCAACCGGTGGATCGTCTCAACGATCGAAGAATCGAGCTCCCGTCGTCATTCCCTACGATGAGCACCTAATCGATTTTCGTTTTGATACGTTTGAATTTTAGGGTTTGAGTTTAAATGGGTTGATTAAGGTTGGGTTAAGGATTGGGGTTCGTTAGGAACGTTTTGGGGCGAAAAGGAACATTTTTTCGTTGTGGCCGTGTGGGGCCCACATGCTCGGGTATCGGGTTTTCGTGTTCGGGTGGTTTAGGAAGATCCCCAAGTCGTTAATCCACACCCGGAACAAATTTTGGAATTAAATTGTGAAAGATAGAAATTTCGGGTTTAGAAACTTTAAACGCGAATTAAATCGCTCGGAAGTCGGAAATTGATTCCGTCGATTGCATTGGAACCCTTGAACTATTCTAAGACCGTAGAAACGAAAACGGGGATTTTCGGAGCCCGGAAGGACGTTTTCCAATCCCGGGCAGATTCGCCGGGTCGGGCGAAACAGGCCTTTCCGGGCCCATTATCGACAATGTCGAGTAATTGGAAAGTTTGGGAGTGATCGACATTGTCGGGGTTGCATTTGGGCGTCAAGTTTATTAAAATTCAGTTTATGCCTGCAAGCTTAAAAGCGTTTAAAATTGTGTTCTTATTAGATCGTGCCACTGACAGAGGAAAGGGAAAGCTAGGCGAGTGATCGAGATCACGTCGGAGCTTGTTTGTGAGCTTTTGGAGAAAACATACGAGGTAGGGAAAAGTAGCCGGATCTCGGCCCTGACTAGGGAAAGTTAACAGTAGAAATGCATGTGACACTTGGGTGTCGTGGGTTAAGTAGGTTTATCGAGTATTAGAAAGGCAGGCGACACCGGGTGGTGTCGTATGATTCGGGAACGTACCGAACAATATAAATGCATGTGACACTTAGTAGTGTCGTAGGAGCAGTGAACTTTCGATATTAGAATTACTGGAGGCATTTGGTTATGCCCGGAGGTTGATTGTTTAATTTGTGTCTTGGGTGGCCATGAGAGCCCGTATTTTACTGTTGGTGTCTTGGGTGGCCATGAGTGCCCGTGGGGTTGTTGAGCCGTGTTTTATTGTCGGTGTGTCTTGGGTGGCCGGGAGTGCCCGTGGGGTTGTTGAGCCCGTGAGTTACTGTTGGTGTGTCTTGGGTGGCCGTGAGTGCCCGTGGGGTTGTTGAGCCCGTGAGTTACTATTGGTGTGTCTTGGGAGGCCGTGAGTGCCCCTGGGGTTGTTGAGCCCGTGAGTTACTGTTGGTGTGTCTTGGGAGGCGATGAATGTCGTGGGGTTGTTGAGCCCGTGTCTTTACAGTTGGTGTGTTTGGGTGGCCGTGAGTGCCTGTGGGGTTGTTGAGCCCGTGTCTTTACAATTGATGTGTTTGGGTGAACGTGAGTGCCTGTGGGGTTGTTGAGCCCGTGAGTTACTGTTGGTGTGTCTTGGGTGGCCATGAGTGCATGTGGAGTGTTAAACCGGTGTTGTTGTTGTTTGTTAAACTTTGGTTGTGATTGTGATTATGGTTACCTGAGGTTGGGGGCCCGCTTCATAAAACGGGGGTCCTGTGATCGCACGCGTCTGCATGTTCAAACGGGGCAGGGGGCCCGCCCGTGAGGAAAGGGGTCCTGGCCGCGCGTGCGTGGTGGTGACAGGTCGACAGCCTGATCCGATTTTGTTTCGGGAAAAGTGCGACAGGTCGACCGCCTGGCCTGACAGTGATCGGCAAAGTGCCGACAAGTTGACCGCCTGGCCTGACAGGGATCGACAAAGTGCGAGGGGGGTTACTTAGCAGCCGGAGTGCGATCCTTTGTGATCTTGTTTGTTGTGCGATCCTTTGTGATCTTGGGTGTTGCGTGGTGGTCTTTCGTGTCTTTGGAGGAAGTCGTAATCGTTGTGCCGGGTCTACATTACGTGTCCGAGTGTTGAGTCCGTTGAGGAAAGTAACTGTGTGTGTGTCAGTCGGGTCACTTGAGTTGGGGATAGTAGTCCCCGGTGTTGGGTTGTTGTTGGTGCAACCGGCATTGTCTGTTAAGTATGCCGTAGTCAGTCTGTTATCTGTAGTGGTGAGCGAACGCTCACCCCTAGCTGCTTTTCCTACAGATACAGGTCGCGGGACGGACTAGGTGAGCTCTCGAAGCTTGAAGAGCTAGGAGCGGGAGTCCGGATTTACTTTTGAGTTTAGCGACGTATGCCTTGCTTTTTGTCCGTTTGTTGGGACGTACTTTTGAGTTGTAAATAATTATTTTGATTAACTAAATGGTGGTTTTAAAGTGATTTATTTAAAAGGTTTGAAATTGTTTTATTGTTTTAAACGTTCGCGTTCCGGGTTCGGTTCGACTGAATTTGGGGCGGGACAGAAGGCTAAACTGTAGCGGTAGAAAAAGGTTTGGGGTTGGGTCTTGAGTCGTTGAACTTAGATCTGTCACAGGTTGGCTATCTCGGTGTCCACCAGATAGAGTTTGGTTTGAGTGCGGGGTGAGGGGATTGTGGTTCTCTCCTCTTGATGCGAAAATTTTCTCGTTTTCTCCATCTATGTCCAGTTTCTTGTTTCTATCATTCCTCTACTATGGATATTGTAGAGGGCTTGACGCTAACTCTCCATGTGGGTTCATTATAGGTGTTGGCCTACGGAGGATTACGTATGTAACTGAGCAGTGCATGGGTGTAGTGATTGGACTTTCGCTTCAGATATGGTGTATTCATTTTCTCCTCTCTTATGATGTCCTTGGTGGGTTGTTGGCCTTGGCTCAGGCTTGTCTCCTTCTTCGTCATCTGGTGGCGAGCTTGGTGAAGGTAGGAGCTCCTCTCTCGTTGGTGTTGGACATGGATTGCACCCTTTTGGGTGTCGTGAGATGATTTTTGGTGGTATGTTGTGGGTATCTAGTAGGGTGTTTCGTCTTCTGTTTCTTTGTGTCTCTCTTTATACCGATGTTAGGGGACGGTGGTGGTTTGGTATTCGTTCGACTAGTGGTGGTCGAATGGTGTTCAGTTCACAATTTCCGATAGGTGGAGTCTCGATGTGGAGAATAAAGGCGTGAGCGGGGTGCTTGGGGGTTTGAGGTTTCTCGGCTCACGAGTAGCTGTATCTTCTTTGTTTTTTTCATGTTGTTTTTTTATGTTAGTTATGTTGTTGGATTTTATTGTATGAATCATTAGTAAGTTTTGAGTTTCATGGTTGGGAAATCTAGGATTATGACTTTGTTATGTTTTTTTTCTGGTTGACCCATTGTTGGGTAATTGTGTTTGTTTCAGGGTTGAGGAATTTGGATATTTGACATGTTTAATCCATTGTTGGGTTCCATGTTTATTTGTTTGGGCTTTTGTTCAGGTTGTAATCAAGATGGACCCGTGAGGATCACCTTAGTTTCTCTTTCTACTTCAGAAAGTCGAGTCTTTTATAAAATATATATGGTTTGTTTAAATGTTTGGTACAAAAAGTGACACTACATATAATTTTTAGGGGGGGCAAGTGTTCCTTCTCAATTTATTTTTATTTTTATAATATATTCTTGTATAGACACATGTAAAATGTGTATACACCAGTGTTCCTTATGAAATTAATAATCTCAATAAATATATATAATAAAAGTTTACTTTTTACAATTTGTAACCATTTTTATAAATAAAAATATCATAGTATATCTCTTACAATTATCCCTTATTAAAACCCTATCTTTGTGCAAGAAAAATAAAAAGTAAATCATATAGAGAATTTCACGATCCATCAGAGTATAAAAAAGGCTTTTGTTGATAATTGAATTTCACGATCCATTAGAAGTTGGGTGCCCTATCAGTAAGTTATGTAAGCACCTAATCATCATAATATGTTTAATTTATATATATACTATTAAATTGAGTCGAAATATATTAATATTCAACCAATAAAAAAAACTCTGAACTCCTCGATGGTTAGACAATCACCAAATTGACTGTCTTTCATAAAATCAACAAATGGTATGAATAATATATTGTCGTCACTAAAATTATTAATGACTTATCATGAAATGATTTTTTTACAATTTACAGAATATTAAATTGACAAATCTCTCGTAATAAAAAAGAAGTGTTGTCTAAGTATTTGTATGGGAAAATAAGATGATAATTTCGTCACTAACAAGTGGTTATTCATGAGAACGGCACGTGGTAGTAGAAAATTAAGCTTCATATTTATGGAGAATGAGAAGGTTAACTAATTCTTCTTTTTCGGACAAAAATGAAAGAAGGAAGACAAAAGAAAAGAAAAGAAAGAACATCCAGGAATCTCAAGTTTTCAACAAAAACATCTCAGGTTTGAACGGACCTTCAATCTCAGTTTTAATCCCTGTTTTTATTATTAAATAAATATTGAATCTATGATGATCATTATTCTTAGAAAAAAACAATAGGATTTACAATTAACCTATATGATCATCAGATTTGGCTAGACAGAAAACTCAAGAATATGAATCTATGATCATAATTAATTAGATCATATACATTGTATGGTTGATGACAGACATGGCAGAAGAAGAGCACCATTCTCCAAAATCTATAAGTTGTGATGCCTATTTTGACGATGTTCAGTCCAGGAAGAGATTACCTGTATCCTTGCAAGAGAACTTAACCACTGCTTTTGCTGTGGTTCCGGCTTCCGCTTTCCCTCAAGTTCCTGGAGGCAAAGGTATAATATTACTTTTACTTTTATTTGCACAAACATTTTAACCTGGCCTACATGGGTTAGCCTGGTGGTGAATTCCTTGAGGTCACAGGTTCGAATTCCGGTAGGTACATTTGCTTGGGAGTAAGTGTGGGTGATGGGTGGTAGGTTAGATTAGACTAAAATAAGATAAAAAATATTTTCAGGAGAATTGATTGCTTTATTTTTGTGATTGTAGTGATTGAGATTGTGGCGGATGCAACGGTTGTGGATGCAGTCAGGACTTTGTCCGAGAGCAACATCCTAGCAGCGCCTGTCAGGAACCCGGATGCGGGAGATAGTTTGGATTGGAGAGACAAGTACCTAGGCATTATAGACTATGGAGTTGTCGTCCTATGGGTCTTAGACTGTGCGGAAATATCCGGCTTCACTTTATCCACCTCCAAAGCAACGGCTGCCGGTGTCGGCGCCGGAGCTGTGGGTGCTTTGGGAGCTATGGCCATTGGTGCTAGTTCCGCTGCTGTTGCCGGGATAACATTTGCTGCAGTCGGTGCCGCTGTTACCGGCGAGGTGGCTGCAGAAGGAGTGGCGCCAATTGATGCCACCGCTGCTGCTAATAATTTGGGCCAGGAAGACTTTTTCACCGTTATCCTTAAACAAGAACCCTTCAGCCAAACCAAAGTAAGCCCAACATTGAGGATTGACTCAACATCTCATATGTTTTCACCATTTAAAACATAGGATTGGGTATTGGCATGTGTTTCAGGTGAGATCTGTACTAAAACCTTACCACTGCGCTCCTTTCCTCCCCGCTGCTGCAAAGAGTTCCATGTTGAGTGTAATGTTGTTGTTGTCAAAATATAGGATGAAAAACGTACCTGTAATTGAACCGGACAGCCCCATTATAAAAAACTTCATTACTCAGAGTGCAATAGTTCATGGTCTTGAGGAATGCAAAGGAACCGACTGGTTTCGTTCCATTGCTGTTCATCCTATTGTTGATCTGGGACTTCCTTTCATGTCAAGTGATGAGGTACAAGTTCCTATAATTCTTCTCTTTCACAATTGAATTGAGTAGCATCACTTGTCTTATTTTACAGGTTGTTACAATTCAAAGTGACCAACTAGTTCTAGAAGCTTTCAAACGAATGAGGGATAACAAGATTGGTGGCCTTCCCGTTGTTGAGGGGACAAAAAAGAAGATAGTCGGGAACATAAGCCTAGCAGATATCAGATACTTACTACTCAAATACAATCTTTTCTCTAACTTCAAGTAAGATATAAGGCTAAACCTCAATCATCACACATTTGCATATTGCCACTATAACAATACATTTCAAGTAAAATCGTTAATCAAGTGTTGGAGAAGATTTTGAATGTTTTAATCTTTCAGGAGGCTTACGGTGATTGATTTTCTTAAAACCATCACTTCGACGGGTGATGAAATGGGGAGAATCGTTCCACCAATAACGTGTAAGCTCGATACAACTATAGGAAGTGTGGTCCACACAGTTGCTTCAAAGTCAATTCATAGGATTTATGTGGTAGACGAGGATGATGAAGTTATTGGGGTCATTACACTTAGAGATGTAATCTCTTGCTTTGTATATGAACCTCCTAACCATTTTGACAAGTATCTCGATTCACTGGCCAAAGGAACATTGATCCAGTGAAATTTTTAATAACATGATGCCCTGTCAACATGTATTTATCTATATGTGCACTCTTTTTCATATTGAACAATACCCAACAGGTTTTCTTAAGCCTTTACTCAACTACATCCTATACACATGTAGTACAACATGCGTTATACAATTTTGAACAAGCCGTGTTGCATAAGCATTATAGTTCATTACACTTTAATCACCCATACAACACCTCCGTAGCTTACTAAAAATCTCAATATATTATATACATTAACTGAATTCCCCCGCACAAGAAACATACTATGTGATATCCCGGTAATGTATGTACACCTTATGTTCCAAAATTCCAGAAGCAAATCATAAACTAGCCATAGAAGCAGATTGAATGTATAACTCTGAATCACACGATATGTTAATTATACATCAAATGCTTCTCTGCAATGCCCATCTTAAACAATCACGGAGACTACTGAGTAAAGCCAGGTTTCGTTTTGGCGTTTCGTCCAACACACGTCAAGGGTTGTGAAGCTTCATGTACATGTGAGCAATAGTAATGTAAAATGTCTGTGGTATTGTGAGTAGTTGTGTTGATTGTATATCAAATACATGATATAAAGGATACTTATATACCAAGTAGCTACTGATAACCAAGGTTGTAAAAAAACGTTAAGCGTTAGTCTAACGGTGAGGACCCTTAGGCGTTAGGCGGAGACTAATCGGGGCCTAGACATATTTAATTTTTAAATATTTTTTAATTATTAATAAATATATATTACACAAATATAATAAAAAATACATAATATATACTATATTTTTATAATGTAAAATATCAAGTATTAAAATAAATAAAAAAACTAAACCAAATAATGCTCTTATTTTAATTTTACTCTTTATTTTAATTAAAATATAATTTATAATGATAAATTTGTTATTTTTATATAAACTATAACAAAAAATATTCACCGTATTTTTTGTAACTATAAAAAGGTTTATAAATGTACAATTATAATTTTCTTTTATACCAAAAAGAGCTAAAACAAATCATCAAAAGGAGACACATGTCATATTCTTTTTATCAAAAAATTCAAGACTATTACACACATATTGTCTCTCTCACCTGTTCAAAGGTCCAATTTCACAAACTAGAGTCCCAAGTTTCCGACTAATCATATGGGACTGCGATTCGGGTGGTTTTTAGATTTTAGAGTCTAAGTGGGGCGATGAGTCGGTCGTTTTTACAGATTTTGGGGCCTAGGCGGGGACTTTTACAACCTTGCTGATAACTATAAGTAGAATCTTATCATCACACTAAAATAACTAACATCTCTTGCTAACGGTAAACTTTAGTTTAAAATGGTCATTTATATTAGGTTAGATTTCCACAACTAATAGGTCGATCTCGCTAGTTGAGTCTAGTCCTATCCTCTATAGATGACTCTCTATTCTTAATGCGGATTCAATATAATACTTCAACACTCCTTTTCACGTGTAGGATTGAACATTCATGCATCACCCTTAGCTATCAGCGCGTGTATGCGATTTTGGCGATTTCACAAAAACCGACTAGGGTTCCGTTCTCTTCGGCTGGCCGTGATCGTTCCCACGACGGGCGGACCGGCAGAAGTTCGAGGCCTACTTCAGGGCCCGCATGTTGTTGAACGAGTCGGTTTTGTGGATCCATCAATCGGCGCAAAAGGGA
This sequence comes from Erodium maritimum, assembly GCA_963921825.1. NCBI lineage: Eukaryota > Viridiplantae > Streptophyta > Magnoliopsida > Geraniales > Geraniaceae > Erodium > Erodium maritimum. Next base: position 59,212,902 of record OY997590.1, on the reverse strand, counting down.
CCAGTGCAACGATCCATGTCGCGAAATCGTGATGCAGAGTATTATGAGAAACTGGTAGAGGGGGAAGTGGTTAGGGTTCCGAAAATTGCTTCAATGATTTGTAGGTTGGAGGAGGAGTCTGCTCGTGTATCAGCTGATCACTCGATCAGTCGCTGGATTGGTAAATCGCCGGAATCCGAAGGACGTCAACCAGCGAGCTCAAAAGGTACGCTGCCGATGTCTGAGGCGCGACGGACACCGAGTTCCAAGGTGGAAGTCCCGAGTCCGGTGGATTCTGGGGTGAAGAAGAAGTTTAATTCAATGGAACAGTGCAAACTTTTTGTTTGTAACCTTCCGCATGCAACTACTAGAACTAAACTGAGGGTTTGGCTTGAGGAATTGATGACGTTTCTAGACTTTTTGTTTGCAAACGGAAGAATGCGGGGGGCAGATATTTTGGGTTCGTAACAGTCAAGTCCAAAGAAGATGCTTCAACTCTATCGAAAGCCTGTAATGGTTGTGCGTGGGAGGGCTTTAAGATCTTCATGTCCGTGGCCTGGCCGGAACGGATGACCAAAAGATTGGGGCGTCAAGGTGGTTCACAAGCCAACCTGGTCTGGAGACCAAAATGTGAGATTGTACCCGATTGTCAGACCAGAGTGATACCGAGTTTGAGGTACTCCCCTGAGCCTCAGAAAATTTTGGGCACCAGGCCTCAATACCTGTCACCATGGATTCCAGCAAGTATTATGGGAATTGCCAAGGAAGAACTGTCCTTAACTGCTTTGCGTGAGCTTATTTATTCGGAAGAATCACCCGACTTACAATTCCGTTATTTGGGCAACATGATCTTCCTTTTTCTGTCCTCAGACCAAGAAACTTTGACAGATGTCTTGAACTCGAAGTGGAGATGGTGCTCTGAAGCATTTCTGTTGTTTGATCGAGCTCAAGCTTGGCTCAATAGTGCGGGCTGTTTTGCTTGGTGGAAGGGTACGGGTGTCCCGCTCTTGGGCTTATGCATGTCGACATTCCGTGACATTGGGACTCCGTGCGGTTCATTCTTGTTGGCCCTGAGAGATGAAACTTCTCCGTCACTTGACTGCAACTTCCTCCTGTTACATTCGACTATGCAGGAGGTTTTTGTTAATCGAGTTTTGGAGATAGAGGGCAAGAATTTTCAGGTGTGCTTGTCGAGAATCGCATCAACTGAACTCTGGGGGGTCGACATAATTATTGATTATAAAGGAGCGGTTTTGGATACCGCAGACACTCTGCTTCAAATGTCTAAAGTGAAGGGAAAGGGTACTCTGCATCTCTCGACTCCGGTGAGTAATGTCCCAGAATCATCTACTTCGAGCCCAGTTAATTCTTTGCGTGGCCCTCAATCATCTCGGGCTAGGGCTTCGGCCAGGGACCTTCTCCAGCCGAACAGACCCACACACGTCTTCCGATCATATGCAGCACATAGAATCCAGGTTGACAAAGAATATGCTGAGCGAGAGAGGAAGTGGAAATTAATCAAGGCTAGTCAGAAACTTTTTTCAGAGCATCCAGAAACGGCAGACCAAATCGAAGCTCTAGATTTTGAGCTAGGAGACTCTGTGGATCCAGAGTTTCAAGAAGACTCTGACGACCTTGGTTATAGTAACGGGGAAGAAGTGGGGGATTCTCTCCCTACTTCCTTACCTTTTTAATCAGAAGCTATGGTGAAATTCATCTCCTGGAACGTGAGGGGGATGAATGCCGTCCAGAAGAGACGGTGCATTAGGGTGGCTCTTTCGAAACAGCACCCATATATGGTTTTGTTTCAGGAAACTAAAAGAGAAGAGATTCAGCCCTTTATTCTGAGAAGCTGTGGTTTTCTGAATGGCTGGGACTCCGCCTTTATTCCCTCTATAGGCGCGGCTGGAGGTGTTCTTATGGTTTGGAGAACGGTAATTTTTTCGGTTTTGCACTCCTATAATATTGATAATGCTTTGGTTTGGAAAGGTATGATCATTGCAGATGCTCTTCCTCTGATTGTGGTGAACGTTTATGCACCAACTGAGAGTGGGGCTCGTTCGGAATTGTAGCTGCTCATGACCAGGAGGCGTTGGTTATGGATTACTGGAGATAGGGACAGTTGGTACTGGTTTACAGAAGAGATTTGTTCGTTAGGGAACTGGGTGAAGAAAGGTTGTTACAAGAACTTATATTGTCTGTTTGCTTATCTGATTCTCAGGACAGAATGGTTTGGGTTAAAGGACCCCGATTCTCGGTAAGGGCGGTTTACAGGATGATCACGCCTACTTTTGATGAGGTCAGCTGGGCCTCGGTTTTATGGGTTAAGGGAATTCCCCCGAAGTTCTGCATGCTTATGACTTTTCTCGAGGCTAGAGGTTGCAGAATTTCGCTGAACGCCATGAGATGTTTTTTCTGTAAGTCTTGTTTTGAAGACTTGGACCATCTTTTTCTCCATTGTGTTTTTGCTTGGCGTGTATGGGGTTTGTTACACAGTTGGTGGTCTATACCCTAGGCGATGCCGAACTCCTTCTTGGAGGCTTTCGAAGGGTGGTTTTTGGTTTCAGGCGGAACGAGGAGTTCGGTTTGGTTAAAACTGTGTTATTTAGTGTGCTGGCATATCTGGTTGCAGCGTAATGCTTTAGTGTATCAGAACACTAGGTTGTCAGAGTTAGAGGTGTTTTCCAATTTACAGCCACATGCTTTCAGTTTGCTGAGGATGGCGGGCGACATTATTCCTGAGGCTTTTTTTGAACAATGGACTTTGGCTCCAGTTTCTTGCCTTAGGCGGAGAAGACGCATGAGATTTGATGTTGGGATTTTGTAATCTTATTTGCTTTGGTTTCCTGTTTTTCTTGTGCTTTCGTTTACAAGCATTCACCCTGAATCCTGTTTAATAAAAAATCGCTTATCCAAAAAAAAAACATTCACCTATACGCTGTCATAAGACTAAACATCTAAAAATAGACTACAAGTTTATACATTAAAAGGACAATATCTATATAATAGAAAGAAGTATATAGAATATTTCTTTCTACGGTACTAAAAACATGCTATCGTTTTTTTTATACATTTTGATCATTTTTAGCAAGCTGCTATGGTGAAATTGATAGACACGATGCTTTTAGAAAGTAGTGCTAAAGAATCTCGGCTGTAGTCCGAGTAGCAGCATAAGATTTTCTACAAGAAAGTGATATAAGGCCTACAATCTATTAAAATGAAATAAGAAATAAAATTTCATAGTTATGTTTTTTATATTTCTATTGGAGGAGCTTGGCTTCATTTTTGGTATTTGTACGATATATATTACTTTAGAGTACATATTGAACCATATATCATTTTCGGTCGTTTCAATTGTAATTACAATGCATTTTTTAAATTTAGTAGTCGATGTAATTGTAGGACTATACAATTCATCAGAAAAGGGCATGCTAGTTTCTTTTTTCTATGTAATAGGACTATTAACGACTCGTTGGGCTTATTCAGAAAAATTTCCATTAAGTGATGTATACAATTCGTTAATTTTTCTTTCGTGTAATTTATCCATTATTAACATGCTTCCATATGTTGAAAGCAATAAAAGGGATTTCAATTTAATCGCAATAAGCTACCCAAGTGCCTTTTTTATACAAGGCTTTGCGACTTCAGGGTTGTCGCGAAAATGTATCAATACAAATATTAGTGCCTGCTCCAATCCCAATTGTTATGGAGGTGGCAAACCCATTAAGCCGAGAAGGGTGCAAGATGGTCATGAAGGAAAAAGAAATGAGTGAGGTGCAATAGTTTGGTTAACATGTAAACAATTTGATTGTCTGAGGACATATGACAGACAATGACGACTCTTGTTCGTGAACAAAGTGAAAATCCAATTTTACGTGCTTCATTCCATTACACAAAAATGTTTCGTTACCAACAATTTCAAAAGGACCGTCGGTATAATTTCCAACTTTTTTGACGTTTCCAAAAAAGGTCGGTGAAGTTGGGAATTTTTCCGATCTGTTGTTAAAAGGTCGGTAAAGTTGACAACTTTATCGGCTGTTTCCGAAAACGTCGGTAATAAATTTACCAACCATTACTGAAAAAGTCGGTAAAGTTGACAACTTTACCGAAAGAATTTGACATTCGTCGACCAAGTTGATTTAGATTCATTAAAACAAGGGTTATTACCATCCGAGTGGTCGTTTGTCTGTGACGCACAAGTGTGCGGGTCGCTAAGAGCAGGGTAGGATGCGAGTGCCCTAAGATAGACGTGACGGTGTGTTAGGTGCGAAGTCGTTGCAGCTACGGGACGGGCCATGGAACGGCCCGATAGGAAACGTGGTCGAGGCCTCTGTTTTGGCCTGGAATGGGGGCACGACCCGGCCCAGTTACCGGCCTGGTCCAGCCAGCTACTTTCAAAAAAAGGGGGGTTTTGTTGTTTCGTTGTGCAGTTTGAGTGTCGGATTTGCGTGGCGGTGTTCACGGTTGTGTTGGTTGTAGAGGTCGTACGTTCGATGTTAAGAGATGAGGTCTTGGGTTCGAGACTCATCAATAACCTGCGGTAGTGATGCAGCACCTCGGCGTGAGAGTCTCACCATGGAGATGGGATAGGGTTGGTGCGCTGCGGCGCCTTACGAACTAGGTTTCCCTATGTGAACGGGTGTTCGAGGTTTCCCTCGCGTGAATGGGTGGGTTGAGGTTTCCTTCACGTGAGTGGGTTATTTGAGGTTTCCTTATGTGATCGGGTTGTTGGGGGTATTGATAGTGTGAGCAACAGTGTTTGCTTAGTTGAGGACGTGTTTCCCGTGTCGAGGTTTATCTTACATGAGCGAGTACTTGAGGTGTTGATAGCGTGAGCAGTGTGACGTTTGACATCAGGTTTTGAGGTAGTGGTTGCCCTGGTTAGATCGGTAAGTCTTTAGTGCATTACTAGTATGCCATAATCGAACGGGTGTCCGTGGAGGTGAGCATAACGCTCATCCCCTTTACTACTTTTCCCGCAAGGGACGAGTAGCGAACACTGGTTTGGTTGCGGAAAGTTATAAGTAAATGCCTAGAGGACAGTGTGAGGGTTACACTAGACCTCATCGGGGTGACTTTTGGAATGGTTGTTCGGTCTCTGATTTGGGCGTCATGTTTGTTGGGTAACGAGGCGTCACACTCGTTTGCTTCGTCGAGTTGTGCTGAGTTTAGAGCCGTTGAGTCACCCTTGCGTCGGGACACGCCGGTTGGTGGTGTTGTGGTGTTGACTAGGGTCTGTCGTGCCTGCGAAGTTAGAGAAGCGAGCTGCTACAGGAGGTTCGAGAGAGGGCTCAAGAGCCCTGATGTTGGATCGAGTCCTCACCCCGAGGATTCGGGTATGTTCGGAGTTGGTAAGCACGATAACGATAGAGGAGCTAGGTCTTAGAGAGACCGCGATGTTCTGTGAGGTTCTGTAGCGACTGAGCTGGTGCGTGTGTCTGTGGGAAGGATACTTACGGAATGACAACCTTTAACGTAATCTTGGGAATGGATTGGCTGGCGAAGTGCCGAGCCAATACTGACTATTACTGGCGACGAATGATTTCAAGTGTTCTCGGATTCATAAGAGCTTTAAGTACATCTCTTCCCAACGAAACCTGAATACGCGCCAGCGACGATGGATGGGACTACTCAAGGAGTACGAATGTGAGCTGCACTACCATCCGGGTAAAGCGAACGTGGTTGCCGACGCCCTGAGTAGGAAGTCGGTCCCGAGTCTTACTAGCATATCAGTCCGAGAGTGGGACATGATATGGGGACTGGGCACGCTCGGGTTGGAGCTAGAAGAGGTTACTGGCGGCATGGCCATGTACTTCTTGGTGACTCAGCCCACCCGGCTTGGCCGGGGGATAGAGGCAGCAGCCAGTGGATGTCGAGACGACGGAGATCCAGGAGAGAGTTGCCGGCGGTGTTGAAGCCGAGGGCTGGGATCGTCGTGCTAATTGGGAGTTACGGTATCGTGGAGGTTGGGATGCAGAGAGCGGTTGCGGAGTTAGTGTCGCGGTGCCTCACTTGTCAAAAGGTGAAAGCCGAACAACAGCGTCCCGCTGGATTAGTGCAGCCACTACCGGTTGCACAGTGGAAATGGGGGCACGTCACGATGGGTGTCGTGAGCGGTTAGCCGAGTTTGCCTACAACAACAGCTTTCAGGCCAGTATCATGATGGCATCTTTCGAAGTGTTGTATGGTAGGCCGGGTCGATCGCCCGCGTGCTGGGCAGAAGTGAGGAATAAAAGTTTACTGGGCCTAGAACTGGACCGAGAGACAGCTGAGTCGGTCGTGCCGAAGCATGAGCGGTTAAAGACCGCGTAGAGTCAGCAGGAGCTATGCTGACAGACGGCGCCGACCTCTCGAGTCAGAAATCAGTGGTCATGTATCCCTAGAGATGAGTCCGAAGGGTGGACTAGTGCGTTTTAACCGCGGCGGAGGCGGGTTAGCCCCGCGGTGTATTGGGCCTTTCGAGGTCTTGAGTACGTCTTTGAGTGGGCGGATGTCGAGGTAACGGGTGATGTCCCGTATAAGGAGAAACCGATGTGGGAAAGGGATCCACGAGAACGGGTCCTGCACGGAAGGGTTATCCGCTTAGAACTGGTGTTGTGGCGACACCACGAGGCCGAGTCGACTTGGGAACGCGAGGACGAGGTTCGCGCGAAGTACCCCGACCGGTTCGACTCTTGAAGTACGTTGTTTTAAATTTCGCGGACGAAATTCCACTAAGGGTGGTAGATTGTAATAACCACTCCCGGTTAACGACAGTCAAATCTGCGAAAAACAGGAAAATTTTAAATTTTTCAGCAGACACTTATTTAAACCTAAAATTGACTCCGAGGGTCATACCGGACGTAAGTTGACCCCGTTATCGACCAAAGTGAGTTCCGAGGGACTCAGGGAAACTTTCTGATCAATTTGGGAAATGTTGACCTTTCGTTGGAAAAGTCAACCGAGCGACGTTTTGGTCCATTCGAGGACCGTTTTGGATCCAAAAGGCTTAGCCGTCGTCGCAGCGGTCTTAGTTGAGCCGTTTCCTTGTAGCCCGTGAAGTTTCGTAATTTCTTGGAAAAAGTGCCTGTTCGGGGCCCGAAACGTCCGAATTTCACGAATCTGACTGAGAAATGTCTAGAAGATATTTTCCAAAAGGTATGGGACCCACTTGCCACATGTCACCAATGTGGTGGTGTTAGGTAACTTTGAACAAAACAAAAGGATGAGGGGTAGTTTGTAAATATGTGTTAGTGTTGTTTTTTTAAAAACAAAATAAAGAGAAACAAGACATGTTGGTCTCGGCCAAGCTTTTCAATTAGAAAAAAAAGGAGTTTTTAGAGAGAGAAAAGAAGAGAGAAGGAAGAGAGAAAAAGAGAAGAGGTTGGGGAATTTGTGACGTTTCTCGTGGATCAAACCGGTAGATCGTCTCAACGATAAAAGAATCGAGCTCACATCGACATTCCCTACGGTGAGAACCTAACCGATTTTCATTTTGGAACGTTTGAATTTTAGGGTTTGAGTTTAAACGGTTTGATTAAGGTTGGGTTTTGTTTAAGATTGGTTTAAAGATGAATGGTTGAGGTTTGGGGTTCGTTAGGAACGTTTTGGGGCGAAATGAAATTTTCCTAATTGTGGCCGGGTGGGGCCCACGTGCCCGAGTATCGGTTTTTCGTGTTCGGGTGGTTTAGGACGATCCCCAAGTAGTTAATCCACACCCGAATCGAAATTTGGAATTAAATTGTGAAAGTTGTAATTAACGGGTTTAGAAACTTTAAACGCAAATTAAATGACTCGGAAGTCGGAAATTGATTTCGTCGAGTGCGTAGGAACCCTTGAATTATTCTAAGACCGTAGAAACAAAAATGGGAATTTTCGGAGCCCCGGAAGGACGTTTTCCAAACCCGGGCAGATTCGCCATGTCGGGCGAATCGGGCCTTTCCGGGTCCGTTAGTGACAATATCGAGTAATTGGGAAGTTTGGGAGTGATCGACATTGTCGGGTTTGCATTTGGGCGTTTAATACTTTAAATTCGGGTTTCACCTGCTTACTTAAAAAGTGTGTTAATTGTAATGATTGTAGACCGTGTCGCTTACCGTGGAAATAGGAGGCTAAGCGGGAATTATGGAGCTTTTCCAGAGTAAGAGTATCGGGTTTGATACGCTTCAAGAGGTAGGGAAAAGTAGCCGGATCTCGGCCCTGACTAGGGAAAGTTAACAGTAGATTTGCATGTGACATCGGGGTGTCGTGGGTGAAGTAGGTTTATTGAATATTAGAAAGGCATGATACGTGAACGTAGCGAATATTGGAAATGCATGTGACACTTAGTAGTGTCGTAGGAGCAGAGAACTTAGCGTTATTAGCAGTACTGGAGGCATATAACCATGCCCGGAGGTTGATTGTGAAACTGTTGATATTAGGACTATTGGAGGCGTTGGTTATGCCAGAAGTTGATTGTGTATTTTGTGTCTTGGGTGGCCATGAGAGCCCGTGTTTTACTGTTGTGTCTTGGGTGGCCATGAGAGCCCGTGTTTTACTGTTGTGTCTTGGGTGGCCATGAGAGCCCGTGTCTTTACTGTTGGTGTCTTGGGTGGCCATGAGTGCCCGTGGGGTTGTTGAACCCGTGTCTTTACTGTTGGTGTGTCTTGGGTGGCCATGAGTGCCCGTGGGGTTGTTGAAACTGTGTCTTTACTGTCGGTGTGTCTTGGGTGGCCATGAGTGCCCGTGGGGTTGTTGAAACCGTGTCTTTACTGTCGGTGTGTCTTGGGTGGCCATGAGTGCCCGTGGGGTTGTTGAACCGTGAGTACTGTTGGAGTGTTTTGGGTGGCCATGAGTGCCCGTGGGGTTGTTGATCCCGTGAGTTACAATTGGTGTGTCTTGGGTGGCCATGAGTGCCCGTGGGGTTGTTGAGCCCGTGAGTTACTGTTGGTGTGTCTTGGGTGGCCATGAGTGCCCGTGGGGTTGTTGAGCCCGTGAGTTATGGTTGGTGTGTCTTGGGAGGCTGTGAGTGCCCGTGGGGTTGTTGAGCCCGTGAGTTATGGTTGGTGTGTCTTGGGAGGCCGTGAGTGCCCGTGGGGTTGTTGAGTCCGTGTTTTACTGTTGGTGTCTTGGGTGGCCATGAGTGCATGTGGAGTGTTGAACCTGTCTTGTTGCTGTTTGTTGAACCTTGCTTGTGATTGTGATTGTGTTTGCCCGAGGTTAGTGACCCGACTTCGTGTCGGGAAGTGGTGTGGAATTTGGGCTGGCTTACCTGACAGGGATCGGTAAGTTGCGAGCGTTCTTGGGCTGGCCTGACCGAGTTAGAGTCTCGGAAGGTTGCGAGCGTTCTTTGGCTAGCCTGACCGAGTTCGAGTCTCGGAAGGTTGTGAGCATTTTTAGGCGATGGAAAGGGCAGCTCCCCTTCCGACTAGCTATCGGAAAAGTAGCTCGGTTTATCGCCAACAGGTCGACCGCCTGGAGCCTGACAGGGATCGGCAAAGCGCGTGGGGCAGGCTCGAGCCCAGCCGGTTAGCAACTGGCACTGAGCAGCTGACATGAATGCGATCCTTTGTGATCTTGTTTGGTGTGCGATCCTTTGTGTTCTTGTTTGGTGTGCGATCCTTTGTGATCTTGGGTGTTGCGTGGTTGTCTGTCGTGTCTTTGGAGGAGTTCGTCAATCGTTGTGTCGGGTCTACATTACGAGTCCGAGTGTTGAGTCGGTTGAGGAAAGTATCAGTGTGTGGGTGTCAGTCGGGTTACTTGAGTTTGGGGACAGTGATCCCCGGTGTTGAGTTGGTTGTTGGTGTTACCGGAATTGTCTGCTAAGTATGCCGTAGTCAGTCTGTTATCCGTGGTGGTGAGCGAACGCTCACCCCTAGCTGCTTTTCCTACAAGTACCGGTCGCAGGTTGGACTAGGTGAGCTTCTGAAGCTTGAAGAGCTGGGAGCGGGATTCTGGGTTCATTTTGAGTCTAGCGACGTATACCTTGCATTTTGTCCATTTGTTGGGACGTACCTTTAAGTTGTAAATGATTATTTTGATGAACAAACGGTGATTTTAAAGTGATTTATGTAAAATGTTTCAAAATGTTTTATTGTTTTAAACGTTCACGTCCTGAGTTCGGTTTACTGAAATTGGGGCGTGACACACCGTAAGCCTAACGCCTCCGCACGACCGAGCTCAGCCAAGATCTACATCGATTTCGCCGTATTGAAGCTCGGCTAGGTATGAACAACATGGTTTTTTGTGCATCGTTTCTCGGCCAAGATCTAAATCAATATCTGGAAAGAAGCTTTGGGTAGGAGAGGACATGAAGATGAACATGATGGTGATGAAGGTTTGGGTGAAGATCTGTTTATCGGCCAAGATCTATTTTTTTAATGTTTGATTTGAATTTTTTGGGTTTGATCCCAATCTGTAGATTGTAAATTAGGATCTAGGGTATGATTTTTTTTTGGAGTGTGTAAATCAATGGGGAAGAAGATGAATATGTAAATTATTTTCAGATGTGTTGTGTATATTAGGGATCTTGTTGTATTTTGTTCATGAAGATGATTGCATTTTGCTGTGGATTTTGAAGGTTGATTTTTTTTATAAGCAAGGATTTTATTGATTTCATATATGGAGATCATATACAAAATAAGTCCATCTCACTTGGAAGTGGAGGACGACAACTAGCAAAAGCAATAAGAAATACATTATAAAACGAAAAGGACCCCCGAGAGAAAGGAGTGTACTCGGCGCTGTGTAATCAGTGGTCTGCAACACAAACCAGCACAGCCGAACACTCCCCCGACCTGTTTCCCAACAGACACCTCGCTGGATCGTTCTTCCAGTCCTCCCAGTCCACTTCTTTTGATAGCATACCAGCTATACGCATCAACCCAAAGCATTGTTGCTGCAACCGAGTGAATACCACATCAATTGGTTCCACCTTTGCCTGGTAAGCTGCTGCATTCCGGCATAGCCAAATGCTCCACAAGGTCGAGTACCCCACAATTACCCACCCCTTCCACCATTGTTTTGAATACAAACCTTCCCATTGCAGGCAACAGCTCGGTAAATCTTTGGGCATCACCCAGACCACTTTCCACCAGTTGTACACCTTGCCCCATAGTACCCAAGCAAAGTCACAATGGAGAAAGAGATGCTCTTGGTCTTCGACAGCTAATTTGTAGAAATAGCATCTCATGGCGTTTAAGGAGATTCGGCATCCCCTCCCTTCCAAAAAGGATAGGGTCGGGACCGCTCGGTGCATCAGTAGCCAAACGAAGGTGCAGAATTTTGGAGGAGCTCCTTTTATCCACAGAAATCGAGTCCAATCTGGCTGCTCAGCATCGGCTCCCACCAGCAATTTGTACGTCTCTGCCGAGGAAGGGCCTTTGGAGAATCTTGTCCACACCAGTTTGTCTTTGATGCCCGTCTGCAGCCTTGCCTGATACAAAATGGATAACAGTTCATTCGCCAACAAAGCTTCGCCATGCCACATCGAACGAGTGTACTCCACCTTCCAGTATCCATTGTCCCAGAAAAACGAGACCTGTTTGTGCTTGAGAAGGGCCACTCTGTACAGTCTCGGGAATCGGTAGCAGAATGGCCTGTCCCCCAGCCATCTCTCCTCCCAAAATTTGGTTCTACACCCATCGCCCACCTGCCAGTGCACGAACTGGCCTCCAAAAACATTGATGAATCTTGGGTCATTGGCTAACCCGACCAGGTGATGTATCAAAAAGGATTTCCCGGGCTTATCAAGTTTACCCAAGTCTCATTCTTGTGAGTCCCAGCCATAAATCGCACAAACTGCACGTTTCCATAAACTATCTTCTTCCTCTGCGAAACGCCACCACCATTTTGCTAATAGGCTAGCATTCACTTCCTCCAGTCTCCTTAATCCCAATCCACCCTCTGCCTTAGGTTTGCAGACTTTCTCCCACTTCACTTTGTGTATGACCCTCCTAGCCACACTGTTTTGCCACAAGAATTTTCGTTCCCATTTTTCCATGGATCGGATTACTGATTTAGGAGCCTAAAAAAGGGACATGTAAAAGATAGGGAGTGATGCAAGAGTTGATTTAATCAACACTATTCTCCCCGCTAAACTCTGGTGTTTTGCTTGCCAAAGATTTAACGCTGCTTTGAACTTGGAAAGGACCAGCTCCCAGAAAGCAGTGAGTCTCGGATTCTGTCCCAAATTGAATCCCAAATATTTGATCGGAAATTGAACTACTCTGCAGCCCTAGGTCGCCTCCACTTGCTCGGTCGACAGGGAAGGACAATTCAGGATGACGGCCTCGGATTTGTGGAAGTTAACTTTGAGTCCTGAAATGTTTTGGAACCCTTCGAGAATATTTTTAACACTCAGCAGCTCTTCGACTTTACCCTTAACAAAGAGGATCGTGTCGTCCGCAAATTGAAAATGGGACAGGCAAAGTTCTGCTCCCAAATCAATTCCTCTGAAATTTCCGGCTCTAATCCCTTCCTCCAAGGCCTGATGTAAGCCCTCTGCCGCCAATAGGAAGATGAACGGTGATAGGGGCAGCCTTGCCGTAAACCGTTCTCAATTACAAAGTCCGAACTAGGCGAACCATTGACCAAAACCGAGCCAAATGCTCGGAAACAACCAAACATCCACGCCCGCCACTGAGAACCGAACCCCATTGCCTCCATTACTTCATCCAAATACGCCCATATCACTTTATCATAGGCTTTTTCGAAATCAAGTTTTAAAATGATCGCCTCCTGTTTTGATCTTTTAATCAATTGTACAATCTCCGAGGCTATCAATACTCCGTCCACCAGCTGTCTCCCAGCTACAAATCCACTCTAACAGTCACTTATAAGAACCTCAATCACTTGCTTGAGTCTATTTTCCAGTATCTTTGCCAATATTTTGTACGAACCCGAGATCAGGCTAATCGGCCTGAAATCTGTCATGCGCAAAGGGCTTGAAACTTTAGGTATAAGGACTACAAATGCCGAGTTTAACCCTTTCCCCACCATTCCCGATCCCTGGAATTCTTCAATGAAAGCTACCACGTCCGGCCCAACTATATTCCAGCAGGCTTTATAAAAACATAGCGAGAAACCATCGGGTCCCGGTGCTTTGTCCCCAGCGCAATCCACTACCGCTTGGTCAATCTCCTCACGAGTGATGCGAGCTTCCAGTTCTTCCTGTTGAATTAAAGACAAACGTTTGAAAGGAAGACGCGGTAGACATACCCTTTGACCCGAGGGTCTTTCAAAACGTTTAGAGAAATGAGACGCTGCCACTGCCTTTACTTCATCCGGGGTGTCCACCAAACCTGTATCGCCCTCCAGTTGGTCTACGGCCTTGTGCGCAACATTTAGGTTTGACAGCTTATAATAGAATCGGGAACAGTTATCGCCATGTCTAGCCCAATTTACTCTGGCCTTCTGGCACCAAATGCTTGATAACTGTTTTTGTTTCAAAACAAGCTCAGAATTAAGTTCATTTCTCGTTGCACACTCAGCATCGGTTAAAGGCCTGTCTTCACAGATCATATCCAGATCTTCCAATTGTCTGACCAAGCTTTCCACTTCATAATCTAGTCTACCAAAGACTTCTTTGTTCCACACCTGTAAATCCCTTCTCAAACTTCTCATTTTAAACCATAACCGGTAGCGAGCCGAGCCTGTGCACGAGTATGAGTTCCATAAAGTCTCCACTGAGTTCAAAAAATCCTTATGGCCTAGCCACGCCTTTAGGAATCGAACGGGTTTGGGTCCCTAATCCTTGCATTTGGGAGCCAAGGTTATGGGGCGATGATCCGACAAAAGTTTAGGTAGTCCCTTCTGAAACACCTGACCCAAGATTAAAAGGGCCTCCGGCGTGACTAGAAAACGATCCAGCCGAGATGCTTTTGACGAACTCCCCCCCTCCATACCATGTGTATTTACATCCTGCTAGAGGAAGATCTTCCAGGGCATTTGATGTTATGAAATCATTGAAACTATTACAATCACTGACCTGAGAGAAAGCATGTCGTCTCTCCGAGGCCGTGCAGACATAATTGAAGTCTCCTGCTACAATGACTGCTTCTATCGAGTTGGACAGAGTTCTACCCAACAAACGCCAAAGTGATCTTCGCTCCCTCAACGTCTTTAGAGCATACACATTTATAAGCATCACCGGTTCACTGGTCGCCACTGTCTTACCTCTCCAGACCAGGCAATTCATTACTTCATGGTGATCAACCACTTCCAGTATAGACCATTTCCAAAAAATCCCTGTGCCACCCGATGCTCCATCTGCGGCAATGTGCAAATGGCTCCACTCGTGATTGAAACCACAACTTCTCAATAGTCTTGGAGTCCACTCTGCCAATTTCGTTTCTTGCAGGAAAACACACGCTGGTTTTTCTTTGCTTATCACCCCCTTCACACTTCTCCTCTCACATTCCACGAGAGGAGCTTCATCTTACTTCAGTTGAGATCCGAGTCGGCACCTAACGCGGTGCCGTCTACACTGTCACCCCAAACCTCGTCATACTCGCTTTCTTCGTCTTCGTCGGAGGGGTAGTTCTTTTCAATTTCAACGTCCAGGCTCTCGAACTGATCGATCACCAAATCACCCGACGCAATCGCTTTAATTCCCATTTTTTTGACATAATCCCAAAATTTCCTTCGTTTTTCTGCTCCTTGAATCACCGGAAAAGGTTTGGCTTTAATTTGGTAGGCGATCGTAGATTTATTCTTTCCTTTCGCTCCGTTTCTCTGTTTACACGAGTTGCCTTGAATGTCACGCAATACCGCTTGAGAAGGTTCTGTCCAGCAATTTCGGCCCATGATTGGAGCAGACTTGATGAGATTCGAATCCTCCCTCCCTGTGATTGCCTGAATTAACGAAGTTGTTGTTCCTACTGATTGTCCCAGAGAAGGGAAGTGGCTTTTATCTCGGGAAACAATCCGAGAGGAATCCGTCGCCTGGCTTGTTTCCATATTTTCTTCCGGCGGGTCAATGATCGGAACGGCAGAGACCTCCACCGCCTCCCAGACCAAGTTGAACATTTGTCCATCAATTCGAATGAGTAACTCGGAAAAATTCAGTTTCCGATCACTATGAATGAGTAAAAAGGCCTTGCCAAAGGAAGTGTTGGTATTGCCTTCTCGTGCGACCGTAATTAATGTTCCCAGGCGTTTACCTATTGCTTCGAACGTCCCGGAGCACCAACCGTGGAAGGGTATGCCCTCTACAACTATCCATTGTAGGAATCCTCCTCGCAAAACCTCATCTCCTTTGGTTTCCAGAATTTGGAACCATTTGTGAAGCCAAAGCCAATTTGTAGCTTGAAGTAACTCTCGAAACTCAGATTTTGGTGCAGAGATTAGGAAAATTCTGTTACCAAAATCTCTAATGTCCATATCATGGACTCCTTCATTCTTCATCTCTAATCGGATACTGGCAGCCGATTGATTTGAGAGTGCTAGGCCCAAAACTCCTTCTTTTGCCAGGACTGCATTCTCCTGAATACCGATTCCTTCGATTATGTCCTCCGGATCCCCCACTATGGGCTGTTGATTCGTCACCTGTACTCGTTCTTCCTTCCTCAGGAAAGTTTGTTGTCTGGCCCGGGCCACCAGCATTCTTCTTTCGCTAAAAACCTTTCCATTTAGACCTTGGATCATTAATCTGCCATCTTTTTCAGTAGCAGCCGTGATGAAACCGAAATACTCCCCAGATCTGTTCGGTCTTTTACTCAGATAGCACCTCTCGACCCTCCCGAATGTCTCAAAGGTTTTGAGAAGCCACCTCTCTCTGGCTGCCTTGAGTATGTTGCAGATAAACATCTGCCAGTCCGTTGCGCTGCTGCGTGGCCTTGATCGAGCTCCATCACTTTGTTGTGCTACCTTCACTTCTGCCGGTCCGATTACTTGAGAGGCCAATCTCCGCGATGTTTTTCCTTCAACCAGCACGTCCCGATACAACGGTGAAGGTTGTGATCGGAACACTTCGTACTGGGATGTCAAAGGAATTAGTAGCTGCAAAAAAATGAATCTTAGTTGCTGCAAAAAAAATGTTTCACCCATTTTTGATTGTATTGTTAAATTTTGATGAAATGATGAGATTGGTAAAGGGATGAGGGAATTGAACACAAAAAAATTGATTTTCAAAAAAAGAAAAAGAATGAAAAGAATAAAGATAAAGAAAAGAGAAAAAATGGATTTATATATATATATATATATATATATATATATATTATTTATATAAAATCTGATTTTTAAAAGTCTGCATCAGATTTTTCAAAAATAAAAACTGATTTTTTTCAAAATAAAACTGATTTTTTGAAAATAAAACTGATTTTTTGAAAATATAACTGATTTTTTAAAATAAAAATAAATTTTATAAAAATAAATTTAATTTTCAGAAAATAATTTTTTGTATAAAATAAATAAATAAGTAAAAAGAAAATTTGAAATTCAATGACATGAGTTTGAAAATTTGAGTGTCGGGGAGGGGTATTTTGGACTTTTTAATGTTTTGGATGGAAAAATGGATGGAAAATAGACAGAAACTAACGGCGGGTACTGATTTGAAACACAATGTTTTGTTTGGGTACTTATCTGTTTCGAAGTATTTTTAGGGTACTCGGATGAAAACCAAATATTTTTGGGGTACTCGGATGATAATAACCCTTAAAACAAGCACACGCGTTTTGGTGACCTATAAATAACCCCAAACCATCTTCTCATTCCCAAACAAGTTTTCTTCACTTTCTTTCTCCCCCAAACAACCTGTTTTTAGATTTATAACTTTAGTGTTGAGGGATTGTACTTCTTCAAACTAAAAATGGTAAGTTTTGAAAGTGTTCATTCATTATTTTGGTAGATTTGTGTTTTAGAGTAGTGTTGGATGAAATTTATATACATATTTATATAGGGTAGCTATCCAGTAAAAATCACCCTTATTGTGCAAACTACAAATCAATCTAAGCCACATGATGCAACCAAGATGACGTCATCAGAGCGCGCGCGATGCTGACACGTGGCCACTTCGCGCGCGCCTTTGCCCGCACAGTAGCGCGTGTTGACCATGTGTGCAGCGCGAGTGATGATAGTTTACATAGCACGGTGCTGATAGGTTAGTTCAAATGTGCTGATAGTTTACATATGTACTAACCTATCAGCACATTTGTACTAAACTATTAGCACCGTGCTATGCAAACTATCAGTACTGTGCGCGCGTGCGCCCACGTGTCAGCATCTGGTGAGTTCGTAGTTTGCACAATAAGGTGCGGTGTTTTATATATTTAATTGCCCACGTGTCAGCATCGGGTGCGATTTGCTGACATCACTTTGGGGGGATTCTATGGCTTAGATTGGTTCGTAGTTTGCATAATAAGTGTGAATAGTAATAATCTAGAAGAATGGTTGTCAATGTTTTTATAGTTGATTGTAAAAATATTTGTCTAGTTAAATAATAAGTAATATAAAAGAATATTATATGGAATGCACTTTTCAGGAATTTAAATGTTATGTTAATTGCCTATCTACGGATTAATAACTTATGCCTTATGCTGTGTGCCTTAAACTGGGAAGGTGTCCATAGCTTTTGCCTGACTTTGAATAAAAAGTACATGAGATGTGGATGATTTTTTTTTGAGAAAATACGAGATATTTTATTTAAATGTCGGCAATAAGGATCCTATGAAATGACTCCGGTATAAACCCTCCTTGCCATTCCCGTATAGGGGAGGAACAGGCCGCCCCGGCAAGCTAGTGAGCTGCTTTATTCGCTGTCCGTTTTACAAAATCGAGTTGCACGTCCTCGAGTCTAGATAATATGGAAATACAATCGCTAGCGACTATCCCTGTAGGAGAAGACGATCTTCTCTTTTTGTTGATCATATCCACTATGATCTTACAATCACTTCGGATGATGGCTTTCTGTTGTGACCTCTAGATTACCCATTGTAACACATCCCTTAGAGCATAAGCTTCCACCAATCCCGGATCGTGGGGACCCCGAAAGGAGGAGGATCTTGCCTTCATGATCCGGCATGTATCGTCTCTACACACTCAGCCTGTACCTAGCTATCCTGTTGTTGCGAAGAGAGCTCCGTCCGTATTAATAGTCCAAGACCCTTGAGTTGGGTAGGACCATCTGGTTTCTGCTCCCTGGACCACTGGATTGGGGTTAGAATTTCCAATCCTCTACCAAGCTTTCGCTTCCACCCACCCTGCATTTAGACATGAGAACGAGTAATGAATTGATTCTACTACCGGCGTAATGTCGTCCTACACCTTCCTGTTTCTGGCCTTCCAAATTTCCCATAGTAGGAAGCCTACCCCCTTTATTCGGAGGGTTTATGGTTAACATGGCTCGTAGACATTCGATAAAGTCTCCCTCTTCATTGGGGAGGGACAAACCGCTCCTTCTCCAACAAGCTACCGCCATCGGACATGTGACCAATAGATGCATTTCTGATTCCTCTCCTCTTTGACAGACATGATAGGTCGCCACGATGTCTACCCTTTTGGTTCGAAGTCTAGTTGCCACCTAAAGGCACCCCGCACAAGTTCTCCAAAGAAAGTTCCGGACTCTTGGAAGGACGTCAAGGCCCCAAATAGACGTCCAAATGTATGAGGAAGTGGTTGGGAATGGGTGCTCGTGATTGAGCAAACCATAAGCTGACGTGACTGAGTATTGTCCTAACTATTCTCCTGACCAGTACCACGAGTCTGAACTCGCCGTGGTACTAATTAGGAATGAAAGGATGGCAAGACTATCCCTCTCGTCGAAGAGCTCCTGAATCTTCCTCTCGTCCCAATTTCTAGAGTTTGGTGCCATAAGTCCCGACACATTTAGATGTTCCAACTCTACCCTTGACGGTCTGATCCAAGGCTCCAAACCAATGAGCCACAGGTGGCGAAAGATTGAAGTCGAGGTCCCTGGTCCAATAGATCTTCGAGCCTCTTGTTTTACCAAACCTTGTGCTGACAGAAGGCTTTGTCAAATAAAACTCTGATTAAGGCTTTTCTTTGACAAAATAATCTACGTCAATTGTATTGTTTGAACATAGAGTATTAGGTGCACCAACCTAATGAAAGGTATAAAAGTGTTGGTAATAATGAAAAGTGAACATATAAGTACTTATAAAAGAAAAATACCGAAGCGCTCCACTACCTCCAAGTGAGGTTCTCTCTACCCTACTTAGGGTTTACTGTAGCAGCCGCCAGACAACGCTCCACCGCCAGCCACCGCCTCCCCCACCATCGATCGCAGCCTCTTCCTCCTCGTCGTTCCTCTTATCCCGTACCAACAATATGGTCCTCCCCATCTCACGCCGCCATCACGATGAATCTTACTCTAGGGCACCATGGTCATCGGAATTTCCTCCCCATCCCCGCCCCTTCACGATCGGCCACCCCATCCCGTCACTGGTCCTGCATAACCATGGTGGGTGGTCCATGCATGGTGAGGACCACGATCCGCTGTGGTCGCACCCGCCTCCTTGGATCCGACCAACACACATGGAGCCCGTCCGGCCTCTCGCCGCCAACCACTGCAATTGCCGTACCCTACCGGACTGGGACCAGAGGGTCTGGCATCAGGGGTTCCTTTATCAGTGCCTGGCCCCCGTCCCCTCACCGGAGCACTACGAGGTCCCGGCCTACCAGTGGGATCCGCCGCACCGTTCTTCAGATTATCAACCGGGGTATGCTAACTCTGGGGTCGTGATACACCCTAGAATGGTTCCACCCTCCACGGGGAAAGCAAACCCTAAGAGGTTCACGAACATTAAGGGACATGCAAACTCCGGAAATCGTGGTATTGCTGCTAGGGCTTTGGCCCCGACTCCAACGGTAGCCAAACGCCATGTAGAGGAGGTCCCACGTCCAAAGCCACACCCGAAGATCGAGGCGAGGTGGAAGACACCTGATCCGAGATTGGGAGAGCTGAAGGACTGCACCTTGGCCCGCCGGGGGATCCTGAGATTCACTACTGCCATTGGACCAAGACCTAGGGTGATTAAGACGGGCCATAAGTCGGAGTCCATGATGCTGTCAACCAACACCGAGAAAGTACAGGAACGGGAAGTCAGCCCGGGGGACTACAATTCCCCGGGGGATGAATGATTCCCCAAGGCGAGGGTGAGAAGGACCGTCAAGGGCCTATACCCACAGACCCGGGACGACTAAAGCCGGGAAGTCTCGGGGAATCCGCAATCAAGGCTCTCTTTCATTTCAGTCTATTTGGTTTAGGGCGAATAATGTTTTGGTTAGGTATTTTTTGTTCGGTTATTTACTCCCTTGTCGAAACGTTGGATCGAGGAACTCTTGAGTTCGAATCTGCGAAAAAAAGCAGACTATGTGTATGAAACCATGTGCGCCCGATGGGCCACGGCCGATCGGGACAAAAACTGGTATCCGGGATTGTTAGGTCTTTCTTTGTAAGTATGATAAGATCGTAATACAACTTTTTTCCTGTTTAAAAAAAAAGTACTTTTAAAAGAAAAAGTCTCACGGCTGCACATTTGACAAAGCCGTAGAGCCGGCCGAGTGTAATGGAGCGTAGTACATGGTATTAATTATCAAATATTGTGTGGGCCCTCATGGAATATGGGCTTTAAAAATATAGGATTGGCCCTCTGTAACCGATCTAATCGTTTGACAATGAATGAGCATCAGGAGCCGGGTTGGCCCACTACTATTTTATGAGAAACATCAAACATATCCACTACAACTTTTCTACCTCCTGTTTGTTTCTCGAGAAAATCTCCCCCATTTCCCCGTTAGGTTGCGTTGCGAGCAGCAAGAGGCAAGAGCTACCTCTCTTCAACGCGGCCTGCCTCTTTCTGACGTGTGAGTTCTCTCGTACTCTTTGTCATCTCTTATCCGTTTCCTTTGTTTAATCTCTGGTTGCCGGTAGATTTAATTGATTGATGGATTCGTATTAGCTGATGTATATGTATATTGAATCATGATTATGGATTTTGTATACAGACCTGTGTGTTTCTGTATGTGTTTAGAGGATATAGCTGGGGTATATTCTTTATAGTTATAGGTTCATCAACATGCTTCTATTTTGGCTTCTCTGTTTATTCTCTTTTTCTCTTACTGTTTAGTGTTTAGAGCTACATCAAGTCAATTGAATGCTTATTTCTGTTTAGTCATAAGTTTTAATGGATTCTGGTACATTCATAAGTTTAAAACGTGAAATTTCTGAATCACTAGTTTTGATGGATGGTTAGTTTAGTACAGTTTTTGTTAGGTTATAAATGGCATTGGAATTCTGCTTTCGACATGATTTTGTTTTTAATTAATGGCTTTATCTCTGTTTGTGTATGCTCTAGAATATGCATCTGATTGCTGTTGGGTATTATTTCTTGGTTTCGGTTTTAGGTGGTGAGAATGTCTACTTCTGCAAGGAAGAGACTGATGAGAGATTTTAAGAGGTTGCAGCAAGACCCTCCTGCAGGCATTAGTGGTGCTCCTCAAGACAACAATATCATGCTTTGGAATGCTGTTATATTTGGGTACATCTTAAAAGAAACAGAAGTCCTTGTTCATTTTTCATTTGATTTTTTATATTATATTTCTGTAAATTTGGCCATTTCTGACTTATCCAAGTAGGGAACATTAGTTGCTGAATCTCAGCAGCTCCTTCCCTGTGTATTGGTCTTGTCCATCTAAAAGTTTCCTTTTTGATTTCCCTCTTTTTTTTTTCTTTTTAAATGGAATATATGACATAGAGCACAAAATGTCGTTTTCCCATGTTCTGTTTCTGTTGTACACGGCTTGATCGTTGTAGACTAGCTGGAGTTATCTCATGCCGCCTTCCTCAATTTTATTTCATTGGCATGAATGGTGATAGTTTCCCCCCTTAAATGTTAGACAATGTGCATCTCCCTGCAGTGAAACAAAACTAGCGAACCATAAGTTCATCACTTGACGGATCTACTAGGTTTTGAGACAGCTATGCACTTGGTACAGGAGGTTGCTTCCCCGTTTTATAAAATGTAGTCTCAAAACTGCTTCATAATACATGTGGCAGCAGCCCTACATGCAGGACCTTTCAAGAAAAAATAAATCCTTTTGTACATGAGCGAAATAACCATGATAATTCCTTATAATGGACCTAATGGTCATGCAGGGGTTCCACTACATAATTACAACTAAGTTTAGAGATGTGAATTGTGAATGCCATAAACACCCAAATATGTGTATATATATATTCTGTGTTTACTGCATTGATGTCATTTTGATGGCTTTGGAAAACAGGATGCTTCTATTAACACTCTTAATTGGTTAATTGCAGGCCCGATGACACCCCGTGGGATGGAGGTAGAGTTATATCACTATTTTGTTTTTATCGCGGTACATGTTAGTTTTAGTTTTTTTTTTACAAAAGGCTTACTATACGCAACATTTTGTGTCCTTCAGGTACGTTTAAATTGACGCTTCAGTTTACTGAGGATTATCCAAACAAGCCACCAGTAGTTCGCTTTGTGTCTCGGATGTTTCATCCAAACAGTAAGTTCCTTTCTTTCCCAAGTGATCAGTTCGCAATGTTTTCACCTCATTATGCTTGGGTTTAATGTAGGTTCTTAAACTATAATCAATGATCTCTGTTTACTTCTGCAATCTCAGTTTTAGCTTAATATGATATTTTTCCCTTTTGTGGGCACGGATGGATTGAGTTGGTTTGCCAGTAGTGTGTACAATCCATAAAGAATTCTCTGCATAGTTTTCAGCTTATATAATCATTATTACCTTTTTAATTAATAGTAAAAACAACATTTCTGGAAATTTGTTTTTCTTGTCAAATTGGCTTTTCAAGGGTCTTAATTCCACTGTCTTTTCTTTTGTTCAGTTTATGCTGATGGAAGCATATGCTTGGATATTCTACAAAATCAGTGGAGCCCTATATATGATGTTGCTGCTATACTGACCTCTATCCAGGTATTTCCAAATTATTTCATTGTTGGCTAGGTAGCTTTGTATGTACGCTGGGCCTAAAACTGTTGCAGTGTGTCCTTCCTGCACGTTCTTACTTTTTAATTCCTCTGATTGATGAACTGATTATGTCATACCTCGTTGTTTTCTGATTGCAGTCACTGCTCTATGATCCAAACCCAAACTCTCCGGCAAATTCAGAAGCTGCGCGGATGTTCAGTGAAAACAAGCGAGAATACAATAGGAGGGTACGGGAAATTGTTGAGCAGAGTTGGACTGCTGATTAACGGCGTTGGTTGAGTATCTTAGAACTTCAGAGAAGTTCAATGAATGTTTGAATAACATTACAATCTAAACAATTATGTTGCAAACTATTTGACTTTTAAATACATCTTATTTGCTTGGTGAGCTCTGGCATTTGTTTATATTCAAGTTTCCTAATTAGAAAAGCATGCAGAAACCAGAAAGTAAACACCAGGGAATTGAATGTGAATACAAGCTGAATCAGTGAGCCTGTGTACTAAGATTCTCACTAGTGGTCCAGTTTTCTTGAACTTGAAAGGCATATTGTAAGTTCCATACAATATCTTCGATTGAAGGTCGCTTGTTTGCATCTGCCCCGAGGCAGTTGACTGTGATCTCTGCTACGGTTCTTAGTGATTGGAATGCAAAAGAGCCTTTGATAGAGGGGTCTATCGTGCCTTTCAATCCTGATACTCCCTCTGTTAAGCTTTTCTCTAGCTGAAAATATAACGAGGCATTGAAAATCTCAGGCAATGCAGGTCTATTCAAGTTTGAAAAAATGATGCATAGGATGTTACCTGGAGCTTTAGGTTATCCAGTTCATCATTGGAAGTGGCTAATTTACCAGTAATGACTTGAGCAAGTATAGCACCCAGGTGGTATATATCATCCTTCTCCATATGTTCACTGCATATTAACATTTTTATAAGATCGCTGAGATGCTTCATTATTGCTATGCTGGTGCCTGGTTGTGATAAAGGATTATACCTGCATGGCGCTTCTGAGACATATCTGCCGCCAAGAGGGATCTCTGAACCTATCTGGAAATGTGGAAGCCAATTCCAAGTGAGTATGATTTATTACTTAGCATATAGACATTGGGAGTAAGAAATGTGGTCTTACCTGAGATGGCAACTGAATGTTATACTCACTGATCTTTGCAGTGAGGTTATCATCCAACAAGATGTTCTCAACCTTCAAATTGTTCCCGAAAACTCCAGGTGCCATTCCAGTGTGCAAGAACTGTACTCCCCTCGCAATGTTGATGGTGATGGACAATCTCTGTGGCCATTTCAGTCTCTCTTTCTTCCTCCAATCTGCACAAGTTCCAAACCAAATTAGTTTTACACTTCTTTTGTACTACTGACTTGTGTTATTAGCTTCTGATCTTTACCTGTAAGATAATATTTCAGCGTCTCGCTTGTGACGCTTTCTAGAACGATGAAGACGATGCTTACTGCATTGGGATGGTCCTGGAAAGAGACGATACAGTGCCCGAGAATGCTGACCAAATGGCCATGCCTCAGCTTTGACACGGCTTCCATGTGCTGCATCAAGGTCTGAGGTAATTGCTTCTGCTTCAGTTTTATGCATCTCACCTGGACATCTGACCCATCCCTGAGCCAGCCTTTATAGATCTGTCAAGCTTACAAGTTACTTCCATGTTGCAGAGAATTGGATTTGGTATATTGTTATGCCTAGTACACTTTTACCTGTGCCTGTGAGTCCTCTCCAAGCAAGTTTGATGGGTCAAAATTGTTGGTGGCATCTTCTATTTCCTCCAATGTGAAAACATGGTATGGTGGAAGACCAATTGCTCCCATTGTGGTTGGTGCACGCCCTGAGTATGAGTGTCATTACAACCATTAAACATGTCCTTAACATGAACATTGGCAAAAACAAAGCCTTACTTGCATCGGTGACCGATCTCTGGGAGCCATGGAGAGACGTTTTATCGGCAACAAACTTGTCTTGAGCTCG
The DNA here is from genome assembly GCA_963921825.1 of Erodium maritimum. Taxonomy (NCBI): domain Eukaryota; kingdom Viridiplantae; phylum Streptophyta; class Magnoliopsida; order Geraniales; family Geraniaceae; genus Erodium; species Erodium maritimum. The sequence goes on along the minus strand of OY997590.1, from coordinate 59,188,044 downwards.
TCTTGATTGGATCCTTCTGAAAATGGCAAGAATCAGCAACCCGATCGTCCCGACAATCCCTAGAGAACCTCCTATGATTCCTAGTATCACACCTAGTCGGAGAGTGGACTCTTGTTGCTCCTCCCGGCTCTTGGTTGCAGGGTTCACAGCCAATGCTTGTTTCTGGCAATAAGAATATGGATGCTGATACTTGAGGTAATCTCCGGATGAGAAACAGTTCCATGAATACAACACTGTCCTATTCCGAGCACTGCAGGAGCCCAATTTCCCCACCAGAAGGTTCTGAGAAATGTCCAGGAACTTGAGGCTGTTACTGCAAGACACAGTGGTTGGGAAGGCTCCATTGAGCTGGTTCTCAGCCAAATTGATGTACTCAATCGACGGCAGGGAAAACAGAAAGGCCGGAACAGATCCAAAGACCTTATTAGCAGAAATGTCAAGTCGCCGAAGCTGACCAAACTTGTTCATCACCACTGGAACCTCAGATCTTAGAGAATTGTTCCTGAGCGTGATGATCTCGAGACTGTTCCCAAGAGAAGGAAACTTGGGTCCAATCCTGTTGCCACCCAAATTCATCTCTTGAAGATTAGCCAGAGCTCTCAGATCCGGGACGCTCCCCGTGATAGCATTATCAGCAAGAACAAGGCTCCTGAGACTGGCCAGTGAAGTGATCGAAGAAGGAAGGTCCCCCGAGATTGAGTTTGAACTCATGTTAAGTAGTTGGAGAGACCGGAACCGGTCAATTTTATGAGGCAGAGTACCCCACAACCCGAGGGACACAAGTGAAAGAACTTCCAAATTCGAGAGCTTTGTGATGATGGTGAAGAAAGTGTCGATAGAGAATTGTCTGGACAGTGTCTCTGAAGGAGAGCTCTTATTTCCAGTGACCGTTAATTCAGTTACTCTGTTGTTGTTGCAGACAACCTTGAGAGAAGAAGATGGAGGAAGGTAACAGAAGTTGGTCCAATTGGTCCATCCCCGGAGAGGGTCGGGGTATTCCAGAAGCTTCTGGACCTGGAAAAGAATCCTAGTTTCGCTCGGAGCTAGTTGTCCCGCGGCAGCAGGAATCCATACCATCATTGCAGGAATCAAGAAACAGAACGAGACCCGGAAAGTTTCCATTTCGAATGAGGAAATCAAAATTTTGTTTGAAGAACAGGAAATGAAAGAGAGTAGAGGTTAGCTAGAAACGGCTATTTTCTCGGGAAAGTGACAGAAAAAGAGCCCATCATTTCCTTCCAAGTACCCAAACAGAGATCTCAAGATTAAAGTTGACAGAAACAGAGCAAAGTGCTGATCTTACAATATGCAACTTAGGATACTACGTTGTTAACGGTAGATTTGAGAAGGGTCGAAGTCAACGAATCTCCGCAATGCAATCCATGGGCATGTGTGGCAAGGTACGTGAAGAGTGATGAGCAGCATTTTATTAGTAAATTATGAGTTCAAAGCTCGTTATCACATTAATAAATCATAAGAAGCTTTGAAATGCTAACTCTTCACATGACTTAGAATGTCACTGTTCATTTTTTATTGTATGACAATATTTTATTCTCCCCAGCTCTGAGACTGTAATACTTGATCCATTTCCTATATTGGGTTAGGATACTAGGTTCCATCTCCTCACATGCGGTATGAAAATACAGGAGATTATATATTTAAATCAAGTTTTGATATCATGTTGACATTGATACAACTGAATAATCAAGTCAAGTTGATAAATGGGAGTTTTAAAATATATATTGTAAGTGAAGTTCACATTTTTTTGAACATCCCTGAGTTTGATTAGATGAGCATCCTTTAAGAGGAAATTGCAAAATGTATGATGGGTTCTTTGTCCATAGTCATTCCTACTGAAACCACACAGAAGTGTATTATTTATTCTACAGAAACTTATAACTTGGAAGAGGCTTTAAACAAAAATTATGGTGCAGGACTCATGGGAGGGATAGGGTGATGACAAGGAGTTTGGGCAGCAAAATGACATCATTTGGGTCTTGAAATAAACCTGGGGTTAATTGTCCAAAACTACCTTAAAGATTCGTCCACAAATGAAATGATGTACAAAGTTTCGTCCATGCTGTATGGCTACACTATAATTTCGTTCACAGACTTCTGTTAGGAAAATTTAATAGCAACACTTAAAATGACTATTTTACCCTTGTGGGTTTGAATTGAATTTTATTATTTTTCCTGATTTCTGATTTCTTTTATCTAATTAATTTCTTTATTTTTTGTGCATCATTTCATTTGTTTACGAAACTTTAGGGTTGTTTTGGACAATTAACCCATAAACCTTCATGGCAAGTTCCAACCGTGGTTTGCTACTTCTGAACCATCTTCCTTTTATTTCATCTGTTACATGTGCCTTAAAGATAATGCTACTATATACTTGGGAACTGGATGCTGAACTTGATCAGATATATATAAGCACTGAAACTCCCATATATTGAATACTAGGGAGAAAAAAAGAAAAGAAAATATTCCTAGTAGTTAATTAACATACATAAACTGACAAGTTACCTCTAAACTTGATATGCTGAGCTCTTTTTAGCCAGTAGATTGTGTCAGATGCCACCCAGAGTTCCCCCAAACACTTCAGTGGGAGTTAAGGATCATATTATTAGGACAGTCCCAATGAAGCATTTCGGGGAACTCCCGGAGACAGCTAACTGTTGAACCTCTTCTTCGCCTGTTTTACTAATTAGTTAGTTCATGGTGAACCTGGTATACTTATAGTGATACGAATGTACCATGATTCCCCTAGATTGCAATGATTCTTCTAGATTGCAATATGCTAAGAATCAAACCAACCTCCAAGAACTGAACCTGGCCAGGCTTTTGCACTATATGAAGAGCTCATCAGATTCACACTGATGCTTGTGAGTTATGCATAAAAAGAAGAAGCAATATCTTGTTCTTTTTTTTTTCTGTGAACAAGGTAAATTTGGTGACCAGATTCTTGATAGGAGCTTTTGTGAAAAAGATAGGGTTTTGGAAGATGAGAAGGAGGTTTGGGAGAGATAAAAGGTATGCAAAAAGAATGGTATATGGCCGCAAATTTGCCTATTGAGTCTCTCAACCTGTCCAACCTAGCCAACGCTTGCGTCTAGGTTCACTTCCTAAATGGCTCTTCCCCTTGAAGTTTCCTCTACCCTTGGACATAATTCAAACGCCCAAATGGGCTGGTATAAATAACGGGGTTTGTCTCACCTCCTTACCAAGAAAGCAGAACAACCAAACAAACATCATCAGATGTCCCCTAGAGTTCCCTTGACCACTTCATTGGGGTTAGTCTTCACATATCTCCACTGAAGTGTTTGGGGGAACTCCCGGTGTCATTTGATATTAAACCTCGAAAAATAGTAGTTAACTTGTCAGAAGTCTCCTAGAGTTCCCTTGACCACTTCATTGAGATTAGTCTTCACATATCTCCACTGAAGTGTTTGGGGGAACTCCATGTGTCATTTGATACTAAACTCAAAAAATAGTTTCCGACTCATCAAAAGTCTTCTAGAGTTCCTTTAACCACTTCATTGAGATTAATCTTCACATATCTTCACTGAAGTGTATGGGGGCACTCCAGGTGTCATTTGATACTAAACTAAAAAAATAGTGTCCAACTCATCAGAAGTCTCCTAGAGTTCCCTTGACCACTTCATTGAAATTAATCCTCAGATATTTTCACTGAAGTGTTTGGGGGAACTCTTGGTGTCATTTGATACGACTAGAGATAACTTAAAACCGTCCATATTTTTGACTGGTAATACCTATGATTTTACAAAACCTATTTAAATTTATTTCTATCATGCCCTTATTTCAGTTGTTGCTCATACATTTTTGTCTTGTTTTACAAGTTTTTGCTTACAGGTTAGTATGTTGCACCTTGCCTGCATCTTCTTGTTCACTTGTGACCGAGTCATTTGAGTTCCAAATATTAATCGAATGAAGACTGTTGATGAGAGGGAGTTTATAGCTTATACATATTATGTAAAAGACATTAATTGTTGTTGAGGATATATATCACGTGATGTTACTCATAACATTTTCGATGACCTCGTTGTTCATAACATTTTATATGTTTGTGTTAACCCACAAGAACACATTACGTAAATATATGTCTTGTTTTATTCGAATCTGCATTAGTAATTATTGTTAATTTTGGGGAGGTTGAAAGGAAAAGAAAAAGAGGAGATATTTGGAGAAGAGAAACGAAGAGAATAGATGGGTGCTGCGAATGTCCATAACTAAATATTCTATGCAGTGGTCCATCTAATTTAGCCCACAATCTCGTCTATGTTCACTCCATGCCACCAATTCCAATTTAATTAGCTCTTGTTCTGTGATTATTACTTCATTAATTTGTTTCACTTAATCAAATCATGAAGCGGCTGAGGGTTGAAGGAATGGTTTTACCTGTTTACAAACAACACACGTATTTGAAAGAATTGAATCAAAAAACATGAAATAAGATTACCAAGCCCTACAAATTCAAAAATATATATGTTCAACAATATTAGTGCTGCAACTGGTCTTCAACGACGTCGCATTGCACCTTCTTCGCGATCTCTTTAGCAACGACAACCTCCACCGGCGGTGGACCACCGACAGCCCATGTTTTTCCTGCTGTTTGTGGCCCTCCGGGCATGCAAAAAGGGAAGGGACGACGATACTGAGGGAGGGTGTTCACAATGTGCCCAAGTCAACTGGGTCTCACGATTTAGTTGTTTGCATTATAAATACATTGTTTATGTATGTATTTTCTTTTACCATATTATCGATATAACTCTCGTCATAAAAACAAGCTCTGCTAGGGTTTTTAAAATTTTGTCGCCGTACGCAACATTATAGTTATGGCTATGATAATTGCCATGGCTTATGCTATGCTTCTTATTCTCTTCTCTATCCACCCTCTTCTCTGCACATCTCCTTTGGGTCATGTGAGAGTTTTTTCTGTTAGGGTTCCTCTCGAGCCGCCGTTAGTCACCGCGTCGTTGACTCTCCCTCGCTACCATCGACGCGTCTCCCGATCCTATTCGGTTTCCCATCTGCAATTCTGATGGTTGTCATCTGGCTCACCTCGGCGTCAACCAACCTTCAAGCCGCCTGAAGCCGTCAACGTCTATGCAGGGGCCGCCGTAGCCCCTGAAGTACCTCTAAAGCCGCCGCTTCCATCTCTAATACTGCCACTGGCACGTCCTTCTCCCTGGCCTCCACCATCGCACCCTCCTCGACCCGTCTCTCGATTCTGGATCTGGCTAATCGAGTGAGTCTTTTTTTTTATAGATTTTTTCTTTGCAGGGTCACCGACTATTGCATAGAGAATAATGATGAACCGGCTGAGCATCAGGGACTTACCCTAGGAGGGGTCCCTAGACGATGCTTTGCCTCCCACCATCACTATTGTTGAGATCCTTCAAGATTTCACCATTACTGTTGAGGTCTTTGATCTCCGGTACCCCATTCCCCTCTTCATATTCTGTCTCTGCTCATGGGGCGTCAAAATACCGTTTGTAACGGTTATGGTACTACAAGGATCAGAGAACCATTGTTCATCCAATCTGTCTTTTCGTGGTTGGGGAGCCTGTTCCTTGACGCACAGTAATGTAATTACTTTTTCGATTGATAAAGTTGCAACTTTCGCTCAATAAATAAATAAATTCTCGTCCACTTGTTTATATAATCATCTATGTCATTTTAATCCACTTTATTCGATTCAGAACCTTGCCGTGGGTTTATTTGTCACCTCCAATAGAAATGGACGATGCTGCTATCTTTTTCCTCTCTCAGAAAAAATTAGGGTTTCAAGAGCGCGATGATGAACATGTTACAGATCTCAGTGGTGAGTCCCAGCATGATCGTGATATGATTGAGGGAGATTGTACCCCAAGTACCTCAATTTCCCCTCATCGTGTACAAGAGCGCGCAACAAGGCCACGAAGAGGAAGGGGAAGTGTGTTCAAGACCGAGTAGATTCCATTATCCAAATTGACAACACAACGTGTGAGAAGGCCAAACCTGTATGCACTCTAGACGCCAAATTTGACAAATACTGTGAAAATATTAGTGAACTACAGAGCGTAGACGTGTCAGACTCCAACGAGGAGCAGGCGGTCAATCACGCGAAAATGTTGTCTTTATATTTCTCACAATGTGAGAAGATCCAGAAACAAATTGACTCCCTCCAATAAAATTGTAATACTTTGACGAATTAATGAATGTATTATTTGATTTTTATGATTTTTTATTAATTACAAGTTGAAGTTTAATTTGTATCTTAGTTAATTTATTTTTTATTAATTAATTTTATCAATTTTATTTAGTATTTACTGCTTTAAATCTGAATTTAACAAATTGAGTAAAATAATAATTAGGGCAAAAGTCATCTCAATTCCCTAACTATTGAGTTAGCGTCAATTTAGTACCCTAACTATTTTTAGTGTCACCTCAATACCCTAGAATGTCAATTTGTGTCACTTTAGTACCCGTCGTCAACTTTCCATCCATTTTGGATGGAAAATGCTTGAAAAGTCCAAAATACCCCTCACTAACAGTCAAAATTTCAAAATATGCCATTGGTTTTCAAAATTTCTTTTTATTTATTTATTTATTTTATAAAAAACATTTTTATTTTCAAAAATCTGTTTTTATTTTATAAAAATTAGAATTTATTTAAAAATATTAATTTTTTATTTTATAAAATCAGTTTATATTTTTAAAAAATATTTTTTATTTCAAAAAAACATATTTTATTTCAAAAAATTATATATTATTTTCAAAAATCAGTTTTTATTTTTAAAAATCAGTTTTTTTTAAAAAAAAATCAGTTTTATTTTACAAAAAATCTGTTTTTATTTATAAAAAGCATATGGGAATTGATGAAAAATTATTTTTATTTTAAAAAATTCAGTTTTTATTTAAGAAATTTATTTTTATTTTCAAAAAATCAAATTTTAATTTAAAAAATACATAAAAATCAATTTTATTTTTTAATATTTTATTGTTTTTTTAAAAACCTTTTTTTTGTTTTAATTCATATATATTTTTTTCAATTTTATACCCTTCCATCTGCATCTGATTTCATTTTAACCTCACAACACATATTCACGCACACAACCCTAGCATCCCCATCTCTTCTTCACCCTAGCCTCCGGCGAGGTCGTCTTTGTCTCCGGCAAGCACAACTCCAGCTCCGACGAGGTCGTCTTCGTCTCCGGCAAGCACAGCTCCAGCTCCGGCGAGGTCATCTTCGTCTCCGGCAATCACAGCTCCAGCTCCGGCGAGGTCATCTGCTCCAGCCAGATCTGGTGTCGTGCAGGAGCTCGGATCCACGGCCACCGGCGCTGTGCAGAAGCTCCTCCACCAGGGCGAGGTAACCTGGTTCATCAACGGCGACTTTGATGTTGCTTCCATGGATGCGAAACCAGATCTACGGTCTAGTAGTCCAAGCCGATTTTTTTCCCTAACATTGATGGGTATTATTCTGTTTTTTTTTTTGTTTTGGATTCGTCAGATCTGGAATATGAAATTGAAAAAAAAACTCAATTCTAGTATGGGTTTGGGAAAAAACTCAGAAAATGGTCATGAAGAATAAGGAAATGAACAGATGCAGGATTGGAAACATCAAATTTTGTTGAAAATCCATGTAAGAACAAAGATGTGTGCATGTTGTGTATAGAGGTTGAAGAAGGGTACTAAATTGAAAAAAAAAACGAGCTCGTGGCAAAGGTTGAAGAAAGGGTATTCTATTGAAAAAAAAGTAAAAATGAAATGGAATTTAATAAAGATATGAATAAAAAATATAAAATGATTTATGTATAAAAATGGATTTTTTTAATAAAAACTGAATTTTTAAAAATATAATCTGATTTTTTATGTACTTTTAAAATCAAAATCTGAATTTTTGATTTAAAAATATTAATTTTTTAAAATAAAAATAATTTTTCATCAATTCCCATATGCTTTTTATAAATAAAAAAAGATTTTTTTTTAAAAAATAAAACAGATTTTTTAAAAATAAAACTGATTTTTGAAAATAATATATGATTTTTTGAAATAAAATATGTTTTTTTTGAAATATAAAATATTTTTTTTTAAATATAAACTGATTTTATAAAATAAAAAATTAATATTTTTAAATAAATTCTAGTTTTTATAAAATAAAACATATTTTTGAAAATAAAAATATTTTTTATTAAATAAAAGACAATTTTCACCTCAGTACCCTAACTATTGGGTTTTCGTCAATTCAATATCCTAACTATTTTTAGTGGCACCTCAATAACCTAGAATGCATTTTTTTTCACTTTGATACCTAACTTGAATTTTCCATCCATTTTGGATGGAAAATGGTCATGTGCTTGGCATGACCCCAATTTTTTAAAAAATTCCGAAATTACCCTTATGAACAATTAAATCTTAAATCTTTTTCTCTTTAATTCTCATCCACTTTCACTCTAATCTAAACCCTTTCTCACTCTCTATTTCTCGTGCCTCAGAGCAACCCTTTGTTGCAGCTCCGCCGTATTTTTCATCCACAAACTGGGGGCTGGGGCGGTGGGAGGCGGGGAGGTTGACAGCACCGGCCAGGGGAGGCTGGGGCGAGGAGAGGTGAACGGACGTGTGGGACGGTACTGTGAGGGCGGTGGCGGTGGGAGGCGGCTCGGCAGTAGATCTGGCCGGAGGGTTGCGAACCGTGGCCAGGGACCTTTCGATTTGGGAGTTTTTCGATTTGGAGCTTATCACTCTCTTGGTGTTATGCATAGAGAAGATGCCAAGCTCAAGGCTATTGATTTTGGTCTCTCTATGTTCTTCAAGCCAGGTTTGTTTGTTTTTGTTTTTTTGCTATTTGGGTATTTTTTATATTTTCAAGCCAAGCTCATTGGAATGCTTTTATTTTGAGATTCATTTTGTCGTTGTTAAGCTGTGAAGGAGGCTGGGTATCAAATGAGTGTTTTGATTTATTTTTTTTCTGAAATGGGTATATGATTTTACTCACAAATATTCCATTTTTACTGAAACTTTAGCAGGTTTGTTCATGGAATGATGAGGGAGGGTATGAATGAGCAAGCTTTGTTCCCAGAAGCTTCAGGGATTGTCAGGAGCTTATTACCAACTGGAGACAGCCAATTTGGGAGAGAAAGGGTCTTAATCTGAAAATGGTTATTTGTAATGGGTGGGTTAGTAGCTTGTAGATGGTCTGGTAGTGGATTAGTTTTTTTTTTTGTTGAACATCACAACTTCAATTTATGTGTTGATGAACTGGGTTTGTAGCGTATTGTTTCAGTTTTTGTGTTTATGATGTAGATTGGAAATGGTGCTGTTTCAATTTCTCTTATCCGTGCAATCTTGAACTTCACCCTACAGTTCAATCTGATGATAATGTTGTTTACTTGAATTGACAAAAGAAAAATGAATTTAATAAGATCTGAAAATTAAAACTGATTCTGAATAATTAAAACTGATTTTTAATAATTAAAATTGATTTTGTAATAATTAAAATCTGATTTTTTTTTAAAAAATAAATATGATTTTTAAATAAAAAATGATTTTCTTAAGTAAATTCTGATTTTTTTAAATAAAATATGATTTTTTTATATAAAATATGATTTTTTTAAATAAAATATGATTTTTTTTATATAATATATGATTTTTCTTAAATAAAATATGTTTTTTAAATATAAACTGATTTTATAAAATAAAAAAATTAATTTTTTAAAGAAATTCCAATTTTTATAAAATAAATAAATAAATAAAAAGAAAATTTGAAACCAACGGCATATTTTGAAAATTTAACTATTTGTGAAGGGTATTTTGGACTTTTCAAGCATTTTCCATCCAAAATGGATGGAAAGTTGACGGCGGGTACTAAAGTGACGGAAAATGTCATTCTAGGGTATAGAGGTGCCACTAAAAATAGTTAGGGTATTGAATTGACGAAAACCCAATAGTTAGGGTACTGAGGTGAAAATTGCCCTAAAATAAATTACTAAATAAAAAGAAATTTTGAAAACCAATGGCATATTTTGAAATTTTGACTGTTAGTGAGGGGTATTTTGGACTTTTCAAGCATTTTCCATCCAAAATGGATGGAAAGTTGACGGCGGGTACTAAAGTGACGGAAAATGTCATTCTAGGGTATTGAGGTGCCACTAAAAATAGTTAGGGTACTGAATTGACGCTAACCCTATAGTTAGGGTATTGAGATGACTTTTTCCCTAATAATTAATTATACAATCATCATCCACTCAACACCTCTGCAAATCATGATCCACATATGCGATTCCCTCACTGTAAAACTTAGTTCAGATTCAGAGGTTTAAATCATAAATCATGCTAGTCACTATATGATTTGCGTATCATGATCTCCATATGTGATCCGCTTATGATATATACTCTTATAATATGAGCATCACCCAAGAAGTTGCAAGTAACATCACGATAATTTGAGCCAACACAAGTACAACCCGAAATTCAATTCCAAGGGGATTTTGAGTTTCATATTTCCAATTCAATTTTTATTTTGTGTTTGGAAAAGAGATCATTTTGGCTATTAAGTAATTAATAATTCATTTTCTCATAAAAACGATAGAAGTGAATAATAATAACACGGTTTTGAAAATTATTAAAAAAAAATTATACATATTTATTTATTAAATGAATATATAAACATATATACCCTATTTTCTAGATTTTATAGTCTTTTTAAGAGAACGATTTTTTTTTTACAATATACAATTATTACGTGTAATCAAGAATTATTAATTTACGGGGACTCAAACCCTAATGATCAATTAAAAATATCGTTAACCACCGGATAAGATTTAACCTCAATATAAGTGAATGAAAAGAATTAGGAAGCAATGGATGCTAAAATTGAAGTATACATTCAAAATGTGGTAAACTTGCAAGTAGCAATATTAGTAGTGGGCATCTGGAAGCGGCAGAGAGGACAGTAATGGCTTTTGTTGAGCCTCCTGAGCGAGCAATGCTCGTGAAACACGTGTAAACACGGCATCCTCACCACCGTGGACCCCGCCTCGTAGTCCTCCCAGCATATGCTGCAGCTCTTGTCCGGCAACGCCACATGGTGTCGCCGTCTCTTGCTCTCTCCAACACTGTCGTGATCGCGATCAGCCTCCTCCACTCTCCCCCTCTTCAGTAACGCCGGCACCATCCCCTGCGACCCTCCAGAATACACGTTATTGAACCTGATCTCGATGCTCGCCGACATCCGCCGCCCCCTGCTGGCGGCCGCCCTCTGCCCGTGCCGGAACAGCTCGTCCACGACCTCGCGGTGCAGGGTACAAGGGACGCCCAGGAGGTACAGATCGCTGCGAAGGCGGCGGTACGACGCGTCGTAGTCCTTGAACACCGACATGTCCAACGCTGTCTCCAAGCGCCTGGGATGATGCACGACCCCCTCCAAAACGGCGTCGCCTGGGGGCGTCAGGCGGATGTAGCGGTGGCGAAGAATCAACTTGATGTGGAGGCTCGCTTGCCGTGGCTGCTCGTCAGGGCAGTCGGGGTAGCTGGGTTGCCATACCTCCACTTTCTCGATTTCCTCCTCAGGGAAGCCACCGGAATGATCCATAACTCTGCTCAGATAGGAACTTAATTGGGAGAATTTTTTGGGTCAGTGTAGTGTACTGGTCACTGTCAGTCAGACCTATTTATAATTGCGTTAAGTAGCAGTTTAGGAAACTATCTATGTTACTTCTCTAACACGTAATCTTAATCTGCAAGTAATTATAATTTTATTTCTTTTCGTTTCTTAAAATATAATAATATAAAACCAACTACATGAAAAACTATCTCGTTTATCGGTTTATGTATATGTTTTAAGGAAAAAATTACGCATATGCCCAACCAAAGATAGGGTCTCGCTCAAAATTCTCTAAATTACTATAGTAGACACCATGCTCTATTTTTTTTTTTGAGCCGAAGATGCAACTTTATTGACCGAAAAAACAATTATATTATAGTACGTCGAGTAACAAGCTCTCCAACCACGAAAATGACAGATTGAACAAACAATAGTTCTATGATACATATAATACCATGATCGTTACAAACAAGTATTTTGGTGCCCCCCTGGGCAGAGACAGAATAAGAAGGGCGGAAGGAGGTACGGGAAATCCAAAGGGATCTCAACAGTAATGGTGATGGCGGGAGGCAAAGCATCGTCATAGGACCCCTCCCAGGGCCAGTCCCCGATGCTCTGTCGGCTTTTCATTCCTCCTAGCGGGGCTGTTTCCCCACCCTTGCCTAAATGGGAGAACTCGTCTTGATTCAAGTGCCTTGATCGATCCCTCAACATTCCTCCCGGAGTTGCGAGGGCCGCCGGGATAGAATCAGAGGCACGTCGGCTGGCGTTAGTCCCGACTTTAGACCACATAACGGTAGGGAGAAAAGGATCGCACCGTGAAGAGGAGGCAACCCTATAGCCCGCTCTGCCAGTGAGAGGAGGAACCAGGGCCAGGGTCGGAGCAGAACATGGTGAAGGCGCAACCCTAGAAAGCGCGTCACTCGGGAGAGGAAGAGGCAGAGCAAGGTCTTGGAAAATTTGGGCGGCGTGGGGGAAGGGCGTTGCTTGAGAAGGACGCAACCAAGGGACGCCGCGCTGGCCGTCCTATCGGTGGGGGCCAAGGAGGTGGGGACAGCGATGGCTTCTTCAGTGGTAGCTGCAAAGGTAGTGCCGGAGGAGAAGGATGCGCTGAAGAAATCCCGTGTATAGGTCGCTTCGACGTCCTCCCACGCCAGGTTTTCAAAAGTGGATTCACAAGAGGAGACGATAGAGGCGTCAAGGGAAAAGTCTACATCGGAGATACTGTGACAAAACCGACAGGGAGAGTAGCAGCAACGTCAACGAGATTGTCGCGTCAAGGATAAGGCTAGAAAGCACCATAGTCGCAAGGGTATGGCAGCTAGGGCTAGGATTTGCTCTCAAGTTACGAGAGAGTTGTTTATTCACTTTCTTATATAATTTTTTTTATATGAAACCGAGCATTCACGTATCAATCGAATGTCAAATAATGCATACAAGTCACGGACTGACATCATGCTCTATTTGAGAAGCCAACTAACACAATCCTTTTTTTATCAACGATTTTTTTTTTTATAAAAAGACCAAGTTTTCAAAATGAAAAAAAGGTAAAATGCAAAGAAGGGCTAAGGAAAATCCTTCAAGATACCATCTTAAGCATGCCTTACAGTCCTCAAACCTGAACAACAATCTCAACAAAGTGGGTACAATACAAAACTATAAACCCATAGTTTGCCTGTAAACTAACAAAAAGTAAACATAAGCCAACGATGGCTTAAGTACCGAACAACAATTGAACCCTAAAACAGACTACCAAGAGATTCAATAAAACAGTCGAGGTCTAATAACCTAGGTTTAACAAACTTGAAGCTCAAAACAAAAAACTTAGGTCTGATACCCGGATTTGACAAACTTGAAGCCCAAATAAACCTCCAGAGAGCAAAATCTAGTCTTAAACCGAACAAGTAATAAGAGATCTATCTCATCGATACCATCTTCTCAGCGAGTAAGATAGACAACAACATGCTGACAGTCAACACTGCAAACAACAGAGATAATCTGGTGCACAAAGTCACCGAAACACTAAAACCCTAAAAATTAAATCCAGACGATTTTAATAAAGGTCAAAGACCCAAACCACCTATTGGGGGCCAATACCACAACCGACGAGGTCCACGGCAACAAATGACGGGGAAACCATGAAATCAGACTAAATCTAGTAAAGGGAAAGTGAAAAGTTATTACGAGAACAAAAAAGACAGATGAAGCTAGAAAGGCCTTACCATAGACCCCACCTTAAACAGGTACATGACGATCTCCTAAACCAGCAACAAAAGTACAGGGTTGGAACAGTGAAGACCTCTTGCAAGCATCTTCGAAAATGGTGAAAAATTTGAGCAACAACTTGAAAGGCCAATAGATGATCTATCCTAGAAGTTGTAGCACAACCCTTGGGTTTTGGAAAATCAGAACCAAAAGAGCATGCTCGGGTAGCTGGCCGGCTGGTGGAAGAGCAAGAGCTCCAAAGCACTCCACCCGACCAGTACGAGTTCCCCTCCAGAAAACCAACATGGCTGGAGCAAGTGACACCCACACCAAACGCTGCTATGTGAGACGACCGGTGAACGGAGCCAGATCTAGAGGGCCCGTCTAACAAAGGTGCGAAGACGTGACGAAGAAGCCAATCCGATGAAGTTCACCCCGATCTACAACCTAAAAGGTCGAGAAGCAGCTCCCACTGAGGAACCACACCAGAAAGCGATGGAGTCGAGGTTGGGACGGCGGGAGAAGTGAAAACGAGAAAAAAGGAAAGAAAAAACGCAAGGAAGGGAAGAGGGAGGGGAATAGTCACCGCCGGCCACAGTCTTGGCCAGAGCTGGCGTGGACAAGCGGCGCGACAGTAGGAAGGTTTTAGTGTTTTAAGCGAGTGAGTTAATCCTTGAGAGAAAAGTTATACCACACTACATAACACAATCCTTGAACATCAATTTTTTTTTGTGATCAAAGACATTAAATAAATTATTTAGAACAATATGAACCTAATGATTATAAATTTATAAATTTTAGACACCGTTTAGAAAAAAATCGAATTTTTTAAAGACCATGTAGCGCGCTTTAGGTGGTTGATCGCAACTCTCGAATCACCGAACCACAATTGTGAGTCACAGTTCGGTACGCGAATCACGAACCATGATTTAATGATTTGCGAGTTGCTCACTATTTGAAAAGTGATACGCATGTTATCAGTGCTCTGATATGATAATGATTTGTAATAGTAAAACTTTAATTAATTGTCAAATTATGTTACTTTTATTAGTTGTTTATAATCCTTACTTTTAGTGATGTTGATACTCTATATTTTGATTTAAAAAATGTGTAATATAGATTCATTTTTTTTTTTAGTACAGATTCATGTTAAAATTTATATTCAACGTTATATTATACATAACATAAAAGCATAATATTATAAATGAAATACAAATGCAAACATAATATTAAATACAAATGAACATAATAATAATGAGGTCGCCGACTTCCTCCATGAAGTCATCGCCATGTCTTTTCCGGCTGATGTCCGGTCCCCTCTCCCGGCTAATGTTCGGTCCATCTCCCCTTTTCTGGTGCACATCCCCACACGTTGGCCCCACCCCTCCTCATCCTAGGGGCCTTCACTACTTTCTCGTCTACGAAGATCTCTGTCGGGGGTTGCCGTCTGTTTCCCATGACCTTGCTCTGGGTGTCCTGCCGGGCGGCGCGTTCCGGTGGTTGCTGTCTGCTTCTCCAACGCAGGGCCCACAACCGCTACACCTGCCAGGGAAGCCGACATCATTGTACCCGCCCCCGTGGCCTCCACCGAGGCTTTAGGGTTCGATGATTTTCTGGTTTCGTTTTATTTTTCCTATGTTGTTCTTTATTGCAAGGATGTTGATTCGAGAGCGAAGGTTCGTGGCTTCTACCCAAGGATTCAAGTAATTTTTTGGGCAGCGATCCCTGAATTACTATCGTCGTTCTGACGTCCACAAGTTCGGTGCTACAACAAAATAAATGTGTCGCCTTCGGGGGACCCAATGGTGTACATGCCCTACCTTGAGCAGTGCTCGTCAGTACATCTACCATTGTCGCTCCGACACCCACATGTTTGGTTTTATAGCTAAAGAAAAGTGTCGCCCTCGGGTGACCCAGCGGTCCACAGACCCTACCTTGAGCAGTGGTGATATTCAGTACCCTTTAATTTTTGCTTGCCCTAGTGGCCCACTCAAACGTCGTCTTAGACGACCTAATGTTAACAGAATAGCGCACCATTGTGTTCTTACTCTATTCTACGTGGTCAGGGGTTTCATCCTGATGCACTCGTTTTGTAATTGAAATTACATTAATGAAAATTTTATCATTACTAAAATAATAATAATAATAATAATATCCAAAATTTAAAGAAAAATATACTAGCATAACATAACAATAATAACACAGGAACATAACCAACCGTCTCTTATTTTGCATCGATATAAAGACGTCATATCGATGTGTTTTGGAGGTCCTCTCACCACTCGTATTTGGTGAACTTCATGCCCACGATGGTCTCCTAGTCCTCCTTGGTGGCAGCTAGGAGGCACTCATCAGAATACCTGTGTCGATTTTACTGCCCATGCTCTCAATATATATGGTCGAACCTCAGGTGCTTCTGAATATTCTTTCCAAAATGGTCTTGTAGATGTGTGTCAGCGTTTCATAGAGTCGGCGACGTCTGTGACTCTGTTCGTCATTGCTATTAGCACTGAAACTCTATAGAACGCTAATCTCGATGACTATCTGTGTAGTGATAACTTCAATCAGTGTTGACGGTGGGGTTGTCGAGTTCATCGATGACACTAATCAATGTTTTCCTAATTTCACGTGTTCCTACTCGAAAAACAAGAATATATATGAAGTTGTTGGCTCTAAGTTTGTAATGTCTGCAATCGCCTCCAAACAATCCACCAACGTAGAAAGACGATTGGTGGACAAAAAGGGAACATTATGCTTGGAAAAAACATCATCAGTCGAGATATTAACCGACATATATGATGTCGATCAAGTTTTATCGACTAGGGTTCATCAAATTTAGATATGGTCGGTGAAATAAAGATTCATTGGATAAGTTTGAGTCTTCATCGATAATATATGGTTTGTCGGTTCCGTCATTTAGTAGGACGAAGAATTTGACATCGTCTCCCAAGAAAACCTACACGACAAAAATTGTTCATCGCCCAATAACTCCTACCCAAAAAATTGGTTTCTTCATTAAACAATGCTTACACAACATGCGTCATTTCGTTGATACTGAACGCTTACACAATGAATAGGCTTCGTCGTTGAAGGTTAATTTTTTTTTGTTGAAGGACAATTACACGACAAGCACTTTATCATCCCCAAAGTAAGCTTTAATGATAGACTATGGTTCGTTGCCCGAATGATCTTACACGAAGAATTCTGTTTGTCGTATGTGTGTGGTTGCACGGCGGAATACTTAGTCGCCCAAGTAACATATCATATTTGTAAATCGTGCAACCAAACGAGCATTACCAACTAAAATTTATAAAACAATACCAACTAAAAATAAAGAGTGAGTATCAAAGAAAACATTACAACATGAATCCTAAGTGTTTGAGTACCCTTCATTGTGCTCTCGCTCACGATGGATGACCCCCAAAAGTTGAGTCAATTGTGCGCATTGGTCCTCGATAGCCTGCCTGCGAAGGGCTTTCGAGGCGATATCTTCCTCTAATTCTATGAGACGACGTCCCATCTCTACTATATATGGATATAAATCCACAGATGTAGTGTTCGAGCAACCTACCTGTAAGAACCACTCCCGGTCAACGCCAGTCAAAGCGGCGAAAAACGGGAAAATTTAAAATTTTGGGACAGACACTTATATGAACCTAAATTTGACCCCGAGGGTCATACCGGACTTAAGTTAACCCCGATATCGACCAAAGTGAGCTCTGGGGGATTCAGGGCAACTTTCTGACCAATTTGGGAAAGGTTGACTTTTTGTTGGAAAAGTCAACCGAGCGACGTTTTGGTCCGTTCGAGACCCGTTTTGGATCCAAAAATCTTATCCGTCGTTACAGCGGTCTTAGTTGAGCCATTTCCTTGTAGCCCGTGAAGTTTCGTAATTTCTTGGAATATGGGCCCGTTCGGGGCCCGAGACGGCCGAATTTCACGAATCTGACAGAAAAATATCTATAAAGATATTTTCTAAAGAGGTGGGACCCACTTGCCACTTGTCACACAAGTGGTGGTGTTAGGTATTTTTGAACAAACAAAAAGGAATGAGTGGTAGTTTGTAAATAAGAAGAGATTGGTTTGGTTTTTAAAACAAATTAAAAGGAAATGAAAGGGGAAGTGTCGGCCAAATCAAAAAAAAGAAGAGAAGGAGGAGAGACAAAGAAGAGAGAAGAAGGAGAAGAAGAGAAGGAAAAGAAAAAGGAAAAAGGGTTAGGGCTTTGCGATTTCCCGACGATCCAACCGACGGATCGTCTCAACGGTTGAAGAATCGAGCTCCCGTCATCATTCCCTACGCTGAGAACCTATTCGATTTTCGTTTTGATATGTTTAAAAGTTATGTTTTGGGTTGACACGAGTTAACTATGGATGAGTCGAGGTGTGGGGTTCGTTAGGAGCGTTTTGGAGCGAAAAATGATCGGTTTCCGGTGACCGGAGGCTCGGGGGAGCTCCGTCCACCGTGGGTGGTGGCTGGCCGGAGCTAGGACCGGCCGCCATGGTGGTGAACCGGTCCAGCCACCCACGGCTAAGGGTGGCCGAGTGGGGCACACGTGTCGGGTCTCGGGTTTTTCGTGTTCGAGTGGTTTAGGACGATCCCCAAGTCGTTAATTCACACCCGGAACGAATTTTGGAATTAAATTGTAAAAGTTGGAAATGACGGGTTTAGAAACTTTAAACGCAAATTAAATTGCTCGGAAGTCGAAATTTGATTCCGTCGATTGCGTTGGAACCCTTGAATTATTATAAGATCTTAGAAATGAAAACGGGAATTTTCGGAGCCCCGAAAGGGCGTTTTCCAATCCCGGGCAGATTCGCCGAGCCGGGCGAATCGGGCCTTTCCGGGCCCATTATTGACAATGTCGAGTAATTGGGAAGTTTGGGAGTGATCGACATTACCGGGGTTGCATTTGGGCGTCTAATTCTTTAAATTCAGTTTTTGCCTGCGAACTTAAAAAGTGTATTAACTGTGATCTTGTTAGATCGTGCCGAGGACCGCGGAAAGGGAAAGCTAGGCGAGTGATCGTGAGCACGCCAGAGCTTGGTCGGGAACTTTTGGGAAAGCGTACGAGGTAGGGAAAAGTAGCCGGATCTCGGCCTTGACTAGGGAAAGTTAACAGTAGAAATGCATGTGACACGTGGTAGTGTCGTAGGATGAGTAAATTTATCGAACACTAGAAATGCAGGCGACAGTTAGTGGTGTCGTATGATACGTGAACGTATCGAACAATAGAAAGGAATGCGACACTTAGTAGTGTCGTAGGATAAGTGAGCTTATCGAACAATAGAAATACTGGTGGCATTTGGTTGTGCCCGGAGGTTGATTGAATTGTTTGTGTGTCTTGGGTGGCCATGAGTGCCCGTGGGGAGTTGAATTCGTATTTTACCGCTGCGTGTCTTGGTTGGCCATGAGTGCCGGTGGGGAGTTGAACCCGTATTTTACCGTTGCGTGTCTTGGGTGGTCAGGAGTGCCTTTGGGGTGTTGGACTCGTGTTTTTACTGTTTGTGTGTCGTGGGTGTCAGGTGTGCCTTTGGGGTGTTGAACCCGTGTGTTGCTGTTGGTGTGTCGTGGGTGGCCATGTGTGCCTTTGGGTGTTGACCCGTGTATTACTGTTGGTGTGTCGTGGGTGGCCATATGTTCCTTTGGGGTGTTGAACCTTGGGTGTTGATTGTGATTGCCTGAGGTTGGGGCCCGCCTGACAATAAAGGGGTCCTGTGGTCGCGCGCATGGGGGTTGGCTAGCCTTCCGACTAACCATCGGTAAAGTTGTGCATTCTTCTGCCTGAGGTTGGGGGCCCGCCTGACAATAAGGGGGTCCTGTTGTCGCGCGCGTGGGGGTTGGCTAGCCTTCCGGCTAACCACCGGTAAAGTTGTGCATTATTCTGCGATGAAGGGCGGCTCCCCTTCCGACTAGCTATCAGAAAAGTATTGCGGTATACGTCGTGAACAGGTCGACCGCCTGGCACGACTGCGTGTCGGGGAAAGTTGCGTGGGGCAGGCTTGAGCCCAGCCGGTTAGCAACCGGCACTGAGCAGCTGGAGTGCGATCCTTTGTGATCTTGTTTGGTGTGCGATCCTTTGTGATCTTGGGTGTTGCGTGGTTATCTTTTGTGTCTTTGGTGGAGGTCGTAACCGCTGTGTCGGGTCTACATTACGTGTCCGGGTGTTGAGTTGGTTGGGGAAAGTAACAGTTCGTGTGTCAGTCGGGTTACTTGAGTTTGGGGATAGTAGTCCCCGGTGTTTGGGTTGTTGTTGGTGTTTCCGGCATTTTCTGCTAGTATGCCGTAGTCAGTCTGGTATCCGTGGTGGTGAGCGAACGCTCACCCCTAGCTGCTTTTCGTACATGTACTGATCGCGAGATGGACTAGGGGAACTCTCGAAGCGTGAAGAGCTGGGAGTGGGAGTCCGGGTTTCTTTTTGGGATTTTAGCGACGTACGCTTTGGTTTTTGTCCGCTTGTTTTGGACATACTTTAAGTTGTAAAATATTATCTTGTTTAACTTAAATGATAATTTTAAGTGGTTTACTAAAATGTTTAAAAATTGTTTTACTGTTTCATCGTTCGCGTTCCGGGTTCGGTTATACCGAATTCGGGGCGTGACACTACCACTTCCGTGGGTGTTAAAAGAATGACCTTCCTCCAAACTCCCAACTGCACTCTTCCTTTTCGACCGCCTAACTTATCAGAGAACGTGTTATTTTGGAGTATATCAGACACTACGGTTTGGGATGAGGCCACACAACCTAATTCTAACTATTGCATGACAATTCGGACGTGATGGTGTCATTATTGAGGAAACAATCGAAACCCTCCAAATCATCGCAAGTTTAATATGTTCGTGTTTCCCTGTCGAGGTACAATTGATAATTGTCAAACATTGATAAAGAATGCAACCTTCAGGGCTACGACAACTGTGTACCCATGATTTATAATACTCAAGTTCTATGTATTAAAATAGTAATTATGACTCAATGATACCCAATGTTTAAATAATTCTCAATATGTATTTCAATTTGTTGGATTTATGGTCTAGGTAAATCTAGATATTACAATACATTATCATTTGTGCTTAATAAGAATAGCACTTTACATTATCATTTGATGAAAGGTTAATCTTATGAATAAATTACTCTTCCTAAGATCATCAAAGTGCGTGGCTTGATTGTAGAACTCTTAGAGTATAAGGAGACTTAATCATACATCCCGATGATTGATTGATGATCACATTTTACTAACCATGAATAAAAAAAAATATGAAGTCAATATCATAGATGATGATTGGGGAGTTAGTACTAGATGACTCACATTGAGAATGACTTAAATTCTATGACCTTGAAGTCACCATGGATATTTATAAGGTTGCGTTCATACTTTGATACAATCAAACATCGTCTTTAATCAGACAATCATAAATCTTGTCAGTGGGTATGAAATAAAAAATGGCAGGAGTATGAGGGATTGTCGTTGGGATTGTCCCTCGTGATACAAGCATGAGTAGATATCAGCGGGGCCTTTTATGAGTAAGATTGTAGAAATGCATGACCGTGCGTATTGACTAACGAGTTGTTACTCATAGTCTACACGGGATCAAGAAACGAAGGATTGCAATATAATAAAGATGACATTTTTATACCTTATGTTCAATCAAAATATTATAAAATACAAGGCCTTATGGACAAAATGATAATAGGGATCACTGTCAACGACAAGTGGACCTACGGGGCCACACACAAAAAGCAACCCCAAAAGAAAGTAGACTCTAGAAGGCCGAAATAAATAAGTGTATTTAATTGTATTCACTATATTTTTTTTAGTAAGCCAACAATACGATTTTTTAAGGTCGCAACCAAAAAAAAGAAGCAACAAGGAGAGGAACAAGTTCAAAGGCTACAGAAAAATTCCAGCAAAGTATAAGAATATAACTAAGTCTACTGTAATCAAGAGAAAATATCAAGAAAATTGAGAAACCTAAGATGAACTCGGGAAACTCAAGAGACACAACTCCTCGAGACTCACATGACCCACCAAGAGACTCACCGACACGTCAAACCAAAGCATCGGAAAAAACTAGAATGAAGCACGTCGTTTCAGAGCACCAAAGACTCACCAGACCAATCAAATGCCAACCACACAACACTAGAAGATCCTAGAAAGACGAGGACGACCGAACATCATCTGGGCCAGAACGCACACACCGATGAGCCCGCTGATCACCAATATGGAGGAGGGACAACGAAAAGAGGATCTCTGGTGTGACAACAACATTGGAGTAGGACCACACACTAGAGCCATGACCGAGTCGACACCAATAAGAAGAAGTAAGAGTATGGGGCCGTAATTTTTATGTTGCTAGCAATAATTTCTTCTTGTAGTAGGTTGTTGGAGCTGGGAATGGGCTTGATATGTTGGAAGGATGAATCTAATACCAATGTTACAATACAAGATGAAATAGTCATTGCCCCAAAAAGGTATTTAGGTTTGTGAGGAAGATAGAGAGAAAGAGCTGAGAGAGTAAGTACTTAACGGAAAGGATAAATCGGCTAGAAACCCCTATAATTCTAAAAATCGTGAGAACCCATCTTAACCACACACACTTAAGATCCATCATTCACCATGGTGTCACATCATCACCCAAACCCACCTAAAATGCACGCCAATTTCATTATTTCGCACACAAACAAGGGCATAATTGTAATAACATGGTTCTATGTGGACAAGTGTCCATTTTTTTTCTTGACCAATTCACTAATTTAATCATTCCCGCTTCTTTTCAACTTTGATTAGCTTCAAAATTGCGCCAATATTTTTTTCCCAAGAGCTATCTATCAAGTAGCATATTGAATATATTTTGAAGCACGAAAAAAATTATATCGGGGTGATAAAAATAGTGTTTAGTGTTGACAAATCTTCATTAATAAATGTTTCATATCATGGTGGTAAACCTGGTGTTAAATGTTGATAAAAAAACATGTATTGAGGTGATTAAAAACAAGTGATGAGGTGATAAAAATCATGTTCAATTTTGATAATAAGAGTGATAAAACTAGACTTTTTTTTTAAACGGACAATGAGGAAATGAATTACTACCAATCAAAGGTTACATAGGTAGGACAGAAGGCCATGGGCTCCATAATCTTGTTTGAGTCCCCCGTGGGTGACCCAGCTCTCATGGACCCATAGAACTATAGTCTACTTTTGATCGTAAACACAAACTGAGGAAATCCTCTTACCACACTTTCAACTAAATAAAAAACAATACGAGAAAACCAACTAAAAAACCCAAAAATGCAGTTCAGATCGAAAGCAAAATAGAAATAGCAATATAAAAAGCAATAAGAATACGTTGCTTCCTTGACTTTACCGAGACGTTCCAACACCGACCACCCCGAATCTCGGAGGATAGGCCACCACCAAGCCTTCCCCCTTCCTCAGGTCCTCTTATTTGTCCTGACATAGCTGCTTTTGAGCCCTTTCCTATTGATCATCATTATCCTCCTCGTCCTTGAACTGGCGTGTAGTTGGAGCAATTCCCAAAAATCCAACGTCCTCTTCATCTTGTTGGTCCGGGTATAGAAATGTCCTGCCTTCCCTTTGCCTCTATCTTTCATCGCTTTTGTCCTTATGAGACCTAGCCCTCCTGGCTGATCTTTAGGCTCCTTTTGTTTTCCCATTCAGGTTCTTATCCCACCTGCAGGTAGATCAGAGAAAATGGGTCCTCACCCTCATATTACGTTAGCCAAGTCGCTAGGATTTTTAATTCCCGGGTCCCCGACTAACGATTCGGGATGTACCCCCTGCATTTTTGGAGCTGCCCTTTGAAAGCCTTCCATAGCCAAGTCACCGGCCTCTGGTCAAGACTCCCCTCTCCCTCAAGTGCCAGGAAACCTGGAGGGGGTAGAAGAAGGACCTACTTGTTCCCGCTCTGTTAGCTCCCACATAATCTCTGATCAGGTCTAGGGGAAATGAGGTGAGAAGTTCATCCACTGGGTCACCTTTGCTGCTATGGGTGCCCCCACTCCGTCCTAAGGAGGCGGTCAACATCAAATCTCATCGGGATCCTAATGGAGTCATCGAATCGGACCTCCTCTCTCCCTACCCCGGGTAAGTGAGCCCGACATGCTTCGATTTGGTGATTGAGTCTACCGCAACAGACATAGAAACCGAGGAGTCTTTCGTACTTCAAACCCATGAGAGTAGGATTCAATGTCTTGGGAACCGTAGTCAAATTCGTCTTCGAAAAGGCTTGTCCACGTCAATGCTAACACACAACCATAGAAAATCATCCTGCCGATGTGGTGCCAAAATAGGAGCAGAGGTTACCTCGGTACCCATGGCATTGATGATTAGGGCTCTGACCGGAGCGTTCCGTGCGTCTCTAGGGATGTTTGTAGCTCGTACCCCAGTTTCAAGAGTCGAAAAGGTATGGTACTGGGTTGTATGAACGGTTGAAGAGGCACCAGTAATAGCGGGTACCCACTACATCCCCACAGGCCTCGGTGACGGACGGATTCCATCGTTGCATTTGACGAAAAATGGAACGCCACCACTTCTTTGTTGAGACACTCCACCTCCAGTCCTCGTATCTTCTAGTTGTGAATCATTACCCCATAGAGGGCAGTGATGTTGCAGCATCTTTCTCCTGTAACTTTGTCGGCTAAGGAGTAGCGGTAACGGCCATCAACTGCAGCGGGGATAACTTCAATCGGGACCTCAAGGATCTTGTCTTCATCTTCCTATTATGTCATCGGTGAAGCTAATTGAGATCTGTACGCAACGAGGGACTATAACGTGGTAATAATAGTGAGAGATGAGGGGCGTCCAGTGTTGTTGTAGAAATGGGTCGTCCGACCTCTTTAGGTTTGGAGATGGCCCCTGTCACGCCCCAATTTCAGTAAACCGAACTCCATTACGCGAACGTTTAAAACAATAAAACATTTTGAAACCTTTTACATAAATCACTTTAAAATCACCACTTGTTCATCAAAAATAATCATTTACAACTTAAAGGCACGTCCCAACAAATCGAAAAAAAGCAAGGTATACGTCGCTAGACTCAAAATAAACCCAGGATCTCGCTCCTAGCTCTTCAAGCTTCAGAAGCTCACCTAGTCCAACCTGCGACCAGTACCTATAGGAAAAGCAGCTAGGGGTGAGCGTTCGCTCACCACCACGGATAACAGACTGACTACGGCATACTTAGTAGACAATGCCGGTAACACCAACAACCATCTCAACACCGGGGATCACTATCCCCAAACTCAAGTAACCCGACTGACACCCACACACTGATACTTTCCTCAACCGACTCAACACTCAGACTCGTAATGTAGACCTGACACAACGATTGACGAACTCCTCCAAAAACACGACAGAAAACCACGCAACACCCAAGATCTCATAGGATCGCATACCAGACAAGATCACAAAGGATCGCATACCAGACAAGATCACAAAGGATCGCCTTCCTGTCAGCTGCTCAGTGCCGGTTGCTAACCGGCTGGGCTCGAGCCTGCCCCACGCGCTTTGCCGATCCATGTCAGGCTCCAGGCGGTCGACCTGTTGGCAATAAACCGAGCTACTTTTCCGATATCTAGTCGGAAGGGGAGCTGCCCTTTCCACCGCCTAAAACGCTCACAACCTGCCGAGACTCGAACTCGGGTCAGGCTAGCCAAAGAACGCTCGCAACTTACCGAGACTCAAACTCGGGTAAGCCACTCGGGTAAGCAGCCAAATTCCACACCACTTCCCGACACAAAGTCGGGTCTCTAACCTCGGGCAAACACAATCACAATCACAAGCAAAGTTCAACAAACAACAACAACACAGGTTCAACACTCCACAGGCACTCATGGCCACCCAAGACACCAACGGTAAAACACGGACTCAACAACCCCACGGGCACTCACGGCCTCCCAAGACACACCAACCGTAACTCACGGGCTCAACAACCCCACGGGCACTCACGGCCTCCCAAGACACTCCAACAGTAACTCACGGGCTCAACAACCCCACGGGCACTCACGGCCTCCCAAGGCACACCAACAGTAACTCACGGGCTCAACAACCCCACAGGCACTCACGACCACCCAAAACACACCAACAGTAACTCACGGGCTCAACAACCCCACGGGCACTCACGGCCACCCAAAACACACCAACAGTAAAACACGGGCTCAACAACCCCACGGGCACTCACGGCCTCCCAAGACACACCAACAGTAACTCACGGGCTCAACAACCCCACGGGCACTCACGGCCACCCAAAACACACCAACAGTAACTCACGGGCTCAACAACCCCACGGGCACTCACGGCCACCCAAAACACACCAATAGTAAAACACGGGCTTAACAACCCCACGGGCACTCAAGGCCACCCAAAACACACCAACAGTAAAACACGGGCTCTCATGGCCGCCCAAGACACAACAGTAAAACACGGGCTCTCATGGCCACCCAAGACACAATAGTAACACGGGCTCTCATGGCCACCCAAGACACGATTTACACAAACAACCTCCGGGCATAACCAATGACTCCAACAGTCCTAATATCAACAGTTTCACAATCAACCTCCGGGCATGGTCATATGCCTCCAGTACTTCTAATATCGATAAGTTCACAATCAACCTCCGGGCATGGTCATATGCCTCCAGTAATCCTAACATCGTTAAGTTCTCTGCTCCTACGACACTACTAAGTGTCACGTGCAATTCTAATGTTCGATACGTTCCTGAATCATACGACACTACCCGGTATCGCCTACCTTTCTAGTATTCGATAAACCTACTTAACCCACGACACCCCAGTGTCACATGCATTTCTACTGTTAACTTTCCCTAGTCAGGGCCGAGATCCGGCTAATTTTCCCTACCTCGTATGCTTTCTCCAAAAGCGCACAAATAAGCTCCGGCGTGATCTCGGTCACTCGCCTAGCTTTCCCTTTCCTCTGTCCGCAGCACGATCTAAAAGAACACAATTTTAAACGCTTTTAAGCTTGCAGGCATAAACGGGAATTTAATAAACTTGACGCAAAAAAGTAACCCTGACAATGTCGATCACTCCCAAACTTCCTAATTACTCGACATTGTCGATATTGGACCCGGAAAGGCCCGATTCGCCCGACATGGCGAATCTGCCCGGGTTTTGAAAACGCCCTTCCCGGGCTCCGAAAATTCCCGTTTTCGTTTCTACGGTCTTAGAATAATTCAAGGGTTCCTAGGCACTCGACGGAATCGAATTCCGACTTCCAAGTGATTTAATTAGCGTTTCAAGTTTCTAAACCCGTCAATTACAACTTTTACAATTTAATTCCATAATTCGTTCCGGGTGTGAATTATCGACTCGGGGATCATCCAAGACCACCCGAACACGAAAAAACCGAGGCCCGACCAAGTGGGCCCCACACGGCCACAACGAAAAATGTTCCTTTTCGCCCCAAAACGTTCCTAACGAACCCCACACCTTAACTAAGCCATAATCAAACCATTTAAACTCAAACCCTAAAATTTAAACGTACCAAAACGAAAATCGGTTAGGTGCTCACCGTAGAGAATGTCGATGTGAGCTCGATTCTTTTATCGTTGAGACGATCCACCGGACGGATGATCGAGAAATGGCAAAACCTTAATAAACTCCTTCACTTTTCTCTCCTTCTTCCCTTGCCTTTTCTCTCTCTAAAAACCTCTCCAATTATACAAAGTGGCCGAACACACCTCCATCTCTCATCTTTGTATTTTTCAAAAACTAACACATAGCAAAAAGACCAAAATACCCCCCCCCCCTTTCATTTTGTCTTTTCTTTAAAGTCAAGGGTAATGTTGTCCTCCCTTTTATCCTTCCACCACATTTATGACATGTGTCATGTGGGTCCCATGCCTTTTTGGAAAACATCTTTCAGTCAGATTCGCGAAATTCGGACGTTTCGGGCCCCGAACGGGCACTTTTTCCAAGAAATTACGAAACTTCACAGGCTACAAGGAAACGGCTCAACTAAGACCGCTGCGATGACGGCTAAGCTTTTTGGATCCAAAACGGTCCTCGAATGGACCAAAACGTCGCTCGGTTGACTTTTCCAGCCAAAAGTCAACATTTCCCAAATTGGTCAGAAAGTTGCCCTGAGTCCCCCAGAACTCACTTTGGTCGATATCGGGGTCAACTTAAGTCCGGTATGACCCTCGGGATCAAATTTAGGTTCAATCAAGTGTCTGCTGATTTTTTAAAATTTTCCTGTTTTTCGCAGATTTGACTGGCGTTGACCGGGAGTGGTTATTACACCCTCCTCTGCATGTGTCAAGAAGAGACAAGTCTAGGCCGGGTGTTGGCTTTCTATTGGGGTTTGGGACCGGTAGTTTGTCCTAGCCTTTCTCGGTGAGGCATGCATCGAGTGGGGAGGGCTGAAAGAAGATTCTCCCGGTGGTTTCGTGGCGTGGGACGGTGGATGCGTGGTCCCCAACGATGGAGGAGCTTGAGACGTTGCTCCCAGAGTTGGCAAAGAGGGGTTTGATCCCATGACCACTATTGGTTTCTTGGTCGGAGGCGACGAAGATGGGAGATTTGTGATGGATGGCTGACGGTAGAGTGGCTTGGAGGAGGAGGCGCGTGAGGAAAGGTAGAGTGGTTTTTTTGACCTAAAAATGTCTCTGAGTCTCATTTTTTTATTTTTTTTCTGCCTTTGATAAACTAGAGCTTAGTGTTGATAAAACCAATGTTTTTATATTTAGTGTTGATAAAACTAGTGTTCAATGTTGATAAAAAAAAAGTGATGGGGTGATAAAACACGTGTGCCGAGGTAATAGAAAAAAGTGATGAAGTGATAAAATTCATGTGCAGTTTTGGAAAATGAGGTCATATATATAGTGTTTCGTGTTGATAAAACAAGTATTTAGTGTTGATAAAAATCACCTAAATATATATATTTTTAAATCAGCCCTGGAATAACTTTTTCTTTCATACTTCAAAATATATTCATTATTTATCTTGTAGAAAGCCATTTTTTTTAAAAATAAAAATATTAGTGCAAGTTTGAAGCCAATTGGAGTTCAAACGAAGCATAAATTATTAAATTAGTGAATTGGTAAAAAAGGTAAGATAACTCGACTAAAAAGTAAAAAGCTCCTACTGTTTACCAAAAGTGTTGTATTTTTGCAGTCAACAACTCAATTACATCATAGAGCAAGTTCTCTCTCATTACCTGTTGAGAGCCTCTTCTGAGGAAACCTCAGCCCTAGCATGCCTATGAAGCTCTCTATGCCTATCACCGCCACCGAAAAGCCTGTCTTCCCTGTCGGTCCTGACCAATCGCCGCCTACCACCATGCAATTTATTCCATTCCCTCCCCCTCGACCTTCCTCAAAGATTGAATCTCCTTTATAGGCGCGACGCCGAAGGAGGCCGAAGCAAACCCTAACTGGCAAAGCTTTGCCGCTTTATCTTCCCCCACTATTCGTCGATATACCGACATCACCATCCATAGCTATCGTGACGTTTACTCCAGGGTTCACTACCGCTATAGTAAAGCCACGGAGAAGCCGTCTGGTCGAACTCCCATCTGTTGCTTCCTTTACAAGCAACCCATAGATCGTTGCTCTCAACGATGTTCGTCGCCACCCATTGTTCTCAACAACATCCCTTCGCATCCAGTGTGTCGGGACCCTCTTCGTGGGAAGGCACTCATGGTCGACACCAGGAGAGATGAGTTGGAGGTGCTCATTGACGGGGTTTCGCTCCCTAATACGACGCAAATTCCCATGATCCCGTCCTTGCTTATTACGCCTCCGGGCATGGTTCGTCGTCGCCGGGTACCCAAGCTAATGTATGTCGGCTCTATTCAGGGGGTAGTGGTACCGCCAGACTCTCTCGAGTCTAACCTAGCCAGTCTCTAAGATGGCTTCTCTTCGTGTTCGCTGGAGAAAGAGGAGTTGAAGGTCCTCGTACCATACTCTCCGGTGAGCCCGTTGGTAATTGAACGCCAACAATTCACCATGATGGGCAAGCTTTGGAATTCGAAGCCTCCCCGTAAGGATGTTCTACTCCAGATCATCACCAATTCATGATGAAGATACGCGGAAGGCTTGGTGATCAAATACATAGGCCCTAACGTCTTTCAGTTCTATTTTGAGTCAGATGAGGCTCCTACATGGGTACGGGGCAACGAGCCCTAGTGCTTCGGATAACGCCCGTTCTACTCGGAGATTTGGACCCGATGACAAGGGACCCCCCCCCCCCCCCCCCGCTCTAGATCGACTACGATTATGGGTTCACACCCATGGCCTCCCTCTATTGATGAGGACCCGAGCGATTAAGGAGACGATTGGCTCGGCTCTTGGGTTATGTGTCGATGTTCCGTGTGACCAATAAGGCCTCTGCTGGGGAGGAGCGGTGAAAGTGAGATTATGTCACCTCGTGGAGTGTCCTCTACGTCGTCATCTGCTACTGTGTTTTATGGAATTTTTGGACCCGGTTCGAGTCTCGCTCACCTACACAAAGCTGCCTTCCTTTAGCTTTAACTACGGGCTGATCGGACATGTAGTCTAGGAGTATGATCGGGAGATGGGTGGTAACCCACGGTTCGATTCATCTATATTGGAGTACCAGAAGGATCGGAGAATTAAGCCATACACGAACGATTGGGGGAATCAAGGGTCTCAGAGCTTACCACTAAGGGTCGGACCTGTATCCCTGAGTATTGTACCTAAGGGTGCCTTGCCTCGAGTAAGGGGCCCAATTGTATCCTCGAGCATTGTACCTAAGGCTACAGGTCATCGGGTTAGCATCCATGTCGGGAAAGTCGATCCTGGCTGGAAAAACTTGGTGGTTGGCTAACCCTATGGTAGCAAGGAAACCGAAGTTTCAGGTTTCATTCTGTTTGGGCATAAAGATAGAAATGGAGCTGATGTTGGAGGAGGGAAGAGGGGGGGACTGTTGGTGAAGCATGATATGATCAGGCAAGGGTTGATAAGCAACCTCGCCAAGAGGAATGTTAGGATCCTCTATCTTTAGGGACTAGCTCCGGGAGGGGTCCTTTGTAATAACCACTCCCGGTCAACGCCAGTCAAACCTGCGAAAAACAGGGAAATTTAAAATTTTTGAGCAGACACTGAATTGAACCGGAATTGGACCCCGAGGGTCATACCGGACTTAAGTTGACCCCGATATTGACCAAAGTGAGTTCCGGGGGACTCAGGGCAACTTTCTGATCAATTTGGGAAATGTGGACTTATCGCTGGAAAAGTCAACCGAGCGACGTTTTGGTCCATTCGAGGACCGTTTTGGATCCAAAAAGCTTAGCCGTCGTCGCAGCGATCTTAGTTGAGCCGTTTCCTTGTAGCCCGTGAAGTTTCATAATTTCTTGGAAAAAGTGCCCGTTCGGGGCCCGAGACGGCCGAATTTCGCGAATCTGATTGGAAAATATCAAGAAGATATTTTCCAAAAGGTGTGGGACCCACTTTCCACATGTCAATTATGTGGTGGTGTTAGGTTTCTTGAACAAAACAAAGATGAGACTTGGAGTGTTACTTTTGTAATTTAAAAAGGTTGGTGTTGTTTTTTTAAAACAAATAAAAGGGAATGGTTTTGTGGTTTGGGTAAAAACAGAACCAAAAAGGGGGAGTTGAAGAGAGAGAAAGTGGATAGAAAGAGGAGAGAAGGTGGAGAGAAAAGGAGAAGAAAGTTTAGGGTTTTGGTGATTCCCGACGATCAAACCGGTGGATCGTCTCAACGATAAAAGAATCGAGCTCACATCGACATTCTCTACGGTGAGCACCTAACCGATTTTCGTTTTGATACGTTTGAATTTTTAGGGTTTGAGTTTAAACGGTTTGATTAAGGTTGGGTTTTGTTTAAGATTGGTTTAAAGATGAATGGTTGAGGTTTGGGGTTCGTTAGGAACGTTTTGGGGTGAAAAGAAAATTTTCCTAATTGTGGCCGGGTGGGGCCCACATGCCCGAGTATCGGGTTTTCGTGTTCGGGTGGTTTAGGACGATCCCCAAGTAGTTAATCCACACCCGGATCGAAATTTGGAATTAAAATGCGAAAGTTGTATTTATCGGGTTTAGAAACTTTAAACGTTAATTAATTGACTCGGAAGTCGGAATTCGATTCCGTCAAGTGCATTGGGACCCTTGAATTATTCTAAGACCGTAGAAACGAAAACGGGAATTTTTGGAGCCCCGGAAGGGTATTTACAAAACCCTGGAAGATTCGCCATGTCGGGCGAATCGGGCCTTTACGGGTCCTTTATCGAAAATGTCGAGTAATTGGGAAGTTTGGGAGTGATCGACATTGTCGGGGTTAGTTTTGGGCGTCGAGTTTACTGAATTCCAGTTTATGTTTGCGAGCTTATAAGTATTTAAAATTGTGTTCTTATTAGATCGTGCCGCGGACCGAGGCAAGGGAAAGCTGGGTGAGTGACTGAGATCACACCGGAGCTCGTTGGTTGGCTTTTGGAGAACATGCACGAGGTAGGGAAAAGTAGCCGGATCTCGGCCCTGACTAGGGAAAGTTAACAATAGAATTGCATGTGACACCGGGGTGTCGTGGGTTGAGTAGGTTATCGAACATTAGAAATGCATGATACGGGGACGTAGCTTATATGAGAAAAGCATGTGACACTTAGTAGTGTCGTAGGAGCAGAGAACTTAACGTTTTTAGAATTACTGGAGGCATATGACCATGCTCGGAGGTTGACTGTTTAATTTATATCTTGGGTGGCCATGAGAGCCCGTGTATTATTGTCGATGTATTGGGTGGCCATGAGAGCCCGTGTATTATTGTCGATGTCTTGGGTGGCCATGAGAGCCCGTGTATTATTGTTGAGTCTTGGGTGTCCATGAGAGCCCGTGGTATTATTATTGGTGTTTTGGGTGGTCGTGAGTGCCCGTGGGGTTGTGAACCCGTACTTTACCGTTGGTGTCTTGGGTGGCCATGAGGGCCCGTTGGGTTGTTGAACCCGTGTTACTTTAGTATTGGTGTCTTGGGTGGCCGTGAGTGCCGTTGAGTTGTTGAACCCGTGTTACTTTAGTATTGGTGTCTTGGGTGGCCGTGAGTGCCGTTGGGTTGTTGAACCCGTGTTTCTTTATTGCTGGTGTCTTGAGTGGTCGTGAGTGCCGTGAGGTTGTTGAGCCCGTGAGTTACTGTTGGTGTGTCTTGAGTGGCCGTGAGTGCCGTGGGGTTGTTGAGCCCGTGAGTTACTATTGGTGTGTCTTGAGTGGCCGTGAGTGCCGTGGGGTTGTTGAGCCCGTGAGTTACTGTTGGTGCGTCTTGGGTGGCCGTGAGTGCCGTGGGTTGTTGAGTCCGTGAGTTACTGTTGGTGTGTCTTGGGTGGCCGTGAGTGCCGTGGGGTTGTTGAGCCCGTGAGTTACTGTTGGTGTGTCTTGGGTGGCCGTGAGTGCCCGTGAATGGTTTGGGGTTGTTGAGTCTGTGTTTTACTGTCGGTGTCTTATGTGGCCATGAGTGCCTGTGGAGTGTTGAACTGGTCTTATTACTGGTTGTTGAACTTTCTTGTGATTGTGATTGTGCTTGTGATTGTGGTTGCGGATCCCGGTAGGTTGCAAGCATTCTTTGGCTGGCCTGACCAAGTTTGAGTATCAACAGGTTGCAAGCATTCTTTGGCTGGTCTGACACAGTTTGAGTATCAACAGGTTGCAAGCATTCTTTGGCTGGCCTAACCAAGTTTGAGTATCAACAGGTTGCAAACATTCTTTGGCTGGCCTGACACAGTTTGAGTATCAACAGGTTGCAAGCATTCTTTGGCTGGCCTGACACAGTTTGAGTATCAACAGGTTGCAAGCGTTCTTTGGCTGGCCTGGTCCGAGTTTGAGTATCACAGGTTGTAAGCATTCTTTGGCTAGCCTGATCCGTGTTCGTGTGAGTGGGAGAGGTTACTGAGCAGCTGGTATGCGATCCTTTGTGATCTTGTTTGGTGTTGCGTAGCTTTCGTTTGAGTCCTTGGAAGATGTCGTGATCGTTGTGTCGGGTCTACTTACGTGGTTGAGTGTTGAGTCGCTTGAGGAAGGTCACCGTGGGTGTTTGTCAGTCGGAGTACTTGAGTTGGGGACAGTGATCCCCGGAGTTGAGTTTGTTGTGGGTGTTACCGGCTTTGTCTACTAATTATGTCGTAGTCAATCTGTTATCTGTGGTGGTGAGCGAACGCTCACCCCTAGCTGCTTTTCCTACAGGTACTGATTACAGGACGGACTAGGTGAGCTCTCGAAGCTTGTGGAGCTAGGAGCGGAGTCCGGGTGTTTGTCTTTTGAGTCTAGTGACGGATACCTTGTACTTTTGTCCACGTGTTGGGACGTATTTTAAGTTGTAAATAATATTTTGTTGAACAAATGGAGATTTTAAAGTGTTTATCCAAAACAGGTTTCATTGTTTTATTGTTTTAAAACGTTCACGTTCCAGGTTCGGTTTTACTGAATTTGGGGCGTGACATCCTTGGTGAAAGTCATGTCTCCTACAACTGATGCAGTTCAAGTTCGATCGCTTCGCCCCCAAATGCAGCATTTAGGCACTACCTTGAGCAGGACTTCCAGTTTTGTTTTCCAACCCCCGCCTTTCCTTCATGCCTATGTGGCATTTCAATACCGTTTATAACGATTATATTATTAAAAGAACGGAAAATAATTATGTTCTATGTCTGTTCTTCTTTAGTGGCCAGGTAATGATAATCCTAGCGCACACGTTTGTAGTTGATTTCGGATTTTAATAAAATTACACCGTTCATTTAAAAAAAATACAATTCAATTACATTTCATTCATCCATTTATAAAATAGATGATTTGTATAAGTTCTCACTATTTTTCAAGTTAAAAGTATGTATTTATTTGATTTCTTTCTTTAATGGAGACACTAAAAGTGATGGGTTGGGCCAACACAAAGCGCAAACCAAGTTCAAAACCTAAAAAAAAAACATCTCCGATCAAACAGATGGTTAAATATAGAGTTAACCCCATTTCGGTACAGTGGACAAAGGTCTTTTTTCAAGTAGGTACCGTCGAGCTTTCACGATATTATGTCATTACATAAAGTCACTTTCCATTTTCAGAAAAAGACAAAAACAGTTAAACTTAACGATTTTTTTGGATGGAAAATACATGTGCAGCTCACATGTCTAAATTATGTTTGGAAATACCAAGTCTACCCTTCATCTCTTATAGAAACTCTCAAACCTTCATCTAAACCATGTCTTTTCTCTCTTCTTCCCCGTGAGCTCACCGGAGTTCTCCACATCGGTTGAGGACGTATGGAGCGGCGGTTCTGCCCTTCCCTGGAGCTGCTCCTCTTTGCTCCCCTCTCGTTCCCTCCGCCGCCGCATCCATCGCCCTTCGTCACCATCACCATCCTCGTCCCCGTCATTGCTGGGTATCAAGAGATTTTTGAAAAACATGAAGATGGGTGTGGATTTGGGTCGGTTCGATATGGGTTCACCGAAGAACATGGAGATGGGTGTGGATTTGTGGTTTGTTCAACTCTTTGGATTTCAAATCTTAGTTTTAGGGTTTGTTTAACTCTTTGATTTTCAAATCTTGAATTTAATTTTGTTGATTTGTAATGTATAGATTGTTATGTAGTGGTTATGTTTGTTGTGGATATTATAGGGCTTTTGGATTTTTTTTTTGTAGAAACTAAATCTCACAAACAAGTTCTTGTTACAGCCGAGAGGAATTTGGGAAGAAACTTTTTTTAAAATAATTATTGGAGCTTGCTGAGGGTGATGAGGTTGATTGATAATTAAAAAAAGAAGAAGCAAATGTTCACTGTATTTTGGTTTTATTTATTTGTTAATATGTTTTAACATAAATAAAGATACCGAAAAGAAAAGGTTTAAAAGGGAATGTGATTGAGATTAAAAATAAAAATGCTTTCTGTAAAAATGATTTTTAAAAATAAAATGAAATTAATTTTTTATAATCAAAAACTTATTTTTATAAATAAAATTGATTTAAATAAATAAAACTGATTTTTTTTAAAATGTGAGGACAGTCTTTACGTGCAAGAATAGTTAGGTAAATTTAAACTTTTCCAATACTATCGTTAGCTCTGTTACAGATTTTGTCCTTATCTGATAATATCAATAAGGTGGACTGTCAGGACATGAAAACAAAGGTGAGGACAGTCTTTATGTGCGAAAAAAGTTAAATTATCGGACTGATCCGAAGTTTCCCCTTAAATATATCAAGTTTCCAACAAGTCCTAAAATATGTTCAAATTAACAAGCTACCTTTACCCTCAAATAACGGACTTGAGTAGCATTGAACTTTTGCATAACTCATGTGAAAATCAACATGGAGAATAACCAAATTGTTTGAGATTGAATTAATTTATCGCCATTCCCGTGATTGGACATTCACCTATTCAACCTATTATTTTAACTCCTTCAAATTTGACAAGTTTTTCATAAATTAAACATAAAACTCTATTGAATTCCAAGATTCCTTCAATCATGTAAGCTTATGAAGAAGAAGAATCAACAAGATAGTATAACAGTATGCATCCCATATTGCCTAAAAGAAATATTATGGGCAGCAACAAAATTGATTCCGGCATCATTATCATCATCCATGGGTTCGGATGGAAAAACAAAGCTTCCCATTTCCATGAAATGTTTATTACCAATTCATCAAACTCTATCTATTCATGTTGTTGGAAACACAGAAGTAGAAAGGAAAAGAGACAGCTACATCCACATACAGTTATAATCAGTGAGCAGAGCGGGTGGTGGCCGTCTTCTTGAAGTCAATTTTATCGACCTTCACTTCACCATCGATGAGCTCGTAAACATACACGACAACGCGCAAGCCATCGATATCCATGAGGACAAAACTTGGGTTTACGTCGTACGTGATGCTGCTGTAGGCACCTGTTGCCGAGCCGGGGTTTATCACTACCCCTCCTTCGTGCTTGTAGGCTTTGAACTGATGGGTGTGGCCTGTCACCAAGATGTCCACATCTAATTGCTTCTGCAGCATTGCCAGAGAATCCAAGTCTCCCCATGGAATGACCTTCATGAGGCATGATTACAGTTTAGAAACAAAGACAATGTCTATGTGTCGATGTTATTGTTTTGTTATAGCAAGGGTTAATTGCATATAGATATTGCCTAATGTTCGTCTTTTGCACATAACTATCCCCAACGTTAAAACGGTATTTACAGCTACCTAACTTTCAAAAAACTGCAAATCACTCTTTTTTTTGCTGGAAAATGATGAAGAAGCCTTTGACTCTAATCTCGAAAAAGACTTCATCGGTACCAAAAACATTTTGATTAGATGTAAACAAAAAAAAACTGTTGAGCAGATGAATAAAGACAAGAAATGATATCTTTTGAGATTAGGGTAAAGGCCATTTTCATGGCAAAGAGAGTTGTTTGCAAATTTTTGAAAGTTTAGGGGCTATAAATAACGTTTTAAAGTAGGGGATAGTTATGTGCAAAAGATAGGGGTAATTTGCAAAATAACCTCAATTTGAGTTGCTCTTGTAGAGGGACCTTCTTTTCTTTCTAATAAACGAATTTGTATTCTTACCCTTAATGAAATCTCGATCGAGCATCACACACGCTCGATCGAGTTTTTCATTAAGGGTAAAATTGGAAATTCGCTTAAAAGGAAGGTTATTTTGCAAAGATTTCAAACTTGAAGGTTACTTAGCAAAGAGGATGTCATTTTAAAGTCATTTTGCAAATTACCCCCAAAAGATAGCTATCTGCAACTAACCTTGTATCAATTGTAAGAGCACGAGATCCCACAAACAATTAAGCCAAAGGTAACACTTACAACTAACAGGGGTCCTAAAGGGGGAAAGTATAACCAATGCCTATATACTCTTGCTTTCAACATCACCAATCAGTCAAGAAAAGACACGGCACTGAAATAATGAACCTGTGACTGTGTGTATGTGCCATATACTTCATACTAATCCTACACTTAAAACACACGTGATATTAAAGATATTCATTCACTTATGATTTGCGAGCTTTCATTTATAAGGTTAATCACTAGTACAGTTCTCTCCATTTCCACTTCATTACACAGAAACCAGGACTCCAATACCCTAAGATATGGTTATTGGGTAGATTTGAAAAGTCAAACATAGTTCCAGATTTATGCACCAAAATCCACAATCAATTTTGTGGGTCATTTTTGTTCAAGTAAATACAAATATGAAAGAACATCTTTGTATTAAATGTGTGTGGATTTAGAAAAAAACAGGACTTTTAACATATCATTTTATAATGAACCAAGATTCAACTGCAACTAATAAGCATAAGCCTGTGTGACTGTGACACTGCCAGTTTGGGTAGAATAATCTCCTCAGAGTCAGATAACTGGATCAAACAGACATGTATAGGAATATTATAGACAATGAAAAAACAAACCTGATGACCATGGCATATTCCGAGCTTGAACTGACCGATGGTCAATGTCTTGGTCTCAGGATAAAGTGAATCTTCGTCATATTCACCCCGCGTGATGTGCAGATCAAGACACAGACCCTTCAAGTAATCATGAACTTCCTGGTTGTGAAAATCATATAATAATATCAATTCCATCTCTGCATAATGTGAAATCTCTATGATATCGTACTAACTTAGATGATTATATTCATAGATCCATCCTTATAAGGAGTATCTTCACCTATTACAACATAAATCTAGGCCATAACTATGCATATCCATATATAATAATACCAGAAAACAGTGTAGGTTAAGAAAAAGTACTGTGCCCCAACAAATCAGAAAATTGTTTTATGAAACACGTCAGTCAGATGGAAAACATACATATAAACTCAAGAAAAAAAAAAACCTTCTCCAAAGAGAGAGCTACTGAAATCAAGTTCATCCAATGAAGTTGTGGGGTAGTCAATAAAGAAGATATATGAACAAAGTCTTGGTAACGAAGTGATCATTCCAGGAAACTATTGCAGAATGTTTGCAGAAGCATATCTCCTTTTAATGTCAAGTATAGATAGTTCAGTAAATACATTTTACCAATAAAAAAAATTCAATTTTCCCTTGCCATTTGCCATTTATTCAATTCTAACAAGAAATTTTATCTGGGGCATAAGGTAACATTCAACAATGCAACCAGCTCTACAACTTCAACATACCAAGGTACTTGCAAGGGTAGCATCAGGAAAGAATGAGAGGTAAGTTACAATTTCCAGCTCTATTTTGAATTGATTTCTCACAAACCATAACCAACAAAGATGAAGTAAGACACTCAGACTCAGAAGAAACCAAATGGTGGCAAGTACTTGACCTCCTTCAAATTCATAATGTGGCACTTATCAAACAACACTCTACAACCTATAGTAGAGTAGCTTATTGGGGTTGAATCTCGAATAAGAATAAATACTTTAATAGAAATAAAACTAGAATTGACAATTGCAGTTCTACAGAAATAGATGCTTGTAGGGAAACAAGTGCCACACCAGGTAGCAAACTATAATAGAGAAAGAGGATTGTGTCTTACTTTGATAGAGAGATTGCCAGTGCAAATGATGTGCTGAATCTTTCCAGGAACAAGCATAGATTTGAACTTTGGAGGGAGATCAGCTACTCTGTGAGGGATGTGAAGGTCCCCAATAGCTAAAACCAATACCATTTTCTCAGCTTCCTTTCGCAATCCCCGCTCAGTGCTCACTCATCAAATCTGCAAGATAACAGTATAATAACCAAAACCCAGATCAGAACTAATAGAAAATATGCATGCAGCCTTCTTTGACATCATGATTCAGTAGCACACATATAGCTGACAAGTAGCTCACATATAGCCCCCAAAACGTTCCGACTTCCTTGACTTGTAGGATCATGTAATGTGTATAAATACCCATCACTTGTACTCTAATTTAATCAGATCAGTACATACATTTTCATGGTATCAAAGCCTTACCTTTTGGCTCTCATCTGAAAATTTTCAAAGTTGCTCCATTTCAACCGGAGAACTTCCCATTTAAGTGTGCCCATCCTTTCCGGAAACATCTTTTGCTGCTGCGTTTCGACCGTAGAGAAAATTTACTCGGCTTCTTCGTCAGGCTTCCGTGCCTCGTTGCTCCGCTCGGCCTCCGTGCCTCGTTGTCCCGTCCGACCATCGTGCCTCACGGCTCCATCCCAATCGAAGAGCAAATTTGCTTCGTTGCTATTCTCCATCCGCTGGTTCGACCGACCACTGTGGTAGTGCATTTACTTTTGCCGAGTAACTTGCGTCTTTACTGCCTTATTTCAAAAAGTGTGTTGGAGTTTCTTATTTGTTGCAGAGAAAGCAAGCTTGAAAAGCTTTTTGTGGTCTCTATCCTGGACGTGTACTACTTTGGTTCAAGAGAGAAGTAGTGTTGATATTTACTTTACTTTAAAGATATGGATAAAGGTGATCTTGACAACTAGACTCAGCCATACACCTGTCAATTGCTTAGACCAAAACAGGTTATCCTGCAACGAGTACACTGTACCAGACCAGCTGCTGCTGCCCGCGCGTGTACAACACGCTCCAACAGTTCCAACCAGCACCACTCGCGCGTGAACAGTACGCGCCGCCAGCAATTTCCGGAAAACAAATCCATGGATAAGATGGAAATTTCTAAACCCATAAATACGATTTTTGATGGGTTTAATTATATGTTATGGGCTCAGGAAATGTCTAGTTTCCTTCGTGGCAGGCTTCTTTGGCGTTTTGTGACAGGTGAGTTTATCCAACCAGTCCGAGCAGACGATGAAGAAGAAGATAAGTTCAATGACCGATTTGAACTCTGGGACAACAAGAATCACCAGATTCTTACTTGGTTCCGAAACACTTGTACTGTCTTTGTGAAAGCTCATTTTGGTCGCTTCAACACTGCAAATGAAGTTTGGGACTTTCTTGCAAAGCTCTACTCCACCACTGATGTTGCTCATCAATATCAGTTATTGGGTCGTCTTCACCAACTGAAGCAGGAGGCAGGACAGTCTATTTCTGACTTTCTCTCTAACATGCAGGCTATTTGGGATCAACTTACTGCCTCAGAGCCGAAATGGGAGAATCTCAAGGATTCCGTTCTTTTTGCTCAATATCAGGATCGCCTAAGGGTTATGCAGTTCCTGATGGCTCTTCGGTGTGAGTTCGAACCAGTTCGGAGTTCTTTACTACATCGGGATCCGTTTCCCACTTTTGAAACAGTGATCGTTGATCTGCTTTCCGAGGAAACTCGCTTTGCTGGCATGCCATCTCATCGCCGCCCTCCTGTTGCTGTTCTAGCCGCGGCTGGTAAAAGTTCTCCACAGGAAAGACCAATCTGTAGACATTGTCTTGAGGAGGGCCACTACTTCAAGGAATGCCCTACTCGGCCTAAGATGCCTGCTTATTCACAAGGGTTTTATAAGCCCAGGTCTCATGGTTCTTACCAGCGTGGCCCTCGAAACTTCAGGCCTCTGCCCAGATCCAATGTCACTGTTGTTGTCTCTTCAGACTCCTCTAATGCATGTGCTGATTCCCTGAACATCTTCTCAACAAAATCGACCAGACCATAAAAGAGGCATTGACTACGACCCACTCTGGTACAAGCTCTATATCTTCTACAGCGTCAGGTATGTCATCTCCATGGTACTTTGACTCTGCTTGTTTCAATCACATGAGTCCGGAGTCGTCGCTATTTTCTGACACCACACCAATCACAAGCCCACCTATCATTCATACCGCTGATAACTCTACATTGTCTGCCACACACTCGGGTACAGTATCTACTCCACAATTACTATTGCCACAGACCCTCCTTGTTCCTAAGTTGTCTCTCAATCTCATCTCAATAGGACAATTGTGTGATTTAGGCCTCGATGTTAACTTTTCTGGTCATTCTGCTTTTGTTTCCGTGCAGGATCCAATGACGGGAAGGATCTATGGGATGGGCCGTAAGTCAGGTCACATGTTTGAGCTCACCTCTTTGCAGCTTCCCTCATCATCATCCTTAAATAAATGTGGTGTTGTGGTATCCGCTGATCTTTGGCATTCACGTCTTGGTCATGTCTCTAACCAGCGTTTAAATTATCTAATTTCTAGTGGCTTGCTAGGTTCTGTTTCTAGTAAATTTGGTGATTGTATGTCTTGTAAGCTTGGCAAACATCATGCACTTCCATTTTCTAATAATGACTCTATTTCAGCTGCACCATTTGATCTCATTCATTTGATTTATGGGGACCATCTCCTACTCCTACAAAGGGTGGTGCACGTTATTTTGTCATTTTCGTTGATGATCATACTCGGTTTACCTGGATTTATTTAATGAATCATAAATCTGATCTAACCAATGTCTATTCCAAATTTTCTAGTATGGTTCAAACTCAGTTCTCGAAAGTTATTAAAACCTTTCGTACTGATAATGGCACGGAGTACAAAGAAACTTCTTTTCTTGATCTCCTCGTCGCGAATGGCACTGTTATGCAAAGATCTTGTCCAGGTACATCTCAACAAAATGGTCGAGCTGAGCGTAAACATCGTCACATCCTTGCCACCGTTCGGACATTGATGATCTCTTCCAATTGGCCTGAGCGTTTTTGGGGTGAAGCTGCCCTCACGGCTGTCTACTATCAACAGAGTCCCATCTTCGGTCATAGGTAACAAAACTCCTTACGATCGTCTTTATGGTCGCTCACTTCCTTATAGTCTTCTTCGAGTATTTGGATGTGTCTGCTTTGTTCACTTACAACCACACGAACGTACCAAACTTGAGCCACGATCTCGTCTTTGTTGCTTCATTGGGTATGGGATTGAGCATAAAGGGTATAGATGTTGGGATCCTATATCCAAACGTCTTCGCATCTCTCGGCATGTTACCTTTTGGGAACACAAGATGTTCTCATCAATGTCTCCTTTCCATGTATCTTCCTCCGTTCCATTTTTTTCAAATCCTGACATTGATTTATTTCCGGATGAGACTGAGGGATCCTCATCTGAGCTGACTCTTGCAGGTGACTCCACTCCTTCGGACCTAACTATGGATCCTATCCCGCCAGAAGATCCTATGCAGTCATCTCGTCCTCAACGTCATACCAAACTTCCATCCCATCTACAATATTTTGAGGTAATCTTACCCAATACCTCTCGAGTTGCATCCGCCATTTCTTCTACTTATGAGCCTCGTACATATCGCGAGGCATGCACTAATCCTATATGGCAGCAAGCAATGTCTGGGGAATTACAGGCACTGGAAAAGACTCATACATGGGCTATTGTTCCCTCGCCTAAGGGAAAATCAGTAGTTAGTTGCAAATGGGTCTACAAGGTTAAAACTCGAGCAGATGGTAGCATAGAGCGCTACAAAGCCCGATTAGTTGCACGAGGTTTCACACATGAATATGGAATTGACTATGAGGAAACTTTTGCTCCAGTTTCCAGACTCACCTATGTTCGGAGTTTACTGGTTGTCGCAGCAGGGAGAAAATGGGATCTTTTCCAAATGGATGTGAAGAATGCTTTTCTCAATGGAGACCTTGCAGAGGAAGTCTACATGCAACCGCCCCCTGGTTATGAGCACCCTCCAAACACAGTGTTTCGTCTGAAGAAGGCTTTATATGGACTCAAGCAAGCTCCATGAGCGTGGTTCTCCAAATTCAGTAGCATTATGACTGAACTCGGGTTCACCTCAAGTCCTCATGATGCTGCCCTTTTGTCAAGAAAACCTCCAAAGGGCGTATTCTGCTTCTACTTTATGTGGATGACATGATTATTATTGGTGATGATATTTCAGGTATCTCGGATCTCAAGCGACGTCTCAATCAACAATTCGAGATGAAGGATCTTGGTATTCTCACATACTTTCTCGGTTTGGAGATCTTATCAAAATCATCTGGATATCACTTATCTCAAGCCAAGTATGCTGCCGATCTTATCTCTCGAGCTGAGTTGACTGACAGTAAAATTGCTTCTACCCCAATTGAGGCAAATGTCAAGCTCACTCCCTCAGATGGAAAAGTACAACAAGATGCTACGCTTTACCGACAATTGGTTGGCAGTCTTATCTATCTCACTGTCACTCGGCCGGACATTACTTATACAGTCCACATTGTTAGCCAGTTCATGTGCGCTCCTCGCACTACACATTATGAAGCTGTCCTTCGGATTCTACGATATGTTCGAGGCACCCTGTCTCAGGGATTGCATTTTTCGTTCAACTCACCATTAACTCTGAAAGCCTATGCAGATGCTGATTGGGCGGGAGATCCCACTGATCGACGCTCCACTACAGGCTACTTTTTCTTCCTTGGAACCTCACTTATCTCGTGGAGAAGTAAGAAACATACAACTATTGCTCGTTCCAGCACAAAGGTAGAATATCGAGCGCTTGCTGACACTACTTCCGAGTTATTATGGCTTAGATGGTTGTTGCACAACATGGGTGTCGTTCACAAGTCTGCTACTGTTATTCATTGTGATAGTCAAAGTGCTATCCAAATTGCTCACAATGATGTGTTCCATGAATGCACCAAACATATAGAGAATGATTGTCATTTCACACGACATCATCTCACTCAAGGAACCATCGCTCTTCACTTTGTCTCCTCTGGTGATCAAACTGCTGATATCTTTATGAAGCCATTGATTCTTGAACGATTCCATCGCTTAGTCAGCAACCTCAATTTGGGTTCTATACCACCAATTTGAGTTTGAGGGGGGTGTTAGAAAATATGTATGCATCCTTCTTTGACATCGTGATTCAGTAGCACACATATATCTGACAAGTAGCTCACATATAGCCCCCAAAACGTTCCGACTTCCTTGACTTGTAGGATCATGTAATGTGTATAAATACCCATCACTTGTACTCTAATTTAATCAGATCAGTACATACATTTTCAAGAACAACCAATTTGAGTACAACCCAGATCACGAATCAACAAGTTAACCAAAACCCAGAAAAATCAAGCTCAGCATTAACCTCGTGAAAATCACAGGATGAGAGCAAAGGGCATTCCGCTAGGAAAATTAAACAAGACAGGAACCTTGTAAATCAATTAAATTCGAATTACCTGTACAGAAGAGATGTT
This sequence comes from Erodium maritimum, assembly GCA_963921825.1. NCBI lineage: Eukaryota > Viridiplantae > Streptophyta > Magnoliopsida > Geraniales > Geraniaceae > Erodium > Erodium maritimum. The sequence continues at coordinate 59,143,224 of OY997590.1, read as the reverse complement.
AATCAATGCAGAAACCAACAATCAGCATCACCGATGACCTAAAGGAATGGAAGCCACGCTAGTCGTCAGGTCAGGTCCCGCAGCGCCTTGTAAGAGAAACACTGAACTTGCTCTTAACGATACTGGTTTAGTTTAGTTTGGTGTCAATTTACAAGTTTCTCCTCCGTTGTCCCAAACAATGCTTGGTTTCTAGGATACCCTGGTCCAACCTCATTTGTGTTTACGTTGTCATGTTTTTTTTTTCAAACTAATTTCATTTAAATTAACCAAAAATATTTTTTAAAAATCACAATACTCTCATTTCTAAACTATAAAACCACCACAATAGTAGCCGCCCTATACTTTGCTCTCTGCAAAATTAGGGTTTGGTTTTGTTCAGAGAACTTGATGGCGTGTGAGGCGGCTTGGTTCTCTAGTCTCTCCGACGACCTCTCCCTGTGATATGCTGAACGTGAGGCGGTCGTGGAGGATGTGGCCGGCGGCGGGGTGGGTGTGGACGTCGTGGTTGTGAAGGAATCGGCGGTGATGGAGGTCGGTGTTCTGTCTGTGGACGTCGGGCAGGTGGTCGGAATGGGGGCAGCCCAGGGGGACGTGGTGTTAGTCTTAGTGCCCGTAGTTCAATCCTAAATGTCCAAATGTACATATCATCATTAGCAATAAAATTAAAGCGGCTTTATATTACTTATGTGTTGGAGTAATATATCGATGTGTGCTCTGATCTATGCCCACCATGCGAATAGAACCATAGATCGAGATAGAACACACTCGATGGGTCCCTAGTCAACAAAGCTTCACTAGAAGCGACTAGTATGAAAGATGGCTCTTTATGGCTTACGTTCTGTTAGTCATTGGAATGGGATTCCGGAGTCTGATCATAGATATCATGTGGGACATGATATTGGACGACCCGCCCTGAATATGTACCATAGATTAAGTCATGAACATATTCATTGTCGTAGCTTGTCATGTATCCTTAGACCAAGGAGTCTTTGTGATTGCTATGTAGTCAACAACTGAGTTTGACCTGAGCCTAACGTTGTCCGTAACAGGGCTTCCATAACGGCCAGGATTGGCTTGGGGACGGGCTACATGAGTGACACGAAAGGCGGCTAAGGGATTTATCCCTCATACTGAGGTATGGGAAAGATATCGGTTCTCGGCCGCTTGATCGAGAGTGACTGAAAGAATAGCATGGCCATGCACATGATACTGGGTATCATATCTTCAGTCATCTCACATATCAAGGAACGGTGATTGAGAATAATAAGGATGACGGCTCTATGCCTTATCTCAATCAGGATATCGGAGATAAAAGGATAATGACAGGGACGACGGAAAGGTTAGAATCGACAGGGTCGATTCGCTATGCAGTGTCAGGCAATACTAAAGTCTCGTTAGTTGCCACTTAAATAGGATCAAGTAAAATGGGATTTTACGTTTATCTATTGACATGCATAAACCTAAGGGTCACACCGGAGGATGAAACTCATTGACACATATATGGAGAATGGCCAAAAGGGAGTTGTCTCGGGACATGACCAAAACTGGGTTTTGGGTCATGTGCCCGTAAGTGAATAGGACTTTACGGATCGAGACAAGGCTTGGAGTCTTGGGATTGATCGCGTCGGATAATGTTGGACATTTCCGGTATGGAAGGCTTGGAGGCGATGAGCGAATCACGGGACCTCGTTGGAAATGGCCACGGGCCATGTTCCAAGAGGCCCATGAAAGGCCCATGCAACCAAGGCCCATGGAACTAATTAATCAAGTCTTGATTAATTAGTACTAAGTAAGTAAGACAAGGATTAAGGTGTTGGTGATTCACCACCTAACCCAATCTTGTCTTGCCATACTTTGTCCTATTTACACCTTACTTGACACCATACTTGTCCCATGCCTTTAGTTGGACAAGTATGGGTTTTGTTATGTTTAAGTCATCTTTTTTCAACATAACAAAAACAAGACAAGAATAGGAAACACATTTTCTCTCCCTCTTCCATGGCCATTTCGGGTTTGGCAAGCTCCCACCTCCATGTTTGTGTTCTTGAGTCCTCAAAGAGAAGAACTACGTGGCTTTGATTCCCATGTGGATACGTAGGCGTCTTGGAGACTCAAGCCAATCATTCGTTAACCGGTGTTCTTGTTTTGGTAAGAAATAGTGCTGAATTTTTCTCTTGTGAATCTATTCTTTGTTAGTTGTTTCTTGGTTTAATCGTCTCTTGGTTTTCATTGATTTTCCGCTGCGAGTTGGTTCATCTCGAACCCTACCTCGAGACCCAACAGTGGTATCAGAGCCGTGCTACCTTCGGGATTCACAAGACGGTGTTCAAAGTTTCGGTTTTGCTTGAAAGTTTCGTTTTTGGCATGTTGTTTTGCTAAATTGTTTGATAACATGTTTTAAATTCTTGTTTATGGATTTAATGCATGTAAAATGAATTTTTGAAAATTATTTCAAATCTGGAAATTTTGAAATTTTTTTGATTTTTTGGGTCTCGGGAGCGGGACTCTCGGGGAGCCGAAACCGGGACCGAACGGGGCTCCGTTGGACGGAGCTAGGCCAAGCATGACCATTGGATGGTTGATATGCCAAGGCTAAACCGTTTTGTTAGTTATGACGAGTTTGGAACCGTCATGACGAACTCGAAGATCAAATGTTCAAAAGTTTCATTTTTGAACGGTTTCGATAAACCGAGCATCAAAAAATTTCGAAACTTGGCTATTAATTAAAACCGGAAAATCACATGATGTTTGATAACATGCTTGTTTGATAACACGATGTGTGATGTGATGTTGGCATGGTGTACATAATAGCCCCGAGCTCGATTTAATTATTTATCGCTTTTCACGGCCTGCGAGCCGTTAGAGTTAGCGTGTAATTATTCTTTCAAGGTGTGGTCGTCGAACCACTTGTTTGTAATATTTATTTATTCCCGACCTGCGAGTCGTGTATTAAATTGTAATATTTTACTCAAGACGAAGAAAGGGCGAAAAGGTCATTTGGTGGCTTTTCGGGTGTTGGCATCGGCTTGGAGTCGGTGGAGCTCAAGAAGCTAGTGGGAGTTAGTTTAGGGGGCTATTATGTGCACATTTATCGCTTTATGCTTGGTTTAGTTTATGCATGATTAATTCTATGTGTTTTAGAATTGCATGCTTAACTTTATTTACCGAGCATATCACCTCACATGCAAAGATAAAATTGGAATTTTAATCCTTGTGTGTGAACCCTTAGAACCGTCATTACATTGGATGTAGTTGACGGGTTCAAAGGAAGAATTACATTGGATGTAATTTGAGGCATCATTGCATTTGGAATGTAGTTGATGTGCTCATCGCATCTAGGATGTGCCAAAGTTTTGAACACAACTGGACAAGTAAAAGCGGGTCATGTCCGATACCTCCCAATAATCAACACCTTACTACCTCCCCGTCCTATGGGTGTCGTGCGCATTAGCGGAGCATCCATGGGGAAGCGGGGTAGTAGGTTTGGACGACATATGTGGGTGTCGTGCGCATTAGCGGAGCACCTACATAGTGACGGGCCATAGTTGAAAATTGGTGGACCCGACTACGATTCTCAGCCTGAGGTTGAGCTAGGGTAACAGATAGGGTAAGTCGTGTACATAAGTACATACCCTAGCCAAGAGTCACATTGGATGTGATTGGATGGAGTCCTACCTACATAGCTCGATTAAGTGGTGAGCATTAGTTCAGCTTAATCGAGTGAATCAAGGATCTTGGTTTCAGATTCTAAAGGTTTAGAATCGATTGTTGGTGTTTAAGCTTGATCTTCATAAAATTTATTCAGTTTACTGATTGAATTTTATCTGTTGTAGATCAAATGGCAAATTCAGCGAACATTAATAGTTTGTCATTAAAAACCATTCTTGACAGGGTCAAGCTAAATGGGACAAACTATTTGGACTGGTACAGAATTTTGAGGATAGTCCTCAAGTCTGAACGCAAAGAATATGTCCTTGACAAGGCTGTCTCTAAGACCATATCAGAGTTACATGAAGTGTCATTAATTGCTGAGAAGAATATATCAGGGATCTGGGATCCAAGGATATTCTGATGGTCAACAAGGGAATTGGAAGTGGCAAGGGCGGGGCCCATGCGCACTTGGCAGGAAAGATGAGACACCTGAGAATGTTTGCTTCTACTGCCAACAGCCTGGTCATTGGAACCGGGATTACAGGAAGTTCACGGCTGATCTGAAGAAGGGCAGTGGGACTGCGCCTTCATCAAATAGCCTGGATGATCTAAAGAAGGGCAGTAGGACTGCGCCTTCATCAGGAAACCCGGATGATTTAAGGAAGGGCGGTGGGACCGTGCCTTCATCCGGTATTGACTCTATAGAGCTACATCTCTCTACTTCCAAAGATTCATGGGTATTAGATACCAGGACTGAATCTCAGACATGCACTTATATATGGTGGTTGAAAGTAGGAGAGGTTTGGAAAGCACGAAGTGGACCTTAGAGTTGTGGCAACTGCTGTAGGATCCATGAGTCTTGCTTTGCCAAGAGGCCTTGTCTTAGTATTGTATACTGTATATTGCATACCTACTTTTAGTAGGAATATTATATCTGTATCCATGTTTGACAAGGAAGGATATAATGTTAATATTGGAAATGGAGTTTTCAATGTTCTATGCAATGATATGTTTTATACCAGTACTGACTTGGTTGGAGGATTGTACATATTAGATATGGGTAACAATGCCTCAAGTTCTATATATTCCGTTAATACCAAGAGGTCTAAATCCAACGATTTAAACCTAACTCTGTTATGGCACTGTCATTTGGGCCGCATAAACAAGAAGCATCTATCAGCACTTCACAAGTGCGGGCTTTCAGGTTCTTTCGAATTCCATTCGATCGATAGGTGCAAGGTTTGTTTGATGGGTAAAATGACTAAAGTTCCCTTTATCGATCGCGATGAAAGGGCGGGTGAATTATTGGGGCTGATACACTCGAATGTGTGTAGACCAATAACTTCACTTGTCAGGAGGGGTTTTAGCTACTTTATCACATTTACTTATGATTATAGTAAATATGGTTATGTCTATTCAATGAGACATAAGTCTGAAGCTTTTGATAAATTCAAAGAGTTTAAGACTATAGTAGAAAACCAGCTCGACAAAGGTATTGAGGCACTTCGATTGGATCGAGGTGGAAAATACTTGACCATAGAGTTATTAGATCATCTAAAAGAGAATGGGATCCTTTAGGAATGGACTCCTCCTGGGACACTGTAGTTGAAACGTGTAGCCAAACAGAGAAATCGGACATTGTTAGACAATGGTCCGTTCCATGATTAGTTGGACTGATCTCCCAATCTCTTTCTGGGGTTATGCTCTAGAGACGACCGCATTCATAGTGAATCGGGCTTCGAGGAAGGGTGTGGAAGGGATACTATTTTAAAATGGTACGGGATGATGCCCGCTTTGTCCTTCCTAAAGATTTGTGGTTGCGAGGCTTATGTGAAACATTTGGTTTCGACTAAGCTCGAACCAAGATCTGAGATATGCACCTTCGTGTGGTATCCCAAAGCAACAAGGGGATACTATTTCTACAATCCCAGTGAGAACATGGTGTTCGTCGCTTGGGGTGGGGTCTTTATGGAAAAGAAGTTTTGTTTCCAAAGACGTCATTGGGAGGACTGTGCATCTCGAAGAAATTCAGGATGGTACAGATCTGTCTAAACCAATTGGCAACCCAGTAGAAAGGAGCCAGAGATTGTCGTAGAGTAAGAACCAATTCCTGTTACAATTCCGGAAGGTCCAAGGCGATTTGAAAGGATCAATCTTCCACCTCCAAGATATGGTATCCGGAGGTGACAATGAAGTCATGGTGGATCACGATGATCCAGCCACCTTTCAAGAAGTCGTGGATGGGCCCAACTCCGAGTTATGGCTGGGAGCCATGAGGGAGGAAATGCAATCCATGTCGGACAACCGAGTCTGAGAACCGGTTGATCCTATCAATGGTGTGAGGACCATAGGATGCAAATTGATCTTCAAGGTGAAGATGGACATGGACGGCAACCCTCTGACCTACAAAGCTCAACTGGTGGCGAAAGGTTATAGGCAGATCCAATGGATTGACTATGAGGAAACCTTCTCCTTAGTGGCTATGGTCAAAATCGATCCAAATTCTTCTTGACATAACTGCGTATCATAATTACGAGATATGGCAAGTGGATGTCAAAACCGCTTTCCTAAATGGAAATTTGACTGAGTACGTTTGTATGTCTCGGCCCAAAGGTTTTGACGATCCGAAGAATAAAGGAAAGATTTATAAGTTGTTGAAATCCATTTATGGATTGAAACGAACTTCTCGGAGTTGGATCCTTCGTTTTGATGAAGCTGTAATTGGATTTGGCTTAATCAAGAACGAGGATGAATCTTGCGTTTATAAGAAGGCTAGTGGGAGCAATATTACCTTTCTGGTTCTCATTGAAAACGACATCCCAACCTTGCACGAGACTAAAGCTTGGTTGAGGAAGTGTTTTTCAATAAAGGACTTAGGCGATGCTTCTCATATCTTAAGGATTAAGATATGTAGAGATCGCACCAAGAGGGTCTTGGATTTAAGTCAGGGAACCTATGTGAACAAGGCATTGAGTAGGTTCTTAATGCTCGATTCAAAGAAAGGACTCTTACCCACTAGTCATGGCATTCATCTCAGCAAGACTCAGTGTCCTAAGACACCTGATGAGCTGAAAAGGATGATGAGAATCCTATGCGCCTCGGGGTAGGATCGATCATATATGCCATGACATGTATGAGACCAGACGTCTCGTAAGCCTTATGTTGTACCAGTAGACATCATTCTAACCCGGGGGAAAGATGATGTTGAACTAGTCGGCGAAGGATGAGTAGACGCTAGTTTTCCAAGACAAATCCAGATGACTTTAGAAGTCAATCAGGATATGTGTTTACGCTGAATGGCAGAGCTTTAGCTGGGAAAGCGTAAAGCAAGATACCATTGCCGAATCTACGACAGAGGCCAAGTACATGGATGCTGCAGAGGCAGCTAAGGAGGCTATGTGGATTTGGAAATTCATGGCAGGGCTGGGTGTAATTAAAAACCCATCCAGTCCGGTGAATCCATTTTGCGACAACACAAGGGTCATTGCGCAAGCTAAAAGCCTAGATCGCATAACAAATCCAAACATGTACTGCGGCGTATCCACCTCATCAGATAAATACTGAACTGAGGTGAAGTGAAGATAACCGATATTGCAACAGATGATAACATAGCCAACCCTTTGACTAAGGCAGTGTCACTGCCTGAACATGTTAGACATGTAAAGTCGATGGGGACATATTGGAGTTTAGATTGGAACTAGGGCAAGTGGGAGATTGTTAGTCTTAGTGCCCGTAGTTCAATCCTAAATGTCCAAATGTACATATCATCATTAGCAATAAAATTAAAGCGGCTTTATATTACTTATGTGTTGGAGTAATATATCGATGTGTGCTCTGATCTATGCCCACCATGCGAATAGAACCATAGATCGAGATAGAACACACTCGATGGGTCCCTAGTCAACAAAGCTTCACTAGAAGCGACTAGTATGAAAGATGGCTCTTTATGGCTTACGTTCTGTTAGTCATTGGAATGGGATTCCGGAGTCTGATCATAGATATCATGTGGGACATGATATTGGACGACCCGCCCTGAATATGTACCATAGATTAAGTCATGAACATATTCATTGTCGTAGCTTGTCATGTATCCTTAGACCAAGGAGTCTTTGTGATTGCTATGTAGTCAACAACTGAGTTTGACCTGAGCCTAACGTTGTCCGTAACAGGGCTTCCATAACGGCCAGGATTGGCTTGGGGACGGGCTACATGAGTGACACGAAAGGCGGCTAAGGGATTTATCCCTCATACTGAGGTATGGGAAAGATATCGGTTCTCGGCCGCTTGATCGAGAGTGACTGAAAGAATAGCATGGCCATGCACATGATACTGGGTATCATATCTTCAGTCATCTCACATATCAAGGAACGGTGATTGAGAATAATAAGGATGACGGCTCTATGCCTTATCTCAATCAGGATATCGGAGATAAAAGGATAATGACAGGGACGACGGAAAGGTTAGAATCGACAGGGTCGATTCGCTATGCAGTGTCAGGCAATACTAAAGTCTCGTTAGTTGCCACTTAAATAGGATCAAGTAAAATGGGATTTTACGTTTATCTATTGACATGCATAAACCTAAGGGTCACACCGGAGGATGAAACTCATTGACACATATATGGAGAATGGCCAAAAGGGAGTTGTCTCGGGACATGACCAAAACTGGGTTTTGGGTCATGTGCCCGTAAGTGAATAGGACTTTACGGATCGAGACAAGGCTTGGAGTCTTGGGATTGATCGCGTCGGATAATGTTGGACATTTCCGGTATGGAAGGCTTGGAGGCGATGAGCGAATCACGGGACCTCGTTGGAAATGGCCACGGGCCATGTTCCAAGAGGCCCATGAAAGGCCCATGCAACCAAGGCCCATGGAACTAATTAATCAAGTCTTGATTAATTAGTACTAAGTAAGTAAGACAAGGATTAAGGTGTTGGTGATTCACCACCTAACCCAATCTTGTCTTGCCATACTTTGTCCTATTTACACCTTACTTGACACCATACTTGTCCCATGCCTTTAGTTGGACAAGTATGGGTTTTGTTATGTTTAAGTCATCTTTTTTCAACATAACAAAAACAAGACAAGAATAGGAAACACATTTTCTCTCCCTCTTCCATGGCCATTTCGGGTTTGGCAAGCTCCCACCTCCATGTTTGTGTTCTTGAGTCCTCAAAGAGAAGAACTACGTGGCTTTGATTCCCATGTGGATACGTAGGCGTCTTGGAGACTCAAGCCAATCATTCGTTAACCGGTGTTCTTGTTTTGGTAAGAAATAGTGCTGAATTTTTCTCTTGTGAATCTATTCTTTGTTAGTTGTTTCTTGGTTTAATCGTCTCTTGGTTTTCATTGATTTTCCGCTGCGAGTTGGTTCATCTCGAACCCTACCTCGAGACCCAACACGTGGTTGGGCTGATCTCGCCGGCGATGGAGGACGAGACGGGGGAGAAGGTGGCATCCGACACGGTGTCGGAGCCGCTGATGCTGTGGGGTAGTTTATCCTCTCCCATGTGCTTCTCGGCCACAAGGAGTGGTGGATCTCCGCTGTTGGGGGGAGGTTGGTCGCACACCGCGGTGGCAGGGATTTGGCGGACGCCGGCGAGAGGTCCAAGACCTCGGGCTGTGAGGGGCGTGGGATCGAGACCGGCTACGGTCGTCGAACCGGACAAGCGGGGGTCGTTGATGGTGCCAGGGACGGAGGCAGTGGTGCCGGTGATGGAGGTATCATCGGACACGGAGGTGGAGGAGTCGGCGGCGGTGGTAGCTTGGCGAAGAAGCAAGGGCAAAAGGGTGCTACAAGGGAACCCTAATGGGCCGGAGATGGGCCTGAGTGATGGGTTGGGTCGGACAGATGGTTTCATGGATTCACAAGCAGCGGCGGCGGAGGGCTTCAAGCACCCTCGCCTGCAGGAATGAGTCTGAGGTGGCCCGGGGAGGGGTGGGTCAACTTTGATCCCTTCCCGGTGGATGGATGGCGTTGGCACCATCATAAGTTGATAATTGTCTCCCTTTCCAATCCGGAGTCAGCACACCCGCGTTCAGTAGCCTTACCATTATCAGTCCAGGGAGGACGACGCACGCTGACACACCGGGGGAGATGTAGGTCCACCAGTATTCAATTCAACTTGGTTGGCTCGCCTAGTCCCCTTTGGAAGAAGCATGCTGTATCGGTGTCTTTGGACGCCACCGCAGATTTCCCCTTCGTCCGCCCCCGATTATTAGAGCCGAATTTACTGTTTTATTTTTCCTTTCTGTTTGTTAGTTGGATTTACTTTTGTAGGTGGAGTACACTTATGTACCTCCAAACTCTCTTATCTTAAGGAAGTTTTATCTCATTTATATGTTCACTGTGATCTTTTATACCGATAGAATTGAGGACTATTTCTTTTAATAGTGAATAAATATATTAATAAAAATTAATGTTAGAAGGCAAATGCCCAAAATAAATCGATTAAAAAAGATATAATCCAATTAAAAATGTAAAAAACACAAAAAGAAATGACTACTAATTAGTTTATCATCATGTTGGATTTGTCATCCTTTAGTAACAAAATTATAATTTAAATATTGATGTTCCATAATCTAAAAAAATTATTGGTTTAGAGTACAGCACACATTAAAAATAATATTTTGATACTTGACCTTGTTTAGTACAATAAATAAGGATTAAAAGGTTCTGATATGGACAAATGTCACTAACAATAATTTAAATTAAAGTGCGTAGATAGAAAATTTGGAACCAAAAATAGAAAGTGTGTCAATGTCTCCATTTTCTTGTACACACGGCCACACAACATATGGCATCACTGCCTCCAATGTCATGAGCCAAGAACATGATCACGAGGAATATGCCAACAAGTTTCCTCAGACATTGGAGTAATCGACCAATCAAATCCTCTAAAAACAACAAATACTATGTTATTACATAGTCCATGTCACCTGTAATCACCTCTAGAAAAGGCCTCTTCTATCCTCTTTGCCATGTGAATGCAATCACTTGCACAGTGCCTTGAGTTTTTCTAACTCTTTACACTTTAACTTCAAAGTTTGCTTCTTCCATCTTTATGGGCAATTTGTGCTCAAAAGGGGCTCATCCGGAACCTCACCAATCAGTGGTTGTGGCTCGATATCCTACAGGATTGCCTCGTCCAAAGAAGTCAGCGACATCAGTACCAGAAAGGGTTCCTGATGCTTCTTCCAATCCTCTCAAAGGTATTGTTCCTGAAGAATGTTGTTTGATGTTGTGCTTGATTGAAAGCAAGTGTTTCTCTTTATCCCTGTAGCAAAGAAGCATAAGCAAGAAAAAAGATACACTCAGCCATCTTGTGCAATAGAGAGGCCAATGTCAATGGTGAACAAGAAGAACCAAGTGTTACCTGATTGCAAAAATGTGAAGTGTTTTTGTTATGATGTCCTGAGGAACGCGACCAGGAAGTTCTGTGACAAGAATCTGCTCGGGCAAGGTGGTTTTGGAGATGTGTACAAAGGATGGATTGGAGACTGCTACTTGAACACACCAAGCGGATATGGTGGAGTTGCAGTTGCTGTCAAGAGGCTCCAAAAGACAGGACAATGTGGCGACGAGGAGTGGATGGTATGTCCATTATTTATACTCGCGTTTTGTTAACCTCTAACTCAACCCCCCACCCTACACATGCACTCAATCTAGGTACCCACGGGGATTCGAACCTTTGAGTTCAAGGAGGTGAGGGAGCTCACTGACCACCAGACCAAACCACTGTGGGGGTGTGTATCCATGTTTCTTTCTGCAAATGTGACATGACTATGTTGTGAATGCAGAATGAGATTACCTTTTTGAGCAGATTAAGTCATCCCAACATAGTGAAGCTCGTAGGATGCTGCTGTGAGGACGGTCAGAGGATTCTAGTTTATGAGTATATGACTAGAGGGAGCTTGGAGTCTCATCTTTTGGGAGGTAAGCACAAAACTGCAGAAGCGATTGCACATATATCAGATTATAAGCACTACACTTTAATCATAACGGTCTTGATTACATGAACAAAAGAGAAAGAAACGCTGAACTGGAGTAGAAGAATCAAAATAGCTATTGGTACAGCAAAGGGTTTAAATCATCTTCACACTCATGGAGTACCGGTTATTCATCGAGACATCAAAACATCCAATGTCTTACTCGATAAGGTAAAGCTCTAACGCATTACTTATATCCTCACTGCCTCAAAGTTTTCTATTTGTAACTATCAAATCTCAATACGGGTAATATTGCAGGAGTTCAATCCGAAGCTTTCAGATTTCGGTTTAGCTAAATGTGGACCCCAAGGTGATAAGACCCATGTTACAACAAGGGTACTTGGGACACACGGCTACTTTGCTCCTGAATATGTTGCAACAGGTATCATCACCTCATACAATATTCAGCTACTCGCATCATGAAATCTCACATGTATAAATGCTGATGTTTCTTCACTCTACAGGGCATTTGACACTAAAAACTGATATATATAGCTTTGGAGTGGTACTTCTAGAGTTGTTAACCGGTTCTGGTGCCATCAAGAAATATTCAGATGGTGTAGGGAACATAGCACAATGCGCAAAACCATACCTGAGGAATCCAACATTGCTACACAGTGTGATTGACAAGAAACTTCAATGGAAATACCGAAAGGAGGAAGCTCAACAACTTGCTTCAATTATCCTCAGGTGCCTTGATTCAGAAGCCAAGAGCCGACCCACTATAACACAGGTTGTTGCTGATCTAGAGCAACTGCAGAAAAACACGCACATCTGCCATTGAAGTGCACACCCTGCAAGCCGATTAGTAAACTTTGTCAGTTCCGTTTCTAAAGTAACATCCCATAACCTCAAATGTATCTAGCGTACCTTGAAAGGTGACTGTAGCAAGGTTCATGTCCCATATCTATATGCTAACAACAATGGAAGGTCAAGGAAATTGAACATTCACGTTGGAAGTAAGGAAATGTGTATCAATAGACAAAATGATCAGCATTCAACCATCATTCCAAACAACATGTAAAGAATTAGAGCCAAATATATAACCTGTCTTGTAGAAACAAAATTGCCTCAAGATACAGTCACAAACTACAATCTATACATACAAACCAATAGAACAAGAAAATACGAAGTTTACAAGATATTTATGTTCAACGTGCACGTGGAGATTGCCGGTGCATAGGCAACAGGGAAGCCCTGAGCGCTACATTAAGAGGTGAACAATGGTGCCTCAATGGGGACTTCCTGGGAGGAGTTGAAGCTCTCTTGTGCTCTGACTGAAAGTATTTTGTTGCACTCTTGGGTGCTTCGAGCTGTTCCAGGGCTGCTAAAACCTTATACATTTGGGGTCTTACTTAAGATTCATTGTATAGACATTGTAAAGCAAGGGAGGCGGCTGTGTAGGTTCCTTTCTAATGATACTGACCTTCCAACTTTGTGTCCATGATCCGGAACAATTTTCGCTTGTCACCCAAATATGGTTTTGCCCAGTCCACAAGATTTTGCTCAACACCAACTTTTGACTTATCAACAGCACGTCGTCCAGACAATAGTTCTAGCAACACAACCCCAAAGTTGTATAAGTCACTTTTTTGTAGTTAGCCGACTTGTTCAACAAGGAAGACATGCAAAGTGAGTTGCAACCATCATGACATCAAATGCATCAACTTGGTAATGGCATGTTATCTGAAATAAGGGATAATGGCAGAAATATATTGTGTACTTCAGTTTGGTTGCAGGTTGTTATTGTCTACAAAAATCTTCATTTTGTGGCAGGTTGTTACCTTGCACTTTTTTTAACTGGCATCCAAACAAGGGTAATTTCATTATTTTGAAAATTATGCAGGCCACATGTGTGTCACATGCTACTTTAAGAGGCTTTTCTGTTAGTTTTAACAGATTTCAACTAATGATACAAATAAAAAAAGTACAGGGTAACAATCTGCCACAAAATGAAGATGATATTAACAACCAACCGCCAAACTAAAGTATACAGTATTTCTGCCATTATCCCTTGAAATAATGAAGAACTTTTGGACATAACTCGGTAAGCAAAAGCAAACATTGAGGCACTCAACAGAGGCAATCAACAAACCTGTAGCCATGTATTCTGGTGCAGCGTAACCATGAGTGCCCATTACTTGAGTAGAAACATGGGTCCTACCACCAGTGGGTCCCGCCTTGGCCAAACCAAAGTCGGATATTTTTGCATTAAACTCCTGCATCATTAATGTGAAATTGATGTGAGTATTATAATGCATAGGCTTGATTGGAAACATGTAATACAAAATACTGCAAAATCAACAAAACGTTCCAGTCCCACCTATTCAGCATACCACATCTAGCAGGATATTAGATGCCTTGAAATCACGATATATAACTTGTGATTCCGCATCATGAAGGAAAGAGAGTCCTCTGGCAGCACCTATGGCAACTTTAATCCTCAACGCCCAAGAAAGTGGTTGCAGCCCTCCTGCAAATAGAAAAATCAGCATTAAGATTTACTAAATGTTCTCAAGGCCACACCCACGGAATTGCTAATTATTCATTCGTCTCATTTCTAAGTTTTTAAGTGATCAAGTAGGCTATCATACCAGAAAATGGAAAGAAAATCAATAGATGTGCCTAAACGTGTACATGTATGAAAATATACATAGTAACCCTTTTAAAGCTTAAGAAAATTAGTTATTTACTTCTGAATAGATGCTTCTCTAAGCTCCCCTTGGTCATCAACTCATAGACCAATAGCCGGTGCTCACCGTCTAAGCAGTACCCAATTAGTTTAACCAGATTTGGATGATGAAGTTGTCCAAGATATTTAACTTCTGTCTAAAACCATTTGCTATCAGTATATGCACCAAAAACATGGTGAAAAAACACAGAGGGGATTATAAAAAGAAGAGCAACCTACCAACCACTCTTTGTGACCTTGCAGACCTTCAGATTTAAGCTTCTTGACAGCAATAACCAATCCTGACCCAGGCTTTGTGGCAGCAAGCGTGTGTTCATCTATCCATCCTTTGTATACATAACCAAACCCTCCTTCACCAAGAAGACTGTCCGGACGAAAATTTCTAGTGGCATTCTTCAGCTCATTAAATGAGAAAGCTTTCAGATTTGGGGACGACAATATTTCACCTTCAGACCTTGGTGTTGGAAGACTTGATGAATTTCTAATTCCGCTGTAAGACGGAATTGTCAGGCTGAAAGGAACTGAAGAACGGCTAGTTCTGCTAGAAGTTTTTGACCCTGCCAATGTTGGAAAGAAGAAAGAAGCAAGTTATGGTTATCACATTAAACAAAAGTAAGAAGTTGTTTGCACCCGTAAAAGAAACCCAATCCAAAACGTAAGTAAAATCATCTTGCGAGAGTGAAGAGCTTATTTGTAAATGTGTAACATAATGAAGTGCACTGGAAAATGTTTGTGAAAGCACAAAGGTGAAGACAAGAGTTAGGCATCCAAGTCAAGCTGGATCAAGCATCGACTATGTATTAATTAATCATTAATCATACTCATCACTTGGATTGTTTTTTTTCCTTCCATGGCAGGACACCACCACATTGTACCTTAGGCTTCCTTTTTACTACAAGAATAACTTCCTTGTGGAATCTGCTTTTAAAGAATTCCACGTGGAATGCTAGGACTTAAAAAATTCCATACTAGGTTTAGTTCATTTTTATGCATAAAGCTTTCTTTCCAAGTGAGAACCAATCCACAAAATGAAAGCAAAAAGGCTAATGTATACCAAAGCTATAGCACACCAGTTAAAACCAGATACTTCAGGCAAGTTCAGACACTAATCCTGTGAAGAAGAAGAAAAAAAATCTGAAAGGTAAGCCTAATTACTTTATCAACCTGAAACTTACAAAATTAACTAAGTCAATAGGGTTGGAAGGTTAGTTTGAATTTCTTCTTGTTGTTTTATGGGGGGGATTTTTATCTTGTGACCCAAGTTTGGTTTGGGGACTTAGGTTCCTTGGTTTGTAACAATTTGAGGGTACGCCCTTGACCTTGTCTCTCACTTCGAGAGCCGGGTTTTTTTAATGAAAAATCTGCTGATAAAAAAAAACTAATAGATACACACAAAGGATTTTAGCCTTAGTTCTTGCCTAAGAGCTGAATGTTCAAATTTGAATATCCAGTTACACCCTTAATTGAATAACATTAAGGCTAACCAAAACTCGTTTGTTTCACAAATTCAAAGGATAAATACAAAAGCACCAAATCCTGAAACATAAATCTAACAGCCTAGAACATTGATTCCATACAGGAAAATCAGCAGACATAAAGCCAGAGTAACAACTATCAAGCTTCCATTCTATAGAACTCCACCAAACCTGGAACACCATAACCAACTGGACAGAGATGGGTTTTGAGTAAATTACCAGAACTGGCGTGGCTGATATCGACTTTAGCTATAGAATCTAGGTAATTACCCATCTGGGTTTATAAAAAATGAGCTCTTTTGGGTGTTGGAAGAAGCATAAAACAAAAAGGGCTTGGATTTAACAGAGAACGAGTCACGAAGCCATGAAAGGAATGTTTGTCAAATCTGCAACAAGATTAGACAACAGAAGGCGCTCTAGAAATGGCGATGAAGAGAGAAAATTCAATACTTTGGCTTAACAACACTTTGACGTCACCTTCTACTTGTAGCTTGCTCGGTCTACCAATTTGACCGCGCGCCTCTTGAGTACGAATAAAAGAGATTATTATCATTATCCAGAGAAAACTGTATGAATAAGGTCTTTTCTGTATTTCTATTCTCACTGGAACTGGAATTATATATCAATATTTAATTCTTCTATTAAGTCATTTTCAATTATTAATTACATAGCGAATGTTTGGTTGTAGTTTCATGAAAGGTTGAGTAAATGTGAAGTTAGCTTCCAGATTTTCTTCAACAACGAAAAGAATATTGACTTCATAAATTATTTTCATCAACGTGTGATCTAAAATGACAATTATGTTTATGTTTTAAAATGATCGCATGTGACAATGCACCAACAACAATCACGTTGTCGTTGACAAAGTTAAGCTTGTAAAATATTTGGAAATGTTTCATCGTGATCCATACCCTATATTTTTTGTTTTGTACTCGGGCCATTTCAAACCATGATTGATTTTTTTTATAGATCGTCCACCGCGGCTTCCTCAGGTTGATGGTCATGTTGCTCTCCCCCTCTCGGGAGTTCCCTCAGGGTTTTCAACTCCGCAGCCTTTCTAAGCTATCGTTTTTTTCTCCGATCGGTCCCTTCCGCCGCTCTAGATTTACGTTGGCGAGGACCTTTCCTAGACGGATGCTTTCTCTTGGTTTTTCTTGTCGTTGATCGATGGGCGCACTAGAGAGAGCATCACTCATCCTATGACGAGATTCACTAAAAGCTTAAGGGTCCACTATAGAGGTTCAGCTGAAGACGGTTTCAAGAAGATTGAAGCGACTTTGAGTCCTCACTATAACAGTAGAGTATCTGATCTGATCTTATTGGGGTCACTTGATTCTCTTTTTGTTGTTTTTGCTGTTATTGCTTTCTCCTGTCCCATTTTTTGGGTTCTTCGATTTGTATTGTTCGCTTCGTTTATAATTTGTTGGGTTAAATATTAAAACTTAGTCTTAAGTATTGGTCACGACCACTACACTACCCAACGTTTCAAAATTACAAATGCAATACCTTAAGTATTGGTCACGCGATTTTGTTAGTACAAATGGACAGAATTTTCCATTCCGTTAGTCATATGACCTCATGTGTCATTTAATGGATGATAAAATGATGATTTTACCCTTACTTATTTTTTTTTTTGATAAGCATCCTTACTTATTTGACATGTTACACATGTATACATTTTATAAGAAACATTACCATTGTACCCTCGTTATTTTTCCTTATAAAATGTATAGAGGTAAAATAATTAAAGGAAACATCGTCATTTTATCATCCATTAAAAGACCCGTAAGGTCATATGACTAACATAATGAAAAATTACGTCCATTTTTACTTACAAAATCGCGTGACCAATACTTAAGGTTGTGTTTTTTGTCATTTTGAAACATTGGGTAGTTTAGTGTTCGTGACCAATACCAGAGAGTAAGTTTCGATATTTAACCCTAATTCTTTTTCTTTCTGCTAAAAAAATAAAATCGATGAAATTTTTGAGTAATGTATGCCATTAATTGTCCTCAGTAATACTTAATGGAAATGTCGTCTCTACATATCCGGTGGCCTTAGGCAATTTTTTTTTAAAAAAGGCCTTTTAATAACTAAAAATTAACGGTATTCCGATATTTTGTTAATATAATATATAAATATACATTCCAATATTCTAATTCATTACCTTGCTCTATGACAAATAAAAAAATTTCACTTTGAGTCTCCTTATTAACTAATACTTCGTCCTTATTATAAATTTCATGATCATCAAATTGCACAAGATAAATAGAACAATAACCAATATTTTCTATTTGATTTTTTTGTGATAAATTTATATAAAGCATTTTTTTGTGAATTTATTAAAGCTTCAATTTTTCTTATCTTTTTTTCCATTTTGCAAAACCAAATTCAGGTTTTCTATTTGATATTGTTCTAATGAATAAACTTAGCACAAATTAAAAGATAGAACTTGATGTAAAGCAATTAACGAAGCGTGTCCAAACTCTTGCTTGACACCTGCGACCAATATCAAAAATAAAATGTATATCAACAACTAAATATAACTAACTAATTAGTAAAAACATTTGAACAATAATTAGCTAATTAACATTACTAATTACCTTGTATTGCAGATTGTTCTTCGTGTTTGCTATTTTTTTGATAGGCTAAAAAATTTATTAAGCAAATGTTCTATAAAATTATAAAACAAAGCTGGAAAAGATCCAAAAAGGATCAATTCCTCAAACCAATACAACTCCGAAGAGTAAACAAAGAATAGGAAAAACAAGATTGTCTACTTCCTATCCGGATTCAAACAAGTAAATCGGTTAGAAACCGGTGTAGGGGTTAAAGAAAGAATTGGAATCAGCTCCTCGTAGTCCTTGGCCTTTCCATCCTCAGCGTCCTTCAAAGCGTAAAGATTAACAACCTTATGACCAACTTTCGAACTGTACCTCCAATTGCCCGTGTTATCTATTTTGGCAATGTCTACCATGTAACGTCCCATTTTAACCCCTTTATCAGCAGAGGTCCTAGCTCTTGTCTGATAAACAACGACTGGTTGTGTAATCACCTTTGATTGGCTCTTCTTTGGGCGTCCTCGTTTCTCGGCCCTAGATACCGGTTTTTCCAAGGCCTCCTTCCATGGACTTCCTTGAAAGCCGACTTCCAGAAACGGATCACCATCCTGAGGAAGAGGGTCAGTACACGAGCCAATATCTTTCCCAAGTCGGCTAAAAATAATAGCCAAACTTGGGTGCACACCGGCCAACGAACGTGCCTTTTCAGATGGGCTTAGCACTCCACCCAAACTGATCCAACTTCCTTTTGTACTGAGCCCAATCTTGCCCAGTTAGAATCAGGCCCATCCGGACTTAAGCCCAGCACGACACCTTCAGACCCACTCTCACGTCCAGTATCCTGCGCTGAAAATGTATCCGGGATTGGCTTTGATGCCGTGATCAACGGAGAAATCTCTGAATCAACTCGTTTTGAAAAAGGAAACCTTTTCAAAACAGGATTCTCTTTTGATGAAGCAATCCCTTGAACCGCGGAGTCAACGACGGGATCGGGTGCATCTGAAAAAGGATGTCGCAGGTCATCCACGACCTGAGAACTCGGCGGCGGAATGACCACCGGCAGAAGTCTGGGTGCCAGAGCATTGACGTCCTCACGAGGGTGCTCCTGCCCCTCACCAGAAGTCCGAAAAAATTCTCTCGGACGAGCCTCCAGATCATAACATAAAACAGAGCCAATGCTCTGTTTTGACTCTCCGATTGAACCAGTCGCCGGAGATCACAGGAAAACGCTGGGAAAAAGTTACAAATAGGACATGTCCGTTCAGCTTGAAACCGTTCAGCGTTTCTATCGCCTGAGCAGCAGCATCATGCGAAGAAAAACCAATGAAACCAAAAAATAAACCCTTCTTATTTGATCTCTTCAGCAAGGTGATGGATTCGATGTCGCAAAACGGAAGGAACATAGATTTGAACGACTCTTCCGAGAAAGGATACGACAGATTTCTCACGTAAACCTCTGTTGCACTCTCCACAAACTGAGCTCAAATTCGACGCCGGTGAACTGTAACTCCGTCCCTAACCACACCTCCGTCCTCCTTCCCTTCGACTGTGAACGGCGCAGAGACATCGAGAGATGTAGGCACAACCCCGTCCACGTTCATCCCCATCTCAGAGGTGGGAACAGCTTCTGGGCTTTGTTTGACGTCGTCGACCACCGGACTGGTTTTGGTCGCAGCGTGAAACGATGATGCAGAGCCTCCACGAGTTCCCATCTTTGCCACCTTGATCGATCTATCACTAGGATTGTATATGGATCGATACTCAAGATATAGGGACAAGAGATTCGAGCAAATGAAAAGAAAGTTACAGGCTCACCCTTACTGACGCCGGCAGAAGTCCGGCCAACCAAGTGAGAGCGTTTCTGTTTCATAGTCTCATAAACCCCAACACCTTCGTGTATGCTATTGCTCTCCATAACCAAGATAAAAAAAATCAAATAGTGAGCAACGATGATTTTTTTAGAACGAAGTAAAATTTGAGAAGAAAATCGCAATAAAACAATAGAAAACTTGAAGAAAAAAATTGAAAGTATTTTAGATGAATCTAAACCTAAAACTAACCTTATCTTTATATAGGGGTGAGCATCGGCCGGTACCCGCCCAAAATCCCAAACCCATTACCCAAATCGTTTTTCTCGGTTACATAAAACCCGTACCCATCCCCATTACCGGTCGCTAAAGGGAAGGCCGATAACTGCCCGACCTCACTATCGACCGGGGACGGTTATAACCAACCAACCTAGACCCAATGAGCTTCTTATTGGGCCTACTGAAATAAATATTCAACATTCAAACATTCAGCTTAATTCCTACAATTCAAACTTGATTTCACACAATTCAACTTAATTCCATAAACTTGCTTGTTATAAAACTGATTTCAGTTTATGGACTTCAAACATTCAAACAAAACACAACAATTCCTACAACTAATACATCATAATCATATTAAACATCGTCTTACGCAACACGGTCTAAGAAACTATTTCTGTTTTACAACACAAAAAGTTGAACAAAAAAATCAGACGGGCCTTCGCGTCTGAACCAAGCCAGGCGAATGTGGGCCGAGGGAAGTGGCTGGGCCTCTACCCAGGCCCAGTGGATGGGCATTGACCGGGTAAGACCGGTTTTTTGGTCACCACCGGTTTGGCTCACCCAAACCGTTGACCGCCCATTGACCTCTGGTTCTGTGATTTTCAAACCAGCTTTGGCTCGGGTAAGACCGGTTTCGGGTATTTCGGTGACGGGGACGGTCGGAGACGGTCGGTTTTCGGTGATGGTCGGATTTCTGCTCAGCCCTATCTTTATCCATGAATTGGAAGGGAGGGAAAAATCCAAAAATAATAAAATTAAGGATAAAGAAAGTTGTATTTTAGTAACAAATTTTTAATAGGTTTAATAGTTTAAGATTAGGTATAGAAGAGGTGGGAACCAATCATAGTCGCACACACCTAAGATCCAACATTCACCATGATGTCACATCATCACCCCAATTCTACCCAAATTCAGGCCACTTTCATGATTTATCACACAAGCAATGACATAATTTTAATAGCATGGTGTCATGTGGACAAGTGTCCATTTTTTTCTTCACCAATTCACTAATTTAATATTTCACGATTCGTTTGAACTCCGATTAGCTTCAAACTTGCGCCAATATTTTTTATTTTTTCAAGAGCTTTAAATCAAGATCAATCATGAATATATTTTAAAGCAAGAAGATAAAAAGGTATATCGGGGTGATAAAAATAATGTTGAGTGTTGATAAATCTTCACTAATAAATGTTTTGTATCGGAAGTATCAAACTAGGGCTAAATGTTGATAAAAACTGTCACGCCCCAAATCCGGTTTTGACCGGACTCGAGACGCGAACTAAGAACAATAATTAAATAATAAGAAAAAGAGATTTAATAAAGCAAGTTCCATGAAAACTTAATTGAAATCCAAAGTCAAGAGTCAACAACTCTATAAACAGAATAACAAAAAATATAGTTGATACAAAGGTAGTACGTCTCTAGAAAGAAAAATTCCCAAAACCTCAAGGACCTCCCGAGCCTTGAGACCACCTCTAGATCTACTCATCAAGGAAACCTGTACAAACAGTAAACAAGAAAGGGGGTGAGCTTACGCTCAGTAGGAAAAGTGGTAAAGTAAAAGAAACTCCCGCTTGGCAATAAAACACAGTTTGTACAATTATCCAAAGGTTCCAATTAGTACGATTAACCAAAAAGACGCCATAATCAAGATTAACAAGAATTGCAATGCTTAATAAAACAGTAACTCAAGGAGATCAAAGGAGAGACAGTTTATTCTTTAATAAAAACAACTAAAGAAAGCACGTATAACGTCACATTGAGAACTTAAACCACAATACTCCGATCCAAAATTGATCAATGTATCATATCGGATTGCCCCTCGGCCTAGAGGAGACACATATCATCGAGGCTACCGGAAACATCCCTAAGGGGACACATATCATCGGAGCTCTCGGAAATGTCCCCAAAGGACCATAGATCATCGAGGTGAAGTAAGATGTCCTCCCGGAAACGCTCCCGCAGGAACGCATACCCTCGGGGTGAAGCAACCAGTAAACAATCCCCTCAGGGTAAGCAACCTCACGTCATACCGGAATTCCTTTCGGCCTGGAAGTCTTCCCGGGATTCACATCGGGGTACAAATACAATCCATCGGTCTAAGTACTACCCTACACCGGCATTCCCCTCGGTGTAGGTACCATACCGGAACACAAACCATCGGTCTAGGTACTACCCCACACCGGCATACTCCCTCGGTGTAGGTAGCATACCAGAACACAACTCCTCTTAGAACACACAAAAAGAGAATAACATGCATCACAAGTCATAGTTCGACCACAGCTTAGCAAACCCAACAATCTTACCACAACACGCACAAGGAACTCATAATAACAATCACGCTTACCGTCATGACTTACCAACCGCGTTCCATCGGTCTATCACTCACCCGATCATACCATTTGGCACAATCAACTCACAATCAACAATCACTCAATCAATCATAACACGGATCAACCATTCACATACAATCATCATAATTCTTCTAGTTTAGTGTGACTCTTATATTAACCTAAATACGGAGCATGCATCAATACTAAGGACGAACAATCATCAATCAGTACATTCAACAAGCAATCCTAAGGCTCGACATGGCCATTCTACCAGCACGACAATTTCCCAAAGTATTGAAAGCGGTTAACTAGTGAATCACATCCTATATGCATACTCAGACTCGTCCGATTATTATTGTAATTGAAAAGCAGTTATTCTAGTGAATCACATCCTACATGAAAACTAGGATCTTTCCGGTTATTATTATCCTATAGGCATACTATTAGCGTTCTTTAAATTAAGAGAGGAGTTTAGTACTTTTCCCTACCTTGAAACCTCCAACGCTCAGATACTCCTAGCTGCTGACGTCCTGGCTAGCTTCCTCTCCGTCCTCTCACGTGGTTCCCAAGGCCTCCTCCTTCGCCGAGCTCGGGTCCAAGGTCTTGGATCACAAAATTAACTATAATTAACGACTAACCAAGAGACACACATCTAAGTCAAAAAACCCAACCGTTTGGTTCAAAAAAACCTTTCGAAATAAACGAAAAACACCCAAAAAGGATTCAAAAAGGACCAAAACTGGCATGTCACGGATCGGGTCACGTAGCCGTGAGACTCCCCGTCACAGATAACGTCACGGAGCCGTGACGAGTGCCGTCACGGTCTCCCTCACGGAGCCGTGACGTCTCCCGTCACGGTGCCCGTCACGAATCCGTGACGGCCCAGACCAGTTCTGTCCTTCTTCTTCTTTCAGCCTCATTTTCACGAAAATAATGCCCAAAACTCCATTTTTCAGTCATCCAAAACCTCCACAACAGTTAAATAACTTCAATCCATCATTACCCATGATAGGATTCATCAAACCAACAAATACCCAAGAGATTTTCCACTCAAAAACAACCCAAAACCCAAAGATTTCTACAAAAACCAATCATCTACTCCATTAAAACATCACTTAACAACATAGAACTCAAAATCTAATTAGTTTAAGCAAAACCCACAAAAATCCAAGACTATAAATGAATTGAAAGGAGATTGTGATAGAGTATTTACCTTTAGAATGGAGAGATGATGAAGAAAAGAAGGTTTTGGTAAAGATTTGAGAAGAAGACACCCACAAAGCTCCTCCATTTCACTTGCATCTTCACCAAGCTTCAATGGAGACTCTCCTTGCTCTCTCTCCCTTGTAATTTCGGCTGCACTAGTGAGGTAATGCTGAATTGGTTGCTTTAGTTGCCTTAAAAGACCTAAAAGGGGTAAAGTCCAAGATGCCCCTTCGTTTTTATCCACTTAAGAACAACTTGTGAGGGGTAAAAGGGTAGTTTTGGCCTCCTTTCTTCCCCTCCAAGCTAGCATGGACAAGTTTCCATGTAGGGACTACTTGTCCTTCACTAAAAAATCCAGCACCTCTAATTTAATCGTTTTAGTCGATAAAAAGTTCCCGTTTGACCGAAAATTGACCTTTTCAATATTACAGTCAAATGAAAGGAAATGGCCCAACTAAGCTAACCGTGATGATGGCTAAGCTTTTTTTGGGCCCCGGAAAGGTCCCGAACGACTCCCAGAGTCATCGGTTGACTTTTCCGGTCGAAAGTCAAACTTGCCAAAAAATCACCGGTTCGGCCGGGATCGACCGGGGCGGTTCTTACAAAAACATGTACTGAGGTGATAAAAAAGAAATAATGAGGTGATAAAAACCATGTTCAATGTTGATAAAAAGTGTGATAAACTAGAGTTTAACGTTGATAAAAAAGCATGTGATGGGGGTGATAAAAACGTATGTAATTTAATGATAAACATAGTGTTTAGTGCTGATAAAACTAGTGTTCATAAAAACACGTGATGAGGTGATAAAAGTCATGTTCGGTTTTGGAAAATGAGGTGATAAAAATTAGTGTAAAGTGTTGATAAAACCAGTGTAAAATGTTGATAAAAGTTACCTAGATATAATTTTTTTTAAATCATCCCTGAAATAATTCTTTTTTTCGTGCTTCAAAATAAACATGTCATGGTGGTGATAAAACACATGTAATTTAATGATAAACCTAGTCTTTGGTGTTGATAAAACTAGTGTTCATAAAAAGCACGTGATAATGTGATAAAATCATGATCGGTTTTGGAAATGAGGTGACAAAAAAAGTGTAAAGTGTTGATAAAACCAGTGTAAAAGTGTTGATAAAACCATAGCAAAGTGTTGATAAAAATTACCCATATTTATTTTTTTAATCAGTCCCGAAATAATTTTTTTTATGCTTCAAAACATATTCATGAGTGATCTTTATAGAAAGCCATTGAAAAAACAAAACTAATGACGCAAGTTTGAAGCCAATCGGAGTTCAAACGAAGCGGAAAAAATTAAATTAGTGAATTGGTAAAAAAAAGTAATATGATAGTTTTACTAAAAAACACTTCCCACTTACTAAAAAATGTTGTTTTTTGCAGTGAAAACTCAATTGTATCTTATCCCTTCATTTTTAAAATATATGACTTAGATTGGTTCTCACGGTTCTTACGTTAAGACACGGTTTGTATTAGATTTCTCCTCAGGTATAAAAACGTTTGTTTTGAAATATAGAATATAAATATATAAAATACCTTGAAACATGGAATATGAATATATATATATATACAAAAATAAGTAAAGATGAATTCTCTAAGCTGCGTGTGTTCTATTAAGATTGAGATTACAATTTTATGACGATTAGATAAATATTAGAGGGTTAGTTAAAATTATTTAGGGTTATTATCATCCGAGTACCCTAAAAATACTTGATTTTCATCCGAGTACCCTAAAAGTTCTTTGCGATAGTTTAGTACCCAAACCATACTTTGTCTTTCTTATTAGTACCCAAACGCTTACGGCGTTAATTGGAATAAAGGGAGACAACTCCCAGCCAAGAAACTACCACTATTTCAGTATTAACAGTACATCAGATGTTTCCAAGGCTGGCCCTACCCTTTGGTTAATTAGGCGGTCGCCTAAGGCCACACATATATCAAGGACACATTTTAGAAAACATATGGGCTTGGTTATAAATAATTGGGTTATTATCATCTGAGTACCCTAAAAATACCTGGTTTTCATCCTAGTACCCTAAAAATTCTTTGCGACAGTTTAGTACCCAAACCATACTTTGTCTTTCTTATTAGTACCCAAACGCTTACGGCGTTAATTTTTGGACGGAATCAGACCACACGTGTCCCGCATGTGCCACTTGATGACACGAAAAGTCCATTATACCCTCCTCTATGTTTTATCTCTTTTACTCTCTCAGACACGACCCTCACTTCACTCTCTCAGACGACGACGCTCGAGGACGAAGGAGGAGCAGGTTGTAGAGGAAGACGACGCGCGATTGAGAAGGAGGAGAGAAGGAGGAGCAGCTTGCACCGCGAAGACGAAGCCTGGATGTCGATGAAATCAAAGGGCGCCAGTTGTGGGTTTCGGAACATGAAGATTGAGGAGTTGTACTGCTACTGTGGAGTTCCAGCAGCCATACGAACCTCGAGGACGAAGGAGAATCCTGGAAGAAGGTTTGGTGGTTGCAGGATGTACAGTGTAAGCTAAACTAATTTGGGGCTTATTCAATTTCTGTGAGAATTAGGGTTTTACAATTTTGGGGCTAATTTCTGATAAATTTTGTTCATAGCTCAACTAAGTTTTGTGTTATTCAGTAATTGTGAGAATTAGGGTTTTACAATGTTGGGGCTAATTTCTGCTAAATTTTGTGTTATTCAATGTCTGTGAGAATTAGGGTTTTACAATTTTTGGGCTAATTTCTGGTAAATCTTGTTCATAGCTCAACTCATTTTTGTGTTATTCAATTTCTGGGAAATGTTTTGGGGCTAATTTCTGCTAAATCTTGTTCATAGCGTGGATGGAAGTGCAATTTTTTCTGCTGGATTGATGAAGAGCCGTGCAATATTGCTGAGGTTCCTGCACCTGGAAAAGAAGAAATCAATTTAAGGATGAGGATGGAGGTGGATCTGAAGAAAGATATCCCTCGAAATTTAATTGTTGTGTTGTTCATCATTGTAGGAATGGTTTTGTATTGTCTTAGGTCTTAGGTAAGATGTAATCTGAAGTTGTAGGACTGGTAAATCTTGCTCTCCTTGTGCTCAATTTGTAGATGAATATGAATCTGAAGTTGATATGTTAAGGAAATGTGAATGGAATTTGCCTACTTGTGTTCAATTTGTAGATGGGTATTAATAGAAAGTTGGTATTTGAAAGAAAGGGCAATGGAAATGGCCTCCTTGTTCAATTTGATGGCGGGTACTAATCTGAAACTAATAGTTTTCATACATTTTGACATGACCCATATTTTTGTGGGTTAAAAAACTAATGTCCATAACTCATTCACACACAAGTTGTTTACCTGCAATTCATAAGTGAATTGAAAATCAGAGCTCATTCACACACAATTTTCAATTTGGTAAAATATAGCATTCAAAGTGTACATAACAAAGGAGGGTGTTCATCCATCCAAAATAAAAAGGCTGTAAAGCCTTACACACTGTGTCCTTGTCCCCATCATACATGTGCAGAACTTACTTTCCACATTAATTACATCTCCAACCACCACAAAAATCCAAAAAATACCCATCCTCCCAAAAGT
Organism: Erodium maritimum; assembly: GCA_963921825.1. Classification (NCBI taxonomy): domain Eukaryota; kingdom Viridiplantae; phylum Streptophyta; class Magnoliopsida; order Geraniales; family Geraniaceae; genus Erodium; species Erodium maritimum. The sequence goes on along the minus strand of OY997590.1, from coordinate 59,115,654 downwards.
TGACATATTCCTATCACTACCACAAAATAAACTCCACAAACCCTAAGGAATCCAAGGAGGAGGGGCTGCTGCAGATCCTGTGGTAGAGGTGGATTTCCTTGAAGGTCTTCTTCCCCTTCCTCTGCTTCGTACTCTCCCCCTTCCTCTGTCTCTTTGTCCTCTCACAAATTGGGCATCCTCAGTTACTCTTGACCCCGATTGGTGTCCTCTCATAGAAACAAAGGGGCTCTACAGCAGAAGATTTGGGCAAGGAATTGAAGATTTCAACCAGTAATTAACAAGGAAAGGTAGCAGAAAGTTCAAAACAGGTAAGGATTTTGTATGACAGTTTCATACCTGATTACTTTGACTTGTGTTGTTGACCTCAGATTGAGCTAAGCTAGTACCAGGTGTTTGTTGTGATGTAGCAGGAGTACCTGATTCACTTCCCATAGTAGCTGTTGTGGGTGCCTCATTCTGAAAACAAAAATTCAGCAAGGAATGTCAGATTAATACCCATCTACAAATTCTATCCAAGCATAAAACTTCAGAACAATTAAGTAATTGTTATGACAGTTTAATGCCTGATTCTTTTGTCTGATTTTGTTAAGCTCGGATTGAGCTAAGCCAATACCAGCTGGACTACCTGTTTGACTTCCCATCGTAGCTGGTGTGGATGCCTCTGCCTACATGGAATATTCAGAAATCGAAGGTTACAAATTTTCATCATGGAATGCAAAAATTCAGCAAGGATTAGTATGACAGTTTCATACCTGTTTTTCCTTGGTATGTTTCCTCCTCTTCGTCAACTTTTCAAGTGCATCAAGCCTCTTTTTTTCAATTTCCTCCTTAGAGCACTCTCTTTTCCGCTTCTTTTGCAAGTTCTCCTCGACCTTGCTCTTCCTCTTATCCATCAACTCTGTGAACTCATCCTCTGTAGTAGTGTGGCCAGATTTTTTTCCCTTTTTCTGACTTTCCTTTTGCCCTTGTTCTCCCCATGGTCTTTCGCAGAACATGTCCGAGAATTATGCCCCTTTCCACCACACATAGAGCACTTCATGACCTTGGACTTTCCTTTATCATTTTCAATTAGTTTCTCAGCCTTGGATTTAACCTTCCTAGTCCTATGTATACCAGGTGGGATTTTCTCAATTGGTGGTAAAACCTTGGGGTAGTGTGGGATGAGTGGCCAATCATCCCTACTTGGCAGGGGCTTGACATAGTGAGAGTAAATGGTCTTATAGTTCTTCACATGGTAATAGTCACTCACATACTCCTCTGGTTCAACCCTAAGATGTACTAATGCAGCAATTGCATGCCTACATGGTATCCTACATAACAACTAAGACCTACATGAACATTTCTCCTCTATCATGTCCACAATGTAGTTCCTTTCGCCCTCCTTAACCTCAAAGATTAAGTCCTCACTATTTATTGCTTCACACTCAGTACTCTTAACTTTGTTCTCTTCTAGGATTTGTAATTGCATAAGGTGTGAGAGTACTACTTGGATCATCAAACTTGTGACTCCTCTTGAAGAACATTTTCATCAACTTAATCCTATAAAACTCACAAAGATCTAAAATAATCTTAGACCTACTCTTCCTCATCCAGTTGTTGAAACACTCACTCATGGAATTTACTTGAATGTCACTACTAGCCCTACTTGAATAAAATGCCTTGGACTAACCTGATGGGTCAATATCCCGTAGCCAGTTATGGGCATCCACATTCAGCCTCTTCATCTCCTCCATTCGTTGCTCAAACCTCTTTACAGATGAAGCTTTCGCACATCTGTAGAGCAGTGAGTCTAATTCTGCATCCTTGAACTTGAGGACCCAGTTCTCGTACATATGCCTCAAGTAGAATCGGTGTTCTGTGTTGGGCAACCACTCTCTAAATAGTGGCACCAACCCTTACATGGAAGAAGCACATTATTATTGCATTGGGTATGGAAACAAGTATGAAATATGACTGGAAAATATAGAGGACAACTTACCTTCTGCCTATCAGACATGAACACCCAATGTCTTAGAACATCCGTCCCGTAGTCCTCGAAGAAGTGTTCCAAAAACCATCTCCAAGACGCCTTGTTTTCTTGCTCAACCACAACAATACAAAGTGGGAACATCCCTCCATCAGTGTCAAAGCCTACGGTTGCTAGGAGTTGGCCACCAAACCTTCCCTTCAGATGGAAACCATCTACCCCAACGGTTGGCCTACATCCAGCAAGGAAACCCTCTTTCTGTGCTTGGTATCGGATGTACATCCTCAAGAACCGTGGCTGACTACCGGGCTCGGGTGGGTACACATCATGTTCAACCGCCAACACCGCCTTGCTGCCTGGATTGGATTGACGAATAACCTCGCACTAAGTGTACAAGTCATTGTACTGTGCTGCCAAGTACTCTTCAGTCTGTAGCCTGGCTCTCCTCAAGGTTCGATACAACATCTGATCACTGACTTTGCACTGCAGTTTATCTAGGATCAGGGCTGCCAAATCATCCTTCGTCATCGTAGGTGCTCGAGTGATCTCTTTTGCAAATCTGTGTGATAAAAAATCTGCAGAGACTGTTTTTTCCCCATTTTCCTTGGGCAGTATTTCAGATGAGGCTTCCACTTCCTTATCTCCAGAACATCCGTCTTCTTGTAGGATCCAGCCCAGCATTAGAACTTGCAGAGCTTGTGCCTGCATTGAACAGTAACCTTTCGCTTCTCATTCCTCTTCCATCGAAATTGCCAGCCATGTTTGAGAGTATATGTTATGAACAAATTCCTGAATGTTGTTGCATTCTTGAACAACACATTCATACCCATCGGGACTTTCTTCCTCAAGTCTTATATGTCCCATACCCTACGCCCATCTATCCACCTAGGGTCAAATGCTTTATCTCCTTCCACCTCTACCACTTGATCTTCCTCTTCATCCTCCTCAGAAACTGCAGGTTCAGCAACCTCTTCCTCATCCTCAGAATTCTGCATACCATCTTTCTCAGATTCCACTACATCCTTCCATCCTTGTCCTCCATGAACCCTATCACCATCACTATCATACTCCCCTATGTGCAACCAATCTGGATATACAGGATCATCCACCAAGTCCTCATCATCTTCATCCTCTGGATATTGATGACCATCCATCAAACCATCATCATCTTTATCATCTGCACAAAAAATCAGTTACATACCTAAATTTAATGAATTCACAACAAAAAATCAGAATATGTTACTTACCCATATTTGTATCATCATCCTCATTAATGGCTTCAACCCCAGTTTCCCTTGCTGGTTCATTCATCTCTTCCTCATCCTCTTCAGTTAATGGGGCTTTGCTTTTCCTCTTACGGTCCTTCCTAATTAGCTCATCTTCCTCATCCATCGTTGCTTTTGTTTGCCCTCCTCCTTCAGTAACAAGAACCTCACTGGTCCCTTCTTCCTCAATTGCCTCCTTCCCCATACTTTGATCTACATCCTCAATAACCTCATCTTTATCATTTCCTACGTCAATGATATGAAGATGTTAGCAAATATTACTGTGAGAACTAATGAACATCAAATTTGAAGAACAACTTTCAAATCTAATGTCATTTACATACCCATATCTGCTTCTACATCATGGTCATATTCAACATTCTCATGATCCTCTTTAGTATTTCCATGATCAGCTTCTTCATCACTACCAAAATGGACATACACTTCTTCTCCATCACTACCACCAAAGCCATATTCTGCTGCTTCATCAGTACCATCATTGGCATGGGCTTCTTCTCCATCCCTACCACCACAGCCATAATCTGCTTCTCCATCCCTACCACCACGCCATAATCTGCTTCTCCATCACTATCATACTCATCTTCATCATCACTATCATATTCTACAAACAATATCATATTACAAATACAAATTGTAAATTTTTAGGGTTCCTAACACATAATATTATAATACAAAAATAAAGAGTAAATGTTTTTCATACCATAAAAACTTGCCTCTGGCCACGACCTCCATCCAAGCCCTCTTCTTCACTGTCACTTGGAACAACTTGAATTATCCTCCTTCCATCCAACATGGAGAATTTATCTAACTTGTGCCCATGTTTTATCATATGAATAAGACCTTTCCTAGAAAAATATTCATTCTCATCCTCATACAATTTCTGCCTCTCCTTCGGTTTCATCACTTGTAAACCAATAGTCCCATTCCTCTTTGCCTCACTCCCTCCCAAGATAACCCCACTCGGAGACACCACATATAGTGGTGGTTCTCCATCTATTACATACAACTTCCTAGCTGCCCTTGTACCTTTGTACCTCTTCAACCATCTACCTACACACTTATCATCATTTACCATAGTCCTAACAACATTTTTTTTCTTTAAAGTGCAGGGTACTTGTGGACTCACATCCTACCTCATGCACTAAGTAGGACAGCTTGTAGAAGCTACATTCATCCTCACGGACAAGGAACACTCGTACAGAACCCCCCTCATACCTATTATCACCTCCCACAAACCTGCCCCCAAAATGAAGTTCAACACACACAGGTTTCTGAAGAAAGGGATCATCAACAGCAACACGATTTGGTTTTAAAACACCACGTTTCTGCACATATACGGAATCAAAGGCCAAAATTTTCAACACAACTTATCCCTAATTCGTTCAAACAAACAAATGGAAACCTAAAATCAAAACCCTAAACCCTAAAAATCATGTTCCTAAACCCTACAAATCAAAATCATTCGCCTTAATCGTTGAAACAAACAAGCTTCGCACTTTTTTCCCTAAGCCGAAACCCTAACTATCGAAATCGATTCAGAGCAATTACTCTCCTCATCTCTTTTGAATCGCGACCCTACTTCCTCTGAATCGCGCTTCGTGTTCGAGCTACAAGGTCCTCCTCCGTAGTCCTAGCTCGCTGTCTATCTCTGCTTCCTGAAGCTCGTCGTCTCCTCCTTCGTCTTCGTCTTCGTTTGTCTGAGAGAGTGAAGTGAGGGTCGTGTCTGAGAGAGTAAAAGAGATAAAACATAGAGGAGGGTATAATGGACTTTTCGTGTCATCAAGTGGCACATGCGGGACACGTGTGGTCTGATTCCGTCCAAAAATTAACGCCGTAAGCGTTTGGGTACTAATATGAAAGACAAAGTATGGTTTGGATACTAAACTGTCACAAAGAATTTTTAGGGTACTAGGATGAAAACCAAGTATTTTTAGGGTACTCAGATGATAATAACCCAATTATTTATAACCAAGCCCACATGTTTTCTAAAATGTGTCCTTGATATATGTGTGGCCTTAGGTGACCGCCTAATTAACCAAAGGGTAGGGCCAGCCCTGGAAACATCTGATGTACTGTTAATACTGAAATAGTGGTAGTTTCTTGGCTGTGAGTTGTCTCCCTTTACTCCAATTAGTAATATCAGTTGTGATTTGCCCAGTATTCTTTTCCTTCACCCCCTTTCATATATTTTGCAGAAAAAAGAAGAATTATATAGGATGTTTTTCAAAAGACAATGAATTAGTAAATGGAATTCAAATTGGATGATCGTTCAAAGAGTGAATTTATTTGTTTGGTAAATAATGAACTCTAGATGTGATGGTATTGATGATTCAACAAGTTGTTCTATCCTTTTGCAGTGATGCTGATGGGTACTATAGTTTATGGCATAAGATACACAATTCCTGAGATATAATGTGTATCAGCATTTGCACTTCTAAAGGTAAGAGTTACAATCACAACCGACCTTGGCAATAAAGGAATGAAAAGAATCTATTATTAATCTTCTTATTCCATAACCTTTGCAGGTACCCAAAGACAAGTGCATGGTTTACATGTTCAGCTTCCCACGGGCTATTGGGTCCAGAAGCAGCATGGGACATTCTTCTCTTGTCAATATCCTTACTATTGAGCAGCAATCCCCTTTCACCGAATCAATGGACTTGTGTTTTCATGGTCTTCTCCGGGTTGTCATGTCAGATCTTCCTCAAATGGAAGAAACTGCAGATGAAGAGGTAGCCCTTAGTCTACATTATAACTGCATATAATATTATCCCATGAAGAAAAGTAGCAATCTGAAATATTGTCACATGCCTCAGTTTTACAGCTAAATCTACAAAATTCCTAGTGTAAGCTGCTTCAATAAAAAAAACATCAACTTTTCCTCCATGTTTCACCAACTATTAGCGTTTTTGTTACATCAAGGCGACACATGTTTTGTTGTGTGAGGAAGGGAAGAAGAAGAGCGGAGAGGTGAGTTATAAACTTTTTAGGAGGGCTCTTTTGCAAGGAGGAATATGCGAAGGATTTATGGTTGGATTGGGAGAAGGTGATTCCACTCCAAATGTTTTCAGTAGGAAGTTCCTCTCCTGAAAAGTTGACAGTTAAACAACTGTTAGTGTTGGATAAATGTAAATTATTTCTGTATGAAATGTAGAAACACATAGCATCGTAACATACACTTTCGGAGAATTTTGGGCTGGGAATTCCAGCTGCCAAAGATCTGAAGACTGGGGTTATTTCAAGTGGAGAACTAAACTCAGCACAAGTGACTCCATCATTGTTACCCTGTTCATTACAAGACGGCGCTGCAAGACATCTTGTCAGAAACTAACTCTAAGTTTAACACAGGCCTTATCTTTCCAATTCCATTACCAAACTAAAGTACCTTGATTGATCTCACATTTGCCTACACTAGTTCTCTCTCCAACAATTTCCTGACTACCAGTTGTATGTGTATGTAGCAGGAGATTCGATCCTTTACTGTACTCAGAGCTGCATGGAGACTCGTCTGATAGATCAGCTTCCCTGAAACATATTATCAATCAGTTATACACAAGTGATGTAAAGCCTGATGGCAATATCCGTTTTCATTACCTCCAAGATTGTCGACTTCCTTCATTACTACTCTTTAACTCATCTACCAAGTCTTCAAGTTGAAGATCAATAGATTCAGTACTAGATATCCTGTACTTGAAAATATCACCTTCTTTGCTTCTATTTAGGAAATCTTGGAGTACCTGAATATCATATACTTTTATCATCTTAGGAGCTTAAGTAATCAAAGTGTGAAAATGTCAAAATAACAATCTAACATCTCACAGATCTTAAGCAAAAAAAAAAAAATCAGCTTTAATACATGTTGACAGGCCAAGAACTAATCTTCCTCACCTTCCAAGCATGCTCAAAACTCTGGTCTGTGTTTACCGTGTCAACTTTGACTGCAAGCGAGCTGAGCAGTTCTGCTTGTAACATCAAAGCAGTTACCTTCGGATCATCATTTTTTGTGATCTTGCTCTGTGCTGCTTTTTGGTAGAATGGAAACTTGTATCAGTTATCTCTGTGCAGCTTCAAAACATGTGATTGTTGCAAGTTACATTTTTGAGTAATGCTTGCCTAAACTTTACAATGATTTTCAGTCTCATGCATAAGAACTTACTACACTTGTAAGGATTTCTAAGTCCAATTCAAAGATGTTCCAAAATGAAAACTCAGTTGACTCACCATCACTGATGATCTCCTTGTCATTGCTGAGATGATACTGAGCATACCTCGTCTTCTTGATAGGCACTGCTGCTTTGGGCATCCCATCAGATTTGTTATTCTCCTTCGCCAAGGCCTCGTATCTTGCCCTCTTCTTGCTCAGGGTTGTGAACCGGTTCTTCACTGCATTGTCCGTCCTGTGTAAGCACAAAAATGAATCATAAACTTGTGATTGGCCAAAGTGAGGCCTGAAACCACCAAACTAGTACACACCTGCCTGAAACCACCTTTGCTATTTCTGTCCATTTGTTCCCAAAAATTTTTTGCGCCTGCAAACACATCAACTTCACACTCACCAAAAGGCTCTCTCTCAATTCTCAAAGACACACAAAAGAATCAATAACTCCTTTACCTCGCATAGCAACATATCTTCCTCGGGCGACCATCCTCCTCGCTTGAAATCAGAATTCAAGTAAGTGTACCATCTGCAGTGATTTGTTGACAAACCCACATAGATTAGAAACGTGTAATAAACAAGACAACAGTAAGGACAATTGCATGATTAGCTAACTAAGAACCACCTACTCATCAAAAAAGCAACATCATCAAATCATTACCTCCTCCTGCATTGTCTTGTTGTCTTATCCTTGAACTTGGATGCAATTGTGGCCCAACTTCATGCAACAAAAAGAAGAACACAAATCCAAACAAGACCCTCAATACCAATAGCGGAATCAAACATACCCACGCCATCAAAATTGCAAATTTACTGGAAAAATCATACTTGTCAGTTCCATGGATGGCAATTTGTTCTGTGAGTGTATCATCTTCCTGAAACTCATAAAAGCAAAGCCCATTTCAGAAAATCAGAAGCAGAAGAAGACGGTGATGGTGATGATGAAACTGAAAATGACCTGTTGACTCCATGAAACGATGTGCCTCTCCTTCTTGGAATCGTCATTACGAGGAATAGGATTCTTCTTCAAGTCACGCTCCTGCGGCATTATCTGATTCTGTTCCTTTTTAATCGATTCCAAGTTCACTCCTTTGTCGAACCCATTTCGCATACTAACAAAGTTGAAGCCTTTATATAACAAAAAAAACCACTAATTCCCACCCAAAAGCGACCCTTCCCGCTTTCTCTCTTTACAAAGACACTGTTTGGTTCAAACGGACATCGTAAAGGAACATTCACAATCCGCTCCCAATTTTCCAGCTCCCTTGGATCCTAATCACTTTTTGGCCACCACCTTTGATCATCACCACCAAACCTCTGTTCAATTAAAAGAAACCCCACATCAGAAATCGCGCCACGAAGAAGAAAGCCAAGGTTGTAAGTACGTGTATGTGAGAATGTTCCTACACTCAAGTCCTAAAAAGGAAAGAAGCACTGCAGAGCGTAAATAGGAGAAGTCAGGGTCAGAGGCAGAGAAGAAATGAAAAGCAAGCCATGATGATAATGGAGGAGAGTGTATGAATTGAAAGTTGTATTGCACTTGGTGAGTAGGAATCGAAATTCTAAGGACGAGGTTGGTTTTTATTCACTTATTTTTCAAAATAGTTTATTTTTTTTAACATAGGAATGGAATAATCAGAAGATAAATAATATAGAGATAATAGAAAATAAAAGTGTGAGATATAGTCTGAGTTCATAGGTTTCAAATGTTAAACTTATAATGAAATATTCAACTATTTTGAGAGACTGCTCCAAAATGGTGGCTGTGTAGATACAGTTTTTTTGACTCGATCTAAAAAAGCACACAGTAGAAGATCTAGGGTACTTGAGAGGATAACGAGCATCTAGGGAGAACACCAGGACATGGGGGACTATGATGTCGGACTTACACCGACCTTGGCAGGGCGAGGTATGCGTCCCCACACACACCCAGTTGTTCGTCCTTCGACTCATTGGACCTGGTGATGCTACGTAGCAGACCTCGGCTGATTGTTTGGACCAACAAGGGCTCATGTTCGTGATCTACAACAGCTCAACACCCCCGTCGATTTTCCACACGATGTTGCCGACATTCTGGAGGAGGGGGAGGGGGGGGGGGGGGGGGGGGGGGGACACTGTCATCTTCCAACGCCGGCCACACCTACACAACCAACCATTGCTCTCAATCTTCATGATTCAGATCGAGAGGCTAAGGGGACCTCACGCGGAGATCCCTATTAATGGAATTAGGTCTATCTCATTTTTTTGAGCCTTTTTCGTCATCCCAGTGAAACTGGTGGTCTGCGGAGTGAGGTAGGAAGCGTGGGGCCACGGTGAGGCCACCACAAACGGTGGTGGGGTAGCAAATCGCTTGTGATCTCTTCCCCCGTCTGGTCCGATAGAGACTCAGACGTAGATGTGAAAGAGGAGATGGTGTTGGAGGCTACATCGTTAGTGGCGTAAGGAGCGGCAGTTTTGGGGACGACAACGTTGGGGGAGACGGTGTTAGAGATGGAGGCGGAGGCAACACAAGAGGCAAATGCGGCATAGGAAGCGAAAGTGGCACCGGTGCACTAGGGTCGGCTAGTGGTTCCTGACAAAATTTCATCTCTCTCCAAACTGTATATTTCCGATCGACGAAAGTGGCACCGGTGCACTAGAATCGGCATAGGCGGCATAAGTCTTGGTTTGTGAGTTCTACAGAAGCATACGTCTTGATTAACTATATATCTCCGATTGTTTTTTCTTTATGTTTTGGCATACATTGTATGACTAGTTGTTAATTTTACCAAGAGCGTTCGTCCATGTCGGACCAAACAACATATGATTACTAGTTTGACTTGTATGGCGCTTGTGTGTTTATATACCTTTTTTTTCTCCTTGAATTTCGTTCATGAAAATTGTAGGTATCTAATTCTATTCTATTTGATATTTTATAGACCAAAACCAGAGCTCGTATAAGAAATTTATATCATTTGGAAGACCCATCAAAGCCTAAGACTGCTTAAATCGATTTTTTTTCTATAACTTAAAGGAAAAGTCTGGATCCGCTCATGTGCCCTCCCCGTTGTAATCCCTAATTGTGTTGCCGCCTCCTTGATTGGAACAAGATCTCCTTTTACTCCCTTTAGTCAACCATGACCTAATGGGTTTTTTTTAGGAAATCAGAATATTGATGGATTTTATAAATCATTCGGTGAAGACATACAAGCGACCCTTCACAACTCACAACCGTTGATCGCACAATCACAACAATAATTACTACAGACTCTAGAAAAGCTAGACCATAATATTACCGACCCCTAATCAAAACCTGGAACGCAACGTAATGCGTCCAGAACGTACAACCATACCGTGCATACCAAAAGTGAAACAAAGTGCACACCATAAGTGCCATATAACGGGCACACCAAAGTACAACTGGTGCATACAAACGTGCAGTCGATGCACACAGAGCTGCAACACGTGTAGTCATTTGGCCCGAAAAGGCCACAACTAATACCAAAACCTAACAAAAAAGAACAAAAAGAACTAGAAACGAGACCATGTCTCCTCGGATCCAACCATGCCGACCATCTCGGTATTTATCCATCTGACTATGATCACAAGTATCCGAAGAACAACGTCGGAGAAACGAAGACCCACACATAACACTTCAACTCTCCTTCCGCAACGCCCCTTCCACACTCGAAATGTAAATATGAGGCTGCTTCAATGGATTCTCTGGCCTAAACCGCGAAATACGGTGCAACGAAAAGACTGAAGGAGCTGAAACTGGAAGAGTAGAAAAAATATGTGACGAACGGACGAGAACCAAGTAGCCATGACTAGCGAAATAGAACCCCCGAGAAAAGATGAAGAAAGCGAAAAGGCTGACCTCCGTCGATAACAACCGAGACAGAGCCCCAGCCATTACCAACGGTGCAAAAGATCAAAAGAGGGGGAGAGGGACTCTAAGGGTTTTGTGTTTGATTTGTGCTAAAGGAGAGGGAGAGGACCGAATGAGTTTAAATGGACCTAACTCATGGGCTTTAGGTTATGACCTTTTTTAAGCCAAGAAAACAACAATTTAAGCTCATCAGGTTTCTTGTAACGTTTCCCTCTTCTCTCGTCTCCAGCTTCTATTCCCTAATGATAGGATCAAGATTGCTAGTAATAGAGAAAAGGGGAATATGATTAATACCGACACTCTAAAACTCAAAGTTTTTTTAAACGAGAGCTTGTATTATCATTTGGAATTTGATAAGATACATTCTAGTGCATCTGATATAGTAAATCTCGACCACAATTGGACAGATACATAACGGGCTTCCCGAGCTAACTAGTGGGCTGCCCCGTTCGCTGTCCTAGAGATATACTCGAGTTTAACATCCTCGAGAGTAGTGAGTAAAGATCGACAGTCATCAACTAATCGACACAGAGGGGAGAAAACCTGATGGCTCCCTTGGATCAAGTGCACTAGGTACTGTGTGAAGACCACCTCGGTAAAAAGATTTAAAGTATTAAGTTTAATCGTTTGGAACGTTGTGGTTGGAAAGTGGGTTAAAATTTTGGATCGTTTGCAAAAAAAAAGGGAAAAGAAAAAAAAGGAAGCAGGCCAGACCAGGCTCGTCTCACCCAGACCAAGCCCACGCAGAGCTCGGGCCCAATTCGCTTCAGGCCCATTCGGATGCATCATTACCCTCAAACCCTACAACTGTTCACTCTTCTTCCTCTTTACGCGCACACATCCTGAGGCGAGTGTCCTCTCTTCTCTCGCCGCATCCCCTCGATTCCAACCGTGTCATCGTCGTCGCTCGCCGGAGTTTTCAGGAGGTAAACGACGCACGACTTCTCCGTCTTCCCCTACCACCTACTCCATCTAAGACTCGCACGCGCTTGAGCCCCCTTCGAGCAAATCCCTCGCGACGAACCCTACCCCACGCCAGAGAACAGACCCGATCCACCACGTGAAGCTCTCCCTCTCGCTCACTATCGCGTCGCCGTGAATCCGTCCGAGCTCGAGTGAGCATGTGAGGGCATGAGCCTCGAAGGGCATGGGTTGCCGGAAATTGCTCGCCGGAGCGGCGAGGGGGGGGGGGAGGGAAATCGTTTCCCGAGCACCACGACCTCCCTCCTCTTTCTTTGACTGCGCCACCGCCGGCGGGGGAGCAAGCAAACCCTAGCCTCTTCTGTACTCGGGCTTGGGCCCGGACGAGGTCAAGACAGGCCTTGGGCCCAATATGGGTTTCGGGCCGGACCAGGCCTCATGCCAGACCCAAGTTCTTGAACCGGGTCTGAACTCGGGTCCGGACCTGGGTCGGAGCCGGGTCTGGGCCAGATCCGGGTCAGGTCCGGGTCAGGTTTCGGACTCGGGTCGGACGGTTTTATTTAATTAATTAATTAATTTAAACCTTCTGAAATTAAAGGATTTAAAGGACTTAAAGAGGAAAGATTCATCGGACTTAATTGATAAAATTAGAGGACTGTTACGGACTGGACTGAGACTGATTACCGTCCTTTTTTGTTAAAACCAAGCTTGGACCTCGATCGTGGAGAAGACCGGAGGTAGGCCCGGACGTCAACAACTAGGAGACGTAGTTGTTGGTTCTTCTTGAGGTAGGGAAAGTAGCGAATACCGGTCTAATTACGGAAAGTTACTAGTATGCATGCTAGGTAATAATAAAACTGGAACGATTGTTTATAATATATAATAACCGGGCGAGTCGTAGTAACATGTAGGATGTGACTCACTAGTTGTAGCCGCTTTCAATATTCTGGGAAATTGTCGTGCTGGTAGAATGGCCATGTCGAGCCCTAGGACTAGTTGCTGATTGTCTACTTGTGTGCTCTGCGTTGTCTAATCAGTTAATAAATAACAAGCATGAAAATGAGTAGAAGTGAACTTAGTGATGCATAGTGGTGAATTGATTGGTTGGATTATGTGAGTATGACTTGGTGAAACGTGGGGATGTTGGGAAATGGATACCGGTTAAGCCGGTGGGGTTACCACGTCGAGGGTGGTGTCGATAAGTGATGGTAAGTGCGGGACAATTGTGAGTGTGTTTAAGAGTCTAGTCATGGTGTATGCGGTGTAACATGTTGTTGCTATGTGTGGGAAAGTGTGCCGTGTTTGATGAATTGTGAATCCTTTATTTTGATATGAACGGGTGAGTGATAGACCGGTTTGTGTGTTATGGTGAGTTTGGCTTGGTTGGTATACCGGGGTCGAACTATGTTTTTGTGATGCATGTTATACTCTTGATGTGTGTTCCAAGAAAAGGCGTAACCGGAGTGGTACTTACACCGAGGGATAGTTCCGGTGTAGTGTATCGAGGCCAAGGATGCCGTGATTCATACCCCGATTCTCCGTGACGAGAAGGCGTACGACCGAGGTATGTGTCGGTCCAGTATGAGCGAGGCCCTGATTCTACGTGACAGGAAGACGTCCGACTGAAGGATTTCCTGTCTGGGATGTTACCCCGATTCTACGTGACGGGAAGATGTCAGGACCGAGGCTTCGTGTTCCGGTACGATATAAATGGTACGGGTCGTATTGGACCTACGGGTCATGTTTGGCACTAGGTGTCGTGTTTCTACCCCGATGATCTATGGTCCTTTGGAGACATTTCCGGGGCCCCGATGAGATGCGTTCCTACAGAACGTTTCCGGTTGCCCCGACGCATGTGTCTCCTCTGGACCGAGGGGCTATCCGAGATGATACAGTGACTTTTCGGTATGATACGATGGAGTTCGGGATCTGCGGTACGGGACGTGTGCTGGTTGCTTTGTTTGTGATACGTGTGTTGTTTTGGTTAATGTTGTATTGTGTGAAAGCGGTCGTTGAGTGTGTTATAAGTTTGGCTATGAACCCCAGATTGGCAGTTAGTTATGATGTACTAGTATGCCCTAATTGGACGGTTACTTGTGGTGGTGAGTCGATGTTCATTACACTAACTACTTTCTCTACTAGGCGAAAGCTCACCCCTTACTTTGTTGTGTTTCAGGTGTTGAGCAGGATTTGTGCTAGTAGGACACAGCTGAGCTTGGGAGCTGGCGAGGGTCTTGTCTAGTAGTGTCTAGTGATGTACCGTGTTTGAACTAAGTACTGTTTTTACGATTCACTTAAGAGATGTTGACTCTTTTTATTCGAATTTATGATTTACAGTTTATTATTTTAAGCTTTATTACTTTAACTTCGCTTTATTTATTTATTATTTTAGTTCACGTCTCGAGTCCGGTCAAAGCCGGATTTGGGGCATGACAATTTGGTATCAGAGCCTGGTTTCATTTTGAAATGATTTTTCAAAACCTCGGACCGTACGTCAAGTAGGTGGGTAGAGTTAGGTGGTTCAAGTCGTAGTGCTTGGTGACGCAAGTCGGAAATATCTTGTGCGTAGAGTCGAAACGACAAGAGTCTCGATTGTTAAAATACGTTGTTTAAGTTTTGCCTTACTTGATTTGTACCTTATTCTGTGTTTGTTGTTCACCTTGGTGGATCCATGATGCTGCTCGGTTGAGATCGAGGTTGGTTAACGAGCGATGCTCTAGCTGGTTATGACGTGTGTGTATTGGTGAATTGATCGTTATTGGATTGCCGCCTTGGTCGGCCATTGTTTGATTGGTGAAACGTCCGGCCTAAGTGCCGTGGAATTTTGGTGAACTTGTGTGGTTTGTGGTTATTGTTGGAGTTGAACTGTTTTCCAAGTATGGACTTGACCGGGCGGTAAGAGTGAAATTACTAAGACCGTAGTGTAAAAGTTGAGATCAATTGATATGTGTTATAATTATGACTGAGTACTGTGTGCAGGTGGTAATTGGTTGTCCCGCATAAGCGGATGGTTAAATTAACTTACGAATGGGTCATGCCCGATTTTCTGCGGAAACTGAAGTGTATGTACCATCACGATTCAGCTATAGGGGCCACTGTTGCTGGACGTGAATGGAGGGATGTCGAGTGCTTACAACGTAATTCGGGGACGCCTGAATCGGGTTGTAACGACGAGAGATCAACACGACTGTTATGCTAGAAAGAGGACGTGTTAAGAAATCAAAACAAAGTGTATGTTGTACATTATGGAATTGCGGTGTGGTGTAAACGGTGACCTGTGTGACTTGGGTGTGAGTATGCTGCTGAGTGTGAAATTGGGTGTAACCGCTGCTTGTATATATTATGTGTGACGCACTAGTATGCGAACTTCTCTGTAGTGTGCTATTGGGTGACTATACTATTACTAAGTATCGTTGTTGTGGACCGTGTGTGGTGTTAGTTATTCTAGGCGCGTTGTTCTTTTCGAGTTACGAAACTGAGCATGTGCATTATCCATGCCCAGGATTTACGACATGGCACGGACTTTCGTTTCGCGAGGTACCAGGGGACGGCCCGCTAGAGGCCGAGGACGATCATCGATCGCTGGGTCGGCAGGGTCGTCTAGTGCCCAGTGTTCGCCCGCTGAGGGGCACGAGAGGGCTGAGACAGCCCATACGGCAGCTCTAGAGGAGATGACCCGCACTGTTCAAAGATTGGTAGTCCAGGCCGTGGATGTGGAGCAGCGCTTTTGTGAGTTAGCCAGAGTACGAGAGGTCAGGCCGAGGCCGACCAGTTTCCTGAGGCCATCCGAGTCTCGGAATCCGAGGAGGCAGAGGACCTCGGGATTGTTCCAGCCTCAGACCCAGTTGAGAAGGCGCACGTGTTTTCGGTGTGGGCAGCAGGGCCACACGGTTCGAGTTTGTTCGAGGGACAGACCTGATGGGAGGCAGAGTGTTGGGCCAACGCTATGTCATCAGTGCGGACGGCCTGGACACTTCGCGGCTAGATGTCCTGATCGAGTTGGGGAGATGTCGGCCCCGCGACCCCAACAGTTGCAGACTGAGCAGTCGTCTCAGTTCCAGCAGCGTCAGGCTCAGACGCAGAGAGCTCCGTGGCAGGCCCCGAGCGCACCAGCACCGAGGCAGCGAGCAGCGCAACAGGTGGCACTTCCACCACCTCCGAGAGGCGGACCCCCGGTATGGCAGGGTCGGGTGTATGTTGTCGCCGATTCACGAGCGGAGAGACAGGATTACGAGCATGGGATCGCTCAGGGTTTCAAGCACGTTTTGGGATTACAGAACATCGCGGAGCATGTGGGTAGCGAGAGTACCGGTTTGGTTTTTTGTTTGACCTTAGAGACGTACCTTCAGTTTTAAGACTTGTATTTGACTCGTTTTGGTTTTATTGGGAGTAATTATTTGAACTTCTTTTGAACGTTTACATCGTTTAAGTCGATAATCTGTTATTTCTTAGTTCGCGCCGAGTCCAACCAAGTACGAATGTTGAGACAAAATTTGGAACAGTGTACCTTGGCACGCTAGCTGAGGGAGCGGTGGAGGACCGCAGAAATACCAGTACCCAGCCAGAACGGCCAGGGATATGGCCGAGTGGCGATGAAATCAGAGTGGCGCAGCGGAAGCGTGGTGGGCCCATAACCCACAGGTATCGCATTCTTCTGTTCTTCCTTACACTTGAGAAGACGTGAGGGCCCAAGAGTAGAACCTTGATGCGGTCCTGGTGTCTTGACATCCCAGCTACGTGTGACGTGGTTTGACGAGTTTGGTGCAGTGCACAATAAAGGTGAGAGTACCTCACGAGGAAGCCGGAAACAAATCGCCGAGTACGAATACCACAACGCTTTAAGGCCAGTAACATTATGGCACCGTACGAAGCGTTGGATGGTAGGTCGGGTAAATTGCCCAAGCAGGGCACACTCAAGAATTAACAGTTGACCATTGTGGTCCCGAGTTGCTAGAGAGGCGACTGAAGGGTCGCGTAGATCGTGAACAATTAAAACCGCACAGAGACGACACGGAAGCGCGAGGATGAGGGATGCACGAAGTATCCAAACCCGTTCGGACCCTGAGAAAATGGTATTTGCAGCGTCTTCAGTTTTGTGGTACTTTGGGTGGACCAACTTGTAAATCGGTTCGATTAGTAAAGTGTGAGCGAATATCAACGGTAAGCGTGATATACTGGTTGGGTTACCTTCGACGATCGATCATGGCGGTGTGTCACCTCTTGTAGAGTGTCGTCATATTAAAGTCTGACGAGTTGAAATCTCGAGGTGTGCACGCTTTCCGACAAGATGTTGATAAGATGTACTGTCGCTCCGGACCGTGCAATTAGTGTGAGACCCAACGTCAAGCTGTTTTGTTTTCGTGTTAAGCTCCTTGTGTTATCGTGAGTATTTGGACGTGAGCTTACCTTATTGGTTGTTGTTGCGCGAGACTTAAATAAGTGAAGTGAGTAGTCAAGGAGAAGTGTCTGTGCGTTGGATCCGCTTTAAGTGCGATGGGAGAATTGTTCCGGTATGATACCTATACCGACAGACGGTTCCGGTATAGAATATCTCGACCGAGCTGCGTGTGGCGGTACGACGTCTCTACATACGGAGGATTCCGGTATCGACTAACTGGTTTAAGTGTTTCCGTGTGCATGAGGGTTAATGAACTGGGAGTTTTAAACTGACGTTCCCTGAGATAGGGTCAAGTGGAGCGCGTTCGTTTTAAATTTCGAGGACAAAATTCTTTTAAGGCAGTAGACTGTGAAGACCGCCTCAGTAAAAAGATTTAAAATATTAAGTTTAATTGTTTGGAATGTCGTGGTTGGAAAGCGGGTTAAAATTTTGGATTGTTTGCAAAAAAAAGGGGGGGAAGGGAAGCAGGCTAGACCAGGCCGTCTCACCCAGACTAAGCCCACGCAGAGCTCGGGCCCAATTCGCTTCAGGCCCACTCGGATGCATCACTACCCTCAATCCCTACAACTGTTCACTCTTCTTCCTCTTTACGCACACACATCCCGAGGCGAGCGTCCTCTCTTCTCTCGTCGTTTCCCGAGCACCACGGCTTCCCTCCTCTTTCTCTGACGGCACCGCCGCCGGCTGCGGAGCAAGGAAACCCTAGCCTCTTCTGTACTCGGGCTTGGGCCCGGACGAGGTCAAGACGGGCCTTGGGCCCAATATGGGTTTCGGGCCGGACCAGGCCTCATGCCAGACCCAAGTTCTTGAACCGGGTCTGAACTCGGGTCCGGACCTGGGTCGGAGCCGAGTGCAGTAGTCCCTTGCTGCGCGCTCAAGGCCGCTAGCACGGCGCGAACCACCTCCTCGAGAGGGGTCGCCTGAGTCGGCTCTGCGACTGGAACTGTCCTGGGTGGCGACCCTGTCGGTCCACCTCCAAAACTCTGATGATCTGTGGAAGCAGCATCCTGGCGTCAGCTGCCCCCTCTTGCTCAGCAGCAGGTGTCTGCCTCGGACCCCCAGCTGAGCGGCCCCGGGTACTTCTAGGAACGTACGTACGAGCCATGTTGTCTATCCGCCTGCACGGATAACGCACATGTTCATTACTCAGTTCAACAACGGTTCTCACACGTTACAAGGACGCACACACGCGTCAAACCAGTCACCCACAGATACGCCCCTCACACTAGTAGATATATATACTCATATAATATAACACCCAAGTTCGCATCTCTATGCGTCACACAGCAACAACCAGCGATTTAGCAATCAACACCAACTCTCACAGGAGGGTTCAATCAAACAGAGAAATCCACTCCCACAGGAGGATTCAATCAATCAAAGAAATCCACTCCCACAGGAGGATTCATTCTCAGGCACATCACACAAGCGGCACAACACAACAGGCATACCTCTTGCTCGGGTATCCTTTCGCAAAGGGGGTTTAGTACCTAACACAACTCGATTTAAAAGTCATCCTTAGCCTTTTCCTCTCTTTCATGAATTCCCATTTCTTAACTTTTACTCAAACCTTTTCATGTCGATCTCATGTTGTTACAATCTGGTTCAGGCGTCCCCGAACTTCATTGTAACAACTTGACATCAAAACATCACGCTCGACTACAGTGGCGCCCCTGAGTCAACCCGTGATGGTGTAAACATTCTAGTTCTACTGAAAATTCGGCATGCCCCATTCGTATTTCCCTTAACCCTCCGCTTAAGCGGGACAACCACCAATACAAATTCACCAGGTACAAGCACACATAATTCTCATGCTCTTTCAAGGCATCACACAATCAAAATAATGGAGTTCTCATACTCCTAAGGTACACAACGCAATCAATAAACGGAGCCCTCGTGCTCCCAATTACTACGGGGTACTCGTGCCCCAACTCAACCATAACACACGCTCGCAACTTACCGAGACCCTAACTCGTAAGCCAGCCAACCCATACTCGCAACCACGTAGGCCAGCCAAAGAATACTCGTAACCGTACAGGCCAGCTAAACTCGCAACCTCCCCGAGGCCAGCAAAATAACACTCGCAACCTCCTCGAGGCCAGAAAAATAACACTCGCAACCTCCTCGAGGCCAGCAAAATAACACTCGCAACCTCCTCGAGGCCAGCAAAATAACACTCGCAACCTCCTCGAGGCCAGCAAAATAACACTCGCAACCTTAGTACACGGCTCTCATGGCCACCCAACACAAATCAACACACGGCTCTCGTGGCCACCCAAGACTCAACAGTCAAACACAAATCTCCCCTTAAACAGGGCCAAACCACAACTTGAAAATTTCTCGAAGTAAAACGCCAAAGGCAAACACCACTAACGGTTGGCTCTCACCATCATGTATGCATAGTGGGTCGGTCATTGACCGTCAATCCAATTCCGATCTCAACCATTCGGCCTCACCGATCATTAGTGAGAGGACACCAATCAAGTAATGCAAACATTGTAGTGCAAGATTTCAATTAGGACAACTCTTAAAGCAACTCAAAACTCCAACTCCCTAACTCTACCCACCTAATTGACTTCGGTCCGAGGTTTGAAAATCAGTTCGTAAGACACCTGTTTCAACTGAAACCAGGCTCTGATACCAAATTGTCACACCCCAAATCCGGTTATCGCCCGGACTCGAGGCATGACGGGTAAGAGAAGACAATAAAACAAAGAAACAATATTAAATCTCGAAAATCTCCAGTGAGTACTCCAATCCATAACCTCAAGTACAGTATAAGTAACCCTCAGGGGGTGTAGTAATAAGTTTTTACCAAACTGTTTTTAAATAAAGGAAATAAACATGAAGTCTCTATGAACCCACACCGAGAAGCGCCCAAGCTTCTACTCCTCAATCAAGCCTGTAGACACAACATCAAAACAAAGGGGTGAGCTCACGCTCAGTAGGGAAAACGCATGACAAGGTAGACCTTAACTCGAACAAGATCAACAATAAAGTTAACAGAAAATAACTTAACAAAACAAGGGTAATAAGTAAACAAATCAATGCCGTGGCACATGAAGTCACCACCCTCCGATCCACATGATGTGTCCTCTCGGATTCTCCCTCAAATCTAGAGGAGACGCATAACATTGAGGCGACTAGAAACAACCCTTCGGGGCGCTTATCATCGGGATTCTCAGGAACGTCTCCAAAGGATTTTATGTCATTGGGAACCCAGGGCCATACTCCCGTAAGGGCGCACACGTGGGCAATTTAATAAATAACCAATATATCATCCCACACCGGACTCCCCAACGGTGTAGGTACCATACCATAACAACAATCAACTCTATCTCACCCTACACCGGACTCCTCAACGGTGTAGGTACCATATCGTATCAACCATAATTCCATAACATCTTAGCAACACGCTTACCGAAACTTAACACCAACCAATCCAACCACAGTTAAACCACTAACACACATAGTTCACCCATCACCAATTCCCCATAGCACACAGTACACAAATCACTAGATCGACTCACACCAATTACACAATTCCAACTTACCGTCACTTACCAGTTTCGAACCACCGGGGCATCGATCACCTGATTGCACCGCTCGGTACAACCAGTCATACTCGATACCCCCAACAACCAACCAAATAAATCAAGTAATCATTCGAATCCAATCAACGAGCAAATACGAGTATGATCAAATAAATCATAAAGCCTCCAAAAGAGCATTCAAGCATGCAATTTCGCTAGTTTCATTAGACTCTTTAGCCTATCCACTAAGCAATCAACAACCAAGCATGTGATCCTATCACGCAACTAATCCGAGGGCTTTGCCAAGGCTCCTCTACCAGACAATCATATCCCAAGTATTGAAAAGCGAATTACACTAGTGATTGGCATCCTAATCGGTCACCACTAGAATCTCCGGTTATTAGCAATTGAAAGATGATTAAGCTCGTTATTCGCATACTACATGCATATCTAGGACCTTTTCCAATTTTATTAGCCTAGCATGCATACTAGGCATCGTAAACGAGAGGTTAAGGCTTTCCCTACCTCAAGGTCCTCCTCGTCAACGCTTTAGTGAAGTCCGGTGATCACCACCTCGCTCTTCCCTCGGGCCTCGGTGTGATCCTTGCTCCTCTAGCTCGATCCCCAAGGTCTTGGACACAAAGAAACACTAATTAGGTTCCACTTAAACTGTAAGAAAGACCCCCAAAACCCTTCCAAAGTTCAGCTCAAAACCAAGGTGTAAACACTTCGAAAAAAACCCCAAGAAACCCTCACTCTGGTGGGTCGCGGACCTGGTCACGGATCCGTGATGGCAACCCTCACGGTCACCGTCACGGAGCCGTGACGAGTGCCGTCACGGACTCCCTCACGGAGCCGTGACGTCGCCCGTCACGGGATCCGTCACGGATCCATGGCGCACCAGGGCAGTTTCGCCCTTCTTCAACCTCCAGCTCCAAAACTCCGAAAATCTACCTTCAAACCCAGAAATTTCCCCAAGCCAACCCCCAAAACAGTCCAAATCCATCATTACACAACCAAGTTTTCCAATGATTCATCAAATCAAACCCACTTCAAAAACTCCAAACCACCATTGATTTCTCCACAAAAACTTCACCAAGCTCTTCATCAACACCAACTCCCATCATTTCTACTTAGCCCAACATCATCTAGCCATTTTTCACCCAAAACCCAAGGAAAATAGATGAAGAGAAAAGATGAGTAGAGAGTTCCATTACCTCTAGAATGTGAGGATGAAGAGGATGCTAGTGTTTTTGAGGGTGGAAGGCTAGAGGATGACTCCAAATGGTTCCTTCTTCTTAGATTCTCCTTCAAGCTTCCATGGGAGCTCTTCTCCCTTTCTTCCTCTCCAATTTTCGGCTACAACAATGCAAATAGGAAATGACTTTGCTTCTCCAACACATATAATACCTAAATGTTGCAATGACTTAAAGGCCCTTGAGCTAGAAACCCATGTAGGAGCTTTTGGGAGGGTGAAAGGGACAATAACTATCCCTTTTTCTCTCATTCAACCAAAATAGGACAAGTGTCCCTCTAGCTCATTTAATTTCCCCACTTAAATTCCAGCACTTTTAAAATTGAAGCTTTAGTCGATATGAAGTCTCGTTTTGACCAAAATTGACTTTATGCAATATTATATTCAAATGAAAGGGTTTTCTTCCCTGAAGCCAACCGTGATAATGGCTACTTCGTTTGAGTTCCGGAGAAGTCCCGAGTGACTTCTGGAGTTACCGGTTCGACCGGAAGCGGGTCTTACAATCCAACCCCCTTAGAGAAATTTCGTCCCCGAAATTAAAAGCAAGATACCTCAATGTCGAACAGGTGGGTATACTTCACGCGGATCTCATCCTCGCGTTCCCAAGTGGATTCTGCTCCCTGATGTCCCCACTGTACTAGTACTAGCGGAATCGTCTTGTTCCGCAGGGTCTTCTCCTTCGTACCCAAAATCTCAACGGGCTGCTCCTCAAAGGTGACATCATCTGCCATCTCGATGTCTGACCACTCAATGATGTGCGAAGGGTCTGCTATGTACTTCCGCAGCTGGGACACATGGAAAACGTTGTGCACGTTCCCAAGCTGCGGCGGCAAGGCCAACCGATAGGCTACAGCTCCAATCTTCTCTAACACATCAAAAGGTCCGATGAACCGCGGTGCCAGCTTGCCTCCGCTGCAGTTAAACCGCACAAGACTCTTCCTCGGGCTCACTCTCAGAAACACATGCTCCCCGACCATGAACTCAAGTGGTCTACGACGCCTGTCGGCGTAGCTCTTCTGTCGACTCTGTGCGGTCTTTAGCCGCTCTCTAATCAAAGTGACCTTCTCGGTCGTCTCCCTAATCATGTCTGGCCCGAGTAAGCTCTTGTCACCAACTTCAGCCCAACACACCGGTGATCTGCAAGGTCTGCCATACAAGGCCTCAAATGGTGCCATACCTATACTAGACTGGTAACTGTTGTTGTAGGCAAACTCTGTCAACGGCAAATGATCTTCCCATGACCCCTGAAAGTCAAGCACACACGCTCGGAGCATGTCCTCTAAAATCTGAATGGTGCGCTCTGACTGTCCATCTGTCTCGGGATGGTAAGCTGTACTCAACAGTACCTCAGTGCCCAAGGCCTTCTGTAGACTCTTCCAGAACCTGGATGTGAAACGGGGGTCTCTATCCGATACTACTGATACAGGCACACCGTGTAAACGAATAATCTCTCTGACATACAAGCGAGCCAACATGTCCACAGAATCCGTCATCCTCATACCCAAAAAGTGGGCCGATTTGGTCAGTCGATCGACCACCACCCAAACAGCGTCATGCCCCTTCGACGATCTGGGCAACCCACACACAAAATCCATAGTCACGTGCTCCCATTTCCACTCAGTGATCGGTAAAGGCTGTAACAAGCCTGCGGGACGCATGTGCTCGGCCTTTACCTGTTGGCAAGTAAGGCATCTAGAAACGAAATCTGCCACTGCCCCACGCATCCCACTCCACCAAAACTGTCGTCGCATGTCTCTATACATCTTGTTGCCACCGGGGTGTACAACTAGACGGGAGTGGTGGCACTCACGCAGCACAGTGTCTCTGCACTCACTGGGTACAAACAGTCGTCCTCTAAAGCGGATACCCTGATCGGTGCCCAATTCCCAACCCTCGAGCTCGACTCCATCCATCAACTTCTGCCGAATCCCTGCTGTCTCGGCGTCCTCAGTCTGTGCCTCTAGCACCCGAGCAAAGAGCGTGGGCTGAGCCACTAAGGCGCACAAGGCCATACTCTCTGTGACCTCCTCCAACTCTAGTCTAAATAGGCTCAACTGCTCCAGCATGTCCCACTCTCGGACTGCTATGCTGGCCACGCAGTGACTCGACTTCCTGCTCAAAGCGTCGACGACCACGTTCGCCTTGCCCGGATGATAAAGCAACTCGAAGTCATACTCTTCCAGTAGCTCCATCCACCGCCTTTGGCGCATGTTCAGATCACGCTGCGAGAAGATATACTTGAGGCTCTTGTGGTCTGAAAATACTCTGAACTGCTCACCATACAGGTAATGTCTCCAACTCTTCAGCGCAAATACTACCGCTGCCAACTCGAGATCATGAGTGGGATAGTTGCGCTCATGCACCTTCAACTGCCTCGAGCCGTAAGCAACCACCTTTCCACCCTGCATCAGAACACAACCTAACCCTTCGCCGGAGGCGTCACAATACACGTCATAGCCCACTCCCCGGTCTGGAACGATCAGCACTGGGGCGGTAGTCAACCGAGTCTTTAGCTCGCAAAAAGCACGCTCACACTCATCCGTCCAAATGTACTCCGCCCCTTTGCGGGTCAAAGCTGTCATAGGTGCTGCAAGGCGAGAGAAGTCCTGAACGAAGCGCCGGTAATAGCCTGCCAACCCGAGGAAACTCCGAATCTCAAATACACTGCTGGGTCTCGCCCACTTCGACACTGCCTCGACCTTGGTTGGGTCGACCAAGATGCCCTCCCGAGATACCACGTGCCCGAGGAATTTCACCTCTGCGAGCCAAAATTCGCACTTCTCCAGATTGCCGTACAACTGGTGAGCGCGTAAGAGTGTCAAAACGGTACGCAGATGCTCTGCGTGCGCCTCCTCACTGGGCGAGTAGATCAAGATATCATCGACGAAGACTAACACGAACTGGTCTAGATAAGGTCTGAAGATGCCATTCATCAGGTCCATAAAGGCGGCCGGTGCGTTCGTCAAACCGAACGGCATCACCAGAAATTCGAAATGTCCATAACGAGTACGGAACGCTGTCTTCTCTACGTCCTCAGCCCGGACTCTCAGCTGGTAATACCCCGATCGAAGGTCGATCTTCGAGAAGTACTTTGCTCCCCTCAGCTGGTCGAATAAATCATCAATCCTAGGCATCGGGTAGCGGTTCTTCACCGTCACCCGGTTCAGCTTCCTGTAATCTATACACATCCTCAAGGCTCCACCCTTCTTCTTCACGAAGAGGGCGGGCGCTCCCCACGGAGATACGCTCGGTCGGATGAATCCCTTCTGCTGCAGTTCCTCAAGCTGTCGCTTAAGTTCGACCAACTCGGTTGGTGCGAACCGATACGGCGTCATCGAGATCGGCGCCGTACCCGGGATCAGATCGATCCTGAACTCCACCTCTCGCGCTGGTGGCAAGCCTGATAGTTCCTCCGGGAAGACCTCCGGGAACTCCCGCACTACCCTCGGTAACTCAGTGCTACTCCGTACAACCTCTGCCTCAAAACCTGTGGTCAAGGCGGATAAGAGAACTCCGCTCCTGCTCCCCAGCACACACGTAATCACCCTATCACCTGATCTCACCGTCACCTGACGTCTGTAGCAGTCAATCGTCGCTCGGTACCTCGCGAGCCAGTCCATACCAAGGATCACGTCAAAGGCGCTCATGTCAAGAACGAGCAAGTCCCCCAGAAATGGGCAATCTGCCACCCTAATCGCACAGTCTCTGCAAACGGTGCTCAACACCACTGCACCCGTAGCCGGGGTCTCCAAACAAAGGGGCTGACTCAAAGTCTCAGCCCGCAAACCCAAAGAAGAAGCAATAGACGAAGAAATGAACGAATGGGAAGCTCCCGTATCAAACAAAAATGAAGTCCACGCATTATAAAGTAAACACGTACCCTGAGTGGCCTCATGGCCGGCGTACGGCCTCTCAATCCTGGGATCAGTAACTGCAAAGACTCGGCCCTGACGTGCCGGCGGTCCTCCTCTAGGTGGTGGGGGAAGTGCCACCCGCTACTCAGCTCTCTGCTGGTGCCTCTGACCTACTGCTCCCGCCGCTGGACGCGGAGCTCTCTGCTGCAGTGCCTGACGTGGTCTGCCAGGGGGCGCAGGGCGAATCTGAGTCTGCTGGGGCCTCGGTGCAGGCGCTCTGCCAGCTATCTCAGGGCACGCCCGGATGAAATGATCAGATCGACCACACTGGAAGCATCCTCTCAGCTGCGCTACCTCAGGACACGCACGCATGAGATGGTCGGTGCTGCCACAATGAAAACACCCCCTCAGCGCACCAGTCTGTCTCACTCCGGTCCCCTGGGGACGACCATCATGACGCTCTACAGGTCCAATGCCCCTCGGGCAGTCTCGTGCCAAGTGACCCTGCTGTACACACTGAGGACACAGCTGTGCCACCGGGGCGGGTCCAACTGACGCGACAGTCCCAGCTCGGCGCATGCTAGCCTGCTGAAACTGAGACTGAAAGTGTCCTGCAACTCTCTGTCGGTGTCGGTCCCGACGGTCAGACGGCTGTAAGAAGCCACTCGGCCTAGGCCTGGTCTCTCGTACCCTGATGGTATCTCTGAAGTGCCTCTCCATGGCTAAAGCCTGATCCAAGAGGGTGGAGTAATCCGTGGTCCTGAAAGCGATAACCCTGTCGGCTATCGACGGGGCGAGCCCGTTCTCAAACCTCCTGCATCGGTCATCCGCAGTCTGCACCAACTCTGGTGCGAAGCGGGCCAACGAAGTGAACCTCACAGCATACTCCGACACGCTCAAGCCTCCCTGTCGTAGATCCAGAAACTGCTGGCGTCTGTCATCCCAGATAGAGCGAGGGAAGTACTGCTCCAAGAATAGCCTGCTGAACAACTCGAAGTCACTGCCGACTCTACCATGCACTGACTGCCACCAGTAGTAGGCCTCTCCCTCAAGCTGAAAAGTGGCGAATGAAACTCTCAGACGCCCCTCCGATACTCCAGAGGTATCGAGGTTGCGGGTCACCCGCTCCAACCAACCAGAAGCTGCCTCGGGGTCCGCTCCCCCGGAGTAGGTCGGCGTACCAAGTCTACGAAACTCTCTGAGTGCCTGAGCCGCGAGGCTATCAAGCTGGCCCGACCTCTCTCCAAAATCTGCTGAAGCAGCAGGCACGGGCTCTGGTGCCGGTGCAGTAGTCCCTTGCTGCGCGCTCAAGGCCGCTAGCACGGCGCGAACCACCTCCTCGAGAGGGGTCGCCTGAGTCGGCTCTGCGACTGTAACTGTCCTGGGTGGCGACCCTGTCGGGCCCCTTTCAAGACTTTCCCCGCACGCCAAGCATCCAGGGTCAGAAGAGATGCATTTGTTGATCCAGAGATGATTCATCAGCTTCCTCAAAAATTAATCTACCAACAACAATGATACAGCAGGAGGAGTCTGGTCTCCAAGAATCAGAATGAAATAACCAAGAGACCCATAGAGGCACCCAAGAATTAAAGGTCCGAGTGCTGCAATGAACTCAAACTGTCAGAAGGAAAAGTTGGAGAACCTGCACAAACCAAACCAAACCCAAGCCAGGGCCAAACAAGAGCAGACCAAAGAGGTCAAAAGCCAAGAGAAAGACAAGAAAAAACACTCACCTAAAGACAAATACCCACACACAGAAAAGGAAAAAGAGAAAAAAGGAAAATACCACACTCAGAACAAAGACCAACCAGCCCCCAAAATCAGCCTCACAGCCTTACCACTCAAGCTAGACCTAATCCAAACCACCCAACCACCCAACCCCAAAACCCCATCAAACCAAGGCCTAAAGCAAGGGAGGCAATGTAGAAGCAGACCAAGGGAAACAAGATCTTGGATTGTTTTTCCACATAGTGTAGGAGAAGACAGATGAGCTGTGCAAGACCCTTGAGGATTCCAAAGAGTAGGAGTGATTAACAACATTCAGAAATATGTCTTGTGGAGATAATAGCAAGGCCTGAAATAGGTAAAGATTTCTTGCTAGCCATATGTGCCAACAGACCAGCAAAACCAGATGTTGCCAAGGTTTTGAAATCCTCTTGATTCTAACCAGAGTGAACCAGGATGCAACCAACATTTTAACAGAGCCAGGGATGATAAAATTGATTCCCCACCAATCAGCCACCAAACTCCAAACCTCCCAAGCTCTCTTGTAGTGTAAAAGAATGTGACTTCCATCTTCAAAGTCCCAATGACAAATGGGACATATAATTTCCAACAGAGATAACTTCAAGCCTCTTTTTTCCAGAAACCATTTGGAAGGGATAATGTCCAGGCAGGCCATCCAACCAAAAGCTGTTATTTTAGGAGGGGAGCCAGGTTTCCATAGCTGTTTTGACCAGGAGATAGCATCAGCTGTATGAGTACTTTGCATAGCTAAGAGGGAGTAGAGCTTTTTCACTGTGAAGCCTTTTGCATCCCAGACCCAATTCAGTGTATCTTCATTTTGAGTAAGGAGTACCCCTTCAAGAATTAACCCTATAAGATCTCTTTCATCTTCCTCCCAACCCCTAGGAGTCCTTCTGAGATTTAAATCCCACCTGCCTTCATCATGGAGATCAGCTACTGTGGCTTTTTTGGATTGTGCCAACAGATAAATCCTGGGAAAGAGGAATTTAAATGGTGTTTGTCCCCACCATATATCATCCCAAAAGAAAATCCTATCACCTTTCTCCAACCTCCAGGAGAGTCCTTTGAAACCAAAATAGTCCTGTAACTTGGGATCCTTGATCAGATTCATAATGTGGATCATAAAGCAGTTGCCCTCCAATTCTGAGAAGTTACTGAGGTCCCATTCATTTGGATCCCAATTGAATTTTGCACAAATTAATAATTTCCATAGAGACTTCCTTTCCAAGGCAAACTTCCACCACCATTTGGCTAGAAGAGCTACATTCATAAGCTCCAGATCCTTGATCCCTAGTCCACCTAAGCTTTTTGGTTTACAGACATTGTACCATGATGTTTTACAGAAGGCTTTTGGAGAGGATTTACCATGCCATAGGAATCTTCTCTGCCAGCTTACCATTTCTTTGAGGACTCCTTTGGGAGCTTTTATAATTGAGAAGAAATATAGTGGCAGTGCACCCAAGATTGAGTTCAGCAAGGTGATTCTTCCTCCAAGAGAAAGCATTTTGGCTTCCCATAATCCAAGGGCTTTTTTGAATTTTTGTATGATTGCAGACCAAGTTAACTTCCTATTGGGATTAGCAGCTAGTGGAAATCCCAGATAAGTCATTGGCATTGATCCTTTTGGGCAATTTAAGATCAGTATAATAGAGGTTTCTTCTTCTTGGGAGATATTGAATGTATAGGCCATGGACTTGTCATAGTTAACTTTGAGGCCAGCTGTGGCTTTGAATATGTGTAAGGCATATCTAAGACATTGAACTCCCTCCTGTGTAGCTTGTATGAAGAAGATGGTATCATCAGCAAACTGCAAGTGTGAGATCATTGGGCAAGAGTTGCTCAATTGAATCCCTTGAATTAATCCATTTTGAACAGAGGCCTTAATGATCTAGTTTAGGCCTTCAGCTACCAGCACAAACAATAGAGGAGATAAAGCACATCCTTGCCTAAGTCCTTTAAACATTTGGAAATCAGGACTTGGAGATCCATTGATCAAAATTGAGACATGAGCTTGAAAGCATGCTAGCATCCATTTCTTCCACTGGGATCCAAAGCCCATTTTTGTCAGTAACTTTAGTATATAATCCCAGCTGACATTGTCAAATGCTTTCTCAAAGTCTGCTTTGAAGATGAGAGCCTTGAGTTTTGTCTTTTTGATGGACTGAACTACCTCTGAAGCTATAAGAATTCCATCAGTTATCTGTCTTCCTGTAATAAAACCAGTCTGCTCATCTCCTACCAAAAACCCAACCAATGCCTTTAATCTGATTGATAATAACTTGGATAAGATCTTGTAAGGGCCTCCCATAAGACTTATTGGTCTGTAATCATCAAAGGTTAGAGGAGAGGGACCTTTGGGAATTAGAGTCATAAAGGAAGAATTTAATCCTTTTCCCAACAAGCCAGTTTGGTGAAAATGATTTATAAAGAGGAGGAGGTCTTCTTTGATAATAGACCAACACACTTGGAAAAATAACAATGTATACCCATCTGGACCAGTAGCCTTATCACCATTACAGGCCATCACAGCTTGCAACACTTCTTCTTCTTCAAAGGGCCTTTCAAGCCACATAGCTTGATCTGTGGTCAAGGAGGCAAATGGGAGATCATCCAAGGTTAACTCTTGAGATGTTGATGCAGAGAATCTGGCTGAGAAATGAGCTGCAGCTGCCTTCTTAATGTCATAGGGTTGGGTTAGAGTATCTTCATTAACCCAAATGTGGGTAATTCTCTTGATGGAGCCTTTAAAATTAGCAATTCTATGATAATATTTGGACCCTTTATCACATTCATCCATCCATTTCTTCCTAGCCTTTTGACTCCACAGCTTAGAAAGAAGTTTGTATTTTTGTATCAGTTCAGCTCTGAGTTTCCCTCTATTACTGGTCTCTTGGTCTGAGAGGCTTCTTAAATTTAGCACATTATCAAGATTATCAAGGGAGGTGATCAGATCAGCAATTTGGGTGTCTAGGCTTCCAAAGATGAATGCATTCCAATCTTTCAATTTAGCTCTGAGGAGTTTTAATTTCATCCATAGCACATAATGAGGTATGCCTTCCACCAGAAAAAAATCCCAGAAAATTTTGACAGCAGGCAAGAATCTTCTATCTTCTGTCCACACATTTAAGAACTTGAAAGGCCTTGCCCCCCAATCAACTTGATTATCAAATAGAATTATTGGTCTGTGATCTGAGATGGCTCTAGGCAAAGCAGCTTGTGTTAGTGCAGAAAAATTTGATAAGGAATCCCCAGAAACCAAGAACCTGTCTAGCTTAGAGGCAGTTGATCCACTTCCATACCAAGTATATTTGCCATTTTGCATTGGCAAGTCAACCAAACCCAGCTCATTGATAAAATTCTGAAAGAAAAGCATATCTCTTGTATATGGTCTAGGAACTGATCTCTCCTCTATGGACAGTGTGACATTGAAGTCCCCCCCAATTAAGAGCAAGGGCAAGGGATTCTGATTGTTGATATAAGCCAATAATTCATCCCAAAGAGCTCTTCTACCAATGTTTGAACAGGGAGCATATACATTAACTATGCAACACAATTTTTGCAGGGATTTAGGCATTCCAATCCAAATGAGAGCCCCATCCACACATTTAGATTGTATTAATGTAAATTCATTTGTTTTCCAAAAAGTGATAATACCTCCAGAGGAACCAA
This sequence comes from Erodium maritimum, assembly GCA_963921825.1. Lineage (NCBI taxonomy): Eukaryota > Viridiplantae > Streptophyta > Magnoliopsida > Geraniales > Geraniaceae > Erodium > Erodium maritimum. The sequence continues at coordinate 59,084,002 of OY997590.1, read as the reverse complement.
TGGCAGGTGAAGATATCATTTCCCAACCCCAATTTAGGCCACATGATCTGAGGAACCAAGAGGGTATTTTCTCAAGTTTTGACTCCTGCATTAGAATGAAAGAAGGAGCTGTTGTTGGACTACTTTCTTGAAACTCTTCCTTTTTTGAGAGGAAGAGATGCCTCTCACATTCCAAGAGAGGACTTTCATAATATTCAATTGGAGAAGGCTGTTGGATCTTCACTATCCTTGTCTAGATCTGCACACTCTTCCTCAGAGACTAATTCAGGCTCAGTACAAATATTATTTTGATCTTCCAGCAGGCTCAACTGATGCAGTACAGTATCTTCATTTCCTTTGATTTTTATGCCAATTGCTTTAGCAAAACCCAAAGCCCTCTTAGCTTCAGTTGATAGAGTAAGAAAGGAGTTATCTATGTTGGCCACTTGATTTTTTGGAGACAAAATACTACCAGCCACCTTGACTTTTGATCTGGTTACATAAGAGTGTAATGCTGCAGAGGTTGACTTCTTCTTTTTCTTCTTAAAACTCCCAGGTGAAGGTGTATTGTGTATTGTCTTGGTGAGTCCCAAAAAATCTGATACTTCATCAACTTGTGTTTGCAAAATAATGGGGGGAATATTTGAAATGTTAATACCCAAATTTGCATCACTATTTAGGGAATTAAGCCCAAGTGGCCCCAAGGAGGAACCAATATTCCCATCCATGTCAGCTCCCATAAATGTTTCATTTTCCCATGTCTGCAACTTCTCCATACTTAATAAATGCTTGTCACTTTGCATTGTACTTGGAGAGAGAATTTTCAGTTCCTGGTTAAGAGGCAAACTGATTTGTTCACTTTGAGTCTGAGATGGAGATGGTTCTGAGTGGATTTGAACAGTGCTAAGATTAATAGAGTCAATTTCCTTGATTAAATCCAGTTGTGTGCCTGGTACTGTAGAGATTTGTGGTACTGAGAATGCTGCAAAATCAGATACAAGTCCTTCATCCTTTTGTAACTGAGTAGGAGTAGCCAGAACCAACAGAACTTCTCCTTCCATCTGAGGATCCTCTTCTATCAACATCAGGCTTTGTATTCCTTGATTCTCTGCCTCAATAACTTCTTCACCCATCATAACTTCTTCACCCACCATCATAATTGCTTCTGAGATGCTTCTCTGAGCTTGAAAATCAACAATCATCCTGTCTGCAGATGGATCCAACTCTAATAATAAATGCTCATTATGTGGGGAGCTCAAATGATTTGCTACTGATTTAAGAATATCAGAACATTCCTTTTGTGTTTCCAAGCCTGCTGTAGGAGAAAGTAGTGGATCCAAATCAGTTGAAGCAGAGGAATTGATTGATTCTGATTCTGATGTTTCCACCTGTGGGGATTCCATAGCTGGTAATGTTGAGGATATAACTGAAGATACCAAAAGGGAGTAGTTGGTATTTCCTAATGTGATTTGCACTTCTTCTGAGATTGGTTTTAAGCACTTAGTATGGATGAGGACATAAGCTATATCAATCTCCTTAGTCTTTGAAGAGCTTGGATGAGTATATAAGATATTTCCAAATGTGTTGACTGCCGCTTGAAAGCTCTCCTCACACCAGCCATGAAAAGGAATACCTTGTATAGCTAGCCAAACAAATCTACCCCCTTTTAGACACAGATTGGTTGGAGAGGGTATATAGGTCATCCATTCATCTAGCCAAGAAAAACCATCTGCTAGTAGCTGCTTGTGGTACTCATGATCTGGGCAATGTACCAGTATTACCTTGTTTCCAAGAGATTTGAGAAGCATCTCTGAGACTCCCTGGAATGCTATCTCTCTCTGAATGGCCTCAACACTGATATTGATATGTGAGATTGCTAGATGAGAATTTTGTAGTACCTCAGAATGTGCTGCAACTATAGATCCTTTGTGTAGGAAGTCCTCAAAGTTTCTGGTATTGGTATTAGCTAGCTTGTTGTTGTAGAGGCTCTTTGCTTTGTTCCAGTCTTCTGGATTCTTTTTGGAAGTGAATGTATTTCTGTCCCAGGCTTTGGTAACATAAAGCTTGTGCTTGAGAAAGATGGCTCCATTGTAGCTGTTAATGGCCTCTTGCAGATGGTCTAATGTATCAAAATATACAAAACCATACCAAAAACCTTTCAAATTTGGTCTATTTGCTAGCAAAGATTTGCAGAATCCTTTTTGTTTGGAGAATGTTTTCTGCAACCAGGCTGGTGTGGCTTGTGATGGTAAATTCCTCACATATGATGCATGAAGTTTTTGAGGCAGGGTGGTACTTTGAGCTACAAACTTTGGTTTAGGCTGAGAGTGGGGTTTTTTACTTCTAGCATTTGATATAGCCTGTTGTGAGGTCGGAGTCAAATCTGTACCAGAGTGTAGAGGTTGAAAGAATTTGTCATAAAATTGTTTCTGGTCATGTAGCAACTTGGTATGTCCTGTTAGTCTTAGTGCCCGTAGCTCAATCATAAATGTCCAAATGTATATATCATCGTTAGCAATAAAATTAAAGCGGCTTTATATTACTTATGTGTTGGAGTAATATATCGATGTGTGCTCTGATCTATGCCCACCATGCGAATAGAACCATAGATCGAGATAGATCACACTCGATGGGTCCCTAGTCAACAAAGCTTCACTAGAAGCGACTAGTATGAAAGATGGCTCTTTATGGCTTACGTTCTGTTAGTCATTGGAATGGGATTCCGGAGTCTGATCATAGATATCATGTGGGACATGATATTGGACGACCCGCCCTGAATATGTGCCATAGATTAAGTCATGAACATATTCAGTGTTGTAGCTTGTCATGTATCCTTAGACCAAGGAGTCTTTGTGATCGCTATGTAGTCAACAACTGAGTTTGACCTGAGCCTAACGTTGTCCGTAACAGGGCTTCCATAACGGCCAGGATTGGCTTGGGGACGGGCTACATGAGTGACACGAAAGGCGGCTAAGGGATTTATCCCTCATACTGAGGTATGGGAAAGATATCGGTTCTCGGCCGCTTGATCGAGAGTGACTGAAAGAATAGCATGGCCATGCGCATGATACTGGGTATCATATCTTCAGTCATCTCACATATCAAGGAACGGTGATTGAGAATAATAAGGATGACGGCTCTATGCCTTATCTCAATCAGGATATCGGAGATAAAAGGATAATGACAGGGACGACGGAAAGGTTAGAATCGACAGGGTCGATTCGTTATGTAGTGTCAGGCAATACTAAAGTCTCGTTAGTTGCCACTTAAATAGGATCAAGTAAAATGGGATTTTACGTTGATCTATTGACATGCATAAACCTAAGGGTCACACCGGAGGATGAAACTCATTGACACATTTATGGAGAATGGCCAAAAGGGAGTTGTCTCGGGACATGACCAAAACTGGGTTTTGGGTCATGTGCCCGTAAGTGAATAGGACTTTACGGATCGAGACAAGGCTTGGAGTCTTGGGATTGATCGCGTCGGATAATGTTGGACATTTCCGGTATGGAAGGCATGGAGGCGATGAGCGAATCACGGGACCTCGTTGGAAATGGTCACGGGCCATGTTCCAAGAGGCCCATGAAAGGCCCATGCAACCAAGGCCCATGGAACTAATTAATCAAGTCTTGATTAATTAGTACTAAGTAAGCAAGACAAGGATTAAGGTGTTGGTGATTCACCACCTAACCCAATCTTGTCTTGCCATACTTTGTCCTATTTACACCTTACTTGACACCATACTTGTCCCATGCCTTTAGTTGGACAAGTATGAGTTTTGTTATGTTTAAGTCATCTTTTTTCAACATAACAAACACAAGACAAGAATAGGAAACACATTTTCTCTCCCTCTTCCATGGCCATTTCGGGTTTGGCTAGTTTCCACCTCCATTTTTGTGTTCTTGAGTCCTCAAAGAGAAGAACTACGTGGCTTTGATTCCCATGTGGATACGTAGGCGTCTTGGAGACTCAAGCCAATCATTCGTTAACCGGTGTTCTTGTTTTGGTAAGAAATAGTGCTGAATTTTTCTCTTGTGAATCCATTCTTTGTTAGTTGTTTCATGGGTTAATCGTCTCTTGGTTTTCATTGATTTTCCACTGCGAGTTGGTTCATCTCCAACCCTACCTCGAGACCCAACATGTCCTCCCCTGGAGTATTCTTGTGTATGGTCTGAGGATGAAGCTGAACCAGAATCCCTTGTAGTGATACTCTTGAGTTGCTTTCTTTTAACGAATTCAAAGCTTGGAGGAGGTCCATTAGAAGAAGAGGCTGCCTTCTTGTGCCTAGAATGACTACTTTGTGGAGAATGTGGTAGGAGTGATTCACGTTCACCAGAGAGTTCTTCAAGAGTTAGAGCCATTAGAAGTTAAGGACAGAGTAATGCAGAGTAGGGGAATGGAGACTGGAGAGAGGTGGTCCGAAGTCCTGTGGTGGACTACTAGGACACTACACCTATATCCGGAGCCTAGTGTTGAAGATGAAGGAGGAAAAGCCAAGAACTTGGTTGAAGGTTGGTTGAAGATTGATGCAGCTTGATGCAGAAGGAACAGTAACTAAGAACATGCACTGTAGCTGCTAGAGAGCGTTAGTTGTTCACATTTTCTATTTATTGAAATTCATCTGCTTTTAAAAGTTGTTAATCCCCTAATTCCCACTCATCCACATAAGATTTAAATTGAATTACGTACTAATTTGTTGTGTATGCAAAATATATTAGCATTGATTGTATGATCCCATGTAGAAAAAGAATGCACACTATTAATTTAATGTTATGACACTGAATTTTGGATCACGTTATAGATCGAATACGAGTTCATTATAGAGAGAATCCGAATATCTCGTAAAAGACCAAAATATTTCTTTAAATTCTCAAGTCTATTTTATCCATTCACCTCTCTTGGTATATATAACCAAGAAGGATACTTGGAGTCCAAGTCCTAATACAACTTAGAGTATTAAATTAGGTTACCTAAATCCCAACTTCCCAAATCCAAATACAATTCATCTGATTAAAAGATATTAATTAAAAAAAGAAATCAAATTCCACACTATCCCCTAGCCGGCCACTTAATGGTGAGTTTATCTCACCTTGTACCGATTCGTGCGACCTATAACATTTAATGTTTAGATACATATTTTAACTTTTCAATGGATTGGATTTGGATACCGAGGATCCATCTTCAACCTTCAACTTGTCCTTTATCACTTGTCAACCTTTTCCCACAAAGCACCACGCTCTCCTCTCTATCTCACTCAATTCTTCCTCTTGGTATAAAATAAGGTACTCTATTTTCTATGACTTTTAGAATCCTATGGCCCTTCTCAATTCATTTTCATCACACCTCATGTGTATTGCATTGTTGGCATCTATTTTCTCCATATTTGTTTTGCCATTTGTATATTAAAAAAATTATATTTCCTATTTAGCTTTCCGGGTCGTTGATATTAGTCCACCATAATGTCATCAGGTCATATTATTGTATTTGTACTTACTTTTGGAAGATTCAGGATAGTACTATAGTTGTGTTCATTGTATTCTCTATAATAATAAAAGATAACTTCTTTGATCACATCGAACAATTAGAATTTTGTATCAAGCTAATCTAGATAGGACAAGACTCAAAAAGAGCTTGGTGGTGTGTAATAATAATATCATTCAGAGCATACACAACCACCGCACCTGTGGTATCGTGCTTCGGGGTTTACACGATGTGGTCTGCCTAAACCACAGTTTCCGGACCACGAACCCGTGGATCGTGCGTCTGGGTGCGGCCCACGACGCCGTAAAGGGTATCGAGGTGCGCGGTGCACCACTTCGTCAACGTCCAACGATTTGCTGACACGTGGTTAAAAAAACAGTTTTTATTTTTTATTTATCTTTTGTTTTTTATATTTATTATTAATTATATATTTATTTTTAATGAATACATAAATATTCTTATTAATTATAAATTTAGTTTTTTATATTTCTTATTAATTATATATTTAGTTTTAATAAATAAATACATATTCTTATTAATTATAAATTTAGTTTTTTATGTATCTTATGAATTATATATTTAGTTTTAATAAATAAATAAATAAATATTCTTATTAATAATAAATTTAGTTTTTTATATTTCTTATTAGTTATATATTTAGTTTTATCTAATTATTTTTTATATTTTTATTACTTATTTTTCTATATTTATTAATTATATTTTCAGTTTTTAATAAATAAATATTTATTTTTCTAATTTTTTAAGTATTTTAAAATTCTTTTACTACTTTTTAGAACTTTCATTAAGGTGGATTGCAATGAAGAGGGAAGGGCGTGGGAGGACTACATTCATATCAGAGTTCGATGGAGGGTCGACAGTCCGCTCAGGAACACTTTGAAGCTGTGGTTGGGGGACAAACAACACCCTATTATCGTCCTCCTAAAGTATGGGTGACAATCTGATTTTTGTTATGGGTGTGGGCGTTTGGGACACGGGGTTGAAGGAGTAGGGATGGCAATGGGTCGGGTTTGGGCCGGGTTTTGTGATACCCGTACCCGGCCCGATTTCCTTACCTGTGGCCCAAGCCTGTCCGGGACCCGATAGTGGCCCGTTTGCTGCCCGGCCCGCTTGTGGCCCAACCGGGTCGGATATTACCCTACCCGCCCAGTATAAGAGTTGTATTTTTTTCTCCTTCTAGGACACCATAATTTTATTTCACTACTCAATTTATATTGATAAATCATGTATATATGCTGCATAAAAGTTTCATATATTTATATGAAACATATAATCTCATCATCTCGGATAGATAAAACAAGTAACATCAAACCGGATCTGGATTTGTGTTAGGGACAACATCTTCATTATTATGAACCGGTAAGTTAACCACTTGATCCACATTCAAAGGTTCATTATTACTCACAACAACGGGAGTATAAATAAAATTGGATTGAGAATCCATATTCAATAAATTCGAAAATAAAGTAACCATACAACAAATAAGTATTCATATATAGAAAAACAATAAAATATATCACTAACATAACATGTTTTATATGTTTTATATACATATTTATGATTATATTCATGTAATTACATATATAATATATATAAGAACAAACATGTGTGATACATAACTTAATTTACTCTTTCAAATACTCATAAAAGTAAAAAAAAAAATGGGATAAATCCATTTTAGTACCCTAAAACTTTCGGATTTCGTTTTTAGTACCCTAAATGTTTTTTGTGCCACTTCAGTACCCTAAATCTTTGTTTATTCCAGTTTAGTACCCAATGTCTGATTTTCCATCCATTTTTGGATGGAAAAACATCATGTGCCTTACACATGACCCTATCTTTTATAATAATACCAAAACTACCCTTCGGTAGTTTAAACAAATTGAATTTTTGAAAAATAAAAATAATTTTTTATAGATAAAAAATCAGACGTTGGGTACTAAACTGGAATAAACAAAGATTTAGGGCACTGAAGTGGCACAAAAAACATTTAGGGTACTAAAAACGAAATCCGAAAGTTTTAGGGTACTAAAATGGAATTATCCCCCCAAAAATTAAACTTCTCTTTCTCTTTTATCCGCTCCTCTACAAGTAGCTAAAACCTGTAAAAATTAACAAATAAATAGCCAATTAATTTTTCACTGTATATATAGGATAAAAACGTAAAACTTAACAAATAAATTTAGTTTTTTTTTATTTAGTAACCGATCGGGCCGGGTCTGGGCTGGGTAGTACCAATCCCGAGCCCGATCCGAGCTCGATTAAAAGCCCGATCAAACTAACTCATACCTGATCCGTTTGTACATGGACCGGGTCTGGCCCGATTTTTTTGGGTCGGACAGGTCGGGTCCCCGTTGGGCCTGGGTATTATTGCCATCCCCAAGAAGGAATGTATGGATGATGACGGGGAGAATAATATGGGATAGAGAAGGTATTATGGACCTCATATGCGTGGGGAGCCGCCTAGAGAGAGAGGTCTGGAGTCTTACCGACATTTATCGGACTCGGGGGATAAATACCAGAGGTCCAAAGAGCAAGGGAAGTGCTGATACGAACTTGGTGGGACGTAGAGCAAGGCGATCCGAGTCTCCTATTGAGTCTCGGGTACGGTCGGATGATAACTCGTAGATGATGAATGGAGAAAGCTACTTCGAACAAAGGGTTTTGAGAATGTGAAGGGGGTACAAGGTGATATGAATTCATTCTTATTGATGTTGACAAAGAAGTAGTTGGGAAGGAAGTAAGGGTTTAAGTGAAAGAAACTCATCAGTCTGTTCTGCAAAGGGATGTACTGCTGGAGAAAGGACATGATGCTACTGTACCTAAACTGAAGAAATGGAAGCATAGAGACAGAGTGGTGTCTGTTGGTGGTAATAAGGAAGTGTCGGTGGCACAAGAAGTTAATTTAAAAGAAAGAAAGGCAGAAGGTGTTGAAACTGACCTAGAGTTTTGAACTACAGTTCTTGTGATAGGAGATGATTCAATGCAGGTACTGGCGAGGGTTGCTAAGCAACGCCGCCAAGAAAAATGGTAGTGCTTTCTTGGAACTGTCGAGGGCTTGGGAACCCTGGGCGAAACAGTTCATAATTGATTTTATAAATCAAAAGCGGCCCGGTATTGTTTTCTTGTGTGAAACAAAGTTGGAGGGAAGTGAATTGGAGACTATAAAATGGAACGTGGGAATGGAGGGATTATCGGGGCTCCCGAGTAGGGGAGCTAGTGGAGGGGTAGCGATGTTTTGGAGAGAAAAGGAGGGCGGACATATGTTAACATATGGTATGGACTATGTGGATTTGGTATACAAGAAAGAACAAGGGCCAGAATTTCGAGTGACAAACATCTATGGCAAACCTAATAGGGAACATAGACCGGGAACTTGGAGTTTAATAAAAAAATGGCGGGTAGGTGGGACGGTCCGTGGATGGTAATTGGAAACCTCAATAATATAATGGGTAATAAAGATACGAGTGGGACGTTACCGTACCCTGAATGGTTGTTAGAGGGTTTTCAAGAGGCTTTTGAGTGGAGCGGTTTGAGGGATTTTCCTATTGAGGGCCACAGATACACTTAGGAACGGGGAAGACACAGGCTGGATAAGATGGAGATAGAACTAGACAGAGTAGCGGTCAATAGAGCTTGGGTGGTCCGATTACCTGATACTAGATTATTACATGGCGGGCTATCAACATCCACTACAGGGGAAAGCTACTTGCACAACAAATACAATTCGTTGGGTATGTTGTTTTTTCGTTGGGCAAGCAACTACCAACGAATCAGTCGTTGGGTAAGTTTCGTCGGAGATGCATGCCTTAAATTTTTCATGCCCAACGAATATTTCATCATTTTGAAGTCGTTGGCCAGGTTTGTTTTAACTTCAACGATTTCTAGAGTCGTTGTGTTTGAATACTTGCATTCAACTCCAACGATTTTACAAATCGTTGGGTTTGAATATGTGTATTCAACTCCAACGGTTCTACAAATCGTTGGGTTGGAATACTTGTATTCAACTCCAACGGTTTTACAAATCGTTGGGTTTGAATACGTGTATTCAACTCCACCGATTCTATAAGGCGTTGGAGTTGAATACACATATTCAAACCCAACGATTTATAGAATAGTTGGAGTTGAATACAGGTATTCATCACCAACGATCTTACAGATTTTCCGGGCAAATGGATATCGAAAACGAAAGAAAAATGATTTATTTATCGAACACTCAAGTATTAAACCTACAAACGATATATAGTTTAAATATGAAACAGGAAAAACGTTCAATAAACCATCAACTTCAAAGTGTAAACATAATAACTATCACGTACAGTTAAAACAAAAAATTCCAAGTGTATGCAAGAAAGAAAAAACCTAATCGGAGGACCTAGGGTCATCGATTACTTTACGAGCCTAAAAGATTTGCTTGACCATGTCGTTCAAGCGGGCTACCTTGCTCTCCAGTTTCTGACGCTTCGTCCGCTCCTCGTTCATCTGATTATTCACTTCGACCTGCATAGTTTCCTTCTCCTCAACTAGTCTGGACTCGAACGCAAGCTTCATCTCCTCCCCCTCCTGAGCGTGCCTTGCCGCCTGCTCCGCGACAGAAGTACGAACGAGCTCTTTCATCCTCTTAGTGGATTGGAACGACCCACTGGATTGACCAAGATCCCTTGTCGTTGGATGATGACCCTCTGCCCGACTCCTGACTGGACTCGTCCTTTAGGGCCGCCAACCTGTGCACCGATCGCCCGAATACCTAATTTACTCAAATAATTAAACCAAAATAATCAAATAATGTAAACATGCCATATTTTTTACTTCAAGTACACAAACCCAAACATGCCATAACACTTACTTCCAAATGAAAAAAATTGTGGGATAAAAATGAGGGGTTGGGGGAGAGAAAATATGCTGAAGATGAGTTGTGATAAGGAAGAAGATGAGAAATGAGATTTTTAGGGCTCAAAATGTACTAGTAGGTGTGACTTTAATGAATTTAAGTTTAACTTGCCCAACGATTAGAGAATTCGTTGGGTTTGAAAATTTCAGATTCATCTCCAACGAATTAAGAGGTCGTTGGAATTGAAATAATTCAAATCCAACGAAGTAGTATTTCGAAGGCGTTGAAACATTCAAACCCAACGAAATATTAATTCTTTGGCGTTGAAACATTCAAACCCAACGAAATATTTATTCGTTGGAATTAAAATAATTCAAACCCAACAAATTAATATTTCGTTGGGTTTGAATGTTTCAACGCCAACGAATGAGAATTCACTATAATTGAAACATTCAACTCCAACGAATTCTGAATTGGTTGGGGTTGAAATTTTTCAACACCAACGAGCAATAATTTTCGTTGGGTAAGTTGGTTTCTGGTGTAGTGATCGGACCACACTCCAATATTAGCTCATTGTGTGAGGGAGCACGGATTGGGTACAAGGAGGGATTTTAGGTTTGAACAGGGGTGGCTTCATGATGGAGGTTGTGATAGGGTCAATCACGAGGTATGAGAGAGGAACAGGGAGGCTCCTTTGATTGATAAGTGCAGACGGTTGGCAGATAATTTAACTAAGTGGGCTCGGACCGAAGATGGGGATGTAGGGAGACAAATTAAGAAATGTCAAAGGGAGTTGAATGGACTGCTCGGTAGGAGGGACAGAGGCAATGGTGTCCAGATTCAAAGGCTGAGGGGTAAATTGATCGAATTGTTAAGCAAGAAACACACTGCTTGAAAACAGAGACCAAAACAGCATTGACTGGCGAAGGGTGATGCAAACACTAAATACTTTCATGCTAAGGCCACTGCGAGAAGAAAGAGGAAGAGACTTGCGCGAATTCGAAGCAAACAGGGTCACTGGGTGGTCTGGTGGGATGGTCTGGAGGAGACAATCACTGACTATTTTGAGGAGCTTTTTAAAGCGGGTGAGGGGGGATACAGTTAGTGACATGATCCCTCAATCGATCACGATTGAGGATAATGAGGAACTCCTGAAACCAGTTGCATAGGAGGAGGTGACGTGAGTCGTGATGAGTATGGAGCCGCTGAAATCCCCGGGTTCGAACAGGTTAAACCCAAGGTTTTTTTCATCATTTTAGGTGACGGCTTGGACTATTTGTTATATAACTAAATATATGAGTAGGTATCAGCTAAAAAAAACTTTAGAGTATGTATCAGTTAAACGCTACAAGTTTGGGGTAGGTATTTGTAATTTACCCTAAAATTTATGTTTTGATTTTCTTTGGTTCAGAGTTCAAACAACTTTAAATGGAAAAAATGTCGGTTTTAAGGTCATTTTTTCTAGACTAAAAACTGAACTTCTGATTTTTTAAAAAACAAAAGTCCTCTCACTTTATTTTAGCTACAAAATGCGATCCTATATCGTAAATATGGTTTAAAAATTCAAAAAATGTGTGACATGTTCCACCGTACTCAATCAGCATGTCATGTAACGATAGAATATGGAGGTATATGAAGGCATCTCATGACACCACGACGCAACCTTGCCCTCCGCCGCAAATTCGTATGTCGAGCCACACACCAGTGCTATCCCCCCCCCCCACCCTTCATACTAGTACCGCCGCCACTAGCACCCCTCCCTAGCCCAAGCCTTCTATCCTAATTTCCACCGGCATGACGATACGATCAAGGGCATGAGTCTCCTTTGGAGTATGAGTCATTGAGATCTCGGATGGAAATATCCCCAAGTGATTGAGCTCTTTCTCTGTGAATGGGAGAAGTGGTTGACCCTTCAAGCACGACCGCTCTAGACGGATACAACACCCCCTCCCGTACAACACACGAGAGGCACCAACACCTCACAGATAGAACCGCAATATGAGGGTGGTTGGAAACTAGATTCTTTAGATGGTCGCATCCACACTTGGTAGCCTGGCCACTAGAGGTTTATCTAAAGAAATGCAACAAATGGACGATCTTGCGACTACGCCCACCACAAGAGGAGAATGAGATCACCCCTACCACCCGCACTTCCAATGCATGCACCACCATGTACACCAACCACCAAGGCCCGGGGACTTTTGAACCCACTCATCAGTCCAACCCCCGTGGTCGGAACCTACCGGAAGGTGAAAAGGCCCCCTTCGATATCCTATGGCCATAAGGCCATTCGGGAGCGTGGACGTCATATCCGGCACCGATCATAGGCAACTACAGCCATTACTAGGCGAGGACTGTCTTGCAGTCTCGCCAAGCCCAATGAATCGCCTGCTCAGCATCGGGGTATGTCCGGAACCGCATATCGCGCCTTGCCAAGATCGGTGTACACCCGACAATAGGGTTCCCTCACTTCCTGATGTTCTCCCTTGATATCCATCTACGTATGGATATCTTCAGGTCGAGTCAGGGAGTGTGTCTTATGCATTAATGTTGAATAACCATCCTGGTAGACTATACCCACCGCACCTACATCTATGGAACAACCATATATTATATTATAAGATTCGCGTCTAGCACCTATGGGTCAAGACTAACACATCATCCTTTTGTTTCATTTCTTCCTGTCGTTTTTTTTTTTGCAGTTTAATGGTCTGCTTGCTTATTTAACCGCTCTTTCATTCTTAAGAAAAATTCTATATGTTCAAAAAAATAATAATATGTGACATGCTCATTATACTTTTAGCTATAAAATGTGATCTTATATTGTAATCTAACTTTAAAGATTTATAAAAAAAAAACCTAGGGGTTGCTCTGCGCAGCCTCCTCCCCCTTCCCCCCTCCTTCTCCACCATTGAAGCATCTACCTTAAACTACTCAAAGTTCTCCAAATAACCTCGTTGAGGTTCCTCTTCTAACGTTTTTAAGGTTCTATCGTCGCCGTCGCCGTCGCCGCTGCCGCTCCACCGCCAGCCTCCTCCATGGCAATTCCATGCCTCCACCATCGAAGCCCCGGCTTCAAGGTTCTCCACTACCTCCAGGTGAGATCCTGTCTACCCGACTTAGGGTCCGCCGCTGCCGTCATCGCCGTCCATTGCCGCCCACCAGCCGCTCTCTCGCCCCGCGTCTTGTTGCCCGGACGTCTCGCAGCCACCGTGGCCCTCCTGCCACTCTCCGGGTTACGGGCTCCATGCGCTGTGCCACCTATCGCCGGCATGGGTCCGTTCCCCCGACGGATCTGGGATCCGGGAGGAAGGCCGATAAGACGGGATCTACCTCCACGACACCCGAAGTCGGGACCCTCGATCTCGATCAAACCGTTACGGATCGAATCGATGTTCTCGCCTTCTGCACTACTTCGAAAGAGCAGGGCGAATCAAGACGAAGAATTGACGATACCAGATCGCTCCAATGGCACGGGGCCTAGAAGACCTGGCATCACAGTTTTGGTAGTCTGCTCTTTCGTTTGTGTGCTAATTTCTTTCCCTGTTTTAGGTCGAATAAGTTATTGGTTATCCACTGTGCTAAGTCGATTAACCGCTTGGGACTGTGCTAGGTCGAATAAGTTTAGGACTTTGGTTTATTATTTCCTTGTAACGCATGTTGAAACGTCGGTAGGGAGTTGTCTTGAGTTGTTGCCCATGAGTTCATGTGAGCTAAAATTATGGGTCCATGAGCGCCAGACTAGCTACGGTCGGTCCGGAAAAATATCTGGAACCCGAGGCGGTCACGCCTCTTTCTGTATGATTGCCTTTTGGCATTAATGAAATCTCCGGTTACCCATTTCAAAAAAAAAAACTTTAAAGATTTATATAATGTGTGACTTTATATAAATTTTGACATTCAAGCAAAAGAACATTCAGTTTTTTAAGTAAGGTTATATTTAGAATTGAATCCTACGTGAATAGTTAGCAATTGACCCACAAAAGTTGAAGACAAAATGGGAAATTTCCATGAAGGTCACAACTTACAACTGCACAGAAGTGTCACTTTGTAGTGATGGCTATATTAGGTCCAGTCCACTTGACTGCACTAGAAAGATCGTTGAAGCTCAGCCATGGCAACGGGTAGTAAGATGAGAGACTGCAGGTGTGACAACTGACAAATGACTGACCTAACCCTCGCAGAAAACAAATAGTAGCCAAATAAGCAGCAATCATGGCAAGGGACAAGTTGGGGACACGAAAATGTAAACCTATACACATAGTGGCACTCTTTCTTGTACTGCCAAGTCACTGGAATTGGGATCGATGTCCCAGCTTGTGTCACTTCCTTGACATATTTACAAACCCATCATGTAATTTAGACTTATACATAATAGATGGGGCCAGGCCCATATCAGACACAATGAAGCCCAGCCCAAGTTAGGAATTAACCATAAAACCAAATAAATGAATGTGACCACAGAGCAGAGAGAAAGAAAAAAAAGAACAAGAAGCCACACTATATGAAACAATGACGCAATCCGAAAACGTGAAAACTCTGTAATAGGAGTTAAAAGCAGGTGGCCAGTGTATTAAAGATGCCAGCCACTAGACAACATGTCAAATGAATCCAACCATACATATAACATATAATCTTCTTCTTAAACAACATTATTTAGTGGAGCCTTCACATGATCCCATGATTAAACTAAACTAAACCAGATAGAATCTTCCTTCCTTGGCCGTCAATTTCACCATCAAGATATCCCCAGATTTTGTCACATGCATGTAAATCAGAATACAAAACTAGCTAGTAATTCTCAAATCAAATATGTTATTGACAGTTGTTCTATCTACCTAGATACATGCAATTTAACGTATGACCAGATATAAAACGAAGCCAAAGTCATGAACTGAAGAAGCATTAATGTTATTCTTTTCAAATTTCAAGGCCCTAAAAAAAAGTTGTGCTGTGTTAATGGGGAGGTGAAATTAACAGTAGTCTTTCTTCTCTGGCTCTGCTCAGTGCTCAATGGGCAATGGTGATGGTGGGTGGGTCACATGAAAGAGACTCGCTTGTGGATGTGTACATAATTACAGAAATGCCATTACTAGTAGTGTAGTTTTGTGTCAGGTCATCATCTGAGAAGTGAAGACTGAAGAAGGAGCTTTAAAAGGTCACATTCACGAGAATGACCATTTCCAACCTTTCTTGTATTCTTGTGCTCTTCCATCTGCTTGTTTGTCTTCTTTACCCTCTTGGAATGTGTGCTTTGATCCTCTTTTCTATTTTATTCAAACAAAATCATCATCATCATCATCAACTTGTAAGTAACTGGTAGATTTTATGTGAACTCAGAAGAACTAATTAAGCCCAAACTTACTGAAACTCATCATCATCATCATACGTTTTCTTTATACAAGTAGCAAAACATGGATTGAACAAAAAAGAAGATATTAATTACCCCAAACAGTGAAATGGGTAAATTCTGATATATTTTGCCTCTGATTACTTAAAATCAATTGAAATGGTGGTGCTCCAGCCAAGGCCAGATGCTGGGCTGATCATCTATGGTGCAGAACATGTTGGTGAAGCTTTCTTCTTTCACCATCTGATGATCGCTAACGTTGTTGCTGCTTTTGTTGTTGTGGGTTTGGAGGAGATGGTGATGGTCTGGTCTTGATGATGTGTTCGGGAACAGCTGTGACACTCTGTTGATGGACGGCGATGATGATGATGGGAACAGGGCTCTGCTGGTGATCTGCTGGTTCTGATGATGATGAGAATCGATGGCTGGTGTTGTTGAGATGTCCAGTTTGATATCAGAGCTGTTCTCACTTGTGTTGCTGCAAGACCCCTCTGTGTCCTTGTTCAGATTTATGGACTCTGTTGGTTCTTTGCTCCTCAGTGCCAAGATCTGCATAATAACCTCATCCCATGATTAATTAATTAATGGATCCAAAATTAAGATACATGATGATGATGATGTACCATGATCAATCACCAAAAGTTAAAAGACAATGATGATTGGGGAAAAGAAGAAATATTCACAACAAGCCATCATTGCTTCATCACAGAAAAAAGGCTTCTTGGTAAACTTTTTCCATAAAGGTGATGAAGAAGTGAATGATTGATTGTGCACCTGTGCATGGAGCTTGTGATTTTGAGCTTGGAGAGCATCATTATCAGCTTTAATGGCATCAAATTGTCGCTTGAGGAGATCGTAGTCTCTCTCCAACTGCTTGGTCTTCCACCGAGCTCTCCTGTTCTGGAACCAGATGGCAATCTGCCGAGGCTGGAGCCCAAGAGCCCTTGCAAGCTGCATTTTCCTCTCAGGCTCCAGCTTGTTGCCAAGCTCAAAGTTCTTCTCAAGTGTCTTCACTTGCTCCATGTTCAGCCTCCTCTTCTTCTCCCCCGCCCCCGACCCGTCATCAGACAACTCTTCCTCCCCGTTACTTGCTTCCTGCTCACACACATCAATCCCTAAAAATGACATTGATCTCTTCCCCAGAAATGATGCAACACCTACATGCACAAAAATTACAAAACATCAATATTTGCTTTTTGATCAGCGTATTTTTTTTATTTATAATCCAACAACTTCAAAGTAAGATCGAAGGACAAGGGCAAAACCTTCAGAACAACCACAAAAACAAGGTTAAACCCTTAACTACAACAGAGAACAGATCGCTTAGGCACCTCAAACCATCACAACTAATAGTTCTAAAAACCATATTTTCCTAACATAAAGCCAACAGGTACAAAACATCAATATATATGAGATTAATTAATAGAAAGTTTCAATATATATGCATATATGTATGTGGATTTAATTAATTACCATGGAAGTCTTGGGGATTGCATGTGGGGAGTATTGGATTGAGAGGAGGTGGAAGGGGATGGTGGTGGTCTTCCTCATGGTGAGGAGTTTGTAGCATGTAGTTTGCTGGAAAAAAGGCCATCCCATTGCTACTCATCACCACCAATATTTCCTACTTCCTCCAAATCTTTCTTCTTAATAGCCACAGAGATCTCATTTTCATCTCTCTGACATATTGCTCAGAATATACACAGAGAGGCACAATTCTGTGCAGGGGCAAGGGATAGCCTTATATACCTTATCAGCTTCTTCAACACTGATTTTTTATTACTATTATTATTTTTGTAATTTGTAATTTGTATGTAGGAGTTGTGTATCTCAATCTTATATCTATTATACAAATGGGTATTTGATTAAGTATCTGTTTCTTGTATTCTTCTGTTACCCTTTATGTATGTGATCACTTTGGGAGTGCTATTTAAAGCATAAAAGGGAAGGTTCCATATTAAGAAATTAAAACATTGAATGTTTTTTACATATCTTTCTGAAAATCACCGCATTGATATGATGTGAGAGAGACCTTTGTAGAGTTTATGGCCATCAGATTTAAAATGATGGTAATTTATAGAGAAGCCCTATTGCTGATGCTACTACCAATTATTACCATGCTTATGTCTATGAATGATCGATCATACAAGTGGCTAAGGTGTAATTCTTGTGCTCTTCACTGTTCATTGGAAGGACAATCTGTCCTTGATCAATTTGTACAAGAGAAACACATCATAGCCACCATTCTTTTTCTTTTTTAGTAGATTCCAATCCCATGTGTATAAAAAATACAATTTAAAGTACGAAATTAATATATTTTATAGTGTGTCAAGTGTTGATGATATGGTTTGCTTCAAGATCTAAACAACATGTAGAGTTTATTATGTCATAATAATATTCATAAATGAATTATAATAGATTAGTTTATGTACAACTTGATATCTTAAAATTTTATGGAAGAACTTAGGCGACGGGTTTCTGGCGTTGCCAAGGTGGCTATTCACAGTAGTGAATTGCTACATTAAAATTATTCCAGCAAAAGATATATAGTAGCTAAGGTTCTAACCCTAGGAAACCTTTGGTTGTAATTTTGATATTGATAGTAGCTGGGAAGGAATGTGAAAGGAAATGAAGGGAGAAAAGGATGAGTTGAGTTGAGTTGGGAAAATGAGGAGAGGGAATCAGAGGAGATGGGGGCCATGAGGGGGGCAGGCTTTGTCACCAAACCCACCAACACCTCTCATGCTTTACTACAAAACCATCAGTCTTTCTCCTCATTCCTAATTGATCTCTATATTGGCCTTTTGGGGTCATTTCATTTTCCAAGTGTTTTTTTCTCTTCTCTTTTTTGTAAAACATAAGCAACCCAAAGCAAAACAGATGAGGAGATTGAGATGTGTGTATAGAAACAAAATAGAGCACAGTGATCATAAACCCTACAAAGTAGCTGGTGTTTTTTTGTCCTTGTGCATGCTTTGGCTCCCCCTCCATCTCTATCCATCCATCACCTCTTCTTCTCTCTCGGTGTACCCTTGATTAATGTTTTTATGTACTACTTATAAGCGAAAATTCTGGTCCATATAAAATTTAAATTTATTCGTATTTACAAACTGATGAATAGATAAAATAATAGTTAAATTACCTATAATGGGACAATATTTCTTATAAATAACATGGAAAGAATATCCCTAAGCATTTTATTTTGAACGAAAGGTGTAATATTACAAAGATATCAGAACATCGAGGTACGTCAAGGAACATGTTCCCTGACCATTAAAAAGGTCAGAAAAAAGAACAATGGTTCACTGCTCCTTGTAGAACCGTCACAAACGGTATTAGGATGTCATAGAGACAACGATAGAATACGAGAGATGAGAAGGTGGTACTGGAATTCATGCTCCGAAAACTGCCCAAGGACTTCAACATTAATAGTGGGAGGCAATACATGAATCGGGGTTTCCTCCTTGGAAAAATCTCTGATTCTCTGTTCACTAGGCATTGATCCTGCAAAGACAAACTCAAATAAAATAAAAAAGGACACTCTCGATTAGCCAGATCCATAATCGTGAAAGGGACCGAAGCGGTTGCGGCGGTGGAGGCAGGGAGAAGAGCGCGTCGGCTGCGGCTGCGGCTTCAGGGAGGACTCTAGAGACGGCGTCGGCATCATAGATGGTGGCGGCATCAGAGGCGGCGACGACATCATAGACGATGACAACTTCAAAGACGGCGGCAGCAGCATTAGGGACAGCGTCCTCAGAGGCGGAAACCCCCGGAGTTGCAGAGGAGGGACCGAAACAAGTCGGGAGACGCTTCGTTGGTGGTGGGAGAAGGTCAACGTCGCGGTGGCTAGAGGCAGCTCGAAAGAAACCCTGACAGAAAAAACATTCGCAGGATCCATAGGGAAGGTGCAAGAGAGAGGAAGTGTAAACGAGAGAAGCATAACCATGACATAGGCCATTGTAAAAACCATAGTTATAGCCATGACTTTTGGGAACTACGGTAGAGAGCTTTTCTTAGGGTTTGGAAAGTTCTATTTTTTTATCCCTAAGCATTTAAGTTTCCATAACTTGTAGCCCTTTAGCTTTAATAGTTAACTTGTATAAAAATGATAATTTCGTCTTTATATTTTGGATTTTTAAAAAAGAACAAATTTTAGTCCCTTAATTTTCTTCTTATATTTTTTTTATCAACAAGTTTTTTTAATTAAACTAGATCTTTGAAATAAAGATCTGGCCAAGAGAAAATTCTCTCCAACACAAAACACAGACCAAATATAAGGACGAGCCTGACAGATAAGCAGTTCAAGACACCACAACACAACACCAACTTAACCAACCTTAAGGAAAACTAGTTCCCAACAAAAGAAAAAATTACAGATAATACGTTTCAAAAAAAAAAGAATTATAGATAATACGTTTCAAAAAAAAATTACAGATAATAAATATGTACAAAGAACAAAAGATTTAAGGATATGAGAATTTGGATTTTTTTTACTTCAATTATTATATCTTAAATTTAAATTTCAAATGATTAACCGTCATTTTGGAAATTTTTTTATACAAAGTACAATTAAAAAAATACAAGTTATGACATTTTTTAGCAATTATCAAAGAACTAAAAAGTTCCAAAAATTAAATACATCAAGGTACTTTTTTGTAATTATCCTTTAATATTTACAATGTCTGATAAAAATAATTTAATATCCAACTATACAACTCGATTTTGACAATATTATTCATTGCTAAAAGTAGGGATGAATACGAATTTGTACAAAAACTTATACATGTTTTACACATGAGTACACAAACATATAAACGCATCAGTACTAAACTTTACTTTACTTAACACGGTTACATTTTCCATCCAAATTTATTAGATTTTACACTGTTCATTTTCTTGCCATCACTATTGAAATCCTAAAATTATTTTTCAACCGTAAAGTGGAACCCAATCTCAAACTGTATCTTAAATCTAACTATAATCCATCTCTAAACCTTAATTGTACCATCACTTTTTATATCAAAAATGAATTAGTTTTTAAAATAATATTACATAAAAATAATAAAATAAAAAATCCACCATAATTCACTCATTTTTCCTAAACGTATCACTCTCAACCCTAGTTTTTTTTACATGGCGGTTACACTCGGGTCCTTTGGGCTATTGTTCTCATTCTATTTGTCTTCCACCATCGACACTAAAGGAATTTGATTTTCATTACAATCTGAAGCTTATTCTTCGATTTCTTATCCTTCATTTGTCACGCCCCAAATCAAGTTTTGACCGGACTCAAGACGTGAACTAAAGTAATAATAAAATACTGATAAAAGAAAATTAAATAACTAGAATCTCTGAGTACAAGTTTAACAATACGAGTCAAAGTTCAAATCCAAATGACTAAAACATAGTTTAGTTCATCAACAGAAAATAGACGGTACGTCTCTACTACATAAACCACCTGGATCCTTAAAGCTCCCGAGCCCTGAGACAACCTCTAGGTCTACTCATCAACAAAACCTGTAAAAACAGTAAACACAAAGGGGGTGAGCTTACGCTCAGTAGGAAAAAGTAGTAAAGGAAAAAAGGCCCCCGCTTCGTCAACAAAATTCTCGATTAGTACGATTACCCAAAAGACAACATAAATTAGAGATCAACAGGAATTGCAACACTTAATAAAATAACAACTCAAAAGGAGATCAACGGGGAGACAACTTATTCACCAATAGAAACCAACTAAAGAAACACACGAGTACCGAAATATAGATAATTAAACCACAAGACTCTGATCCACACACCAACACACATATCGTACCGGAACACACATCGGCCTAGATATCTTCCCGGAACTCACATCATCTAGGTGAAACAAGTCTTCCAGGAACACGTAGCATCGGGGTGAGACAACAATACACCATACCAGAATAACCCTCGGCCTAGGTCTTCCCGGAACACGTAGCATCGGGATGAGACAATAATATACCATACCATAATGTCCCTCGGTCTAGGTCTTCCCGGAACACGTAGTATCGGGGTGAAACAACAATGTAAACATATCGGACCGGCATACCCCCTCGGTCGGACATCTTCCCGGAAACACCCTCGGGGCAAGTAAGCAACAATGACACACAATACCAACCAAAACACAATACAACGAACTCATGTTATCAACAAACTTACTGATACAACTTACCACACGCGTCCCATCGGACTATCATTCACCCGATCACATCACAAGGTACATTCTTATCGCATTCAACACACTCATTCAACCAATCATGTCACGAAGCAAACATTTATATCACAATCATCATAATTCATCTAGTTTAATATGATTCTTATATTAACCAAAGAATGGAATATGCATCGACATGTGAGGACTATTAATCACAATCAAACACAACAACAACCAATCCTAAGGCTCGACATGGCCATTCTACATCACGGAAATTCCCATAATTGAAAGCGATTATTCTAGTGAATCACATCCTATATGCAAACTAAGACTCGCCCGGTTATTATCATCATATATGCATACTATTAGCAATCCTTAATTAAAGCGGAAATTTACTACTCTTCCCTACCTCTAGTTCTCCAAATGCTTAACCAACCGAGCGCCTAGAAGTCTCCTCCTCCGATCTCGAGAATAAGGTCTGGTAACATAAATTAATGTTATAATTAATAAAAAATCAACGACGGTTTTAAAGTAAACTACTTAAAATACCCTTAATTACAACACTTGGGCCAAAAGGTGAATTGGGCCCGAACTAGGCCCAATTCGGGCAGCCCACAGATCTGGAAACCGGCCCGGGCCGTGCCCCTCAGAGGCCCGGAACCAGACTCGGACCGTGCCCCTCGGAGGGCCGGTATGGGATCTGGACCGTGCCACTCAGAGGGCCGGTCTGGGACCCATTCCGTGCCGCTCAGAGGGCCGGCATCGAGCTCGGACCGTGCTGCTCAGAGGGTCGGCACCGAGTCCGTTCCGTGCCGCTCAGAGGGCCGGAATCAAGCCCTTTCCGTGCCAAATCTGGGCAGGCTCAAGCCCCTTCTTCCCCAACTTCGTTTCTACGAAAATCTACTTCAAAAACTCCATTTTTACCATCAGCAAACCTCAAAATCAGTCATCAAAACCCTCAAACTTCAATACCCATAATGGGTTTTCTCCAAACATCAACAAACAACTCATTTCTAACCAAAACTTCCACCACTACTTCACTAAACAATCATCTAATCACATTGGAATCAAAACCTATCTAGTTCAAGAAAAACCCAAGGATACCCACAACTTTATATTGATTGAAAGTGGAATTTAAGAGGTTACTTACATTGAGGATGAAGAGGGGATGAAGAATAAGGTGTTTTGGCAAGTTTTGGTGAAGAAAATCCCTTGAAGATGTCTCATTTCTTCAATGTCTTCCTCTCCAAGCAATGAGGCTCCCAAGCTCTCTCTCTCCCTTGCAATTATCGGCCAGCACAAGAAATGAGCTGAAATGTGACCCAAAATTGCCTTTAACCTATAGTTGTAATGACCAAAAGGCCCCTCATTGTTTCCTTCTCCTATCTTGGCACTTAGGAGGGCAAATGGGTCATTAGAGACCCATTTCTTCTCCTCCAAGCCACTATGGTCAAGTGTCCTAGTGGGGACCACCTTGTCCTTAGAAAAATCCAACACCATTAATTTAATTAGGGTTTAGTCGTTAATTGGCCTAAGTTTGACCCGAGTTTGACTTTTTTGCAAAGACAGTCAATTAAAAGGAAACGACCCAACTAAGCTAACCGTAATGACGGCTAAGCTTTTTGGGTCCCGGAAAGGTCCCGAATGACTCCCGGAGTCCTCGGTTGACTTTTCCGACCGAAAGTCAAACTTCGCCAAAAATCACCGGTTCGACCCGGGGCGGTTCTTACATCATTCCTATTCTATTCATATTTTACTACCAGATTCTTCCCCTAGGCTCTTACCTGTCCTGCATCCACCATCAAATGTGGTTAGGAGTAAAGTAAGTTTCTTTTCATCCAAATCAAAAGCTTCTTCTTCAATTTTTTTTGTCCACCATTTTAGTCTATTCCACCTTTCTCATTGTCTTCTCTTTCAGCCGTCACATTCCTTCTTTGGGCTCTTACTTTATCCTGCTTCTCATCTTTTACATTCATGTTTTAGGGTTTATTTGTTACTAACTACAATGTAGGGGATGAAGTATTATTTACAACCTTCATCAATCATGATATGATTTTTATTTAATATGTTTATTTTTAATAAATATTTATTTTAATATTTATTAAAAATTAATATATAATCATTTTTCTAAAACTATTTGTTACATTATTTTTATTTTTTTATTTAATAGTTTTTTGAAATTTTGTAGAAAGATTGACACAAGAATTAAATTGAGATGATTTCATATCAAATTCTAGATACTGCCCCAAACTTTCCTTGTTTTGAACTCATTTTACCAGGTTTTTTTTTGCGTTGATCACTAAATACTACCCTTTTATTAAGTTTAGAGGATCTAGGTATTAGTTCACTCTGCGGAAAATCGATTGCATCTTAAAAATCTTTCCACATAGTTTCCACGCGGTTTACACGTAATTTTCATGTGTGTAGTTTTCATTTATTGTTCTACCATATTTATGGCATACCCTAAATTATATTTCAAGATCCGTCATCACGATTTTTACGGGAAAAACTAACACAAAAAAATAATGGGGTTGCACAGTGCTTCCACTGATCGAGGTGGTGGCGCCTCGGAGGCAACACAAAAAGAGAATAGGAGAAGGGGAACTAGTATGACTCAGTATTTACTTCATATTGACTTCAATCACGGACAGTGTTACTAAGATACTTAACAAGAGATTAGTTGGGGAATGCAGCCTTGAGGATGCAAGGGAACTTGCTAGGGTTGCTCACAAATGCTTGCACAGACTTCCTAGGAAGCGGCCCTCTATTGGGGAAGTCGGCCTTGATGGAAACCTTGAAGGAATGATTGAAGAAGACAAGTAGGCCTCTCTTTCTGTCAGTTTTCCCATTATATTAATCTCCTAATGAAGTTTCCCTCGTGTGTGAATATGATGTCATATAAATGTCAGTATAAGTATAAAACGGAGCAAAATGAGTATCAGTATAATTCGAAACATACATAGAGAAAGATAGGGTTCAATTCTAAGGCGTCAAGAGATGAGTTAAGACAACAATTACAAGATCTAGACAAATAAGTTATATGTGGGTCTGCGATCAGGATTTTGTGGTCTCTGAGTCAAAGGAGGAACTTAACTCCTTTGGGGATGGAGACAATTTATGTTCTCTATCGCAATGATGATTTCGCTCATCTCATGGAATGTGATAGGGGAACCTGCCATAAAAGTGGATCATGGTTAAGAAAACGGTGGGGAAATACATACCTCGTGCTACCCGGGATTAGATTTGTGGAATGTGGTTATCTTTTGGTTAAGAGTAGTTTTGTTTGGCTCTATTTCGTATAGGCTCCTATTGGTTTGTCGTAGGAGTTCTCTTCGATCTGAATATATCTACTTTATGCTTCCTTGTTTGTTTTGGTTTAGTTTGTTATGTCCTACTAATCCCTTTATGCTTCCGTCGTAGGAGTTCTGAGTCTTTATCGTGCATACTAATCCCTTTCGTATGATAGTGAGGAAGCATGTACAAAACTTAATTGATAAAAAAATGTGCAAAACAATTTGATAGAGAATAAGTAGCAATGACATTACGTAATCGATAATTTTATTCATCAAAGATGGCTTAGATTAAATAGGGAACAAAGTAAAAAACTTAGCAACAAAAACTGATCTAAATGGAAATTGATGGAGAGGTTTAAGAATGGTCTTTGATCGGCCCTGGAAAGATTTTGGTAGAATCTTCGTCGGAGATTTTCTACCGAGAAACCCTGATTGAAGGAAGGCCAGTCCCATTGCTGAAGGTGGCATCAGTGATATGTCGTTTGGTAGGATAAGTGAAAATCTCAATTAAGGTTGCAATGAGAACGGAGGTGTTGGATTCCCCTTTGGGGATGGATCGAGATCACAAGGAACCGGAGAGTTTGATTGAAAGTGTGGAATCGAAACCTCAAATTCAGACTTCTCAAAAAGTGTTTATCAGTAATCTACCACTTGGAAAAATGTTACAAATCAACAAATATAAACTAGAAATTAAGCTATAATTATTTACACTTTCATTAAACTTATAAAAGTTCCAATTATAGAGAGAACTTGATCCAAAATTGAACTTACAATTTGCTCCATAATTCATCTATCATCTTCCCATCCCAATCCTAAAGGATTATTACTCTACTTTATACATAAAAACTTAGCCAATAGCATTTCCACCCTAGCTCCCCAAGTCCGATCATTTCATCTTCAGAAATGCAACTCACAACAGATTTGTCTGCACCAGAATTTGTCTTGCGAGAGGGACGTGTTTCTCTTTTTCCTATATGACAACGTTTCCAGTTTTTCCATTAATTGCTACATATTGGCCATTGACCCCAAGCCCACTAGCCTGCTATCTCGACCTATTTACTTCCAATTCCCTAAATTTGCATTCTCCTCTAACGAGACTTGACCTCAAGTCTGGAATTTCAAAATCTAGAAATTTCGCTTTAAAGGCTGGAGCATCCTCCCATGTTGCGACATCCATTCCATCTACATTCCATTGGACTAAGTATTCAGCCTTGTTTTCTTTTCTTTTCTAAACCAGTCGGACATCCACAATCTTATACGGAGTCACTCTATCGTGATCGCAAGATTCGTTGATGCGGAGGGCTGAGATTAGATGGCGAGGCTCGGTGGCATAGATTGTAAATATCATGCGTGGTGTTTAATTGTTTTGAAGTTAGGACTTTGTGAGGGTATATTTGTTATTTCTTTAAACACATCACCACGCCAAACTCGATATCGTGCTTCTCTGTCTTCTTCTCTTCTAAGCTTTTCTATATTTTCTAGAAATTGATGGGTTTAGGTGAGACTGAAGATTTTCTAAAATCGCAAGCGGCGATGTTACCGCTTTATGCATTATTCAATAGTTTCGGTTCGAGGTATTGCTGGATGAACATGAACATTAGGGATTTTTATTTATCAAATGTTTGGGTTTGGGGTTTTGATATGCGTAGATTCTGGACACAATCATTTGAAATTCTGGCCACTGCATTTGAAATTCTAGACACAGTTAAAATGCCACAGCACCAAGCATGATTTTAGATTCCTAGGCACAAACATTTGAAACTATGGACATCATGCATGATTTTTAGATCTTAGACAGAGTCATTTGAAGTCTTGGACACACGGATTTGAAGTTCTGGACAATTGATAATATGTTCAACAAAATATAAGAGTCAACCATGTGTGCTATTCTTTGTATCTGTATCCTCCCTCTTGTGAATTAAATGGTTTCAACCAATCAACCACCGCCCACCAACTATGTTCTCTCCATCTCTCTCTTCTGCATTTAAGAGGCTCCAGGGCTATTTAAGTTTCTCATACGGTTTTATTTCTTTCGTTGTCTCCACTACCGCATATGTAGTATGCTAAGGGATCTGATGGTTCTCCTACCTCCACCATATCCTCTTTCGGCCATCACAATTGGAGGAATTCTTCTGATGTCCATTTGTCTACTGGTGGTCTCCATTGATCTCTCAAAATAGTCTTGTTCGAGGATCATATGTGACATCCAACATTCTGCCTAAGAAACCCTCATACAGTGGGTGCTCTGGTATGATGTGGCCAAACCTAGCATTGGGAGAGACAATGGTGGATATGTCCCTAAATGCCAGTATGGTTCTGACAACCAACGTCATGTCTAACCAACCATTGGAAAGGACCGGTCCAACTTGTTTTTGAAGAGGTTCATCCAGATACCACTTGCCTCCGTACGACCTTCGAAACACCAATGAAGGTAGTGTCACAAGGCCTTTTAATATGGTATGTGTGCCACATCTTTGAAGTCATATTTGTGTTTGAAACTCTATTCCAAAGTTCAGGCAGGCACATGATACCTTACACTACCGTTGTACTCATTCAGCTCTTGTGTTCGATGAGGCTTTCAGTTTTCGTGTTTTGTTACGCTTGAATTCGATATATTCTTAAATAATTACAAAATAATCGTCTATGCCTCATTGGTTTTTAGGTCCAATATGGGTATGCAAATCGTGTGGTGAAATTTGTAGATGTAGCGGATGTAAGTTCCGGATATAGTGGATGAAGATGCTGGATATACAAGATTTAGATTCTGGATGTGTATAGTTTGTATAAAAATGTAGGTTTTATATATACAACATGTAGATTATGGATATAGAGAATGTAGATTCTAGATATACAAGATGTAGATTCTTGACATAAAAAGATGTATATTAGAAACTTTCGGAGTTTAGATCTCCGACTCCTCTCTGGTGATAGCTCCGATCAATATTCGATCACATGTTAATAGCTCCGATCAATGTTCAATATGTTGTTTATAGATCCAATCAATATTTAATCTCTTGTTGATAACTTCGATACTACACGATGCTAGTATCCAAGAAACACAGTAATGTGTAGGTACTAAAACAACAATATTATAGATTTCACCAGAAAAGACATTATATCGCCAATTAA
Source organism: Erodium maritimum (assembly GCA_963921825.1). Classification (NCBI taxonomy): domain Eukaryota; kingdom Viridiplantae; phylum Streptophyta; class Magnoliopsida; order Geraniales; family Geraniaceae; genus Erodium; species Erodium maritimum. The sequence goes on along the minus strand of OY997590.1, from coordinate 59,055,746 downwards.
CAAAAAGAACATATAATAATATGTTCAACAAAATAGAATTGTCGATTACAGAATAAAAGAGCCATAGTCTGTTCTAGGGACGATACCAAAAAGAACCGAGCACACACAGTTATTCTAGGGACGAAATAATGTTCATAGTCTCTTTCATTTGGGTGACCACCAATTGTTTGTAGCGGAAATGAACCTATATTTATTTTTGCATCTTCTAGTATACATCTCGACATAACACATTATTGTACATATCACTGAAGTATATGTACCTTTCGTACTGGAATGTCTTATCGTGCTCGACACGGAGCAAGTAAATTTTTTTATAGTACTCAGCATACATGTCCCAGATCAATGATCATGGAAGAGTGATATTTCTCGATTCTGCATTTGACGGGGAGGTCATTATTCCTAGAGAAGTGGTACTTAGAACACCAAGGAAATGAGACAAAAAGCATAAGAGAGTTGGGAAATTGTGGATATTACAATGGCGGAGTGCTACATTTTATAGAGAACATTTTGTAAATAAAAAACATAAATGTCATTTATTAAAAGAGATAAAACTTTTTTTTAATTCACGATTACGGGGATACGAAATGATGGTGCATGCGAAGATGGTGACGATATGCTCAACCATTATTTATGAGCGAATTTGTGTATGTTTTTTGTTTAGAAAAATATGGCGGTGATGTGATATGCATTAATAATTAATTAAAATCGTTCCAGGTTTATTATGAATACAACATGGTTACGCAATGTCAACAAATCGTGCCACGTTGGGGTTATTATTGGTATACAACATCGTTTGAAATTCTGGACATATGGCATTTTGAAATTCTAGACACATGCATTTAGAATTCTGGTCAAAGAGATTTTAAATCTTGGACATATGTATTTGAAATTCTAGTTATAGTGGTTTTAAATCTGAAACACAGAGATTTTGAATCCAGGTTACAGATTATGGGCATAAACATTTGAAATCCTGGACACAAAGGCTTTTAATCTTGGGTCACATGGATTATGAATACTGGACACAATGATTTTGAATTACGGACACATGCATTTTAAATCCTAGACATAGAGACTTTTAATCCTGGTCAAACATTTTGGCGACAAGTACAAAGATGTAGTAGGATGAATAATTTTTATACACTGGACATGGAGATTGTAAATCTTGGTCACACTGATTTTAAATCATGGCGAACATCAATTTTGAATGATGGTCACAGTGATTTTGAGTCCTGGAACAAAGTTTTTGAATTCTGGTCACATATTCATGCCACAACTATTGTAAATCAGTTACAGTTTATATTCGTATGAAATCACATGCGTATAGTAGCAGTCAATTATGCGATCAATTTTGTTCTCTAGTTGATAGCTCCAATCAATTTTGATCTCTGACTTGTATTTCCGATTTATCTACAACTATGTTTTGTCGATTTCAAGAACAGGTTGTTATTCCCGATTTTGTTTTCTGAAGAGTGGATCTCAAGGTTACGTCTCTCTCATTATCAAAATAGAGAACTCGACAGTTTTGGCTCTTATAATCGTGTTCAAATCAATTATATGACGACGAAAGGAAGAATTTACCCCAGTAAGGATCGCGTGGGTATTCTGGATAGAGTTCATATCGAGTGTACTATTCCAACAATCGATTTCACGTTAGCGTCTACGATCCACGACTTAGAACGAGGATCTCATGGTCGCATTCTAGGGTAGCCGGCATCCCCCATTTGATATAAAAAAGGAGATTCGGCGTATGTGGTTGGGAATATAAAAATTCTACACAAAACGGTAAAAGAGGGCTAACAGGTGGAGATACGCATAATAACACAAAGCCAAGGGACTAAATTCCCCAAGTGGAGGTTGCTTTGGGTCGCGGGGGAAAACTAACAATCACTCATAGGACATGACCACCCCCCCCCCCCCCCCACAAATAGGGTCATGTGAGGGTTAGGAGATGAAGAGGATCAAGCACCCAAAGGCCTATCATAATTCCGGATGAGGCTGTTTGTCAGCCTTCGTCGACATACTCAAGGCGGAGTCATATTGTGCATACATCACATTCTGATCGATGTGCATTAACAGAAAAGCTCGATTCCTTGAGCTAATTGAACATTCACTTGGTCGGGTCCCTTTCTCGCGACCAAAACCTTGAGGGTCTTCGTGTTCCCTTTGGGACTCTCTTGGTTCGTTGCTTCTTTTGCGGTTCTTTCTTCAACCTGTTCACGGGGGAGGGGGTTTCTTCCTCTGATCAAACTCAACAAAGATCTCGTGCTAGAGTATATGTTAAAATTAGAGAGGCTCTAGCGAGACTAGAGCCGGGATCTCAAGAGACTTTGGTCCCCCACCTGAAGGGGTGCCTTCAGGTTAGGCAAGATTTTAGACTTGATGGTCTGCGGGGATAAGGAAGGTACTACTGGTCCCTTCCCGCATTCCACATCCTTCAACATTACCAATTGTGGGGGAATTCCGATTCTTTGATCGATAGGCAAGACTATAGACTTAATCATATCGGCCTCCCGTGTAAGGTCACACCTTTCCGAAGAACTGGTAATGACCGGTCGGGGGGGCTCTTGATTCCCTTGAGACACTATCACAACATTATACCGGGTTGGAATAACAAGAGTTATGCGAACAACAGCTGGGGTCGGAGGTGGCATGGCATTCCAATCCGTCTGGAAAATCCCTTCCAATTGGACTGTTGGTGGAGCTTGTAGAGACTCCCCATACTGCCTTGCAAATTGTCCATACCCGGGAGGACATCCACACAATCTTTGTTTACGTGGACGAGTCGGTCACACCAAGAGCAGAAATTCGGGAGCTTTTCGTATTTAAGTCGTACTTTGAGTGGCTTGGCGTTTGAATCGACCTGTAGGATTAGGTGATAGCGAAGCGACCATGTTGTGTCCATTTCCACCCGGAGCCAAAGAAAAGCGTTATAGCCTCTGGGCTTTCTTGGGACTTTCGGAGTGTTTTCCCTTCGGATATCTAAATCCCTCCCCAGGTTTGAGACAATGAAAGCTCTCATCTGGGAGGTTCTAGCTTTGACCGGGATATCAAAGGCTCTCACTGATATTTGGATGGTACGGAAGAAAAGGCTTTCCAGTTGGGTTCATTGCATCAAAGGCGTAAGGAGTAACATCGTTCCATAGAAAGACCACGGTTCCTTAGCTCAGATGTCGTCTATCGCCTCCTTAGAGGGGATGTAGAAAGCTAATATCTTGTTTGTCAGTGGCTGGATCATCAGTTCGTCTATACTATAGACGTTCACTATAACGATATAAAGGGAACAAGGTCTTTCTCGTTTGTCTACAAGGAGACGGTCGATAGGTGCGAACCGATAACGGGAGTCATCGAGTGACGGGACCGTATTCAGTGGGACTTCAATCACATCATCATCGTCCTCATTAAAATCGTCCTTTAGGGAGGTATCGATGGAGACCTTCTTACCTTTGCTTGAACCGTGTCGAGGCTCGTTGAGGATGGGCCTGGATTTGGGTGAGGTTTTGGTGCTGAGATAGGGGAATGAGGGTAGGGATTTGGGTATTCTCCCAAAAGAGAATCTCTTGTATGTTGCTTCAGGCGGTCAGACTTGTTGGGTGGGGTGATTGTGGTGGTCGGCGCTTCTATTGGTTGTGTTATCGGGGTCGGGAGGAGCGGTCATGCAGTAGAGGGTTCATAATTCCGAGAGGGAAAGGTCGGAGGGGTTGTCAATTTTACTTACGCTGGGGGGTTTGGAAGAGATATGACAGGTCTTGTTGGGCGTAAAACTAGAGAAGAGGAAGAAGCACCAGAAGAGAGATGAGTTAAGAGGAACTCCGAGGAGTAAGGGAAAAAAAGACATCATCACTATAGGCTTCAAACTGAAGGAGACGTAGATAAGACGTGAAAATGAGAGAACACGTAAAATAACGGGCTCAAGACTTTTACCATTAGGTATTTTTATTGTACTTAGTGAAGAAAACATGTTTATGTTAGGGTTTGAACTATAATCATACGCTATAAAGAAAGCTCTCAATCACTGGACCAACTCAATAACATTAATTAAAATATTCTTTTGATAAATCATTTTTTTTTACGAAAAGCGGGAGGCATCAATTTTATATATCAATCAACGATATACGTACAATCTGATGAAAGCGCACAAGCAAACGATAAAATTACAGACTCCAAACTAACAAGCCTATAAATAATATTACCGAAACTCCCTACTAGAACACACATAGGACGCCCTAGAACGTGCAGCCACGTGCACGTCAAAAGTGCACCAACGTGCACACCGAACCGTGCCACAAACAGACACACCCAACAGTGCAACAAGTGCACACCAAACGTGCAACTAGTGCACACCAAATCTGCACCAAGTGCAGTTATTAAAAAAATGTAAAAAAACAAAAGAAAAAACCTAGCCGAATCAGAGTCGCCACCGTAAGACAAGGGACCTTGACCCGAGGAATCTAGAAAACGCGAGCTCCATATCCCCGCTAAAGGTAACCGTTCAGGCCGGATCTGCAACGTGACGAGTCGCTGGAGCTGCCCACCACCGCTGCTCAGACCCACCTTGCGAGTCCGTTGGCACCAAAAACAGCATCAGTCGGAGACGAACACAGACACCGGAACTCGAGAGTTCGGCGCAGGCCCGGCCTTGAGAGGAGAGAGAGGGAAACGGGGGTACGAGAGGGGGGAGGGGGTAACGGAGCCGAAGAACTAAGAGGACCTACCGGCGACGTCCATAGACGAAGACCATGGCGTCGCCGGTAGGAAACGGAGATCACAAGAGACGTCATTTGTTTCAAAGTAATTTTAGAAAAGAAGTTAAATTAAGAGCTACAGATTAAGTAAAAAAAATAACGAAATTAACCTCCATTAAAACTCTCCCTTCTTGAGATACTAACCCTAGCCATATCCGTTATGGAGTTTCTACCTGTCACCGTCGTCCCTGCGTCACTTGCAGCCGTTGTCGGACTGGTAGTCCCAGTGTTCATTTGTCCCCTCGGGTCGCACCTCTCGCAGACCACGCCTGGTGCGGGGGTTATATATCGATGGGATGGGATGCCCATCCATATCCCTCCGTCTTCTTCTTCCCTTGTCATTCCTCCCGCGGTCTCGCCGACGTCTAGCCTAATAGTTTAGGGACCCCAATTCTCTTCCCAGTCGATGTCGGATGAGTTTCCTGACCCATCCCCGTCTCCGCCGCTTGGTACCTTAGGTCGGGTTGCACTGGTGCGGGGGGGCTCGGATGCCTTCCGACTCACGCCACGAGGCGACGCGGCTTCGGCCGAACCCTAAACCATCTCCCTGGGCCCACCACGACCATGATCTGTTGGCTGGGTTGAATGGGACACGACATGGAGGTGCGCCTACACAGGATATCCCCCCTCGTTTCATGAAGGCGGGGACGATCAGGGACGTGACGGAAACCTCGGCGTTCTCCTCGGTCACGATGATGAAAACCCGCCTTCAGCGTCTGGTTTGCGATCACTATGGGGTGAGAAGGTGTACGGTGGAAGTCTCCTCCATGTTCGTCCAGCGTGGCTGGACACGGAGACAGAGGAGGGTTTGGATACCTTTCAGCGGGGCCGGCCCCGATACTACTATTGGGGATGGTGGCTCTCTACCTCTGACCTCAAGGATAGAGGCACCGGCTACTATGGGGACCACGGCTCAGAAGAGAGCTCGGACATCGGCGTCGACCCGATATCCTCAGAGTCATCTCACGGCGTATCAGCGAGGATTGCTGCACTTCAATGCGGCACGAGGGTCTTGCCCACGCGTCAGACGTCCTGCTGGGGTGTCGTCGCAATCCTTTGGAGGGGCTGGTGGAGATGGTGAGGCATTGGGTTGGGATCGGGATCCTGAGGCCCCAACCCTAGTGACAATGCATCCGATACCTAAGTCTCGGTCATCTCGAGGGATGAGACCGGGGTAACAATGGACCCAGTACCTAACCCGGATCCCCGAGCCCTTACCTGGGATACCGGCTAAGTGCCTGCGATAAGCCTCCTTGGGTGGTCCTACACGAGAGCCCCGACTTTTGTACATAGGAACATCCGGCAAGGGGCTGGTGGAGATCAGCTCTCTGCTGATTCGGTGTTGTCCTACGGTCGAGAGAGTGGGGTGGAAGAGGAGGAGGTGGGCGCGCCCACTTAGGAGCGCGTGCTGTGAAGGCTCTAGCGCCATTAGTTCGTAGCAGCGCAACTGCTTATGGATGGGGAGGGATGGTGCCTACGTCTGGCTGGCACGTCAAATCATAGGCGGGGGATGCCTCGTTGAGAGGAATGAGATATCAGCTGAGCATCAGGGATTGTCTTTTGGAGGGGTCTCTAGATGGTGCATTGCGTCCCACCACCACTACTACTACTGTAGAGGTCTCTCAGGATCTCCGGTACCCCGTTCCCCCTCCCCGCCTTCTTTTTTTGCCCATGGGGCATCAAAATACTGTTCATGATGGTTTTAGTATTACAAGGGTCAGTTAACTAGTGTTCTCTTGTACTGATTTTTTATGATCGAAGAGTATGTTTTTCGAGACATTTTGATGTAATCGTCTTTAAAGATTTATAAAATTGTAATTTACCGATCAAAAAAAGAACTATAGATTAAAAATGATGGACCAATCTTGCAATGAAGGGAGAGACAAAAAGCAATTGCATGCATGGGATTGGGAGGGGTGACTTTTTTTGCTTTAAGAGAAGGTTATTTTATACGCTAACTTTTTATTGGAGAAATGATTGGGTCTATATATATAGGACCCCACAAAACTGGATACTGAAGAAAAATTGAAATGGGTAGGTCCCACTTGAAAAAATAACTAAACATTATATTTTGACGAATGCTATTAAATGAAATAACTTTATTAGTAGTTGGGAGGTGCAGTGCAAAAAAATTCCAACATTGGCTAGGTGGATCCATGTTCTTTCTTAGCCTATTTGCTCATTTTTATTTATTAAAATTATTCATTGTTTCAAATGAAAATAAATCAGCGGAATCTTCTTCTCCTCCACATGCTTCCTCTGCTACCTCCCTCCTGATCCCATGTGCCCCCTTCTTCCTTCTTATTTTATTGGTTTTATACAGACTGCTATCTTTATTTTCTTGGGCAAAAGAAGAAGAGATATAGGAAAGGGATAGTGATGTGTAAACCACTGATCACCAGAATCAATCTCCCATTAACATAATAAATGTACACACTTGTGTAAATTTAATCAAATTATTATACTTTTGGATGAAGATAAGATTTTTTTTTATCACACGAAATTAATATTTTATTGATATGAATTGAAAAGATCGTAGAGACCATACAAACGTAGAAATGAAATAGGCAAATTATAGAGGATGAGATATAGTTTATGTGATAGCCAAAGTACTAATCTTATATGTAGAGACCAGGTGTGGCCCAAGAAGATGATGAGGGGTGATTCCCTATTATGGCTATATAAGGTGCGGTAAGTTTATTGTACTTTGGGTCTAACCAATGATGCTCTCCCTCTTCTCCTTCGGTTCAGAGCTCTTGTCTCTGTATGAAAATACTGCAAATTAATGGCTGAGTGTCCGGCCATGAAGGATTTTCCGGCCATGAGGGTTGGGGATCAAGTCCGGGAGACAAAACCGATGGGGAAGAAGAGACGAACTCGGAAACAAAGGCATGCTCGGGAAGATCATACCATTGGCGTTTGAGTTCCTGATTCGGTAAGGAAGGATGTTGTGGTGCCTGATGAGAGAAAGGATGCGGTGTCTGAGGAAAATCTCGGTCATGGTCGACCTAGAAGGAGACGTGCCATGAAACGGGATCCGCGGAAGCCTGGTTATCAGAGAAACTTGGTTGAAGATGAATTGTTCGTCTGCAATTTTCCGTATGGAACTACTGCAGATTGGCTCAGGGACACTTTCTCACCATTCGGGGAGATTGCTTCATCGGTTACTTTTAGCCGCCCAAACCGTAAGTCTCAGATGTAAGGATTTGTGTGGTTTAAGGAAAAGGAATCGGTGATTAAGGCTATAGAATGTATGAACGGGATGAAACTGAATGGTTATATTTTTTTCGTCGCTATGGCCAGAAGCAGGAAAGTGTTTAGAGGGAATCAAGGTGTAGGAGTTGGCAAGGATCGAGAACAGAGCACGGCCGTTCCACCTATTCTTGGTTCTAATCGACCAGAACACCTGGTGTTGGATGCTGGTGCAGCAAGGATGGACAACCTCGTTGATTCGGGGCACTGTTGGACGCCACCAGTTGAGAACGAGGAGATGACCTCAAAACAGAGCACAAAATCATCGAATCAAAACGAGTCGGAGTGTGTTGCTGTTGAATCTGCAGCGTTCTTTGGTGAAAAGAATTCGTGTTCTCGATCGGAAACGTACCGGAGTGGTGAAGACAGGCTTCTGTCGGCGATGAACTCCGGCGACCAGGTCGGGAGGAATCTTGGGGAGCAATCCGTGGCTATTCCAGTTTTGAATTTTGAAAATCCAATCTGCGGATCTGACGTTGCTTGCGTGAAATCTGGTGCCGACGTTGCTCACGTGAAATCTGGTGCCGAGCACGCCGAGGTTCGCGTTTCAGTGCCTGCGTTTCCTTGTGCAAATAAGGAAGACGATGCTGGTAAGGCCCATTTTCAAGAGGATCGGCCCAATTCTGTGGCAGCCCAAATTGGTGTTGGATGTACACAAGATTTGGGTTTGATTATTGGGCCTGATGCTGGAGGGCCTGCTGCTGGTGGGGTAGTAATCTATGGGTCAAATGCTGGGTTGTTAAATTCGGGATCCGATGAGGATACAGGTAGTCCTTGGAAGGAGGTCCTACTCATGCCTCCGAAACGAGTGAGTCGACCTCCCAAACATTTATCGGAATTTTATACTAGTACGTGTAAGTCAAGGAATCGCTCTTTGGATAGAGAAAGAGTTGTTCGACCGATCGATATTGGGAAACAGGTTGAGCAAGGCCGACATGGAAATTCTCAGCTTGCAACCTTGTTTCACGGGACGGACGCATGGACTAAAGTCCGTGAGTTGGCTTCTAAGAAGAAAGATGCGTCTGTTCGTCTCTAACTTCGGGAAGCGAGGGTTGGAAGAGTTTTTTTATTTTATTTCGGTAGTGTTCATTGTTTCGTGTTAGGAAAAGGCTTGTCTTTTTAGCTCCTCCTTATTGGAGCTCTTTTGTAATCGTTGTCTTTCTCCCTGTTCTGCTTGAACAGGGCATTCCGGTCCTTTGGATTCGGTCTTACTAATAAATTTTCGAGCTTATCAAAAAAGTTTATTGTACTTTTCTTGTCTCGACTTGATCGGCTCTACTATGTCAGAGCAGTCGATCAAGGAGTATGTTAGGGAAATGAGAAGATTAGGGAACATAAGGTATCTGTCCCGCAAAGGCCAGGGTATGGCTCCTCGTAGACACCCCGAGGTGCCCTAGTTGTCTCATGACGACCCGCAAGACAGCTCACTGTGTCTCGCTACTGTCCCATCGAGACCAACCTCCTTGATAGGCCTCGCGCCCTCCCATCGGGGAAAAAATCCATGGGCTTAATTGGACAACTAAGGAGCGGTGGCAGCAGGGCCTCTACCTTCAGATCATGTCGGGGGCAAGGCAGATCATGATCTTCCGAGGCCATGGTGGGCACACCGTACTCAATGGAGGTTTCCTCTGCTTGTGTTTCTTGTGGAGAAGGTAGAGTTGTGGTTGGCAGTGGCAATCCTTCGGGCGACAGAAACCCTGGACGAGGATCGTGGGGATCCGGCGTGGGGGCGACGAATGCAAGCATTCTTGTTGGTACCGACATGGGCCAAAGGGCTTCCTTATCCGATGCTCCCAAACGACACCCAAGAAGGACGACAAGCATCATCCAAGTAGCGAACCTATGGTCGGGGCTTGCACTCGAGCGGTGGACCCCTGGTCCCTTTGTAGCGGCTTGATCGTGGGGGGGCGATCAACATGGCGAGAGACGACCTGCATAGGTGGCGGTGGTGATGGCGGCATAGGGGATGAGTTGCGGTTGAGTTTGAGTGGCGGAGACGGAAAATGAATAGGAGGCAGAGAAGATAGTACTACAAAGACTCCAGTAGCGGTGTGGTTGAGGGATTGGGCATAATAGATGCCATGGAGTAGAGAACAAGGTCAATAGATCATAGACGGTGCAAGAGAAGAGGAGGAAGAACCCTAAAGGCCAGCATATTGAGAGAATTTTCAAGTAGATAAGATGTTTTTGTTATGATAGAAATGCTGGAAAACAATTGATAGACGTGTTCAAGTTTTATTCCAAATACTAAAGAGAAAGCACGTGGAAAAGAGGAGAGCAAAAGCTCAATCCTAGAGAAATAACAATAAAAACGAGTTGCTTGTCGAGCAAGAAAATAATCAAACGAGACACACAAGAGGATCTTTTTTCCACTGAATAAACGATGCCTCTCATTAGACCTAAAGCTTGTTTTGCAGCTTGAGAAAAGTCTACTGTAGAGTTTCAGATATCCCATTGAAGACAAGTGCATTTCGAGGAGTCCACATCATCTAACAGCCCTGATATCCGATACATATACAGTGATTCCACCATCGTTTACTACCTAAACGCTACCAAAATTGAAGGAGGTCAAAAACAGTAGGTGGATTGATCCAAGAAATTATCCACCAAAATTGCACTTTAAACCAGAACTGCCATGTAGTGTCTTAATGCAAGTAAATATGGTATGAGTCTTCAAAGAATCTATTGCATCTTTTACACAACATATCAGAGAGAGGAATTCTAACTCCTCTGGCTGAATTATTATGTCACGTGAAAAATTATTGTACACATTGTTTCCAATAAAAGGTAAAAATATTTTCAGCATATTCTTTTCTCATTGTTACGAGTTTCTATAAAATGTGAACAAGTTTTAAACACAATATAAAATATAAATGCATCTCAAAAAAGGTTTGTACCATCATCTTCATGTATGCACAATATATGATTTTTCTTTGCTATGAGGATCTTTGCTTGGCACTTGTTTTCTTATCAATAAATCAGAATTCTATTAGAAATAGAAGATACTAACTCACGCTAGTCAACTTTGTTTATGTTTTGTAGGTCATTTCTATTCATTCTTGAATTAGGTTTGTTTCCTATAGGTTATCGCTGCCACCTTCCTCGTTGTGTCGATCTCGTCTCTGGGAGTTCAAAATAGTGGTACGGAACTCCGATCAGTGGTTAGAGGGTGCTGATATAGCGTATGATGATCCTCTCCGATCATCGTTTTTCGGTCGACGTTTGTTTTCAATTTTGAGGTCGGAAATCTTTGGAATCTATGGGTTGCAAGCTCTTGAGAATTGCAAACTCTTGGTTGCTTTTGATTGTTCGCAAAGACCAAGAGCAAAGAAATTTCCTTTGAAACAAAAACAGATATGGGTGTCAAAGGTACATCCCAAATCCGAAGTTATCTCAAGAAATCGGGGTTCCAATGCCTCTAGTCTTAAAGGCATACCATTATCTGGAATTTTAGTGCTTGTTCATAATAATTGGTTGAGGACCCAATATATAAAACTCCTGGAAAGTTTGGGGTTTACAAACATTGTTCTTCGTTATTTTGGAAATCGTATTTATTTGTTGACAGTTTTAAACCCAGCTCTTCGGGATTCTTTGAAGAGTTCGAATTGGGTACAGTTGTTACCTTGGTTTTCTGTTATTAGTAATTATGGTGCTCTCATTACTATTGTTTTTTTCCCAAGTGGATATCATTAGAGGGAATCCCTATTCAAGGAAGAAATAAGGATTCAGTTATAGCTATCGGACGTTCCCTAGGTTCAGTTTTAGATCATATTTGTGAAGAAGAAGATTTTGTGTCTTTTGACAAAGCACACGTTCTCCTTCATAAGAACACCACAACTTGACTTTAGAGACATAATTGTTTTGAATTCATCTTCTTTCTTGATTGACTTGGTTGCAGTACAGATCGAGTGTTTTCGGAGAAGTTTTTTTCCACTCTCTTCTCCCTCGTCATACTCTGAGGGTAAGGTTGATTGTGAAAATCAGGGAGATTGTAACATCCAGTATCCGCTACAAAACCTATTTTGTTGGTTAACAAAAGGGACTCTCTGATTGATAAGGATGTTGATCTATCTCCAGGTAACACTCCTTTACCTCTGATCAATGGTAAATCTGTAGATCTCACACCGACTAATCAGTTGGTGCTCAAAACTTCAAAATCCCAAGATATCCAAGGTACAACTGCTCCATCAGAAAACAAACAGGGGCATGCAAAAAAGAAAGCTCCAACACATACATTTGTTATTTATCAAACTCAAGCTAAAAGAGCAGTTCAAGACAAGGATTGGGAGGCTTAAAATAGCATTTGGGATTACATAAAAAAGTGTGGATAAAGGCCATCGAGTCTAGTGAGCTTGCGTTAGAACAGTTCAATAATTCGGACTTAGAACGTTCCGAACATTTAGACTTCAAAGAAAATGAGGAAGATTTGTATGAGGATGAATGTGAAGAAAATGATTTGGAGAATTTCGATCAACAATTCTCTTTTATCTAACCAATCGTTCAGATCGGCAGCAAACAATGGGGCATCAGAGATATTCCAGGTTTCTTCTTTGTTCTCGTTCTAACAGAGTTCCATTCAGAACTGTTTTGCTGAATTTTTGTTTGAACCCATTTTTTGGGTTCTGGTTTACTTTCTATGCAAGTAGTGTTTTTTTTTGTTTTTTTTACAATTTTGTTTCTGGTTGATTCTTTGTACAAGAGTTTCTTGATCGCCCTATTCATTGTGCTTGGCTTTTAGTATCTCGAATAAATCTATCCATCGCTTATAAATAAAAGAAATAGAAGATATTGTTTCCGAAAAAAGGTAAAACCCTTCAAAATACAATGAAGAGTATGTCAAAATGGCATCTCAAACTACTAAACCAAGCCCCATCATAGGGTAAAACGGGTCTAATTCCTAGATTTTACAATCATGAAGTAAACGAGTACTACAAACCCAACAAGGGGTAAAATACAACTACCCAAACACGGTCTAACCACCTGATTTTCCAACCATGAAGCACGATGATAAGAACACCCATAAGAACCGAGATCTATGACCCTGATTTCCCAACCATAAAGAAACCAACAAGAGGCCAACCTAGATTTAACAACCATGAAGCTCAAAGTAAACCAATAAAACGCTCAGATGAACAACAACTCATAAGTGCAACATGTTGGGTCTCGAGGTAGGGTTGGAGATGAACCAACTCGCAGCGGAAAATCAATAAAAACCAAGAGACGATTAAAACCATGAAACAACTAACAAAGAATGGATTCACAAGAGAAAAATTCAGCACTATCTCTTACCAAAACAAGAACACCGGTTAACGAATGATTGGCTTGAGTCTCCAAGACGCCTACGTATCCACATGGGAATCAAAGCCACGTAGTTCTTCTCTTTGAGGACTCAAGAACACAAAAATGGAGGAGGAAACTAGCCAAACCCGAAATGGCCATGGAAGAGGGAGAGAAAATGTGTTTCCTATTCTTGTCTTGTGTTTGTTATGTTGAAAAAAGATGACTTAAACATAACAAAACCCATACTTGTCCAACTAAAGGCATGGGACAAGTATGGTGTCAAGTAAGGTGTAAATAGGACAAAGTATGGCAAGACAAGATTGGGTTAGGTGGTGAATCACCAACACCTTAATCCTTGTCTTGCTTACTTAGTACTAATTAATCAAGACTTGATTAATTAGTTCCATGGGCCTTGGTTGCATGGGCCTTTCATGGGCCTCTTGGAACATGGCCCGTGGCCATTTCCAACGAGGTCCCGTGATTCGCTCATCGCCTCCATGCCTTCCATACCGGAAATGTCCAACATTATCCGACGCGATCAATCCCAAGACTCCAAGCCTTGTCTCGATCCGTAAAGTCCTATTCACTTACGGGCACATGACCCAAAACCCAGTTTTGGTCATGTCCCGAGACAACTCCCTTTTGGCCATTCTCCATAAATATGTCAATGAGTTTCATCCTCCGGTGTGACCCTTAGGTTTATGCATGTCAATAGATCAACGTAAAATCTCATTTTACTTGATCCTATTTAAGTGGCAACTAACGAGACTTTAGTATTGCCTGACACTACATAACGAATCGACCCTGTCGATTCTAACCTTTCCGTCGTCCCTGTCATTATCCTTTTATCTCCGATATCCTGATTGAGATAAGGCATATAGCCGTCGTCCTTATTATTCTCAATCACCGTTCCTTGATATGTGAGATGACTGAAGATATTATACCCAGTATCATGTGCATGGCCATGCTATTCTTCCAGTCACTCTCGATCAAGCGGCCGAGAACCGATATCTTTCCCATACCTTAGTACGAGGGATAAATCCCTTAGCCGTCTTTCGTGTCACTCATGTAGCCCGTCCCCAAGCCAATCCTGGCCGTTATGGAAGCCCTGTTACGGACAACGTTAGGCTCAGGTCAAACTCAGTTGTTGACTACATAGCGATCACAAAGACTCCTTGGTCTAAGGATACATAACAAGCTACAACACTGAATATGTTCATGACTTAATCTATGGCACATATTCAGGGCGGGTCGCCCAATATCATGTCCCACATGATATCTATGATCAGACTCCGGAATCCCATTCCAATGACTAACAGAACGTAAGCCATAAAGAGCCATCTTTCATACTAGTCGCTTCTAGTGAAGCTTTGTTGACTAGGGACCCATCGAGTGTGATCTATCTCGATCTATGGTTCTATTCGCATGGTGGGCATAGATCAGAGCACACATCGATATATTACTCCAACACATAAGTAATATAAAGCCGCTTTAATTTTATTGCTAACGATGATATATACATTTGGACATTTAGGATTGAACTACGGGCACTAAGACTAAAAATCACCCACTTGCCCTAGTTCCAATCTAAACTCCAATATGTCCCCATCGACTTTACATGTCTAACATGTTCAGGAAGGGACACTGCCTTAGTCAAAGGGTTGGCTATGTTATCATCTGTTGCAATATCGGTTATCTTCACTTCACCTCAGTTCAGTATTTATCTGATGAGGTGGATACGCCGCAGTACATGTTTGGATTTGTTATACGATCTAGGCTTTTAGCTTGCGCAATGGCCCTTGTGTTGTCGCAAGATGGATTCACCGGGCTGGATGGGTTTTTAATTACACCCAGCCCTGCCATGAATTTCCAAATCCACATAGCCTCCTTAGCTGCCTCTGCAGCATCCATGTACTTGGCCTCTGTCGTAGATTCGGCAATGATATCTTGCTTTACGCTGTCCCAGCTAAAGCTCTGCCATTCAGCGTAAACACATATCCTGATTGACTTCTAAAGTCATCTGGATTTGCCTTGGAAAACTAGCGTCTACTCATCCTTCGACGACTAGTTCAGCATCATCTTTCCCCCAGGTTAGAATGATGTCTACTGGTACAACATAAGGCTTACGAGACGTCTGGTCTCATACATGTCATGGAATATATGATCGTTCCTGCCCCCAGGCGCATAGGATTTTCATCATCCTTTTCAGCTCATCAGGTGTCTTAGGACACTGAGTCTTGCTGAGATGAATGCCATGACTAGTGGGTAAGAGTCCTTTCTTTGAATCGAGCATTAAGAACCTACTCAATGCCTTGTTCACATAGGTTCCCTGACTTAAATCCAAGACCCTCTTGGTGCGATCTCTACATATCTTAATCCTTAAGATATAAGAAGCATCGCCTAAGTCCTTTATTGAAAAACACTTCCTCAACCAAGCTTTAGTCTCGTGCAAGGTTGGGATGTTGTTTTCAATGAGAACCAGAAAGGTAATCTTGCTCCCACTAGCCTTCTTATAAACGCAAGATTCATCCTCGCTCTTGATTAAGCCAAATCCAATTAAGCTTCATCAAAACGAAGGATCCAACTCTGAGAAGTTCGTTTCAATCCATAAATGGATTTCAACAACTTATAAATCTTTCCTTTATTCTTCGGATCGTCAAAACCTTTGGGCCAAGACATACAAACGTACTCAGTAAAATTTCCATTTAGGAAAGAGGTTTTGACATCCACTTGCCATATCTCGTAATTATGATACGCAGTTATGTCAAGAAGAATTTGGATCGATTTTGACCATAGCCACTAAGGAGAAGGTTTCCTCATAGTCAATCCATGCCTATAACCGTTCGCCACCAGTTTAGCTTTGTAGGTCAGAGGTTTGCCGTCCATGTCCATCTTCACCTTGAAGATCCATTTGCATCCGATGGTCCTCACACCATTGATGGGATCAACCGGTTCCCAGACTCGGTTGTCCGACATGGATTGCATTTCCTCCCTCATGGCTCCCAGCCATAACTCAGAGTTGGGCCCATCCACGACTTCCTGAAAGGTGGCTGGATCATCGTGATCCACCATGACTTCATTGTCACCTCCGGATACCATATCTTGGAGGAGGAAGATTGATCCTTTCAAATCGCCTTGGACCTACCAGAATTGTAACAGGAATTGGTTCTTACTCTACGACAATCTCTGGCTTCTTTCTACTGGGTTGCCAATTGGTTTAGACAGATCTGTACCATCCTGAATTTCTTCGAGATGCACAGTCCTCCCAATGACGTCTTTGGAAACAAAACTCCTTTTTCCATAAAGACCCCACCCCATGCGATGAACACCATGTTCTCACTGGGATTGTAGAAGTAGTATCCCCTTGTTGCTTTGGGATACCACACGAAGGTGCATATCTCAGATCTTGGTTCGAGCTTAGTCGAAACCAAATGTTTCACATAAGCCTCGCAACCACAAATCTTTAGGAAGGACAAAGCGGACATCATCCCATATTATTTTAAAATGGTGTCCCTTCCACACCCTTCGTCGAAGCCCGATTCATTATGAATGCGGTCGTCTCTAGAGCATAATCCCAGAAAGAGATTGGGAGATCAGTCCAACTAATAATGGAACGGACCATTGTCTAACAATGTCCGATTTCTCCGTTTGGCTACACCTTTCATCTACAGTGTCCCAAGAGGAGTCCATTCCAAAAGGATCCCATTCTCTTTTAGATGATCTAATAACTCTGTGGTCAAGTATTTTCCACCTCGATCCAATCGAAGTGCCTTAATACCTTTGTCGAGCTGGTTTTCTACTTTAGTCTTAAACTCTTTGAATTTATCAAAAGCTTCAGACTTATGTCTCAGCGAATAGACATAACCATATTTACTGTAATCATCAGTAAATGTGATAAAGTAGTTAAAACCCCTCCTGGCAAGTGAACTTATTGGTCTACACACATTCGATTGTATCAGCCCCAATAATTCACCCGCCCTTTCATCGCGATCGATAAAAGGGAACTTTAGTCATTTTTCCCATCAAACAAACCTTGCACCTATCGATCGAATGGAATTCGAATGAACTTGAAAGTCCGCACTTCTGAAATGCTGATAGGTGCTTCTTATTTATGCGACCTAAATGACAGTGCCTTAACAGAGTTAGGTTTAAATCGTTGGATTTAAACCTCTTGGTATTAACGGAATATATAGAACTTGAGGCATTGTTACCCATATCTAATATGTACAATCCTCCAACCAAGTCAGTACTGGTATAAAACATATCATTGCATAGAACATTGAAAACTCCATTTCCAATATTAACATTATATCCTTCCTTGTCAAACACGGATACAAATATAATAGTCCTACTAAAAGTAGGTATGCAATATACATTATACAGTACTAAGACAAGGCCTCTTGGCAAAGCAAGACTCATGGATCCTACAGCAGTTGCCACAACTCTGAGGTCCACTTCGTGCTTTCCAAACCTCTCCTACTTTCAGCCACCATATATAAGTGCATGTGTGAGATTCAGTCCTGGTATCTAATACCCATGAATCTTTGGAAGTAGAGAGATGTAGCTCTATAGAGTTAATACCGGATGAAGGCACGGTCCCACCGCCCTTCCTTAGATCATCCAGGTTTCCTGATGAAGGCGCAGTCATACTGCCCTTCTTCAGATCATCCACGCTATTTGATGAAGGCGTAGTCCCACTGCCCTTCTTCAGATCAGCCGTGAACTTCCTGTAATCCCGGTTCCAATGACCAGGCTATTGGCAGTAGAAGCAAACATTCTCATGTGTCTCATCTTTCCTGCCAAGTGCGCATGGGCCCCGCCCTTGCCACTTCCAATTCCCTTGTTGACCATCAGAATATCCTTGGATCCCAGATCCCTGATATATTCTTCTCAGCAGTTAATGACACTTCATTGTAACTCTGATATGATCTTAGAGGCAGCCTTGTCAAGGACATATTCTTTGCGTTCAGACTTGAGGACTATCCTCAAAATTCTGTACCAGTCCAAATAGTTTGTCCCATTTAGCTTGACCTTGTCAAGAATGGTTTTTAATGACAAACTATTAATGTTCGCTGAATTTTCCATTTGATCTACAACAGATAAAATTCAATCAGTAAACTGAATAAATTTTATGAAGATCAAGCTTAAACACCAACAATCGATTCTAAACCTTTAGAATCTGAAACCAAGATCCTTGATTCACTAGATTAAGCTGAACTAATGCTCACCACTTAATCGAGTTATGTGGGTAGTACTCCATCCAATCACATCCAATGTGACTCTTGGCTAGGGTATGTACTTATGTACACGACTTACCCTATTCAGTCAGTCAGCTCAGTCAGTTTACTGTTCACTTTTCCCAGTCAGCCAGCTCAGTCAGTTTACTGTTCACTTTTCCCAAAATGTCTAAAATGCCCTAACCCTATTCATTTTTTATATTCTTTAAATCAAAATTAAATTAAGGTTTTCAAATTTTTTTTACAAAAATCAGATTTTATTTTTAAAAAACAATTTTTATTTTTTTTTTAAAATCAGTTTTTATTTAAAAAAAATCAAATTTGTTTTATAAAATCAATTTTTATTTACAAAAATAGATTTTTATTTTTAATACATATTTAATTATTTACTGTTTTTTAATATGTTTATTTTTTATTTTTTCATTTTATTTTTATTTAATTTATTTTTTTAAACCTTCTCTAACCTTTCAAAACAAAACCTCTATCTACATCTTCTCTAATTTTTTTGAATCATCTTTATTCATTTTACAAATTAATTATCTTTCTTTTTACAAAATCATATTTTTATTAGACCAAATCATTCTTTGTTCCCCTGTTCTTCATGAACTGTGAAGAACATAAAACAAATTGAACATCGAGCCTAACCCCAATCCAGTCCACATCTTCACAAATTCAACATACAAATACAAATCTCAAATTAGATAACGATTTTGATTCAAAATTTCAAACAAAAATACAGTCAAAGTCATTTGTATTTTTCGATTTTCTCGGGAAACAAACAAAGACTGGGAGCTTGGGAGGGAGCAGATCTAGTTCGAGGTGGCGCCGGAGAATAGAGAGCCCAACCCCAAAACACCACACGACGGTGGCAAGGTGGAGGCGGAGGGAACAAGTAAAAATTCAAAGAACAAATCAAACAAAATGATAATATTTTCAGATCTGAAAACTAAAATCAAAATCAAACAAAAGTAATAAGTTTTCAGATCTGAAAACTAGAATTTTTTCTTTGCTCGCCGGAGAAGATACATCCCAGGCTCGAACTCAAAGAAGACCCAAATCTTCTTTGCGGTGGCGACGACGAAGGAGACCTGGATCTGAAGGATCTGCTTCAAACAACATCAGTTCAACCCAAATCTGCTTCAACCACAAGGAGTACTCGTGAGATATGTACTTGGCCGTAGAGTACAGGGTGTGGTCGAGGTGGCACCGCAGAAGCCATAGTGTTCACCGTATTTGCAGGCCTTGAGCTCCGATTTGGATGAGCTAGTGTGGTGATGGTGAGGGTCTCGTGTGGATAAGAAAGGTTGGATGAGTGGTGTAAACTAATGATATAAACTAATAAATAAATTAATGATATAAATGGATATAAATAAATTAATGATATAAATTGAATTATTATTTAATTGAATAAACAAACTAATAAGGGTATTTTGGGCATTTTTGAAAAAAGTGAACAGTAAACTGACTGACGAAAGGGGGTTTGAGTTACATTTCGAAACTTAAGGGTATGTATCTGTTAAGTTTAAAGTTTAGATTAAACATCAGTTAAATGGGCATGATTTTGGGTAGGTATTAGTAGTTTTCCCTAAGAGTTTTGAAGAGAACAGATTTGAGAGAGAAGTTCTCATGACTTGATTGACCAACACTCGAAGCTTCTATGCTCTCCTTTTCTCCTCTCCTATCTTCCAATCTTCTCCTACTTTTGCGAAGAAAAACTAAATTCAAGGGTAAACTACAAATACATACCACAAACTTGTCACGATTAACTGATACCTACCCTCATGTTTTTTTTAACCGATACATAACTCAAATGTTCCGAAATATAACGCAAAGCCCCTGTTGTCTGATTTTCCATCCATTTTTTGTTAGTTTTTTCAAAAATACCCACAATATCCTTAACCCTAAATCCAACTCTATCTTTCAAATATTTACGAAAATATCATTGTTTACAAAAATCATTTCTTATAAATCTTTTATTAATTATTTTTTATATATTTAATTAAAAATTATTTTTTAAAATTCCTAATTATTTTATTGATAGATCTGAATTTTTTTTTCATTAATTATTGTTAATACTTCTTTTTAATGCTTATTTTTTAAAAAAAAATATTTTTCTTTTTAATACTTTTTCATTAATTATTTTCTTCTTATTAATTTTTTTTTCATTTTTCAGATTTCTTGTACATATTTTTAAAATCCAAATTTAAATTAAAAAAACATGAAAATAGAGTTTATGCTTTTCATATTCTTCCCGATGTTCCTCCACATTAAACGATTACCATGAAATTTTCTTCTTATACACAATCCATCTGTGCAATTCCCGTGATATTGATGAATCATTGGGAAAAAAACCCAGTTCATCATTTTACAAACCTAGATCTGAAGCTCAGTTTTGAAAAAAAAAAAACAAAAAACCCTAGATTTACCAGCGCCGGATCTGAGCTCAAGCACGAACAGTGGGGGTTATGGCACCGGCAGTTCGCTTGGGACGGCAGATCCTCGCCGGATCTGAGCTCGAGCTCGAGAAGAAGAAGGGGGTTATGGCGTGGTCTCCTCGTCGTCCCGCGCTCACCGACTACCACCGCCGAGCTCTGCGCTTGCTCAAACCCAACGACGAGGTCGCCGGCTCAATGAAGCTCGCCTGAGAACACGATGTGAGAGATAGAGAGAGAAGAGGGTGAGAGATAAAGAGAGAAGAGGATGAGAGATATTGAGAGAAGAGCGTGAGAGATAGAGAGAGAAGAGGGTGAGAGTGTGGTGTCATATGGGTAATTTCTAATGTTGACCGAGGGTGTTTTTATCATTTAACAAAAAAAAACACTATCAGAGTTGGACGGAGGGCTTTGCGTTATATTTCGAAACATTTGAGTATGTATCGGTTAAAAAAAACATTAGAGTAGGTATCAATTAATCGTGACAAGTTTAGGGTAGAGATTTGTAGTTTACCCTAAATTCAAATCATGCAGGGCCAGTCATGTAACGTCACGACATAAATTATGCATCACCCTACTTAAACAACCTAAAAAACATTTTACACACACGATGATGATATGATCTCCTGCTCAGCTACTTGGAATAATCATGCACAAGTTTAATGATGAAGTGTGACATGACAAACCAAATCAGTGCATTATGCATGGATGAAAAGAGGACCCGCCAACCGCTAAACACTTTCCTCCGCAGCCAGCACATGCACATACAAAGACAATCAGGACAAAATTACATGTCTTCTTCACTGCCCTGAATAAATAGCATCCGCACAAGTTAGTATTATTTCTCCAACTTCAACTTCATTGCAAAGCAAAAGATAAAACCCCAACATCTCAATTATTCAATTTCCGAAGGACATGACGACGAAGCACATTAGCGAACCTAGTATAAAGCATAATTATGACAGAGCAAGTTTGGTCCCAAAAATTACTTCAAATAAGCATCTTTAGTAGCACATGTCACCTAGACATAAGCCTGGAGTGTAACACAGTGGCTCCAAAGCAATAAAAATAGTGTCCACTATAATATCATAGCATAACAACAGAACAACCATACCGCAAATGGACAAAACACTTCAAACTACACTGCATTGTATACAATATTATAGGTGATTACAAGATCCTCCTAAATGGTGTCAATTACAGTTCTCGACAGTGATGGGTTTTCTCTGTGCGTCAAGACTAGGGTGAAGTAGCTAAGTAACGGTTTTGACCTGTGTATGCACTTTTCATATTACTGACAATTTACACTCTAGGTATGGGAAACATATGCCACACAGAAACTCTGTCGATTGCCGGATATGAGATGTGTATATGCCAACTGAGCATTTCCTGGTGTTGCTCCGTTCATTGTATATGTGACCTTGACAGATACTCTTTCAGTCACTAGCCAACAT
This sequence comes from Erodium maritimum, assembly GCA_963921825.1. NCBI lineage: Eukaryota > Viridiplantae > Streptophyta > Magnoliopsida > Geraniales > Geraniaceae > Erodium > Erodium maritimum. The sequence goes on along the minus strand of OY997590.1, from coordinate 59,033,349 downwards.
GAAAACCAGATGACTTGAAAGAAGTGGAAAGATCTGGAAGCTTGAGGTATGAGATGACACCAGCAGCCAGGGCGGAGAAGGAAGCCAAAACAAAGGCAGGTACATTACCTCCACCAAATAAAGCATCCCATGGGCCCGCACCAAGTGATATAATCATCTTACAAGACAACAACAAGTGTTTAGCGCAGGGAACGTTAATAAAACAGATGAGGCAAAGGAAAAGAGAAGGACAAGTTCAAATCACAAAAGAGGAAACTGCAACAAGTATATGCTGTTAAAGGCTAACAGCTAATCCATAATATCAATATCAATGCCTAAATACTGCACTCTTTCCAGGTATATATATCTGAGCAAGAGAACAAAAATGCCATGAGAAAACTACCCTCTGTGAATAAGATGGCATAAACAATATCAAGAAGGAAGAACTATTATTTGCACAAGCAAAATCTCAAAGTTTAGGTTGAGGAAGCACCCTGTAGTAGCATTTTGTTAAAGAGCCTTCGTACATGTACAAAAGAATTTCCCGTCTTCATAGTTGAAGTACTATATACAATTATGCAGATCACCAGATTATGTCGCTATTTGCATGACCAGGCAACAAAGTATTATCAACCAAACCAAATATAATATAAGAACATAATATTATTCAAAATTGCCTATATTGCATCACTACAACAAAAGAAACTGATTTTGAAATTGAAATGAGAAACCCAACCAAGAAACAGTCGTGGAATGACCAATAATACCTACTTGGCCAAGTGGTTAAATGCTTGTGTCATTGGCCAAGTGCTAAGTGTTTGGGTCATTGGCGCAATGGGCCATTTTCAGCACCGGTAGGCAGTGACATTGCTAAGCAAAAGAAAATAAAACAGACAGAGAATATGCTGAATTACCTGTGGTAAGACGATTGCAAGATTGAGAACTCCTATTGCCAATCCTGCATAACCATACAAATATTAACACTTATCTGCTCAATTGCGCACAAGTTGGAACTGGAAATAGATATGGACAATAGTAATTGCAACACAAACCTTGACCACCACCAGAATCAGCAGTCAGTTCTGCAGTGATAGAAAAGGGAACACTATAGGTAATCTGCAAAATAAGCACAGAACAATTAATGCATGCTGAAAGAAGCACAGAACTGAATCCAAATATATCTACAATGACTACTTACAGCAAGAGGAAACCCAAGGAGAGAAAACACAACCAAGGAAGCAATCTTGACTGGTCCATATACTCCAGGTGGATCCTTGTCGGAATTGTGAATGGAGGATATTATACTAATGATAGTGGTGGCAGCCATGCAGGCAAACACCATAAAATTGCTCATTGCCCAAACAAGTCTGGCACCCATCCTCTGACACATTGGTTCAATGAGGAAAGAAGTAACTCCAAGAACAACCTAAAATAGACATAACAAAATAAATTGACTACTAGCACGGGAATTCAGTAAAGCTGTCTAAAAATGAACATATCTATACATTCAAAATACTAAAAACAATCACATTCCAAATCAAATTGAGCAAGGAAAACTTGTGGGGAAGGTATAATCATTGATGCTAAAAGTTCTTACTGAATTCAATAGCAAACCAAATGCACCTTCTCTGACACCTTGATTATACGCATCAACTGCATCAGAATGCCCTTTTGGATCCCCGTGATAAACTTCTCTCCCCATCCAATCCGTATCAAAAAGAAAGAAGGGAAACCAGGACAACTGCGTGTAAAAGTATAATTGCCATGGGTATAAGAAAATTTTCAAGTAAAAGCACAAAATAGTAACTGGCAAAACAAACAAGGACATCAAAGTTACAATAGATGGAAAACTGCGGAAGCAATTACCCAACAAAGAGCCATAACGATAAGAACTGAATGCATTGCAGGAGGCAAATGTCTTAAACTAGTCAACAAATTGACTAGCACTGCACCAGGACCATCATTAAAACTTTCATTTTGATCCCCTTCACTGGTTAAGTCACTATCAATATCCCTTTTATAATCATTCTGAGTACTCTTCCCACCATTATGGTCAACAAGTGGCATGTCAGGCTTTGATTTTGAAATGTCAGTGCTATTCTGCTGAGAATCATCAAGTAAAGGGGAAGAGTCTGATAAATGATGTTGTGGTTGACTAGCTACCAGTGGTACCTCATCAGCAAAATATAGAGTCACAAGGGTACATAAAGTCAAGAAGAGCTGCACAGATACCAAATTACAGTTATAGAATTTGTAATCGCATAAAACAATTAAGCTAGTAGAGAGCCATGACAGCTTACTGAATGCAGATATGTGGTCTCATAGTCAACCATAATCTAATCACTATCATATTCATGTATGTATGTGTGAATGAAAGTAATATAAAATAGTATTTCTAACAATAAATAAGAAACAATCATATTTACCAGTCCCAAAAGTTAATCAGAAATGACATATTCCAACATCCCGTGTAAAAAAGATAGGATCTTACAACAATAGGATGGCCTAAATTAACCAAGCGAGAATTCATTAACAAAGGCAAAAGGTATCTCAAGCTCAGTTATCTGCATCATTATTCATTAACTATGATACACAGAGTCAAGCTAATTTCTATGTCAATATTATAAAAATACAAAATAAGTCACAGTGATGTATAAATCAAGAAACATGAACAAAAAAAAAGTGTTGTTAAATTATCAGAAAAACATTAGGTTTCAGAACATTTAATGAGATTTACGGAAACAGAAAAACAAATCTTCCGTGCATAACAACTCACAACTGCAATAAGAAATGCTGCTTTAAGATTCCCGCAGGCTTCACAGCAAGCTTTAGTCGTCAGAAAAGGAAACCATCTGCTCTTAACAGATTTCCATATAAGTCAATACAATTGAATCTAATAAAATATGATGAATATGTTACGAAATGTAAAACATCATCAACTAATGCAAAATTATACACAAACTTCACCTGTGCCAATTTCCATTAGAGCCAGCTGAAAAGCCCAAAATGTTTCCGACAGCCATCCATGAGCAAAAAATAGCATTTGCTAAATTTCGTTGATCAGGACCTAAGATAAAGAGAACACAATTTGTAACATACTACATAAAAAAATATGCATTACCTATAATTTGTCAAGATAAGACATTAAATAGCCCAAAATGAGATCATATAAAATCACCTGCTAGATCAGCCAGAAGAGCACGAGCTGGTCCCTGAAAGTAACAAAAGTTTGTTTTGTGGGCAATTTCAAGTATATAAATCTTCAGGTAGCATGGATGGGCTAACAAACCCGTAACTTACACTAACCTGAACTGTATTGTTAGCAAGATCCAGCAACCAGAACCCAATAACAAATACAAAAGCTGCCCTTGTTCGAGTTCCTTTGAATGTTCTGCATGAAAGAATAGGTTTGTGAGTAAATGGAAAATAGATGTATGTTGACCAAAAGATAATATCAAGAAGGTAGCAGTAACCTGCAATCTTCCTTTGTATCTCCCAATAAATACCCCACGTCTGCGGAAAATCCAATTATTATCACCTGGATTACAAAACTTGGTTCAGCCAAATATCAACTGATTTAAGCGATATATATGAGAACAATCAATGCTTACAGCAACAGAGATCAAGAGGGATCCTGCAAGAATAAAAGGCCGCCTTCTTCCATATTTTGAAGAGCATTTATCACTCCAAATACCTACGCACGGTTGAACCTTAAATGAAAAGTGTATAAGTAAAGCAATCTAGGTTTGGATATATCACCAAAAAAAAGCACAATTGACATTTTCACACTTTGTTCAGTACATACAGCCATAAAAAGACCCCATAGCCAATTCATTATGTATAAAAAAAAAGGACGCAGAGAGGAGTGGGCCTTGATCAGATCATTTAGTTTGCCACATTTGAAGAATATAATGAGTACATATCTCGTTAGATATTTCTTCAAATGCCCAAGTTACATTAGAGTCCTTTAATCATGAAGTTCCAGGATGATGCAATAAATTATAGTGGAAATTTACACCACAGTAGCAATATTATACTATGCTACAAGCTTTGAAAGCTAGATTTAGCTCTATATTTGTGGAAAAAATTGTCAGGGAAATAAATATGTAATAACCTACCACAAGTCCTGTAATAGGGCCACACAGCCAAATGAAAGAAGAAAAGGCATGCCCGATTCCAAGTGTCTGCATCAACAAGTCAAAAAGCACAGTTAAACACAAGAAAGATGTTTAAGATCAATAGAAATCCTAAATGATACCAATAGATCAATAAAAAGTATAAATGTTCAAGTTTCAACAAAGATAATTCATAATTGCAATTGCAACTTGGATATTAGACCAAAATATCTATTACAGGTACGGATTGATCAAGGAGAATTAAAAACTTCTTTTTCGAGGATGATGGGGAAAAACGTTGATTCTTGACTACGGCAGGACAATAGAAGAGAAAGGATTAGCTGAAACCACACCCCCAAAATGCCTAGTATTACAGATTGTCAGTGAGGATGGAAGACTGAGATACCATGAACACTTGAGTCGGTGAACATCAAATTTTACAACTAGAAAACATGTATTGTCATCCAGGAGTAAGTGACAGATCCAATCGTATGAATAGTGCTTTGTCAAAGATTGTAGCAAGTACAGTATAGGACAATATTTCCTATTATATGTGTACAGCCCATGAAAATTACTTAACTTTCAAGGTCATAGACTCACAGAACAGTTGTAGTTTTTGCACCAAAGAATCCTATAGTTGAGGACATGCAGCTAGAACTGAAGCAATGAATTGTGTCAATTTTACCCAAAAAATGTTCCTTTCCTACAAATTCATATGAACCCATGCAATGCAAACATGTGTGATACACACTACAAGCAGTATGTTAAACCTTATCAGGTTCTTCTCAAGACACGGGCAATTCGCCAAATACAATAGTTGGACGATCCTGCCCAGCAATACCCACAATTCCAATGGATAGAAACAATACTTGTAACGAAATTGAACATCATATCAGCAAAAAAAGACAAATGAAACAAACAGCTCCATTTCTACAAACAATCCGAGCTAGGTCAGAATTTTGTAGACCTGAATGTAAGGGGTCAAGAGGGAAAGCTGCAGAGCCCATCCGAATTGAACGCCGGCGGCGACCGTACAACTGAGGACGATAGTCAACAAGGCCTTGTGGTTCTGAACCACAGGCGTGGGCGAAGAAGAATGAGAACTAGAGCTAGTTTCGGAGAGGCGGTGGTGCTCCAGCGGCATCATTTCCATTTCCGCCTCCCGGTACGGGATCCGGAGGGACGCCGTGTTGGTCTTAGCCGCCATGGCTCTACTTGCTCGAGTCGTCCGATCACCTTCGCATCAGAGCCTGTGCGGCGAATAAGATATCGGTTATGGTTATCTTGTTCGGAGATCTGGGTCGAGCCGAGATTGAGAAAATTCGATCGAATTTAGGCGGGTCTGTTTGGGGAGGAATTGGGTTGTTGGGTGTGTTGCAGGTGCATGAGAAGCCGCATGTACCTTCGACATCCCCTGCCACGCGGTGACAGATTAGCGCTTGATCTGTCCTTTTCGAGAAAGCCCCCCTCTTGAGTGACATCCGCGCAAAGTGACTTGCGACTTTATTTTCGGATCCAATTACGGACAAAATGAAAAAAATGTTGATGGTCCATTCACGATGACGCCACCAACACAGAAACGAGGAGTCAGGTCTACAAAAGCATACCATGTGGACACGTGTCTTATTATGTCAATTCATTTACCTCGGAAATTTACTCAACCTCAGATATTTTCATAATATCACATATAAATCCTACGGGCCGGTATCGGGATGGGTCGTGGAAGGGATCGGAGCTGGGACTAGGGATGGCAAAACGCCCCATTCCTCACGGGGATCCCCGTCCCCGCCTCGCACGGGACGGATTTGGGACGGGGATTTTTTAAACGGGACGGGATACGGGGAATTAAATGGGGATTTTGACGGGGACAGGGCGGGGACGGGGTAAGCAGTCCCCATCCCGCGGGGAACCCCGCCCTGCGCCCCGCACTATTAGTTTTAAAATAAAATTTTAATAATATACACATAACACATTTGTTTTTGTTTTTTTGTTAAATATTTGACTTCTATGCATGTAAAAAAGTTTGATGGACACACAATTCTTGTTTTTACATTTGATATTTTCTTATTTATATTTTATATCTAAAATATTGAAAATTTAGTTGGAATATGTCAAACAGTGATTGTTGCTTATTTCACCAATTTGAATATGTTATTTGTTTACAGATTGCACATAGTCCCATGATGAATGAAGTTGTTTTAAGTTCAACGTGCTGATTCTATTTAGGGATAATTATCATTCTCAACCCCAAACTTTACGTCAAATTCATATCATGGCCTCAACTTTCGTTTTTTTTTCAAAACCTATCATCTAATGTTCGAATTAACAGAACAATTAATTTGCTAGTCACGTGCACACTTAAGTGACCCCATATTTCGAATTTATTCCTATTTTGTTTCCTTAAAACTACTACTTAAGTGTAAGATTGTGAATGTGAATGAATTTACGAGGGTATCAATGAGAAAGGGTTAAGGGTAAAAATATGAATAAATTCGAAATATGGGGTCACTTAAGTGTGCACGTGACCAACAAATTAATTGTTCCGTTAATTCGAACAGTAAATGATAGGTTTTGAAAAAAAACGAAAGTTGAGGTTAGGATTTGAAACGAAAGGTGGGGAGGGGTTAGGATATGTCACGCCCCAAATCCGATTTTGCCCGGACTCGAGACGTGACTAAAGATTTACAGTAAAACAAGGATAATAAAATAAAATAAAGTTTCCAAATGATATGAAAACTTCAAAGTGTAAGAGTCACAGCTCAATAATAAGTACGAAATCAAACATAAAAAGGTGCACGTCTCTAAAATTAGCTAAACCCTCACAACTCCCATGCTCCGAGAGTCCGGCTAAAGCTGTTCCCGCTCAACACCTGAAACACCACAAAGATAGGAGGGGTGAGCTTACCCTAAGTAGGGAAAATGCATAACCAGGTCACCCTTTTTGTTTAATAAAGAGGAGTTCACAAGTTCATTCAAATCTTAATAAAACGAGAAACCAAACCGATGATGAAATACGGAGGCAAACCGAATGTTTAACAATTTCAAGAGTCAATAATGATCATAGGAAAATAAGGGAATCAAAGCACTTCTTAAATAATCAATAAAGGATAGAGCGTTCAATAAATGCCGTGGGACATGAAGTCGCCACCCTCCGATCCACAATATTCGTTGTGTCATGTCGGATTCTCCCTCGGTCCAGAGGAGACACATATATCGGATTACCGGAAGTATCCCTCGAATGGTACATAATGTCAGAATCTCCGGAAATTTCACCAAAAGACCATATGTCATCGGGACAAAGTAGAATAATGTCGTGGGACATGAAGTCGCCACCCTACGATTCACAATACTCTCTGTGTCATATCGGATTTTCCCTCGGTCCAGAGGAGACGCATAACGTCGGACTACAGGTAACGACCCCTGAGGGTGCTTATCGTCAGGATTCTCGGAAACGTCTCCAAAGGGCCATATGTCATAGGGAACCAAGGTAATGCTCCCGCATGACGCATACACTCGGGTGAAACAACAAGCAATCAATCCCCGCAGGGTAAAACCGTCCAATTGCCCCGCAGGACCAATAATACCCACACCGGAATCCTCCACGGTGTAGTTCCAACAACCAATGCCTCGCAGGTTCCAACAATACTCTGTACCGGAATCCTCCACGGTGTATATCCAATAACCAATGCCCCGTAGGGTAAACCATTCTCCACACCGGAATCCTCATCGGTGTGGGTACCATACCAAATCACCATTAATCATTCCCGTAAACCATCCCCACACCGGAATCCTCAACGGTGTGGGTACCCTAACCGGTATCCCGCAGGATTTATCAAACAATACCCCGCAGAGTCCACAATCAATATCCCGCAGGATCACTCAAACAATGCCTCGCAGGGTCCATAACCATTGCCCGCAGGCTCAATAACTAATCATAGAAATACACACGTTCATCAATACACACCACACGAGATTCATACCCATAATTACACTTACCATCATACTTACCAATCACGATCCATCGGTCCATCGATCACCTGATCATACCATTTGGCACAATCAGTCATACTCGATCATCCATCCAACCATTCAATCATTCAAGCATGCATTCGATCATTCAAGCATTCAAGCATGTATTCAATCTAGTTGCATTAGACTCTTGATTATCCTAATGACTATCAAACAAGCATGTGAAGCTAACACGACTAATACGAGGGCTCATCACGTCTCTCTACCAGTAAATCAATTCCCAAGTATTGAAAGCGAGCTATACAAGTGATTCCCATCCTAATCATGCTTACTAGACACATCCGGTTATTAGTAATTGAAAGACATTTATTCTAGTTATTCGCATCCTATATGCAATTCTAGTACCTTTCCATTTTTATTAACCTAATAGGCATACTAAGTGTTATTTAAACGAGAAGTTAAGACTTTCCCTATCTTGTGGTCTTCCTCTAATAACACTCTGCTGTAAAGTCGATCAGTCTCTCCTCCATTCTTCACACGGGTTCCAGAGTGGTCTTCGTCTTCTCGGGCGAAGTCCAAGCTCTCGGGCGGAGTTCAATCTGAGTTTAACAACGACGATAGTACTTTCCGTTATGAGTATCATCAAGATTTGATTGAGAAATTGACTGGGAGACCAATGGATGAATAAGATAGCATGATCGTATACATCGAGGTTTTTTTTTTTGTATTCGCGATGGAAATATTTTACAAAAAAAAATTAAAATATGATATATCGACGTCACGTCTTGTAATAAATAGCATTTTATTATTTTTATTTAATATTAATATTTTCATCGTTAACTTACATTATTTTAACGTTATTTCGTTATATACAAAAAAATATTGGTGCCCCCCTCATCGAAAAAGCTAAATCTGCCACTGGTTCCACCAATAGCTGACAAATTCCTCCTCTGCCAGTTCGGGGTCAATATTTCCGCGTTTAGGAGCCTTGTCAATATCAGTCAAGGGAGGACGACACACGCTGACAATTCGGGGGAGAAATAGGTCCACCTCTGCAAAAATCCACACTAGATATGCTCGATCTGTGCCCTTGTGTTTGGCTTATGTTGTATCGGTGTCGATAGATGCTACCACAATTCTCCTGTCCAATCAACACCTAGGTCCAAGAGCAAATTTACTTTTTAGTTCTTGTTCTTTAAATTTTGATGTACTTTCATTTCGATACTCTGATGTTGGCGTTTTGCGAACATTTTTACAGTTATAATATCATCCATTTTAGCTCAAAAAAATAGCCAAACCCTAAAATATAACCTCTTTCTTTGTATCTTCTATATTATTATTTTTTTTATACAGGAACGTGGTGGTAGGATGGAGAAACTAAGCTGGCCGTACAACACTCTCTAAGGTTCCAATGGATGACGATGGAGTCGATGATGGAGATTGCTTCAACTGGCTGTACATCACTCTTTGAAGAATCGAAGTAACTAGGAGGATAGATGGTGGATTGAATGACGCCACATAGATTATGGAAAGTCTGTGATAAGTCAAAACACTCAAACTTCAAGGATTCACACACATGAAGATTGAAATGCGATAGATTCTTCCCAGAAGAAAACTCGGATTTTTATTTCATAAAATTTGCATAATACATGCTGAGAAGGGACTTTATTCAATAGTCCAGCAGCAAGAGACCTTCAAGGATCGAAAATTGATTACATTTGACTCTAATTAATAACTAAAGACTCTTGGTAAACCAAATGATTGAAATCTGCAAAACAACAAAGGTAACTCATTAATAATCTGAATTTAAATGCATACCTTGGATATTTAATGTTCTTGAGTGGTTTGAGGGGTTGAATCTCCTTTAGAAATGATGAACAAAGTAGCTTCTTTAATTCCTTGAAGTAGAGGCAAACCGATTTGAAGAAGTCTTGAATTGATCTTGAATATCTTCTTGATTTGCCTTGGTGATCACGTCATCTTGGAGTCCCTCATGCTCTATGATTGTAATTAAGCTCTGCACTTGTTTGTTGAATTCTTCTCGTAAAGCTCTAGTTCCTGATCTTGTCCTTGGTGTTAATCGCATAATAGGAATGTTGCTGATAGCTTCTTCTTCGGGTTCGGATAAAGTGTTGATAGCTTCGACGTCCGGTGGTAGTCACGTGATAAGAATGTTGCTAATAGCTTCGATGTCCTCATCAATTTTAGTTTTAAAAATTAGACAATGAAATATTGTTTTATCCTCACTTAGAACTACCTCATCCTTTCATTGTTCCTTTTTCCTTATCCTCCGCATCAATTTAGCTCACAACTTTTTTCTCTAAACTATTCAACTTCTCTTAATTCTTATAACCACCGTCCAATTTAGACCGACATCTCTCAATTGTCTATAATGGTCGTTGTCGTCATCGTCATTGTCCACATCCACATCGTCTCAAGCTAGTCATGCAACCATACACTGAACCATGATCTTCTTTGAGATATGTATTAAGGCTCAATCTGATCGATTTCCATATAAAAAGGTTGATAAGGATTAGGCTTAGATCTTTAAGTGTTTTGTTATGTAAGTAACAAGGGATTGGGGAACATATTGTTATGGTTTGATCGGTTAACGTGACAGTGACTATTGAGAATGTATATGCACCCAACTCAATGGTGTGCGGCAATTTAATTAGTTGTGGTTGTTAGAGTTCGGCAGTCTTGCAGGAAGAGGTTAGTTGTTCGATGTGGTTATAAGATCCGCGGGGCTTCTTTGATCGGACGATATTGTGTGATGGGGATTTGAGTAGTTGTCTCAATGGGTTTTTGTTTTTCTACTTGTATCAATCTCTATTTACAAAGTCATTTATAAATACCTTGTTTATAAAAAAAATGATGTATATAGGTTGATTTTCATTCACCAGATAGTTATAGGTCTCCATCATCCGGTATGGTTTGTCTTGTTCATCTAAAAAGTCTCGATCGAGACGAATTTTGGTCAACAAGACCTAGGTGTCGATAAAGACCTTCATAAGTAGGTCGTTCGACCAAAAAGTCCCAATAGAGACCTAGAAGTCTTGATCAAGATGAATTTTTGGACGAACGAGACCTAGGTCTCGATAGAGACCTTCATAGGTAGGTCGTCGAGATTAAAGGCATCTCAATAGAATGAATTTTTCCTTCTAAAATGCTTATGATAATCTCGATCGACCATATCAATTTGGTCGTTCAAGATTAAAATTTGAGCTTCATCTAGTAGCTTAACGACAATATGTCTCGGTCAAGACTTAGCATTTGAGCTTATTTTGTTTCTTTTGTAAAGTTGTTTGTTTCCTATACCAAGCAAGTCAATTGTTGAATTATAATCCTATATCTAATAAAAAAAAGAGAAAATAGCTACTTATAAAGAGTAAGACTACACCTACTAATAAGGTTGTCCTTTTAGTTGTGGAAGCTCGACCCAATATAAGTGGACAAAATTTACATGGTATTAGAGCCTGGTTCGGCCCACGACTCATTTGTCACCTCTATCTTATGGTCTCTGATTCATATGCAGATATCCAGTCCTACCATGACCCACGTGTAGATGTGTAGTCCTATACTTGAGGGGGAGTGTTGAAGTTGAACCCATATCAAAAAATATAAGAATAAAAATCTACGTAGAAAGGCTATGGCCACACCCAACTAACAAGATTTACCTTTTAGTTGTGGAATCCCGGTCCGGTATAAATGATCCGATTTAGAACAAAATTTACATCAATTGAAATGGACTGAACCAAGAGAATGAATTACAGACCTCAAGAAGACCAAATTCAAAGTTCAAACAACGAAACACCTTACGTAGAACATAACTCAATTAGTTCGAACATCCAACCACCTAATCTAGAACAACAAGAAGAAGCTGAAAAACATGATGTGGTTCAAAGTGAGAACTTCGAAGCACCTCAAGTAGAACAAGAAATAGTCGAGGTTAAAGAACATGAGGCAGTGGAAAGTCAGAACACCCAACCACCTCAAGTAGAACATGTAGAGGTTGAATAACACAATTTAGAAGAAAGAAAAGTTATTTGAACAAAGTGATTCTATTCCAAGTGAATTAATCTTACAAGTTCCAACTGTTGTGAGCCATTTGGTGAGGACTTTTTTCACTTCTTGGGGAACTATCCTTCTGTGTGTGGGATTGTCTTGCTTTTTTCAGTCCTGTGTGTGGGTAATTCTTCTCTTAGGTGAGTGTTTGTTTTTTTTTCCTGGTACACCTGGCTTGTTTTTTTGTTGCAGATGACACTATCTTCTGCTGGTTTTTTTCTTGTTGTCTTGGATGGTATGTTGGTGTTGTTCCCCCTGGTTCTTGATGATCTAGTCCTACTGGGGGGCTGGGTTCTTTCTTCGGGGGTGGTGTTTTTATGGTTTTTTTAGTTGTGAGGTTCGGTTTCATTTTGGGGCTGGGGTACTTGTTCTGAGTCATCACTTTGAGTGTGGGTGCTTCCTTTACTCTTTGTTACTGTACTGAGAGTGGTTAGTATTTTATTGTATACGTTTTGAGAGCTTTCTTTTGTAATTTTTGTTGCTTTGGTCATGTTCCCCTTTTTTTTCTTGCAGGCTTACACTTAAGTTACTGCTAAAGGGGGTTTGTTGTCCTCAGAAGTCAAGGGGGGGGGGGGGGGGGTTCTTTTGATTGTTTTGATGTAGAGGAGTATATAATCATTTTAAGAAGGAACTTGGGGATGCCTTGCTTGCTGCATACTTTGACAGGCTCTCCTCAAGTTCTCCTCTTGCCTCAGGCCCTCAGAGTTTTGGGGTGTTTTTACGGCTGATGCTGAACATAAAGCAACATTTATGAAGAAGAGGAGCTTTGGGAAGTTTGGTTGTTGCTGCATAATTCCACAGGGCTCCTTTGCCTTTGGGTGGCACTTGCCCAGTAACACTGAAGTTGAAATAAGTTACAAAGTATGGAGTATCCTTTGGGGTTTTGATTGTTTTCTTTCCTTGCAAGGCAAGTAAAGGAACGTTTGAAGGTTTTCAAGTTTGTTAGTGGGGTAAGGTTCACTCCTTTCTTGGATCGCAAGTTAGGGATTGTTCGTTAATTAGATTGAGGTTTTTAATTTGTATGAGGTGTGTTGACTAGTATCAAAGGTGTATTTGGAGGGACTTAAATTGTCTCTTGGCCTTTTCTTCTCTTCGAAGAAATGACTTTTATAAAAATAATTTGCTGATAAAAAAACAACAACATTTCTTCGGATAACAACTATATTGACAAAAGATGAACAATCTAAATGTAGGGTGTAAATACATGATGGGGAAGGACATCACAAAACTATGGGTTGATGATTCAATGATCCTGAATCTACAGCATTCGAGCATCCAAGCAACATATTGTGGGCACTTACTGTTCAAGAATCTCATATTAGGTGAACGTCTGAAACATGATTTATGGTGAACGAGACACCAATAAGATTTGCATTACTTTGGACCATCGGTGTCTTGGTGTTGGTTCCATCCAAATTCGAACTTATAAACATGAGTTTCACGACATAAGTCATGTTATTAATGATATTTTTAAATATGAGTCTTCTATATCTATATATACAATCCAATAAAAACTCTACTGTAAATGACTATATTGCTTTTGTAGGTCTCAAGGAAAACATCTTGTAATTTTTTTGTAGGGGTGGTTGCATTTTTTTTATAAATATAAATAATGACCAAACTTATTTTTACTAAATATTTGATATATAGATCAGAATTAAATCTTAACTCAACATAAGACTTGTTTAGTATTTATTTATGTCATGTGTGAGATTTTTATATTTCATAACACTACTTTAATGAATAGTTATATAGAAAATGGAAAAATAAGTGGAACCTAGGGGCTGCGCTTTCTCTACGCAGCCTCCTCCCCCTCCCCCCCTTTCTCCACCATTGAAGCTCGAACCTTCTGGCTCAAAGCGCTCTGTCCATCTTTCACGGTTACCCTTGACGGGTTTACCTATGAATTGGTTCCACTCTACCTTTTTAAGAGTTTTTTTTTGTCTTTTTTTTTTTGCAGCCGGTCTACCTCCGCAGGTCGCCGCCGTTCGTTCAATCCGTCCCACGGTCTCTCCCTCGTCTCGCGCTACCAATCCTGCGTCGCCGGACCGGTCCCGGCCTCGAGCCAGTAGCCACCGTGGCCCCCTGCCGTTCTCCGGGATACGGGCTCCACGCGCCGTCCTCCATCTGCAGCGGCCTCCCGCCCCAGGGTCACCCCTCGCCGGCATGGGTTCGTTCCCTTGATGGATCTGGGATCTGGGAGGAGGGACAGTAGGTTGGGGCCAATTTCACCGGCACCCGAAATCGGAACTCTCAACCCCGAACAATCTTTTGCAGCAGAGAGGTCTCGGGGAATCCACACTAAAGGTTGATTCTCTAGAAGATTTCACTGTTTTAGGTCGAATAATCTTATGGCTAAATAAGGTTAGAACTTTGGTTTATTATCTTTTTGTAACGTTGGATCGAGGAACTCTTGAGTTTGGATCTGCGAGTCAAAGCAGATTTTATGTATGGATCCATGAGTGCCTGACGGGCTACGGCCGGTTGGGACAGAAATCTGGAATCCGGGACTGTTATGTCCTCCCTTGTAAGTTTGACATGTTACCGTAATACAATACCTCTTTCCCGTTTCAAAAAAAAAAGTTATAGAGAAAATGGACAAAACCAACATAAAGCATTCGAACTTTGTCATTTGTTAACCAAAGAACTCTTATCATAATATTAGGTTAAGTAGGTCAAATTCAAGTCTATCAATTACTTAACACATCGCCTTCCTTCACAATTTTGAGCTCAAACTCAATCCTAAAAGTTTCTTTATTTTGGACTTGATTCGGCGTGCCATTTGATTCAAGGATATTCCGTGCTAGATTCGGAATAAGACAAGAAGATCTTACTAAAAAAAACTCCTCCATACTCAAAGTGTTGTGTCCGGGAGTATTTGTGGCAGTTTACTATACTAACACATGGTGCTTACTGGTTTGGCTTACACGCTCAAGACATTACAAACTAGTATGAAGAACATGAAGGTAGTATAAGGCCAGAATTGTGACATGAAGAGCTGATTGACTACCTCAGGCAAAGGGTTCAATGGTTGACGCTACTGTTGGCGCCGCCCATGTCAGCTGCAACTTTAGCTGCTCGGGTTAGAGCACCCGACATCCAAAGAGCTCCCTTGGAGAAGTAGCTGCTGTTCACCACAGTGGTTGCAGCAGCGGCAGCAGTTCTTCCTGTGGCACATACAGCTGATTTGGTCATTTCAGAGACGTGGTACCTTGAGTCCACAGATCTAACAGCTCCAACCCCTGCACAGATCTTATCTGTGAGACCCAACCTGTTGCTCAACTCGGCCACTTTAGCAGCTGCAGTAGCTGAAACCTGATGAGACTCGTCCAATGCTTTGGCCTTGCCTAAGGCGTCTTTGCCTAGTACATACCCCTTGCCGAGCATGGCCTTTACCACTTCCTGAGCCATACTTACTGCTTCTCCAGCATTTGAGACAAGGTGGCTTCTTTCTTGTGGGCCTTGCGGCTGCTTAGAAAATGTAAACCATAGTTTGATCAAGAACAGAACAGTATCAAATAACAAGTTATGTAAATAAACCAGTCCCTACAGTTGAACTAGCTTCATCTTCATGATTCCAAGGTCTATTCCAATATTCTACTTCCACATCATCTTGCCCCCACTTCGTTATGCATACACGGTGACCCAATATTGTGGCACCCTGGATTATAACAAAACACATACGTTAACATTGTACAATAAGATGGACTGA
Organism: Erodium maritimum; assembly: GCA_963921825.1. NCBI lineage: Eukaryota > Viridiplantae > Streptophyta > Magnoliopsida > Geraniales > Geraniaceae > Erodium > Erodium maritimum. The sequence continues at coordinate 59,017,509 of OY997590.1, read as the reverse complement.
GTCACAAGTATAATAACCTTGTTTGTTCAGAGAAAATAGGTTTTGTATGAAAATTTTCACCAAATATAAGGCCAAGGAGAGACATGACAACACGAAGAAGCCTAAACAACCAACATCACATATTTACAAAGAAACTTGAAGTTGATAACTCCCTGAAGGCCTATTTAGAAGCATTTACAGTAAGGAACTAGAGGCTTGTTTCTGTTTAAGGATCAGTTTCTACTTGGAACAAAGAACAAACTATTTTAATTCACTTAGCTTCTGGTTGAATAAAATGAGAATTTCCCAAGCTATTTAATAAGTCATAATCATTCCAGTTAACACATACACTTTCACATCCTTATTTGACAATCGGATTAAAACTTACACTAAGCAAAACAGCTGTTTCCTGGGCATGTGGATTCCTGAAAGTCACATAAGCAGTGCAAGCACAGTCACCAGACCTGGGATTGCAAATATAGATCATCAGAATCACATACATAACCGGAAAAATCACACTCCATTAATTCTACCATGATAGCAAACAGAAACACCATAGGCAAACATCAAAGCTATGATTAGAAGATTCAATCGAACTATATGCATATACTTAAAAAGTAACTAAGAGTAATTATTCAACTGAAATTTCCAAAACCACAGAGAAATTCAATTCAGATTTCGATTATTCACTCCCAAAACCTAACTACTGAGATCAAATACGACAGAACGAGCAAATCTAACACTACAAGTGAAATTTAAAATCAAATCAAATAAAGAACAAAGGAGTCCGAAATTTCAAGGGGAAAAGCGATCACCTGACGATCTCGACATGGTCGATGGCTCCGGAGAAAGCGAAGAAATCGTATATATCCTTCTCGGTGGTTTTGGGAGACAAGCCAGTAACTTCGATCGCGTGTCCACTAGGACTCATAGCTCAGATCCGACGCGAACACAAAAACAAAGATCAAGCCGATCAGCTGAAGGAAATCAATTTTCTAGAGAAGACTAAGAGCGACTCTGTTCCACTCCGAAGCGATAACCCAGTTCCCACGCCACCTGGGTTCGTTTTTTAATGGAAGGTCAGTGTCTGGTGGGACTCTGTGTGTTGCCGAATGACGGTAATGCCCCTAAACTCGGGTTTTGCCATATGGACTCGGGCCTTGATGGTTTTAGAATCTGTTTTTTTTAAACGGGTAAGCGGGGAAGTGCATTACTGTAAACAAGAAACTATACAAGGTAGAGCGTAATTGGTCAGGGTTCCAGATATTTGTCCGGACCGACCGTAGCAAGCCCAACGCTCATGGACCTATAAAGATAGCCTACTTGATATCGTAGATAATAGCTGAGGACATCCTCTTACCGACGTCTCAAAACAGAGAGACATAAAGAAAATAATCCAAAACAGAAAGCAAATTGTTCCAACGACAAGCATAAAAATGTAAAGACGAACAGAGATAATGAGTTGTTGTTGCAGGCTGCCCGAGACCTCCCATCACTGGCTGTCCCGGGTATGTGGATATAGGCCAGCAGCGGCCAAACCCACCCCTGCCGTGTCACGCCCCAAATTCAGTAAACCGAACTCGGGACGCGAACATTTAAAACACAAAACACTTGAAACCTGTTTTGAATAAAAACTCTGATATTTCCATTTAGTTAACAAAAATAATAGTATTTACAATACAAAAACGTCCCAACAAGTGGACAAGGTACAACATCCGTCACTAGACTCAACAAAAGTAAAGACCAGACTCCGCTCCAAGCTCCATGAACTTCAAGAACTAACCTAGTCCGTCCGGTGATCAGTACCTGCAGGAAAAGCAGCTAGGGGTGAGCGTTCGCTCACCTCCACGGATAACAGACTGACTATGGCATAATTAGTAGATAAAGCCAGTAACACTAAAACCAAACTCAACATCGGGACTACAGTCCCCAACTCAAGTACCCAAGTGACCCACAACCCGTTACTTCCCTCAACAGAATCAACACTCGATAAAATAATGTAGACCCGACACAACTATCGAAGACCTCCTCCAAGGACACGACAGAAGGACTACACAACACCAAACAAGATCACAAAGGATCGCACACCAACTGCTCGGTAATCAATCTCAATCAGGTCCAGGATCGACCTATCGCAATTCCTCGACACGAAGTCGGATCAGGCTGTCGACCTATCGCAATTCATCGACACTAAGTCGGATCAGGCTGTCGACCTTTGCAGTTCATCGACACTAAGTCGGATCAGGCTGTCGACCTATCGCAGTTCATCGACACTAAGTCGGATCAGGCTGTCGACCTTTCGAACTCACAACTTCAGGTAACCACAATCACAATCACAGGCAAGTTCAATCACACAGGCACTCAAGGCCACTCAAGACACTTCAATAGTCAAGACTCGGGTTCAACAACCCCACGGGCACTCACTGCCACTCAAGACACACCAACGGTCAAGACTCGGGTTCAACAACCCCACGGGCACTCACGGCCACTCAAGACACACCAACGGTCAAACTCGGGTTCAACGACCCCACGGCACTCACGGCCACCCCAAAACACCAACAGTAAAACACGGGCACTCATGGCCACCCAAGACACCAATTTAAATACACGGGCTCTCATGGCCACCCAAGACATCAACCATCAAACACGGGCTCTCATAGCCACCCAAGACCTAAATTAAACAGTTAACCTCCGGGCATGGTCATATGCCTCCAGTAATTCTAATATCGCTAAGTTCTCTGTTCCTACGACACTACTAAGTGTCACATGTTTTTCTCTTTAACGCTACAATCCCGTATCATGCTTTTCTAATATTTAAATAAATCTACTCAACCCACGACACCCCGATGTCACATGCAATTCTACTATTAACTTTCCCTAATCAGGGCCGAGATCCGGCTACTTTTCCCTACCTCGTATAACACTCCAAAAGCGCTCCACTAAACCTCGATGTAAACCCAGTCACTCGCCGAGCTTCCCTTTGCCTCAGTACGCAGCACGATCTAAAAGAACACAATTTTAAAGCACTTTTAAACTATTACGAAAATCCGAAAATCAATAAACTTAATGCCCAAACGTAACCCCGATAATGTCGATCACTCCCAAACTTCCCAATTTCTCGACATTGTCGATAAAGGACCCGTAAAGGCCCGATTCGCCCGACATGGCGAATCTGCCCGGGTCTTGTAAATTGCCTTCCGGGGCTCCAAAAGCCCCCGTTTTCGTTTCTACGGTCTTAGAATAATTCAAGGAACCCAACGCACTTGACGGAATTGAATTCCGACTTCTAAGTCAATTAATTAAGGTTTAAAGTTTCTAAAACCCGTTAATTACAACTTTTCCAATTTAATTCCAATTTTCGATTCGGTTAAGGATAAATGGTCCGGGGAACGTTTTAAACCACCCGAACATTAAAACCCGAGAAACCGAGCACGTGGGCCCCACCCAAAATACTTGGCCGAGCCCTAGGGTTCAAGGGGGGGGAGGGCTCGGCCACCATGTGGTGGCTGGTACCAGCTCCGGCCAGCCACCCCATGGCCGGCCGGCCACCACCCACGGTGGCCGGAGCTCCTCCCGAGTCTCCGGTCACCGGAAAACGTCCAATAACACCTCCAACCACCTCTAAAACGTCTCCAACAAACCCCAAACTCACTACAACCCTAACCCTTAGTTTTATACAAAACCCTAACTTTCCAAAGTTAACAAAACGAAGATCGGGTTAGGTCTTACCAACGAGGACGACGAGGGGAAGACGATTTCTCTTTGTCTTGAGACGATCCAAAGGTTTGAAACCCTCCAAACCCTAGCTTTCCCTCTCTTCTCTCTTCTTCTTCTTCTCCTTCTCTCTCTAAACACTCTCTTCTTCTTTCTAATTTAAATCAACTAACAACAAACTCTATTTTTTTCTCTTTCAACCCACATGGCCGGCCACCCTATAGTCCCATCTAGTTTCCCCCCAAAACTAACACCACCACAATTAGGACATGTGTCAAGGTGGGTCCCACACCTTTTGGAAAATATCTAGTTGATATTTTCCAATCAGTTTCGCGAAAAACGGACGTTTCGGGCCCCGAACGGGCACTTTTCCCAAGAAATTACGAAACTTGACGGGCTACAAGGAAACGGCTCAAGTAAGACCGCTACGATGACGGCTAAGCTTTTCGGGTCAAAAACGGTCCTCGAATGGACCAAAACGTCGCTCGGTTGACTTTTCCAGCGAAAAGTCAACATTTCCCAAATTGATCAGAAAGTTGCCCTGAGTCCCCTGGAACTCATTTTGGTCGATAACGGGGTCAACTTAAGTCCGGTATGACCCTCGGGGTCAAATTTGGTTAAATTAAGTGTCTGTCTCAAAATTTTTAAATTTTCCCGTTTTTCGCAAGTTTGACTGACGTTGACCAGAAGTGGTTATTACATGCCGGGTCGGTTCATTCCTGCATAGGAGGCCGCCCCGCCTCCTCCTGCTTCATCTGGTCATCCTCGGTCATGTCCGGCTCATAAGCTCCTGGCGTGAGGCCCGGCTGGTCCAAAGACTTCTTCGACCCAGGAGCTCTAGCATACAGTTGCCCGCTCCGCGTCTTCAAGCTTGCCTTCAGAGTCTTCTTCCCGATGGGGCCAGCTTTCCCAAATAGCTGCTTGAGGTCTTTATCCTTCCCTGCCTGTATGCCCAGAACATCTGCAGGACCATCTGGGCCGAGAGGACTCCCAACATAGTGAACGTTAGCCAGGTTGTCAGGCTTTGTAAAACCCGGCGGCCCTCCACATGCTTTCAGAGGCCCTCCATACATAATATTGACCACCTCTTCCGGGACAGTCTTAGACAGGTTGTCAAAATTCGAATGACAGTCTGCAACGGATACTTTGTCCCTCGGGGAGACCTCCCTGGATCTACCAATGGGGTTCAGTAATAGCCCTGTTAGGAGGTCATCGACTTCCGACGGTTCTGTGCGACTAAGTGGATGCCACACCGTCTTCAGCAGACGCTCCACGTCCAGTTGACGCGGTACTTGTATGGAGTTGTCGTACCAGACCTCCTCCCGCCCTATCCCTGGTAATTGAGCCGTAACCCTGCTAAGCGATGTGTCAGCCTCCCGCACCGACGAAAAAAGTCCGGCAACTTCTCGTATTGCAGTTCAATCAGCGAGGAGGTAGTGTTACAAGGAAAGCGAAGACGAAGACGTCTCCGCACCAGCTAGTTTACTTCCATACGGACCCTCATCCACAAAAAATGGTCCTCGCGCCGAACCAAAGGTAAAGGGCCGATATTACCTGAGTGCCCATGGAAGAGGCAATTAGGTCGCGGACCCTCGGTGTCCGGGCACCCCCGGGACGTTCAGAGCTCGGACCCCGATCTCGATATGACCGAAGTCGATATCATTGGCTTTCATGTAGGGCCGGAGGGGTTACAGTAACAACGAGAAGCCTTTGAAGATCCACGGCCCCCGATGGCGGATATTCTCCATAGTCGCCTGTGGAAGCCCGTGACCTCCGGCGACAGGTACTCGATCTAGATGTCATCCACCTTCCACTTTTGCAGCATTAGGGCACATACCGCATTCTGATTATGGGTCTTCCCCCCTGCGACCCGTGCCACTAGCAAATGCTGATATGTGCCATTTTTAACTGCCAGAACTGCCTCAAGCGGGACCACCAGCTCTTCATCTTTGTCCTCCCAATCTGGCGCCGGGGAGATGCGTTCATGTGGCAGTCGTTGTGCGGCCCACCGAAGTTGAGGCATGCACGCTCGGGGGACGGTACTTCGGGTAGGGTATCGGCGACGGGTTGTGGTGAAGGTGCACCAGGTCGGGATGAGCACCACCGACGTCAGCATAAGACCGGCGCAATGACACCAGCGATAGAGGCTTGTAGAGAACGATGGCGCCCGCCTCGGCTGAGCTCGGCTTGTCCTTTAGCGGCGAGGACTCGCTGCCGTAAAGGCCCTGGTGCTCTGCCGATAGACGGACAGATCTATCGACGAGCGGCAGGGAAAAGGTGACATCGGGGAAGAATCCCGGAGGGGATGGCTGTGCAGCGTCGGGGGATTGCGTTTGGAAAGGGTCCATTTCAATGGTGCAGATGCGCCAGCCGAACCAGAGAGGGTTGTGACAGGGAGAGACGAACACCGGCGGCCTGAGAAGTACAACAAGTGAACGGCTGCGACAGTGTTGTTTAGAAATGACGACGGGAGAGGCGGCCCGGTAATGCAGAAGGCAGACCGAGACGAGAGGGGAACATGGGAAGGGATGAGAGATCGACGGCGACCAGCGAGCGGCGATGGCGACGTCGATGGATGGAAATGGAAGCGGAGGAGAGAGAAAACCTAGAAAGGGTATGTTGCACCCGAGAGGGTTTTTAGAGCGTTTGGAAAACAAAAACTCGAATTGTGTAAAGACAATAAAGTGCATCAGAGACTCTCTGACCACTAAGAATAGGGCAAGAACATTTAAGAATGTTCGCTATTCTTTTCACATTAGAACCGTCCTCAACTGTATTGAGGTGACGCCCTATGGGTAAAGACAGAATATGGGTGGTGGGAACGGGGTACTGGAGATCAGGGATCTCGACGGTAATGGTGATGATGGGAGGCAAAGCATCGTCTAGGGACTCCTCCCAAGGCCAATCCCCGATGCTTAGGCAGGGCCTCATCCCCCCCAGCGGGGCTTCTTCCCCGCGTGTGACTGGTCGCCCCAACCAGATGCAAACGTCTTCTTCTTGTGTCCTCCACTAGTTGCTCTTCCCCCAGCCCGGGTCGCCTGAATTTCTACAGCTCTTCTACCGCCCATCCCACCACTCTCCAGGGGTGAGGGATCAGTAGTGGACTCAACAAAGAGCTGGTACCCACAAACCCTCTGCCGAATCTTCGTATGTACAAAAGACGGGATGTGGGGGCTGGACCACCTACGGAGGCCTGACTTTACCGATTGGTGTGTGGCCCAGTCGGTACCACGGGGACTGTGGTTAGCTACCAGGTCCATTGTTATTCCAGGTCCCCTCCCCCGAGGCATTCTAGCAATAGGTATCAGGTCCATTGTCAGCGGGTCTGGGGCATCATCCTCTAGTTCCCCGTCTAAGGTACCTTCTTCTCTACCATATGCCCCTTGGGATTGCGGCCACACTACCAAGACCAAAGAGCCACCTCTCCTAAGGGTAGGGTCGGGAGCAGCCCCATCATGAGGAACCCACACCCTTGACCTCTACCAGATCCAACCACGACGAATAAACTTGGAGAAGGTCTCCACCATACTCCACCGCATCCCACCTCGACCCTGAGACCAGCCCCAAGTTTGAGACTTTACCGACGTGATCGAGACGGCAGCCAAAAGTTCCGTAACGTCTCAAATCATCCCCACCGGAAGGCGAGGGGGTTGAGGTCGCATCGACCTTGACTGAGATGGAGCCCTATATCGGGCGACAGACCATCTAGGCACCAGAACGAGGTCATGGTGCTGGTGGGCTGTGAGGCGCGGGGCAGGGTTCGGCCCACGTGGAGAGGACTTGTGGCTTGTAGTTGAAGTCACCGAGACCCGCCGCCCCCAACTCCGACGGTCCCAACGTCGGTGATAATAAGCACTAGTGGGATTGGGGGCGATCCTCGTAGACCAAAGCACCCCGGTGATACCCTCGATACCTGAACCGACGATACAGAGCCCACCGGCAAAGGAGGCCGGACCGAGATATATTGGAGAGAGGAGGGGGTGGTGGTGTTGATGGGAGGCGCAGACCAGACGGAGGGATATCAAGCGAGGCTGGCGGGAGAGGACGAGGGGGCATGACGATCGGATTAGGAATCGTCGGAACCATAGGAGAGACAGGGATGCGAAGAGGCGTCAAGGGCTGTGGAAAAGTAAGCCACTCCCACCCGTAGTTAAACCCCACACCAGCGTGCTCCGCGAGGTCAACTGGATGAGATAGGCAAACACAGGGAGAGCGAAACCGACAGGCCCAGGCGGCACAACAACATCGACAGACGAGGGCCTTAAGCGGCGAGGTATGCTAAGGCTAGAGTAGGCTCTCAGATCGAGAGAAAAAAAAACTTTTAATCTCATGTTACTAATGTTTTGAAATTTGTTAAGTTATACCGAAAACATATAGTATTTTTTTTATATTCTATTTGGTATAATTTATAATTTGAAACATATATTTATAATGATTTTAGGAAATAAGTACTTTTATTAAACTTTTCTTTCTTCACGTATTTTTGGAGACTTTTACATGAAAACTGTAAGAGGTCGTATGGTCGTACTATAACCAATGTTCTAAAAATCCCGATTGGGCGCCGCCTAGGCTCCCTCCTACGCCTAGCCGACCCGCCTGGCCGCCTAGGTGGTTACAACAATTTTGCGTAGTATACTGACTCAAGTAAAATAATTAGATGGTTATGGTGTTGGTGATATTAGGGGTTGTGCTTCTGAGTTGTTTGGTATTATTTTTTAGGTATTTTAGATATTAGTTACCATTTTTAATATAATGAAATTCATATTTTATTTCTATATATAATAATATATCTATTAATAATATAAAAAATACAAATCCGATTAATCCCCGATTAATCCCCGTCTAGTCCCCGATTAATCCCTGAAGGACCTAGGCGCCCAACTAGCGCCTAACGAATTTAGAACCTTGACTATAACACATGGGTCGTAACTGAAACCAATCTTATATATATATAGGGAGACAATCAGGTGTGAACAACATTTAAGATGTGAACCTGCGAATTGCCTCATAGCCGTCCATCTCGCATGATCTATGATGTGGTTAGAGCGCACAAATTAGAACCCAAATTGGTCCACGCGCGTCATTTTAAGGGTAATTAAGTAATCTAATTACATCATTAATAGCAGCTAATTCAAAGATTGTGCACACGTTTATTAATTTTCGTCTGAGCACGCAAATTAGGACCCAAAATGTTCTTTTTTTTTTCAATCAAGTTTATTAATTTGATCTTTCTCATTTCGTTTCAACTCCGATTTAATTTTTTCTTGCGCCAATAATTTTTTTTCCGAAGATCTATCTATCAAGTAGCATATTGAATATGTTTTGAAGCAAGAAAAGACATGTATAGGCAAAATTATGATATACACACTATCTGTAAACCATATCTATTATATTCTCAAACCCACATCTATTTTATTCTCAAACTATATCCCTCATATTCTCAACTCGTATCACTATATTCTCAACCCACAACATCTATATTCTCAAACCTACATCCCTCATATTCTCAAACCCACATCTCTCATTTTCTCAAATCATATCTCTCATATTCTCAACTCACATCATCATATTCTCAATCCACAACACCTATATTTACAAACCACATTACACTTTTCACACTCATATTCACACATCCACACCCGTATTCAAAAACACATCAAAACATATTCAATACATTGCTTGTTAGAAAGCCCTTGAAAAAAAGAATATTGACGTAAGAAAAAAAATAAATCGGAGTTGAAACGAAGCGAGAATCATTAAATTAGTAAACTTGATTTTAAAAAAAGGATGCATTTTTTGAGCGCGACACTTGGTGCGTTGTGGTTGACTTCGCAGATTCAATATTCTCAACTTCACATCCCTTTTATTCTCAATCCAAGACACCTATATTCTCAAACATACATCCCTCATATTCTCAAACTCACCATATTTTCTTGAAAAAATTTATCAACATAGAGAGGGCTTCAAACCTTTTACTTGATTTAAAATCAAGTAATCAACTTTAAGAAACACCATATTTTCTTGAAAATTTTCCATGCTCAACATTGGCTTCAAAAGTTTTAACACTCTAAGAAGCCATCAATTTTTCTTGAAACTTTCTCTACACATAATTGTTTTTAAAACTTTTACTTGGATGAAACCAACTCATCATTTTTAAGAAATACCAAATTTTCTTGAAAATTTTCCATGCACAGGATTGGCTTCAAAAATTTTAACACTTTAAAAGCCATCAATTTTTCTTGAAAAAATATTTTTTTTTTTGATAAATAATGATTTATTGATAGACTTTGTGATAAGAGAAAATTACAAAGCCTGGGGTAAAAACCCAATAACCTCCAAAGAACAGAAAACAAAAGGAAAATTAATATCTACGAGAAGGTAAAATATAGCTAACAAGAGAAGCCAACCAAGTAGAGAAAGAAACATCCTCCTGAAGATCTCCTGCTAGCCCGCATATACTGAAAGAGTGAAGCTGCAATTTGGAGAAAACAGAGTCCAAACAAGCAACATAATTATGAAACACCACTAAATTAAGATGGATCCAGATGTGCCAGAAACAAAGATAACCAATCTTCACCCAGACAGTCCAAAGGAGTCTTCTCAGGCCTTTCTAAGCAAAGAGCATAGCTACACAATCTCCAGGAATCACCCAATAAACAGACCACCACAAGAAGACTCTTGCCCACAATGACCAAGGAAAAGTGCAATGAATAAACAAGTGAGAGGAATCCTCAAACACCCGAAACGAAAGCAACATAACATGTCCTACAAAGAAATATGAAAACCTCTTTCCTCCAAAAAAGATTTTGTTGGAATGGCATTGTGAACCATCAACCAAATCAGAGAACTATACTTTGGAGGAAGGTTCTTGATCCAAAGGAAACCAGCCCAGGGCTCCAAAACAGGAGAAGAGGAATCCTACAAAAGGTGATAAACTAAAGAAGAGGAGGATGCTTGGTCTGTTATTCGTAATCTACAACTACAAGAATTACAGAAACTAAAAAATGCTGGTAAAGTTGTCGATTCTGGTCTTGGATTGGAAAATGGTGTAGCAGATTGTAATGCTTCAGGTGATGAATTGATTTGTTTGGACACCGAGCCCTCTGATTCTCTCGAGGGCGTTACACACAATTTGTGAATTGTGATGAGGGCCCTTTCATGGAATGTGAGGGGGCTCAATTCCTCTTAGAAACGTAGATGTCTGAGGGATGTGATAATGAAACATAGGCCTATTTTTATTATGCTTCAGGAAGTAAAGGTGGCGGTGGTTGATTATGCGTTTTTAAGAAGTGTGGGTTTACACGGAGGGTGGAGTTTTCATTATATCCCCCCTGTAGGTTCAGCACGTGGGGTGCTCAGTTTGTGGCAAGATAGCATTTTTATTATGGAATCAGTTATACGTGTACATAATGCTTCTATATGGACTGGGTTGTGTGTTTCTGCTAATGTGAGAATGTCTATGATAAATGTTTATGCACCCAATGGTTCTCGGGCTAGAAGAGATTTTTGGGAGGAATTGCAATCGAACTGTGGTATAATTGCTGAGATTAATGTCTGTGCTGGGGATTTTAATGATGTTATGTCTGCAGATGAATGACGTAATTGTTATTCTGCTCAGGCGGATATTAGAGCTTTTCGGGATTTTGTTTCGGGAATGGATCTTCTTGACTTTCCCTTATCAGGATCTCAATTCACTTGGTTTCATTCTGCTGACAAAGTTTCTCGTATTGACAGATTTTTGATCTCTGCAGAATTTTTATCTGTGTTTAGTCCTATGACTCAGGTTGCGTTGCCAAGGTCTTTATCTTATCATAGACCACTACTCCTAAAGGTAGACGAAGCAATGTGGGGAGCCAGACCGATAAAGTTTATGAATGCATGGGTAGACCATCCCAATTTTTTGGAAGCGGTACAATCTTACTGGTCTACTTATGATGATCATGTTTCGGCCAGCTATAGCCTTTTCTTCAAGTTGAGATCCCTGCGACTAGATTTGCAGACTTGGAACAAGGATGTATTTGGCAATGTGGAGGAGAAAGTGAAACTTTTGGTTGCTGAGATTGATGCTTTGGACAAGATTCAGGAAGAGAGAAGCTTGTCAGGTTCTGAGGTGAGCCATCGGTCTTGGCTCCGGGCAGTCTTGATATTAGAACAAAAGATCTTAAACAGAATTTGGCGCCAAAAGGCTCGGATGTCTTGGTTTCGTTGTGGTGATAGATGCACGCGGTTCTTTCATAGAATTGAAATTTTTCGAGCTCACAGGAATCGGTTGTCTAAAATCAGGATTGGAGATCGTGTACTTTCAGAGCCGCCCGAAATACTGAAAGAGGCGGCAGGTCATTTTGAGCAGCGTTTCTGCAACCCCTTGCCGGATCGGGGTACTTTGCCTCCTTTACCTTTTAAGGTGTTATCATATGATCAACGAACTACTATTGAACATCCCTTTTCGATGGTGGAAATTGAAAAGGCTATTAGTGACTGCAGTAGTGAGAAGTCCCCGGGGCCAGATGGGTTCACCTTAAATTTTTTTAAGGTAGCTTGGGAAATTATAAAAGAAGATATGAAACGTTTTTTCGACGTATTCTATCAATCTGGTTCTCTGGGTAAGGGATTGAACTATACTTTTATCACTTTGATTCCCAAGCATGCACAAGCTGAATCTTTTGGAGAGTATAGACCGATTATTCTTATTTCGAGTTCGTACAAGATTTTGGCTAAGGTTTTGGCCAACAGACTGAAGATTGTTATTGGTGATCTGATTAGTGATAATCATAGTGGATTTGTAGCAGGGAGGCAACTGATTGATGAAGTTCTTATTGCCTCAGAAATTATTCAGTATGTGAAGAAATCAAGATTGGAGATAGTGGTTTTGAAACTGGATTTGGAGAAGGCGTATGATTTAGTGCAGTGGGGTTACCTTAAGGAAGTCTTCGTACATATGAATTTTGGCAAAAGATGGAGGAAATGGATTGCTTCTTGTATGCGAGCCCATCTTTCTGTATTGGTTAATGATGTTCCTTCTCGGGATTTTAAAATGGTGAATGGAATTCGTCAAGGCTGCCCGTTATCTCCTTTTTTGTTCTTGATTGTTGCTGAAGGACTCCACCATTATTTAGAGGTTGGCAAAGAGGCTGGGTATTTTCGTGGGGTGAATATTGGCAGCTCCGCTTTCTCTGTTACTCATCTCCAGTTTGCTGACGACACACTGCTTTTCTTTCGTGGCTCTTTGGATGAATTGATATTGTTGAAATCTGACCTCAAAGGTTTCCAGTTGGTTTCAGGTTTAAAGGTGAATTTTGCAAAATCGAAAGCAATTGTAATGAATGCTTCGGTTTTGTCAGCAGAGGAAGTTAGTATAGGAAGTCAGTAGGGTTCTTTGTTGTGATTCTGGGTCGTTTCCTATGACATATTTGGGCTTCCCTCTTGGAGCATCCCCTAAGAGGTTAGCGACATGCGAGCCTGTGATCAGTAAGTACCACTCAGCTTTAGATTTATGGCATGCTAAATACTTATCAATGGCTGGTAGAATTACTTTAATCCAGTCAACATTATCTGGGTTACCTTTGTTTTTTATGTCCTTATTCAAAGCGCCTAAAGGAAGCAATACAGAGAAATTTTTTATGGCGTAATGGAGTGATGGAAGGGTTTTGAATAAGGTGAGATGGAGTTTGGTGTGCCGACCTAAACACTTGGGAGGACTCGGCCTACGTAGGTTGGAGACTATGAATTTGGATTTGTTAGCTAAATGGTGGTGGCGGTTTGCAACTACCAAATTTTCTATGTGGAAGGTATTAATTTGTTTGAGGATGGGTTGGGAAGTGACTGAGTGGGATTTGACTCGTTTAGATAATTCCGGAAATTGTTATCTGTTTAGTCACATTATGGACCTTGCTACTGATCCTCTCTTTTCTAGCTTGTTTGGCAATCAGGGACTTTCATGGAACCTGGGAAGAGGAGTGTACATTTCATTTTGGGATGACGTTTAGGTTGGAGATGTTACTTTGAGGGATCGGTTCCCGTTATCTTATATGAGGGCAACTAACAAGGGGGGAGTTGTTGCTGATTATTGGAGTGGACAGGGGTGGTCGGTCTCCTTTCGTCATACCCGTGGGCGCATGGAAAGAGATGAGGTGTCAGCCTTATTTGAGTGCATAGAGGATTGTGTTCTTTCGCCTGATCATGATGACGTATTATTATGGAGAAAATCCTCATCTGGATTTACAGTTTCTGAAGCCTATTCGTTGTTGATGGGGGAGGATTTGGTTGAGCCAAAGCCTTGGGCTAGAGTTTTATGGGTGGCAGGTATACCACCTAAACACAATGTAATCATTTGGTTAGCGGTTCAGAATGCATTACCTACGTCTGTTTTCTTGGAGGAGAGGGGTATGTATTTTACTCTTAACCAGATGTTCTGTCCATTATGCAAGTCTTTTATGGAGACTACTGATCATATTCTTATGCATTGTTCTGTTGCATGGTGGATATGGGGTAGAGTTTTTGACTGGTGGGGCTTGGTTTGGGTTATGCCCTGGACTATGGCGGAGTTGGTGGTAATGTGGAGAAGTGTGGGTTCACATCGTTTTTGGAAGGTGTGGATTCGGGTCTGCTATGTGACTATTTGGCATCTTTGGTTATTGAGGAATGCAACGGTTTTTAATCAGGTGATGGAATCGGGGGATGTACTTTTTGGAAAGATTCGGAATCACTCGTACGTTATTATGTGGCAATCTTAGTCTATGAGATCTGGTTTCTCATTTGTGGATTGGTTTAGGAGGCCGGGTTGGTGTATTCGGCCGAGGAGGGTTGGGTTGGCTCTTTAGTGGCTATTTTTGTGTTTATGTTTGGCCATTATGTTTTGGTTTTGTTTTTTCAGGGGTTCAGGAGTTCTCAACTCCTCTCAGGTTTCGCCTGTTTCCCACTGAGGTCCGATGTGTGCTCATCCGGGGGGACGTTAAGGGTCGTTCTAATTTTAGAGTGGAGGGGCACGGATTACTTAGTCTCTTTGAGACCATAGGATTCACCTGTCTACCCTGAGGCATTGTTCATTGGTCTCGGTGGGACGCCTGTTTGGTGATTGGGGCTTCTTTACCTCCTGTTTTTTGTTTTTCCGGGCATTAGCCCTTAGCTCATTGTATGAGTTACTTGGTTATCGTTGTTCTCATTTCTCCTTTCCTTCTTGGAATGTGGTTTTTACTTAATAAAATTTTCGAGCTTATCAAAAAAAAAAAAAGGAGAAACCCCGCTCCCGTTGAGACCAAGAAAGCCTATCAGGTGAACCAGGACTGACAAACACAGTGGCTAGAAGAGCCATGAGAGCCTCTAATTCCTCATGTTCCTGTACAAACAAGAAAGGGCGGCGATACTCAAAATTCCACATACCATTAGACCAAAACTCGGATACAAGAGCCCATTTGGTGTCCCAAATAGTGTAAAGCCGAGGAAATCGAAAACGGAGAGCCGAGTTTTCAATCCAAACATCTTTCCAAAAGCGAATCCGATCTCCTTCGCCAAGATACCAATATAGACTCTGATCCCCAAAGATGCTCTAAAACTCGGATCATCTGCTAAAGATAGAACATGCTTGAAAAAAAAGGAAGATCCAAGCCTATAAAGAGGTGTGAGGTACCATTCAGAAAGGCGCCAACCATATATAGCACACAAAACTCGCTTCCATAGAGAGTCCTTATCGGAGGCAAAAAGCCAAAAACACTTGGCCAATGGGGTCCTATTAACATTCTCCAAGCCTCGAGTACCCAAACCACCCTCACATTTGGGTTTGAAAATAGTGGACCATTGAACCTTGCATAAAACTCGAGAGTGAGCCCGATTATGCCATAAAAACGCCTCCTCCAAGCCTCAAGTTCGGCCAAAACCCCTTTAGGTGCCCTAAAAAGAGTCATAAAGAATACAGGCAAAATAGACAAGGTTGATTTAATCAACACCAACCTACCAGGAAAAGAAAGGTCCTTAGCCTTCTAAAGAGCCAGAGAAGCTTTGAACTTCTGTATTATAGGTTGCCAAAAAGAAGCTCGGCGAGGATTAGCTCCAAGCATGAAACCAAGATACTTGATGGCAAAGAACCCACAGAGCAATCCAAGGAAGAAGTAACAATTTCTGGAGATAAAGATCTCTGATTAAGGAGAATAGCAATGGATTTCTCAAAGTTAATCTTGAGTCCAGAGCAAGCCTGAAAACCAATCACAGAATGCTTGAGCATTTGCAGGCCTTCAACTAAACCCTTTAAAAAGATTAAAGTGTCGTCTGCAAACTACAAATGGGAGATGACAGGGTCTTCATCCCCCACTTGCACCCCTGAGAACTCTCCAAAACGAATACTATTCTCCAAAACCTGCTGAAGACCTTCAGCTACTATAAGAAAAAGAAAAGGCGAAAGAGGGCAACCTTGACGTAATCCATTCTGAATAGCAAAGTCATGACTAGGAGAGTCATTAATAAGACCAGCAATATGAGCCTGAAAACATGAACTCATCCAAAAGCGCCATTTGGAGGGAAAGTTCATCTTAGACATCACGTCATCCAAATAGGACCATTCACTTTGTCAAAGGCCTTCTAAATATCAAGTTTCAGAATCACCACTTCCTCCCTTGATTTTTTTTAACCAAATCAATGACCTCAGAGGCTATGAGAACTCCATCTACAAGCTGCCTACCAGCAACAAAACCTGATTGAGCATCACTAATAACATCATTTAAGACCTAACGAAGGCGATTTGCCAAGACCTTAGAAAGAATCATATAAAGAGATGAGATCAAGCTAATTGGCCGATAATCATTGAAGCTCGCTGACAAGTTTGTCTTTGGGATGAGAGTTAGAAAGGTTGAATTAATACCCTTTCCAATCTTCCCTGAGACATAGAACTCCGAAAAGAAACGGAGAATATCCTCCTTCAAAGTATCCCAACAAGTCTTTTAAAATAAAAGAGAGAACCCGTCCGGCCCGGGTGACTTATCATCGCCACAGTCACGAATTGCAGTTGTGATTTCATTTATTGAGAATGGTTCGATCAATAGAGAAGCATGGAAGGAGGAGAGACGAGAAAAAGGCAAGTGTTGCAGAGGTAACAAAGTACCCTCGGGCCTGGAGAACCGTTGCTTAAAATGTTCAGCAGCCTACAACTTAATTGCCTCCAGATCAAAAAATACAACCTCTCCAACCTGCACCTGAACCAACCGGTTTCTGGCAGCTTGTAAGTTCGCAATCCGGTGATCAAATCTCGAGCAAACATCACCCTGCTTGTTCCATTTCATTCGAGCCTTTTGGCTCCAGATATAGGCCAAAGAACGTTGTTTGCGAATTAAAGTCACACGCAACAAAGAACGTTCTATAGATTCAGCATCATGGAGATCTCGATCTTCCAACGTTCCATCCAACTTATCAATCTCAACAACCAGGTGATCAATCTCCCTATCAGTCCGCCCAAAAACCTCAAGATTCCACCTCTGAAGATCAATTCTCAGCTTCTTAAACTTGTACCAAAGACAGTAGGCAGCTGAACTTTGACAAGAATAAGAATTCCATAGAGCCTGCACATCGGATTTAAAGAATTTATGCTCTGTCCAAGCATTGATAAAACGAGATGGCGTTGGACCCAAATTTGTTGTGACTGAATTCAGCATAATAGGGCGATGCTCCGCTAATGAGCGCGAAAGGCTTTGCAGCACAATTAAATCAAAACTGGCAATCACCTGAGGAGAAACAAGGAAATGATTCAAGTGTGAAGCCTTGGAACCTCCACCATACCAGGTGTAACTCGCTCCCACTAGATTCAGATCGATCACACCCATATCCTATAGAAAATTCTCAAAAATAGAGCAGTCTGAGTTACTGGTTGAGCAATTACGTCTCTCCTCTTCATTCAAAACCGAGTTAAAGTCACCCCCTAATATCAAAATATCACAGAGGAGGGGACGCTAAAAAACGATCAATTCCCAAAGAGCACGTCGACCAGCCAAAGAATAAGGTCCATAAATATTAACAATGGATAGATTCAGAGAAGATGGGAGAAACGTACCCGACCAAACCAACGCATTGCCAATGGGTTTGGAAGAAACCAAAGAGAAAAATGACTCTTTCCAGGCAGAGATGTAGGGATGGCAACGGGGCGGGTTCGGGGCGGGGACCCCGCGCCGCTTCCTCGCGCCCCGCCCGCACCCCGCATTGACCACGCGGGGAACGGGGATTCCCCGCCCCATTTTCTCCCCCCAAAAAATACAAATTTTTATATCACACAATTCTTAATCCATAATTTTAGACAACACGCATATAAAACAAACATCACACGACTTCCGTGTCTCATAATGTGCATATTCGAACTAAGTCTTCTATCTTTTAGATATAAAATATAAATAAGCAAAAATTACCGTTTGACTCCTCTCAAATTCCACGAGAGGAGCCTCATGGTTCAGGCAGGTTGAGGTGAAGAGGATTGGAGGAGAAGTAAAGTACCTCCACCCGAATCCAATGCCGGATCAGAAAAATTAGCCTCCTCTAAACGAAGCTTTCCTGAGATTTCATCATCAAGATTTTCGAACTGCTCCCTAACATCGTATCCCTTCTCCAAAGCTTTATGCCCTACTTTCTTAACATAAGCCCAAGCATCATCCTTGCGTTTCCTTAGACTGACCACGAGGGTTTCTTTGAAGGCCCAGAAACCCTGAAAACACGTTTCGTAGCTCGAGAACATCCAGAAACGGGAGGCGATGAAGTTGCTTGCGGCTCACTCAAAGAAAGGACATGCGAGGGGATGGGCTCCTTCGCGATTTGGATTGTGGAGAGGCCCAAAGAGGACTCCGGAATACGGGGGGGGGGGGGGGGGGAGAAGGAGTTCCCAAAAAGGGGTCCTCAAAATCTGCAAAGCCTTGAAGGGATAAGGGAGATCTATTGATCCCTCGAAGATCGCCATTCGAATTCAAATTTGAATTATTAAACCGAACCGGACTAGTTGAGAATTCAGGCGAGTTGGGAGTCGCCAGAGAGTCACTCTCCGATGAAGCAGGAGAGGAGGAAGAAGCCGGAATCGAACGGGGCACTGCATCAACCGAAATCGGATCAATCCACATCGGTGAATTAACTCCTTCCAGGCGCAAGGACAGCTGCTTGGGTGAGAGGCGATCTGAACTGTGGAAGAGGAAGAATAATTTCTCAAAATCAGCTCTGATGATTTGCAAGACCGCGCCCAAAGCAGCTCCAATGGCCTCGAAAGTATCAGAGGTCCATTCATGAAAGGGAAGGCCTGAAACCGAGCACCATTGAAAGAGACCAGGCTTTATAAAAAGGCTACCAGAGGAACAAACCACATCAAACCAAGGTGACAATGCAGTCTAATCATCACCCTCATCAGAAGAAGAGACCATAAATACTCTGTTCCTAAAATTCTTGATACTGTAACGGTTCAAACCAACTTTTACAAGCTCATCGCTGATGGAGGTAAGAGAGGATGAGGAGTGGGAGATACCAATAACACTACTCAGGGCCTGCGATTTCATAGAGTCATCAGTAGCACCTTCAATCGTCTTATCAAAGGAAGAAGGAGCCGCAACAGTGGGGGAGAGGGGCTTCCAAGACGATTTATAGGTCCTTCCTGAGTCCTTCAACCAAGCATGAACTACCAGTAGACTCTTACCCGAAAAGCATTTCCCGTTCAAAGCATCAATCATCTTCTGAGAGTGTTCAGGAGTGGTGTGAATGAAACCAAAAGGGCGACCCGAGGAAGTGGATTGTTTACTCAGAAAAATCCCAGAAACAACACCAAACTCAGAGAAGAGTCGATATAACCAAGGTTCCTTGACAGAGGAAGGAAAATTGCAGACAAATAACTTGCAGGGATCAACGTCCTTAGAGGATTTAGGGGACAAAGCTTTGCGATCTGAGTGTGCAGAATTGGAGGGATTTGAATGTGCTGAATCAGAGATAACCGGCGGAACCTGAGATTTATCAAATTTGCAGATCAGAGAAGCCACCGAGCGAGTCGGAGTGGCCAAAGATTTGCCGAAGACAGTCGGGTCTGCAGATGAAACTCCTGAGGTAGACATAGGCCATCGATTAGGAATGTCCATGGCCTGCCTCGAAACAGATCCCTCTTTCTTAGAACCAACAATCCACAGAAGAAAAGAGATGGTATTCGAATTCAGAATCATTCAACTCCGATAAAAAAACCAGGGACTGAGCATCGCGAAAAATTATTCAGCATAGAGTTGGTTTCATAACTTAATCAGTGCATCATGCATCCATGTTAACTTTTATGCATGCATTTGAAAAGCAATAATCTCTGTATATCAAAGACGTTATCCATTGATGGTTGCATGTACTCCAAAGATGATCAGAACTAACATCGATTAAAGCCTTAACATTAAAACCTACATCCCTCATATTCTCAAACATTCATCCATTTTATTTTCAAACCCACATCCCTCATCTTCTCAAACCATACTCATCATATTCTCAACTCACATCACCTATATTCTCAAACTCACATCCCTCATATTCTCAAACTTATTTCCCTTTTATTCTCAAACCATATCTCTCATATTCTCAACTCGCATCACCATATTCTCAACCCACAACACCTATATTCTTAAACCTACTTCCCTCGCATTTTCAAACTCACATCTCTTTTATTCTCAAACCATATCTCTCATATTCTCAACTCCCATCACAATATTCTCAATCCACAACACCCATATTTGCAAACCACATCACAACTTTTTGCACACATATCCACACATCCACACCCCGTCTCCAAAAACACATCAAAACATATTCAATACACTACTTGTTAGAAATCTCTTGAAAAAAAGGAGAATATTGACGCAATAAAAAATTAAATCGGAGTTGAAACGAAATGGGAAAAATCAAATTAGTAATCTTGATTTAAAAAAAAGGCATATTATGAGCAAAATGTCATCTCTACCCTCCAAAGACCATAGTTTACGTGAACACAATCCCCACGCGCTGTTATTTACCAAGCGTGCCATTGATGATGTGTTCTCATCTCAACCATTTTGAGTCTCCCATCTAACGACCAACAGTAGTTCGCACGTCCACACCAGATCTAATGGTTCACACCTGATTGGGACCTTATATATATATATATATATATATATATATATATATATATATATAGGGGAGGTTTCAGGTATGAACCAATCTTTAAATACGAATTAATCCCAACTTTGGAATCGCATAATGCCCAAGGGCTGCGATTTTGCAAGGCTGATTTTTTTTCACCAAGTTTCTTATTTTGATTTTTCCCGTTTTTTTCAACTCCGATTTAATTTTTTCTTGCGCCAAAAACTTTCTTTTTTCAAGATCTATCTATCAAGTAGCATATTGAATATGTTTTGAAGCGAAAAAAGACATATACAAGAAAAAATACAAATTGTTAACTGTGCATTAATGTATGTGTTTGCAACTGCATTTGTATGAATAAGCTAATCTTAATGTATGATTAGCTTATTCATACAAATATTAATGCAGTTGAAAACACGTACATTAATGCACGGTTAACAATTTGTTTTTTTTGCTTGTACATGTCTTTTCTTGCTTCAAAACTTATTCAATATGCTACTTGATAGATAGATCATGAAAAAAAAAAGTTTTTGGCGCAAGAAAAAAATTAAATCGGAGTTGAAACGAAACGGGAAAAATCAAAATAAGAAACTTGGTGAAAAAAAAATTCATCCTTGCCTTATGCGACTACATGCGATTCCAAGGCCAAGATGGATTCGTATTTCACAAAAAATTGGTATGGTAAATCTGAATATTATCCTATATATATATATATATATATATATTGGGGCATTTTCAAGTGTTATCAGCACTTATGTTGTTACTTGTTACACAAATCTAGACCATTGAAATTTAAAATCTAATGGCCATAGATTTTCAACCTTAATTATCCACAAATTAAATACAAATATTAGTAAAAGGGTAGTTTTGTAATTCAATATCGTTTAAATAATTACTACAACATAATTATTTTTAATTACCTTAATCTGATTTTTTTTTAAATTTTACTTTTAGAAAATATATATATTTAAAAAAATTATATTTTTAAAATTTCAATTTTCGATCGTTACACAATTTTCGTCAAATTACATAATAACATGTACAATATTACATAAATTTATATAAGATGTTACAATTTTTAAATCGAATATTTCAAAATTCTTGAATAAATCAAATGTTACATAATTATACATGAAATGTTACATAATTCTACATTTAAAGTTACCGAAATCAACATTTCAAATTACAGAATTTGACATGTTACGTAAATAATGTTTACATAAAAATACATTATATGTTACAGAAAATTACACTGTGTGTTACAGATTGCCACACTAATGTTACATAACTATTATATTACAGAAGTCTACCTAGAGAGTTACAAAATCTAAATTGATGTTATATAAAAAATGGATTACAAAAAATATAAACTCCGTGTTACAAAATACTACACTAAAATGTTGCAAACAAAAAATCACTAAAAATTATAAACAAAACAACTCAGTCAAATCCACCTGCAAAACTCAACCATATCTAGAATTTTCCACAATTGTTCGATAAAACTAGCAACATTTGATAACGTATAAAACTATCTAGATTTGATATAAAAAATGGATTATGAGCCTGCACATATATGGTGTTCATGGCCGATGAATTCGAAGGAGAGTAGCTGCACGAGCTCGCTGGAGCACGTGATAGAATGAGAGGAGAACGTCCGTATAAGAGTGAAGGCTTCAGATCCGTGATCTCCCCGCTGTTGGTGAAGCCGGGAACAAAGCCTCCATGGTGGAGACGAAAGACGACCCCAGGGAGCGTCGAGGAGGCACGGTCATCTTCCGATCTAGTCTGTGGCGAGGGCTGAATTGCGGCGGCAGCTCGAGGAGGATTTGGACAAAGCTCGACACCTCTGGTCCGGCGATGCTCGGCGGTTCTGCCATGCATGTTCACCGGTCGCCACGCGAGCTCGGTTGCAGATTTGCAACCTCTCTGCCGCCGTAGCACTCGGCTAGAGCTTTTAGGTGAGAGATGTGGCTGGGGCGGTTGTTCTCAGCACGGATCGACGAAGACGAAGGGCAGATCGGGCTGGTGTCATAGGCGTAGAGCTACACGGCGGCGAGTCTCGGCTTGCATATCCAAAGGCGGCAGCAACACGTGTGATGAGAGGTACGGGGAGAGTGAGATGGGTGGCGACTGTGGTGTCGTCTTTCTCCGGCAGGCGAGCAGCTCCGGGGTGCCAAGTTCGGGAGCGACGATGCGAAATATAGTGGGGGAGGCGTAATAATGAAAAGAAAGGAAGGTAGGGTTTTGGTGAAAATGAAACGTGTAATTATATCTATGCCCTCAGTTCATGTAAAATTACAAAACAAAAAACAAAGTTTATGTTATTTACGATTGTATGCCATCAGATTTATAGCCATTGGATTAATTAGATCAATGGTCAAAATTAAGGTAACAATTAATAAATTAAGAAAGTAGTAACACTTGAAAGCATACCTATATAGGGTATATATATATAAAATAAAAACTACAAACTAAATCTGGACCATTGATTTAATAGATCTGACAGCCCACAAAATTCGGGGGGGGGGGGGGGGGTCAAGGTTTGATTATAAATTAAATACAAAGATATGAATTAATGATATTGTCATTAAGGATTTTTGTTTAAATCTAGGTCTTTTATTTTCATTATCCAAGGGCCTATATTGGGTTGTAGTTTGTACGAAAAATGATGGTTTGTACTTGAAAGTTATCCTACATATCTATATATACTTGGTTTTGGGTACAAACTACATATTATACTGTAAAATTTGAATTAATCTGGGCCTTTGGATCGTTAACATGAAAGAATTGAATTATAAATAAATATATTAATGACATGACTTGTAAATATGTAGAACTTTGAATTTATTTTATAAATTTTTTTGATCGGCAAAGCACATTGAAATTAAAAACCTCTTTCAAGAAGAAAGATGAGGTACAAAGTCAATTACAATAAGGATAGCTACTAAATCCCTCTAAAGATAGACTTAGCTTGAACTCCTAGTAACTCAAGAAATCTTTTTGCAAGGAACCAAAGACCACAAAAAACCACCCAAGCAAGAAGTAACAAAATTACCCATAACCCTTTTGAAATACTGAAGCAACCTAATCGAATTTCCCCAAAAGCACAAAACAGCCACTAGTTTGATACAACTCTCCAAATCTGCAGAAACCCAACAAGCTATTTACACTGCAACCAACCAGATCTTAAATGATTTTCCTTTTGTTAACACAACATCCTATTCACAAGAAGACCCAAGAAAGGCTTGAACCGAATTTTCTGCCATCCCAAATGCAGAATGCACCCCAATCCCAGAAATAGTCAATGGACCTGACTACCCAATCTTCTGAAGCAGTCCTTATGGAAGCTTCTAGTATCCAAGAAAATCTGTCTTCCTAATTTGCAGATTGCACTCCATATCTTTGAGAAATTAAAGTCAGTAGATCACCTCTGAGAAGATCCTGATTTGATGCCAGATCTAAGGAACCCAGGGAGACTCCAAGGACCAACCTGAATTTCAAAAGTATACTGAGGACAAAATCCAACAGAAGCTCCTTCCTAGAAGACCTGTTAAGAAGCATAAAACAAGCCAGGTAGGGACAAAGCAAAACAACACTCAAAACCCAAAGCAAAAACTACCCACACACTCCAAAGGGCAAGAAAAACACCACCCACAAACAAGTAACCAGAGAGAAACAAGAAGAGAGAAAAACATGAGAACCTTACCAAACTCACACAGTACCAATACCCACCCCAAACCCCACCCAACCCTTAACCCAAACAGATAAGAAAACCGTCAAGAAGCCCACCATTTCAAATTAAAATTTCTTGCATCCCATGCAAACCCAACCTACAGAAATAATTGTCCCTCCCTTGTGCCTTGCACCTCAAGAAACCAAAGAACCAATAACTAAAACCAGCAGATATAATTGACTCTCCCAGGATCCATTTTCCATAAGAAACCAAAGACTAACAAGCAATACAAGAAGATATAACTGACTCTCCAGGAGCCTTGCAACTCAAGTAACCAAAGATCCAACTCTTCTATTTATTAAACAAGACCCGGGGAAGGACATCCAGGCAGCAAAGGAGAAGAACAATCCTCCTTCTTATATTTGGCTCATTCCCAACTGAACAATTGATTTTGAATTTTGTTGAAAATATCTTCAGCTGATATCAAGTCATTCTCAAACACCACATCATTTCTCGCAAACCAGATTTGCCAACACCCTATTTCAGCTATATTTCAACAATAAGGTTTGCAAATTGTAGGAACTAAATCAGCCCAAGTAGTGAAGAACAACTTGGGATTTTTTGGTATAGAAGTTGTAATTCCCCACCATTTGAAAATGAGTGTCCAAACGGACCAAGCTCTATCACAATGCAGTAGAGTGTGAGGAGCATCCTCAATATCTTTGTTACATATAGAGCAGGTAATCCCATGTAAAGAGAGCTGCACCCCCTTGAGTCTAAGAAACTTTTAGTAGGTAAAGCTTCAAGACAAGCTAACCAACAGAAAGCAGTTAATTTTAGGGGAATACCAGGGATTCAAAGGGCTTTTGTCCAAGTGGCATTAATAGAGGGAGCTGATACATGATTGTCAATGACAGCATAGAGTTTTTTGACTGAAAATCCCTTTGAATTAGCACTCCAGACTAGCAGATCTTCTAATTCAGATAGATATATATTATTTAGGATTTGTTGTTGGAGGTTCCAATCTGATTCAGCCCTTCCTCTAGGACTAGATCTGAAATTTAAAACCCATGCATCCAGAGCACCTGCCTCAGCAACCATCATCTTCTTTGTATTAGAAAGTAGGTACAACCTGGGAAAAAGGACTTTTAATGAAACCTCACCCCACCATATATCTATCTAGAAATGAATCCTTTCCCCATTACCAAGATTCCAAGAAAGACCTTTGATTCAAAAAATATCAACAAAAGCAGGATCTGCATTTAGTGCTAGAATATGACTCATGGAACTAGAAGTTCTGATTTCTGGACCAAACTTACTGCAAATCACCTTCTTCCAAAGAGAGTTTATATCTAGAGCAAATCTCCACCACCATTTGGATAGAAGTGCAACATTTACCTTTTCTAAATTCTTAATACCAAGACCTCCCTCCTTTTTAAATTTACACACTTGACCCCATCTGACTTTGCAAAAGCTCTAGCAGTAGAACAACCATGACACATAAATCTCCTTTGCCAAGAGACCATAGCTTTGATCACTCCCTTTGGGGCTTTAATTATTGAGAAGTAATACAAGTGGAGAGCACTGAAGGTTGATTTTATAAGAGTGATCCCCCCCTCCCCCCCAAGGATAATAGCTTGGCTTGCCAAAGTCCCAGAGCTACTTTAAACTTGTTCACAATTGGATTCCAAGTAGAGATCCTTTTGAGATTTGCTCCTAGTGGGAAGCCAAGATAAGTTAGTGGCAAACCCCGCAGGGCAATCAAGAATCTCCAATATTGCACTTGCTTCAAACTCTTCCACATTTAGGCATATTGCTGCAGATTTATCATAATTCACTGAAAGACCAACTGAGATATTAAACATATAGAGAGCAAACTTGAGACACAAGGCACTAGATTCAGTTGCTTCAATAAAGAAAATGGAATCATCTGCAAACTGTAGAAGGGAAATAATAGGACCAATATGATTAAATTGTACTCCTTTAAGAAGACCTTGATTCAAACTTGCTTTGATGATCTGGTTTACTCCTTCAGCAACAATAACAAATAGTAGGGGTGATAGAGCACAACCCTGTTTGAGGCCTCTTGACATCTGAAAATCTAGACTAGGAGAGCCATTTATCTGCACAGAAACATTAGCCCTTAGTCAAGAGATAATCCAGAGCTTCCATAAATTTCCAAATCCCATTTTTGTGAGAATCTGCATGATATACTTTCAACTAACTTTATCAAAGGCCTTCTCAAAATCATCCTTGAAGATGATTGATTTTAATTTTGAGAATTTTATAAATTCCACAATCTCAGAAGCTATTAATATTCCATCAATAATTTGTCTACCAGGAATAAAACCTGATTGCTCCTCACCCACCAGAGAACTGATTACTTTCTTTAACCTTAATGAGAGCAATTTTGATAAAATTTTGTAGGGCCCTCCCATTAAGCTAATAGGTCTATAGTCTTCAAAAGATAAAGGCACAACATTCTTAGGTATTAGGGTGATAAATGAAGAGTTAATACCTTTACTGATGGTTTGTATAATTGCTTGACTATTCTCATTAATCAACTGAGTATAAATACAAGTGTAATGCTGATTTGAATATCAGATATACAAAGATCAAGCTAATACAAAATACAAAAGTGAACTTATCTTATCTAATACACCCCCTTAGTCTGAACGGGAGGAGGCATGACGTTCAGACTGGACCTGAAATCAGTGAACTAGACTTGCGGGAGTCCCTTTGTAAATATATCAGCAACTTGGGACCGAGAAGGCACATGGAGAACTCGAACATGTCCTTTTGCAACTTTTTCCCAGACGAAATGAATATCGAGCTTAATGTGCTTTATGCGTTGATGTTGAAATGGTTTACCGACTAAATAAATGGCGCTAACGTTGTCATAGTAGACCAATGTGGCCCGAGACAAGGGACAATGAAGCTCCAATAGAAGATTTTGAAGCCAGCAAGATTCAGAAACAGCATTTACAACGCCTCGGTATTCGGCCTCAGTACTGGAGCGGGATATGGTTGGCTGACGCTTGGAGGACCACGAAAGGAGATTATCGCCCCAAAAACGCAATAGCCAAACGTAGATCGGCGAGTGTCAGGACAGCCGGCCCTATCAGCATCAGTGTAAGAAACCAGCTCCGAAGTCTTGGAGGAGTATAAGTGAAGTCGAAAATGAAGAGTCCCTTGTAGGTAACATACAATCCGCTTTATAGCAGCCATATGTGAATCACGAGGGTCGTGCATACGAAGGCACACCTGCTGATTAGCTTATGATATGTTTGGCCTGGTGAATGTGAGATGTTGTAGAGCACCGGTGAGACTACGATACAAAGTCGGATTAGAGAGTGGAGAACCGGACGAACTACTCACTTTGGCATTCGTATCCACTGGCGTAGCTGATGGAGAGCAGGAACTCATGCCAGCTCGATGTATAATCTACTCAGCGTACTAAGAAAAAAGACAAGGGACCAAGGTCTTTCATAGCTAATTCCGAGATCAGGGAGGCCATAAGAGATATCCGAAGATCATGACTCGAGGTAGTCAGAATAATATCGTCCAAATATAAGAGAAGAAATGAAATATCAGAACCACGTCGATATATAAACAAAGAGTGATCAGATTTGTTGTGAGAAAACCCAATAGTGGAGACGAAATCAGTAAATTGCTGATACCAGGCCAGAGGAGCTTGCTTGAGACCATAAAGTGAACGTTTCAGCAAGCAGACATGGTCGGGATAAGTCGTGCTCCGGAATCCCATAGGCTAATGCATGTAGACTGTCTCACTGAGATTCCCACGGAGAAAAGCGTTCTTGACGTCCAATTGATGGATGGGCCAAGATCGAGATATTGCAAGACTGAGAACCGTCCGAATAGTTGCAGGCTTGACAACTGGAATAAATGTTTCATCACAGTCAATGCCAACCTGCTAGGAGCGTCCGTCACCTTCAAGACAAGCTTTATAGCGCTCAGAAGAACCATCAGAACACCGTTTATGACGAAAAACCCACATAGACTGTATCACATTAGTATTAGTACGACGAGGAACTAATTCCCATGTCTTATTTTTATTTAAAGCATTATACTCGTCAAACATTGCTAGTTTCCAATGTGGATCGACAAAGCGAGGGATGGATTTTTCGGGATAGGTGATGGGCCAGAGCTCGTCCGAGAGACGACAGATAAGGCCGCGTAGATACGCGAGCGGTTGAAGACCGCACAAAGTCGGCAGAAGAGCTACGCAGACAGACGGCGCCGACCTCTTGAGTTCGCAGTCGGTGACCACGTGTTCCTGAAGGTCAGCCCGAGGAAGGGACTGGTACGGTTCAGCCGCGGTGAAGGCAAGTTAGCCCCGCGGTACATCGGCCCTTTCGAGATCTTGAGCAGAGTGGGAGCAGTGGCCTATCGTCTGGCGTTACCACTACAACTTGGGAGAGTTCATAACGTCTTCCACGTGTCCCAGTTGCGGCAGTACAATGCGGACCCCTCCCACGTCATTGAGTGAGCAGATATCGAGGTGGCTGACGATGTGTCTTATGAGGAGCAGCCGGTTCGAATCATGGACACACGGGAGCAGGTCCTGCGTGGCAAGGTTATCCGCCTAGTACGGGTGCAATGGAGGCACCATGAGGCTGAGTCGACTTAGGAACGCGAGGACGAGGTTCGCGCGAAGTACCCCCATCTGTTCGACTCCTGAGATACGTCTGTTTTAAATTTCACGGACGAAATTCCTTTAAGGGGTAGATTGTAAGAACCACTCCCGGTCAACGCCAGTCAAATCGGCGATAAGCAGGAAAATTTAAAATTTTTGGACAGACAACTAGATGAACCTAAATTTGACCCCGAGGGTCATACCGGACTTAAGTTGACCCCGATATCGACCAAAGTGAGTTCTGGGGGACTCAGGGCAACTTTATGACCAATTTGGGGAAGGTTGACTTTTTGCTGGAAAAGTCAACCGAGCGATGTTTTAGTACGTTCGAGACCCGTTTGGATCCAAAAAGCTTAGCCGTCGTTACAGCGGTCTTTGTTGAGCCGTTTCCTTGTAGCCTGTGAAGTTTCATAATTTCTTGGAAAATGTGCCCGTTCGGGGCTCGAAACAGCCGAATTTCGCAAATCTGACTGAAAAATATCTAGAAAATATTTTCCAAAAGTGGTGGGACCCACTTGCCACATGTCAAATATGTGGTGGTGTTAGGTGATTTTGGAACCAAACAAAGGCAAGACCACACATAGTGGTCGGCCACACTTGGAAAAAAAGGAGTTTTAGAGAGAGAAGAAGAGAGAAGAAGGAGAGAAAAAGAGAAGAAGCTTTTAGGGTTTTGTTATTTCCCGACAATCCAACCGACGGATCGTCTCAACGATAGAAGAATCGAGACCCCGTCATCATTCCCTACGGTCGACAAGTTGAGCAGCCTGTACATTCAGGAGATAGCGCGTCTCCATGGAGTCCTTGTGTCGATAGTTTCTGACAGGGATTCTCGTTTCACGTCCAGGTTTTGGCCGAGTTTGCAGACCGCGTTGGGGACCGAGGTTCTACTCAGTACAACACACCATCCCCGGACAGACGGCCAGTCCGAGCGTACGATTCAGATTTTGGAGGACATGCTGCGGCATATGTGCTAGACTTTAGGAGGTCGTGGGAAACCCACCTACCGTTAGCCGAGTTCGCCTACAACAACAGCTTCCAGGCCAATATCGGGATGGCACCGTTCGAAGCGTTGTATGGTAGGCCGTGTCGATCGCCAGTGTTGTGGGCAGAGGTGGGAGACAAGAGCCTGCTGGGGCCAGAGCTCGTCCGAGAGACGACAGAGAAGGTTGCGCTGATACGCGAGTGGTTGAAGACCGCGTAGAGTCGGCATAAGAGCTACGCAGACAGACGACGCCGACCTCTTGAGTTCGCAGTCGGTGACCACGTGTTCCTGAAGGTCAGCCCGAGGAAGGGACTGGTACGGTTCAGCCGCGGTGGAGGCAAGTTAGCCCCGCGGTACATCGGCCTTTTTGAGATCTTGAGCAGAGTGGGAGCAGTGGCCTATCGTCTGGCGTTACCACTGCAACTTGGGAGAGTTCATAACGTCTTCCACGTGTCCCAGTTGCGGTAGTACAATGCGGACCCCTCCCACGTCATTGAGTGGGCAGATGTCGAGGTGGTTGACGATGTGTCTTATGAGGAGCAGCCGGTTCGAA
This sequence comes from Erodium maritimum, assembly GCA_963921825.1. Lineage (NCBI taxonomy): Eukaryota > Viridiplantae > Streptophyta > Magnoliopsida > Geraniales > Geraniaceae > Erodium > Erodium maritimum. The sequence goes on along the minus strand of OY997590.1, from coordinate 58,986,863 downwards.
TCATGGACACACGGGAGCAGGTCCTGCGTGGCAAGGTTATCCGCCTAGTACGGGTGCAATGGAGGCACCACGGGACTGAGTCGACTTGGGAGTGCGAGGACGAGGTTCGTGCGAAGTACCCCCATCTGTTCGACTCCTGAGATACGTCTGTTTTAAATTTCGCGGACGAAATTCCTTTAAGGGGATAGATTGTAAGAACCACTCCCGGTCAACGCTAGTCAAATCAGCGATAAACAGGAAAATTTAAAATTTTTGAACAGACACCTAAATGAACCTAAATTTGACCCCGAGGGTCATACCGGACTTAAGTTGACCCCGATATCGACCAAATTGAGTTTTGGGGGACTCAGGGCAACTTTATGACCAATTTGGGAAAGGTTGACTTTTTGCTGGAAAAGTCAACCGAGCGACGTTTTATTACGTTCGAGACCCGTTTGGATCCAAAAAGCTTAGCCGTCGTTATAGCGGTCTTTGTTGAGCCGTTTCCTTGTACCCCGTGAAGTTTCATAATTTCTTGGAAAATGTGCTCGTTCGGGGCCCGAAATAGCCGAATTTCGCGAATCTGACTTAAAAATATCTAGAACATATTTTCCAAAAGGGGTGGGACCCACTTGCCACATGTCAAATATGTGGTGGTGTTAGGTGATTTTTGAACCAAACAAAGGCAAGACCACACATAGTGGTCGGCCACACTTAGAAAAAAAAAGGAGTTTTAGAGAGAGAAAAGAAGAGAGAAGAAGGAGAGAAAAAGAGAAGAAGCTTTTAGGGTTTTGTGATTTCCCAACGATCCAACCGACGGATCGTCTCAACGATAGAAGAATCGAGCTCCCGTCATCATTCCCTACGGTGAGAACCTATTCGAATTTCGTTTTGATATGTTTAAAAGTTAGGGTTTGGGTTGAAACGAGTAGACTATGGTTGGGTTGAGGTGTGGGGTTCGTTGGAGGCATTTTAGAGCAAAAAATGATCGGTTTCCGGTGACCGGAGGCTCGGGGGAGCTCCGGCCACCGTGGGTGGTGGCTGCCGGAGTTGGGGGGTGGCTGGCCGGAGCTAGGACCGACCACCATTGTGGTGAACCGGCCCAAAACCGGCCCAGCCACCCACGGGTCTTGATGACTGGGTGGGGCCCACGTGCTCGGGTCTCGGGTTTTCGTGTTCGGGTGGTTTAGGACGATCCCCAAGTCGTTAATCCACACCCGGAACGAATTTCGGAATTAAATTGTAAAAGTTGGAAATGACGGGTTTAGAAACTTTAAACGCGAATTAAATTGCTCGGAAGTCGTAAATTTATTCCGTCGATCGCATTGGAACCCTTGAATTATTCTAAGATAGTAGAAACGAAAACGGGATATTTCGGAGCCCCGGAAGGACGTTTTCCAATCCCGGGCAGATTCGCCGAGCCGGGTGAATCGGGCCCTTCCGGGCCCATTATCGACAATGTCGAGTAATTGGGAAGTTTGGGAGTGATCGACATTGTCGCTGTTGCATTTGGGCGTCAAGTTTATTAAAATTCAGCTTTGCCTGCAAACTTAAAAAGTGTTTTAATTGTGTTCTTGATTAGATCGTGCCACAGACCGAGGAAAGAGAAAGCTAGGCGAGTGATCATGAGCGTGCCGGAGCTTGGTTGTGAACTTTTGGGAAAGCGTACGAGGTAGGGAAAAGTAGCCGGATCTCGGCCCTGATTAGGGAAAGTTAACAGTACAAATGCATGTGAAACTTGGGTGTCGTGGCATAGGTATGTTTATCGAATAATAGAAAGGCAGGCGACACCGGGTGGTGTCGTATGATATGTGAACGTATCGAACAATGGAAAGGCATGTGATGTTAGTCTTAGTGCCCGTAGTTCAATCCTAAATGTCCAAATGTATATATCATCGTTAGCAATAAAATTAAAGCGGCTTTATATTACTTATGTGTTGGAGTAATATATCGATGTGTGCTCTGATCTATGCCCACCATGCGAATAGAACCATAGATCGAGATAGATCACACTCGATGGGTCCCTAGTCAACAAAGCTTCACTAGAAGCGACTAGTATGAAAGATGGCTCTTTATGGCTTACGTTCTGTTAGTCATTGGAATGGGATTCCGGAGTCTGATCATAGATATCATGTGGGACATGATATTGGACGACCCGCCCTGAATATGTGCCATAGATTAAGTCATGAACATATTCAGTGTTGTAGCTTGTCATGTATCCTTAGACCAAGGAGTCTTTGTGATCGCTATGTAGTCAACAACTGAGTTTGACCTGAGCCTAACGTTGTCCGTAACAGGGCTTCCATAACGGCCAGGATTGGCTTGGGGACGGGCTACATGAGTGACACGAAAGACGGCTAAGGGATTTATCCCTCATACTAAGGTATGGGAAAGATATCGGTTCTCGGCCACTTGATCGAGAGTGACTGGAAGAATAGCATGGCCATGCACATGATACTGGGTATCATATCTTCAGTCATCTCACATATCAAGGAACGGTGATTGAGAATAATAAGGATGACGGCTCTATGCCTTATCTCAATCAGGATATCGGAGATAAAAGGATAATGACAGGGACGACGGAAAGGTTAGAATCGACAGGGTCGATTCGTTATGTAATGTCGGGCAATACTAAAGTCTCGTTAGTTGCCACTTAAATAGGATCAAGTAAAATGGGATTTTATGTTGATCTATTGACATGCATAAACCTAAGGGTCACACCGGAGGATGAAACTCATTGACACATTTATGGAGAATGGCCAAAAGGGAGTTGTCTCGGGACATGACCAAAACTGGGTTTTGGGTCATGTGCCCGTAAGTGAATAGGACTTTACGGATCGAGACAAGGCTTGGAGTCTTGGGATTGATCGCGTCGGATAATGTTGGACATTTCCGGTATGGAAGGCTTGGAGGCGATGAGCGAATCACGGGACCTCGTTGGAAATGGCCACGGGCCATGTTCCAAGAGGCCCATGAAAGGCCCATGCAACCAAGGCCCATGGAACTAATTAATCAAGTCTTGATTAATTAGTACTAAGTAAGCAAGACAAGGATTAAGGTGTTGGTGATTCACCACCTAACCCAATCTTGTCTTGCCATACTTTGTCCTATTTACACCTTACTTGACACCATACTTGTCCCATGCCTTTAGTTGGACAAGTATGGGTTTTGTTATGTTTAAGTCATCTTTTTTCAACATAACAAACACAAGACAAGAATAGGAAACACATTTTCTCTCCCTCTTCCATGGCCATTTCGGGTTTGGCTAGTTTCCTCCTCCATTTTTGTGTTCTTGAGTCCTCAAAGAGAAGAACTACGTGGCTTTGATTCCCATGTGGATACGTAGGCGTCTTGGAGACTCAAGCCAATCATTCGTTACCCGGTGTTCTTGTTTTGGTAAGAACTAGTGCTGAATTTTTCTCTTGTGAATCCATTCTTTGTTAGTTGTTTCATGGTTTTAATCGTCTCTTGGTTTTCCTTGATTTTCCGCTGCGAGTTGGTTCATCTCCAACCCTACCTCGAGACCCAACAGTGGTATCAGAGCCGTGCTACCTTCGGGATTCACAAGACGGTGTTCAAAGTTTCGGTTTTGCTTGAAAGTTTCGTTTTTGGCATGTTGTTTTGCTAAATTGTTTGATAACATGTTTTAAATTATTGTTTATGGATTTAATGCATGTAAAATGAATTTTTGAAAATTATTTCAAATCTGGAAATTTTGAAATTTTTTTGATTTTTCGGGTCTCGGGAGCGGGACTCTCGGGGAGCCGAAACCGGGACCGAACGGGGCTCCGTTGGACGGAGCTAGGCCAAGCATGACCATTGGATGGTTGATATTCCAAGGCTAAACCGTTTTGTTAGTTATGACGAGTTTGGAACCGTCATGATGAACTCGAAGATCAAATGTTCAAAAGTTTCATTTTTGAACGGTTTCGATAAACCGAGCATCAAAAAATTTCGAAACTTGGCTATTAATTAAAACCGGAAAATCACATGATGTTTGATAACATGCTTGTTTGATAACACGATGTGTGATGTGATGTTGGCATGGTGTACATAATAGCCCCGAGCTCGATTTAATTATTTATCGCTTTTCACGGCCTGCGAGCCGTTAGAGTTAGCGTGTAATTATTCTTTCAAGGTGTGGTCGTCGAACCATTTGTTTGTAATATTTATTTATTCCCGACCTGCGAGTCGTGTATTAAATTGTAATATTTTACTCAAAATGAAGAAAGGGCGAAAAGGTCATTTGGTGGCTTTTCGGGTGTTGGCATCGGCTTGGAGTCGGTGGAGCTCAAGAAGCTAGTGGGAGTTAGTTTAGGGGGCTATTATGTGCATATTTATCGCTTTATGCTTGGTTTAGTTTATGCATGATTAATTCTGTGTTTTAGAATTGCATGCTTAACTTTATTTACCGAGCATATCACCTCACATGCAAAGATAAAATTGGAATTTTAATCCTTGTGTGTGAGCCCTTAGAATCGTCATTACATTGGATGTAGTTGACGGGTTCGAAGGAAGAATTACATTGGAGGTAATTTGAGGCATCATTGCATTTGGAATGTAGTTGATGTGCTCATCGCATCTAGGATGTGTCAAAGTTTTAAACACAACCGGACAAGTAAAAACGGGTCATGTCCGATACCTCCCAATTATCAACACCTTACTACCTCCCCGTCCTATGGGTGTCGTGCGCATTAGCGGAGCATCCATGGGAAAGCGGGGTAGTAGGTTTGGACGACATATGTGGGTGTCGTGCGCATTAGCGGAGCACCTACATAGTGACGGGCCATAGTTGAAAATTGGTGGACCCGACTACGATTCTCAGCCTGAGGTTGAGCTAGGGTAAAAGATAGGGTAAGTCGTGTACATAAGTACATACCCTAGCCAAGAGTCACATTGGATGTGATTGGATGGAGTCCTACCTACATAGCTCGATTAAGTGGTGAGCATTAGTTCCGCTTAATCGAGTGAATCAAGGATCTTGGTTTCAGATTCTAAAGGTTTAGAATCGATTGTTGGTGTTTAAGCTTGATCTTCATAAAATTTATTCAGTTTACTGATTGAATTTTATCTATTGTAGATCAAATGGCAAATTCAGCGAACATTAATAGTTTGTCATTAAAAACCATTCTTGACAGGGTCAAGCTAAATGGGACAAACTATTTGGACTGGTACAGAATTTTGAGGATAGTCCTCAAGTCTGAACGCAAAGAATATGTCCTTGACAAGGCTGTCTCTAAGACCATATCAGAGTTACATGAAGTGTCATTAACTGCTGAGAAGAATATCTCAGGGATCTGGGATCCAAGGATATTCTGATGGTCAACAAGGGAATTGGAAGTGGCATGGGCTGGGCCCATGCGCACTTGGCAGGAAAGATGAGACACCTGAGAATGTCTGCTTCTACTGCCAACAGCCTGGTCATTGGAACCGGGATTACAGGAAGTTCACGGCTGATCTGAAGAAGGGCAGTGGGACTGCGCCTTCATCAAATAGCCTGGATGATCTGAAGAAGGGCAGTAAGACTGCGCCTTCATCAGGAAACCTGGATGATCTAAGGAAGGGCGGTGGGACCGTGCCTTCAATCGGTATTAACTCTATAGAGCTACATCTCTCTACTTCCAAATATTCATGGGTATTAGATACCATGACTGAATCTCACACATGCACTAATATATGGTGGCTGAAAGTAGGAGAGATTTGGAAAGAACGAAATGGACCTCAGAGTTGTGGCAACTGCTGTAGGATCCATGAGTCTTGCTTTGCCAAGAGGCCTTGTCTTAGTATTGTATAATGTATATTGCATACCTACTTTTAGTAGGAATATTATATCTGTATCCGTGTTTGACAAGGAAGGATATAATGTTAATATTGGAAATGGAGTTTTCAATGTTCTATGCAATGATATGTTTTATACCAGTACTGACATGGTTGGAGGATTGTACATATTAGATATGGGTAACAATGCCTCAAGTTCTATATATTCCGTTAATACCAAGAGGTCTAAATCCAACGATTTAAACCTAACTCTGTTATGGTACTGTCATTTGGGTCGCATAAACAAGAAGCGCCTATCAACACTTCAGAAGTGCGGGCTTTCAGGTTCATTCGAATTCCATTTGATCGATAGGTGCAAGGTTTGTTTGATGGGCAAAATGACTAAAGTGCCCTTTATCGATCGCGATGAAAGGGCGGGTGAATTATTGGGGCTGATACACTCGAATGTGTGTAGACCAATAAGTTCACTTGCCAGGAGGGGTTTTAGCTACTTTATCACATTTACTGATGATTACAGTAAATATGGTTATGTCTATTCGGTGAGACATAAGTCTGAAGCTTTTGATAAATTCAAAGAGTTTAAGACTATAGTAGAAAACCAGCTCGACAAAGGTATTAAGGCACTTCGATTGGATCGAGGTGGAAAATACTTGACCACAGAGTTATTAGATCATCTAAAAGAGAATGGGATCCTTTTGGAATGGACTCCTCCTAGGTCACTGTAGTTGAAAGGTGTAGCCAAACGGAGAAATCGGACATTGTTAGACAATGGTCTGTTCCATGATTAGTTGGACTGATCTCCCAATCTCTTTTAGGGGTTTTGCTCTAGAGACGACCGCATTCATAGTGAATCGGGCTTCGACGAATGGTGTGGAAGGGACACCATTTTAAAAATGGTACGGGATGATGCCCGCTTTGTCCTTCCTAAAGATTTGTGGTTGCGAGGCTTATGTGAAACATTTGGTTTCGACTAAGCTTGAACCAAGATCTGAGATATGCACCTTCGTGTGGTATCCGAAAGCAACAAGGGGATACTATTTCTACAATCCCAGTGAGAACATGGTGTTCGTCGCTTGGGGTGGGGTCTTTATGGAAAAGAAGTTTTGTTTCCAAAGACGTCATTGGGAGGACTGTGCATCTCGAAGAAATTCAGGATGGTACAGATCTGTCTAAACCAATTGGCAACCCAGTAGAAAGGAGCCAGAGATTGTCGTAGAGTAAGAACCAATTCCTGTTACAATTCCGGAAGGTCCAAGGCGATTTGAAAGGATCAATCTTCCACCTCCAAGATATGGTATCCGGAGGTGACAATGAAGTCATGGTGGATCACGATGATCCAGCCACCTTTCAGGAAGTCGTGGATGGGCCCAACTCCGAGTTATGGCTGGGAGCCATGAGGGAGGAAATGCAATCCATGTCGGACAACCGAGTCTGGGAACCGGTTGATCCCATCAATGGTGTGAGGACCATAGGATGCAAATGGATCTTCAAGGTGAAGATGGACATGGACGGCAACCCTTTGACCTACAAAGCTCAACTGGTGGCGAAAGGTTATAGGCAGATCCAATGGATTGACTATGAGGAAACCTTCTCCTTAGTGGCTATGGTCAAAATCAATCCAAATTCTTCTTGACATAACTGCGTATCATAATTACGAGATATGGCAAGTGGATGTCAAAACCGCTTTCCTAAATGGAAATTTGACTGAGTACGTTTGTATGTCTCGGCCCAAAGGTTTTGACGATCCGAAGAATAAAGGAAAGATTTATAAGTTGTTGAAATCCATTTATGGATTGAAACGAACTTCTCGGAGTTGGATCCTTCGTTTTGATGAAGCTGTAATTGGATTTGGCTTAATCAAGAACGAGGATGAATCTTGCGTTTATAAGAAGGCTAGTGGGAGCAAGATTACCTTTCTGGTTCTCATTGAAAACGACATCCCAACCTTGCACGAGACTAAAGCTTGGTTGTGGAAGTGTTTTTCAATAAAGGACTTAGGCGATGCTTCTTATATCTTAAGGATTAAGATATGTAGAGATCGCACCATGAGGGTCTTGGATTTAAGTCAGGGAACCTATGTGAACAAGGCATTGAGTAGGTTCTTAATGCTCGATTCAAAGAAAGGACTCTTACCCACTAGTCATGGCATTCATCTCAGCAAGACCCAGTGTCCTAAGACACCTGATGAGCTGAAAAGGATGATGAGAATCCTATGCGCCTGGGGGCAGGATCGATCATATATGCCATGACATGTATGAGACCAGACGTCTCGTAAGCCTTATGTTGTACCAGTAGACATCATTCTAACCCGGGGGAAAGATGATGCTGAACTAGTCGTCGAAGGATGAGTAGACGCTAGTTTTCCAAGACAAATCCAGATGACTTTAGAAGTCAATCAGGATATGTGTTTACGCTGAATGGCAGAGCTTTAGCTGGGAAAGCGTAAAGCAAGATACCATTGCCGAATCTACGACAGAGGCCAAGTACATGGATGCTGCAGAGGCAGCTAAGGAGGCTATGTGGATTTGGAAATTCATGGCAGGGCTGGGTGTAATTAAAAACCCATCCAGTCCGGTGAATCCATTTTGCGACAACACAAGGGCCATTGCGCAAGCTAAAAGCCTAGATCGCATAACAAATCCAAACATGTACTGCGGCGTATCCACCTCATCAGATAAATACTGAACTGAGGTGAAGTGAAGATAACCGATATTGCAATAGATGATAACATAGCCAACCCTTTGACTAAGGCAGTGTCACTGCCTGAACATGTTAGACATGTAAAGTCGATGGGGACATATTGGAGTTTAGATTGGAACTAGGGCAAGTGGGAGATTGTTAGTCTTAGTGCCCGTAGTTCAATCCTAAATGTCCAAATGTATATATCATCGTTAGCAATAAAATTAAAGCGGCTTTATATTACTTATGTGTTGGAGTAATATATCGATGTGTGCTCTGATCTATGCCCACCATGCGAATAGAACCATAGATCGAGATAGATCACACTCGATGGGTCCCTAGTCAACAAAGCTTCACTAGAAGCGACTAGTATGAAAGATGGCTCTTTATGGCTTACGTTCTGTTAGTCATTGGAATGGGATTCCGGAGTCTGATCATAGATATCATGTGGGACATGATATTGGACGACCCGCCCTGAATATGTGCCATAGATTAAGTCATGAACATATTCAGTGTTGTAGCTTGTCATGTATCCTTAGACCAAGGAGTCTTTGTGATCGCTATGTAGTCAACAACTGAGTTTGACCTGAGCCTAACGTTGTCCGTAACAGGGCTTCCATAACGGCCAGGATTGGCTTGGGGACGGGCTACATGAGTGACACGAAAGACGGCTAAGGGATTTATCCCTCATACTAAGGTATGGGAAAGATATCGGTTCTCGGCCACTTGATCGAGAGTGACTGGAAGAATAGCATGGCCATGCACATGATACTGGGTATCATATCTTCAGTCATCTCACATATCAAGGAACGGTGATTGAGAATAATAAGGATGACGGCTCTATGCCTTATCTCAATCAGGATATCGGAGATAAAAGGATAATGACAGGGACGACGGAAAGGTTAGAATCGACAGGGTCGATTCGTTATGTAATGTCGGGCAATACTAAAGTCTCGTTAGTTGCCACTTAAATAGGATCAAGTAAAATGGGATTTTATGTTGATCTATTGACATGCATAAACCTAAGGGTCACACCGGAGGATGAAACTCATTGACACATTTATGGAGAATGGCCAAAAGGGAGTTGTCTCGGGACATGACCAAAACTGGGTTTTGGGTCATGTGCCCGTAAGTGAATAGGACTTTACGGATCGAGACAAGGCTTGGAGTCTTGGGATTGATCGCGTCGGATAATGTTGGACATTTCCGGTATGGAAGGCTTGGAGGCGATGAGCGAATCACGGGACCTCGTTGGAAATGGCCACGGGCCATGTTCCAAGAGGCCCATGAAAGGCCCATGCAACCAAGGCCCATGGAACTAATTAATCAAGTCTTGATTAATTAGTACTAAGTAAGCAAGACAAGGATTAAGGTGTTGGTGATTCACCACCAAACCCAATCTTGTCTTGCCATACTTTGTCCTATTTACACCTTACTTGACACCATACTTGTCCCATGCCTTTAGTTGGACAAGTATGGGTTTTGTTATGTTTAAGTCATCTTTTTTCAACATAACAAACACAAGACAAGAATAGGAAACACATTTTCTCTCCCTCTTCCATGGCCATTTCGGGTTTGGCTAGTTTCCTCCTCCATTTTTGTGTTCTTGAGTCCTCAAAGAGAAGAACTACGTGGCTTTGATTCCCATGTGGATACGTAGGCGTCTTGGAGACTCAAGCCAATCATTCGTTACCCGGTGTTCTTGTTTTGGTAAGAACTAGTGCTGAATTTTTCTCTTGTGAATCCATTCTTTGTTAGTTGTTTCATGGTTTTAATCGTCTCTTGGTTTTCCTTGATTTTCCGCTGCGAGTTGGTTCATCTCCAACCCTACCTCGAGACCCAACATGTGACACTTAGTAGTGTCGTAGGATAAGTAAACTTATCGAACATTAGAGATACTGGAGGCATCTGGTTGTGCCCGAAGGTTGATTGAATTATTTGTGTGTCTTGGGTGGCCATGAGTGCCCGTGGGGAGTTGAACCCGTATTTTACTGTTTGTGTGTCTTGGGTGGCCATGAGTGCCCGTGGAGAGTTGAACCCATATTTTACTGTTTGTGAGTCTTGGGTGGCCATGAGTGCCCGTGGGGAGTTGAACCCGTATTTTACTGTTTGTGTGTCTTGGGTGGCCATGAGTGCCCGTGGGGAGTTGAACCCGTATTTTACTGTTTGTGTGTCTTGGGTGGCCATGAGTGCCCGTGGGGAGTTGAACCCGTAATTTTATTGTTTGCATGTCGTAGGTGGCCAAGTGTGCCTTTGGGGTGTTGAACCCGTGTGTCACTGTTGTATGTGTCGTGGGTGGCCATGTGTGCCTGTCGGGTGTTAAACCTGTGTTGTCGCTTGTTGTTGAACTTTGGTTGTCATTGTGGTTGCCTGAGGTTGGGGGCCCGCCTGACAATAAAGGGGTCTTGTGGTCGCGCGCGTGATGGTTGGCTAGCCTTCCGACAAAGATCGATAAAGTTGTGCATTCTTCGGCGATGGAGTGCTGCTCTCCTTCCGACTAGCTATTGGAGAAGTATTGCGGAATATATCGCTAACAGGTCGACCGCCTGGCCCGACAGGGATCGGGGGAAATTGAGTGGGGCAGGCTCGAGCCCAGCTGGTTCGCAACCGGCACTAAGCAGCTGGAGTGCGATCCTTTGTGATCTTGTTTGGTGTGCGATCCTTTGTGATCTTGGGTGGTGCGTGGTTATCTTTTGGGTATTTGGTGGATGTCGTAACTGCTGTGTCGAGTCTACATTACGTGTCCGGGTGTTGAGTTGGTTGGGGAAAGTAACAGTTCGTGTGTCAGTCGGGTTACTTGAGTTTGGGGATAGTAGTCCCCGGTGTTTGGGTTGTTGTTGGTGTTTCAGGCATTTTCTGCTATTATGCCGTAGTCAGTCTGGTATCCGTGGTGGTGAGCGAACGCTCACCCCTAGCTGCTTTTCCTACAGGTACTGATCGCGAGACGGACTAGGGGAACTCTCGATGCTTGATCGCGAGACGTACGCTTGTTTATTTTGTCCGCTTGTTTTGGACGTACTTTTGATTTGTAAAATATTATTTTGATTAACTAAACGGTGATTTTCAAATTGTTTACTAAAAGGTTTAAAATTTGTTTTACTGTTTCATCATTCGCGTTCCGGGTTCAGTTCTACCGAATTTGGGGCGTGACTGAGCTGGTGATTGTGGGCTGATTTTGGAAGAGGTAGAGGTTGCTGGGCTGGACTAGATGAGAGAGCGGGCCACGGAAGATGGGCTGGTGGTATCGGTCTGCCTATCAAACATGGGGAACCGAAGCAAAGGTGATGAGGTGTCATCCAGGAACGAATAATCAGCCTGCGATGGGTTAAATAAAGTAGAAAACGGGAATGCCGCTTCATAAAAAATAACTTGTCTACAGATAATGACCTTATTATGTTGAAGATCAAAGTATTTGTACCCACGGTGCTGCATCGGAAATCCAAGAAAGACACATGGTGTTGAGCGAGCTTTTAACTTGTTGATGGTAGTGGAGGGAAGAAGCGGGTAACATAGACAACCAAAGACACGAAGATGAGAATATGTTGGGGTACGAGGATAAATCATTTGATTTGGAGAAGAAAAATTCAGTATCTGAGAGGGGAGAATATTGTGCAAGTATGTCGACATATGTAGAGCATGATGCCAAAAAGATGAAGGTAAAGAAGCATGAACCAGTAAAGTACGAACTGCATTATTAACAGTCCGGATTTTACGTTCAACACGACCATTTTGAGAGGAAGTATGAGGACACGAAAAACGAAAAACCATCCCTGTAGACACACAAAAGCGATGAAAAGGAGAGTTATCGAACTCTTTTCCGTTATCACATTTAAAACTCTTAATTGAGAAACCAAATTGAGTTTGAACAAAGTTACTAAACATAGTGAATACAGAAAATACATCCGATTTAGCACCCAAGGGAAAAGTCCATAAAAAATATGTGTAATCATCAAGCAGCAATAAGTATAACGATGGCCAGTAGAACTTGAAATTGGGGTAGTCCATAAATCGGCATGAATAATATCAAATGGAGCAGTACTAGTGTTTGAGGAAGTAATAAAAGGGAAGCAACAATGTTTTCCAAACACAAAAGACTGACAGACAGAATGGTTAGAATTTGAAGAACAAGAAATTAAATGTTGATGACGTAAAGAATTAAAAACTAGATCACCAGGATGACCCAATCGGGAATGCCAAAGCTGAGGAGAGAAAACTGCAAATGCGGATGGAGAGACAGAAGACACGGGACGAGTGACTGGATAGAGATCGCTGGAACTGTCACATCTCAACACCGGAGTGCCTGTCCGAAAATCCTTCACAGAAAAACCAAAAGGGTCAAATTCAACTGAAGCATTATTACCAGTGACAAAACGGCGGACAGAAACGAGGTTTTTAACAATGTTTGGGGTATGCAAAACATCATTTAAACGTAAGGATGAGTGATTAGCTAAAAGGAATGTATGTCCAGAACCAACAATAGGTATTGTATTACCATTACCAACAACGACTTGACGAGTAGTACTTGAATTAAAATAAGGTTTTAGACTACCTGCGGTGGAAGTCATATGAGAAGTAGCTCCCGTATCCATATACTAACTTTGATCCGGCTGTTGTAAGGTCAACGTATGCATGGTATTACTGATGTCCGAGGGAATAGAAGATGCCGACATAGCCTGAGGGTGTTGGCCGAGTATACCCTACTGAGGCCAATATGCCCAAGGAGGAGGAGCCGAGCTGTGGCGAGTAGGAGGCCGAGGATGATAAAAGGATTGGGTGCTGCTACGGCCGGAATTGTGGTGGCCTCGGCTCAAAATACTACCAAACTGGCCTGCTACAGGACGGATCCACTGCCCTTGAACTGTTGGATAGGGCCAAGGAGACTAAGATGGGCCTGTCCACAACCCAGGTTGCTGGTTTCCCCAATTTGTGGCCTAGAGTGCTGCTGGCCATAGTAAATTTGGCCATATGGTGAAGCAGACGCAGACCAGGTCGGCGAGGGGTTGGATTGCCAGCCACTTGACGAATTTGTGGTCTGAGCACCTGACCGACGTTTCCCACGAGAGTTCTGAGCCGGGTAAAGCCTAGGGTCTTCCATGGATGAGGGAGACCAACAAGTGTATATGAATAGCAACAAAAAATAGAAGAAAAAGCACGACCTGGCTCGATCTCTTTCCAATTTGCTGAGATGGACTCGATCCAATTTGCTGGTTGAGGAGCTCCACGGGCGTGATGGCTTTGAGAAGGAGCAGCCACTCACATTTGGTGCAGGTCGGAAACGCAGCAGAAAACTTGGCGTTTGATGTGATTGGAGATCACAAGAGGGAGATCAGAACTGCGTGACACTATGATCAGCGAAAGAGGAAAAATCAAAAACACGATCAGCAGTTTGAGAAGCAGAGAGAGGATGGAAGGATCGGGCTTCACGAGCTTCAGACTGTGCTGGAGACGATCGACTGTTGCTACGTGATGGAGGAGCGATCGCTGCAGAAAACCAATCTGCGATTGAATGATGGTAGGCTTGGATCACCTGCGATTGGAAGCAGGGACGTCTACGATTCAGTGCAAGTCGCGACTGAAGTTGTGAACGCAGGAATGGGCGCGAAACGCGATCTCAAGTGCAGAATGGGAACGCGATTGCAGAAGAAGTCACTGGCTGGAGAAGACATGTTTTAGACGCGGGCTTCAAACAATTGCAAGTGGAACGCGATCAGAGAAACGCGATCAGAAGTGGAAGCAACAGAAACATGATCGCTGGTTGAAGAATAGGAAACCGCGATCGCAGGGTGAAACTGCAGAAAAACGAAATAGATGCAGCGAAGAGAAAATAGGTTTAGAACGTATTTGACTTTGATACCATGATGGTTTGTATAATTGCTTGACTATTTTCATTAATCAACTGAGTATAAATACAAGTGTAATGTTGATTTGAATATCAGATATACAAAGATCAAGCTAATACAAAATACAAAAGTGAACTTATCTTATCTAACATTTACCTAGCTTACCAGTAGAATAGAAGCAGTGCAGAAACCTCATAAAATCATCCTTGATAATTGACCAACAATGTTGAAAGAATTTGAGAGTTTAACCATCTGGTCATGTAGGTTTTTCAGAATTACAAGTCATCACTACTTGAAAAGCTTCATCTTCAGAAAAAGGCCTTTCAAGCCAAAGAGACTGCTCAAGAGATAGGGAGGAGAATGGGAGATCATCCAGAGAGGTATCTACTGAAGATGAGTTCTCTTTGAATCTATTTTCAAAATAAGATGCTGCAGCAGCTTTGATCTCTAAAGGATTGTCTAGCAGTTTGTCATTATACCAGATATGGGAAATTCTTTTAGAAGCTCCATTGAAATTTTCAATTCTGTGAAAGTACTTAGAGTGTTTATCCCCATCATAAAACCACTTCTTCCTTGCCTTTCCAGATAAGAGCTGCTTTCAGTTCACTTCTAGTAGCACATTCTGAGGATGGTAGAGGCCTTATATCAATCAGATTATCCAAGTCATCAATGGTTTTTGTTGGGGTGGAAATTTGAGTATCAAGATAGCCAAATATTTGGAAATTTCGGATCTTTAAGTTCTCTTTCACTAGCTTTAGCTTCATCCATAAAACATAGTAAGGTTGGCCAAATTTTTTGTAGGAGCTCCAAAGTTGCTGCACTCCAATGAAAAACCTTGGATCTTCTGTCCAAACCTTAAAGAACTTGAAAGGCCTAGGCCACCAATCTACTACATTGTCATAGAGGATGATAGGTCTATGATCTGATATAGATCTTGGGAGGCATTCTTGAGTTAAGGAACTAAAAATGGATAAGAGGTCCTGGGAGATAAGAAACCTGTCAATCCTAGAGGCTCTTGATTGATGACCAAACAAGGTATATTTTGTTAGGTCTCGAGGTAGGGTTGGAGATGAACCAACTCGCAGCGGAAAATCAAGGAAAACCAAGAGACAATTAAAACCATGAAACAACTAACAAAGAATGGATTCACAAGAGAAAAATTCAGCACTATTGCTTACCAAAACAAGAACACCGGTTAACGAATGATTGGCTTGAGTCTCCAAGACGCCTACGTATCCACATGGGAATCAAAGCCACATAGTTCTTCTCTTTGAGGACTCAAGAACACAAAAATGGAGGTGGAAACTAGCCAAACCCGAAATGGTAGGAGGATGGAGAGAAAAAAGTTGATTCCCATTTGTGTCTTGTGTTTGTTATGTTGAAAAAAGATGACTTAAACATAAAAAAACCCCATACTTGTCCATCTAAAGGCATGGGACAAGCATGTTGACAAGTAAGGTGTAAATAGGACAAAGTATGGCAAAACAAGATTGGGTTAGGTGGTGAATCACCAACACCTTAATCATTGTCTTGCTTACTTAGTACTAATTAATCAAGACTTGATTAATTAGTTCCATGGGCCTTGGTTGCATGGGCCTTTCATGGTCCTCTTGGAACATGGCCCGTGGCCATTTCCAATGAGGTCTCGTGATTCGCTCATCGCCTCCAAGCCTTCCATACCGAAAATGTCCAACATTATCCGACGCGATCAATCCCAAGACTCCAAGCCTTGTCTCGATCCGTAAAGTCCTATTCACTTACGGGCACATGACCCAAAACCCAATTTTGGTCATATCCCGAGACAACTCCCTTTTGGCCATTCTCCATAAATGTGTCAATGAGTTTCATCCTCCGGTGTGACCCTTAGGTTTATGCATGTCAATAGATCAACATAAAATATCATTTTACTTGATCCTATTTAAGTGACAACTAACGAGACTTTAGTATTGTCTGACACTGCATAACGAATCGACCCTGTCGATTCTAACCTTTCCGTCGTCCGTGTCATTATCCTTTTATCTCCGATATCCTGATTGAGATAAGGCATAGAGTCATCATCCTTATTATTCTCAATCACTGTTCCTTGATATGTGAGATGACTAAATGTATGATACCCAGTATCATGTGCATGGCCATGCTATTCATTCAGCCACTCTCGATCAAGCGGCCGAGAACCGATATCTTTCCCATACCGTAGTATGAGGGATAAATCCCTTAGCCGTCTTTCGTGTCACTCATGCAGTCCGTCCCCAAGCCAATCTTGGCCGTTATAGAAGCCATGTTACTGACAACGTTAGGTTCATGTCAAACTCAGTTGTTTACTGCATAGCGATCACAAAGACTCCTTGGTCTAAGGATACATGACAAGCTACGACAATGAATATGTTCATGACTTGATCTATGTCACATATTCATGTCGGGTCGTCCAATATCATGTCCCACATGATATCTATGATCATACTCCGGAATCCCATTCCAATGACTAACAGAACGTAAGCCATAAAGAGCCATCTTTTATACTAGTCGCTTCTAGTGAAGCTTTGTTGACTAGGGACCCATCGAGTATGATCTATCTCGATCTATGGTTCTATTCGCATTGTGGGCATAAATCAGAGCACACATCGATATATTACTTCAACACATAAGTAATATAAAGCCGCTTTAATTTTATTGCTAACGATGATATATACATTTGGACATTTAGGATTGAACTATGGGCACTAAGACTAACAATCTCCCACTTGCCCTAGTTCCAATCTAAACTCCAATATGTCCCCATCGAATTTACATGTCTAACATGTTTAGGCAGCGACACTGCCTTAGTCAAAGGGTTGGTTATGTTATCATCTGTTGCAATATAGGTTATCTTCACTTCACCTCAGTTCAATATTTCTCTGATTAGGTGGATACGCCGTAGTACATGTTTGGATTTGTTATGCGATCTGGGCTTTTAGCTTGCGCAATAGCCCTTGTGTTGTCGCAAAATGGATTCACCGGGCTGGATGGGTTTTTAATTACACCCAACCCTGCCGTGAATTTCCAAATCCACATAGCCTCTTTAGCTGCCTCTGCAACATCCATGTACTTGGCCTCTGTCGTAGATTCGGCAATGGTATCTCGCTTTACGCTCTCCCAGCTAAAGCTCAGCCATTCAGCATAGACACATATCCTGACTGACTTCTAAAGTCATATGGATTTCCCTTGGAAAACTAGCGTCTACTCATCCTTCGACGACTAGTTCAACATCATCTTTCCCCCGGGTTAGACTGATGTCTACTGGTACAACATAAGGCTTACGAGACGTCCGATCTCATACATGTCATGACATATATGATCGATCCTGCCCCCAGGCGTATAGGATTCTCATCATCCTTTTCAGCTCATCAGGTGTCTTAGGACACTGAGTCTTGCTGAGATGAATGCCATGACTAGTGGGTAAGAGTCCTTTCTTTGAATCGAGCATTAAGAACCTACTCAATGCCTTGTTAACATAGGTTCCCTAAATTAAATCCAAGACCCTCTTGGTGCGATCTCTACATATCTTAATCCTTAAGATATAAGAAGCATCGCCTAGGTCCTTTATTGAAAAACACTTCCTCAACCAAGCTTTAGTCTCGTGCAAGGTTGGGATGTCATTTTCAATGAGAACCAGAAAGGTAATCTTCCTCCCACTAGCCTTCTTATAAACGCAAGATTCATCCTCGTTCTTGATTAAGCCAAATCCAATTACAGCTTCATCAAAACGAAGGATCCAACTCCGAGAAGTTCGTTTCAATCCATAAATGGATTTCAACAACTTATAAATCTTTCCCTTATTCTTCGGATCGTCAAAACCTTTGGGCCGATACATACAAACGTACTCAGTCAAATTTCCATCTAGGAAAGCGGTTTTGACATCCACTTGCAATATCTCATAATTATGATACGCAGTTATGTCAAGAAGAATTTGGATCAATTTTGACCACAGCCACTAGGGAGAAGGTTTCCTCATAGTCAATCCATTGGATCTGCCTATAACCTTTCGCCACCAGTTGAGCTTTGTAGGTCAAAGGGTTGCCGTCCATGTCCATCTTCACCTTGAAGATCGATTTGCATCCGATGGTCCTCACACCATTGATGGGATCAACCGGTTCCCAGACTCGGTTGTCCGTTATGGATTGCATTTCCTCCCTCATGACTGCCAGCCATAACTCGGAGTCGGGCCCATCCACGACTTCCTGAAAGGTGGCTGGATCATCGTGATCCACCATGACTTCATTGTCACCTCCGGATAACATATCTTGGAGGTGGAAGATTGATCCTTTCAAATCGCTTTGGACCTTCCGGAATTGTAACATGAATTGGTTCTTACTCTGCGACAATCTCTGGCTCCTTTCTACTGGGTTGTCAATTGGTTTAGACAGATTTGTACCATCCTGAATTTCTTCGAGATGCACAGTCCTCCCAATGATGTCTTTGGAAACAAAACTCCTTTTCCATACAGACCCCACCCCAAGCGACAAACACCGTGTTCTCACTGGGATTGTAGAAGTAGTATCCCCTTGTTGCTTTGGGATACCACACGAAGGTGCATATCTCAGATCTTGGTTCAAGCTTAGTCGAAACCAAATGTTTCACATAAGCCTCGCAACCACAAATCTTTAGGAAGGACGAAGCGGGCATCATCCCGTACCATTTTTAAAATGGTGTCCCTTCCACACCCTTCGTCGAAGCCTGATTCACTATGAATGCGGTCGTCTCTAGAGCATAACCCCAGAAAGAGATTGGGAGATCAGTCCAACTAATCATGGAACAGACCATTGTCTAACAATGTCCGATTTCTCCGTTTGGCTACACCTTTCAACTACAGTGTCCCAGGAGGAGTCCATTCCAAAAGGATCTCATTCTCTTTTAGATGATCTAATAACTCTGTGGTTAAGTATTTTCCACCTTGATCTAATCGAAGTGCCTTAATACCTTTGTCGAGCTGGTTTTCAACTTTAGTCTTAAACTCTTTGAATTTATCAAAAGCTTCAGACTTATGTCTCACCGAATAGACATAACCATATTTAATGTAATCATCAGTAAATGTGATAAAGTAGCTAAAACCCCTCCTTGGAAGTGAACTTATTGGTCTACACACATTCGAGTGTATCAGCCCCAATAATTCACCCACCCTTTCACTGCGATCGATAAAGGGCGCTTTAGTCATTTTGCCCATCTAACAAACCTTGCACCTATCAATCGAATGGAATTCGAATGGACCTGAAAGCCCGCTCTTCTAAAGTGCTGATAGGCACTTCTTGTTTATGCGGCCCAAATGACAGTGCCATAACAGAGTTAGGTTTAAATCATTGGATTTAGACCTCTTGGTATTAACATAATATATAGAACTTGAGGCATTGTTACCATATCTAATATGTACAATCCTCCAACCAAGTTAGTACTGGTATAAAACATATCATTGCATAGAACATTGAAAACTCCATTTCCAATATTAACATTATATCCTTCCCTGTCAAACACGGATACAGATATAATATTCCCACTAAAAGTAGGTATGCAATATACATTATACATACTAAGACAATGTCACTTGGCAAAGCAAGACTCATGGATCCTACAGCAGTTGCCGCAACTCTGAGGTCTACTTCATGCTTTCCAAATCTCTCATACTTTCAGCCACTATATGTTAGTGCATGTGTGAGATTCAGTCCTGGTATCTAATACCCATGAATCTTTGGAAGTAGAGAGATGTAGCTCTATAGAGTTAATACCGGATGAAGGCACGGTGTCACCGCCCTTCCTTAGATCATGCATGTTTCCTGATGAAGGCGCAGTCCTACTGCCCTTCTTCAGATCATCCACGCTATTTGATGAAGGCGCAGTCCCACTGCCCTTCTTCAGATCAGCCGTGAACTTCCTGTAATCCCAGTTCCAATGACCAGGTTATTGGTAGTAGAAGCAGACATTCTCATGTGTCTCATCTTTCCGCCAAGTGCGCATGGGCCCCGCCCTTGCCACTTCCAATTCCCTTGTTGACCATCATAATATCCTTGGATCCCAGATCCCTGATATATTATTCTCAGCTGTTAATGACATTTCATGTAACTTTGATATGGTCTTAGAGACAGCCTTGTCAAGGACATATTCTTTGCGTTCAGACTTGAGGACTATCCTCAAAATTATGTACCAGTCCAAATAGTTTGTCCCATTTAGCTTGACCCTGTCAAGAATGGTTTTTAATGACAAACTATTAATGCTCGCTGAATTTGCCATTTGATCTACAACAGATAAAATTCAATCAGTAAACTGAATAAATTTTATGAAGATCAAGCTTTAACACCAACAATCGATTCTATACCTTTAGAATCTAAAACCAAGATCCTTGATTCGCTCGATCAAGATGAACGAAGGCTCACCACTCACTCGAGCTATGTAGGTAGGACCCCGTCCAATCACATCCAATGTGACTCTTGGCTAGGGTATGTACTTAAGTACACGGTTTACCCTATCTGATACCCTAGCTCAACCCTAGCTGAGAATCGTAGTTGGGTCCACCAATTTTCAACTATGACCCGCCACTGTGTAGGTGCTCCGCTAAGGCGCACGACACCCACATATGTCGTCCAAACCTACTACCCCGCTTTCCCATGGATGCTCCGCTAAGGCGCACGACACCCATAGGACGAGGAGGTAGTAAGGTGTTGATAATTGGGAGGTATCGGACATGACCCGTTTTTACTTGTCCGGTTGTGTTTAAAACTTTTGGCACATCCTAGATGCGATGAGCACATCAACTACATTCCAAATGTAATGATGTCTCCAATTACATCCAATGTAATTCTTCCTTCGAACCCGTCAACTACATCTAATGTAATGACGGTTCTAAGGGCTCACAAACAAGGATTAAAATTCCAATTTTATCTTTGCATGTGAGGTGATATGCTCGGTAAATAAAGTTAAGCATGCAATTCTAATCCAACACATAGAATTAATCATGCATAAACTACACCAAGCATAAAGCGATAAATGTGCACATAATAGCCCCCTATACTAACTCCCACTAGCTTCTTGAGCTCCATCGACTCCAAGCCGATGCCAACACTCGAAAAGTCACCAAATGACCTTTTCGCCCTTTCTTCGTCTTGAGAAAAAAATTACAATTTAATACATGAATCGCAGGTTGGGAATAAATAAATATTACAAACAAGTGGTTCGATGACCACACCTTGAAAGAATAATTACACGCTAACTCTAACGGCTCGTAGGCCGTGAAAAGCGATAAATAATTAAAACGAGCTCGGGGCTATAATGTGCACCATGCCAACATCACATCACACATCGTGTTATCAAACAAGCATGTTATCAAACATCATGTGATTTTCTGGTTTTGATTAAAGCCAAGTTTCGATTATTTTTGATGCTCGGTTTATCGAAACCGTTCAAAAATGAAACTTTTGAACATTTGATCTTCGAGTTTGTCATAACTAACAAAACGGTTTAGCCTTGGCATATCAACCATCCAATGGTCATTCTTGGCCTAGCTCCGTCCAACGGAGCACCGTTCGGTCCCGGTTTCGGCTCCCCGACAGTCCCGCTCCCGAGACCCGAAAAATCAAATTTTTTTCAAAATTTCCAGATTTGAAAAGCTTTTTAAACATTCATTTTTCATGCTATAAACCCATAAACAAGAATTTAAAACATGTTGTCAAACAATTTAGCAAAACAACATGCCAAAAACGAAACTTTCAAGCAAAACCGAAACGTTGAACACCGTCTTGTGAATCCTGAAGGTAGCACGGATTTGATACCACTGTTGGGTCTCGAGGTAGGGTTGGAGATGAACCAACTCGCAGCGGAAAATCAAGGAAAACAAAGAAACGATTAAAACCATGAAACAACTAACAAAGAATGGATTCACAAGAGAAAAATCAGCACTATTGCTTACCAAAACAAGAACACCGGTTAACAAATGATTGGCTTGAGTCTCCAAGACGCCTACGTATCCACATGGGAATCAAAGCCACGCAGTTCTTCTCTTTTTGAGGACTCAAGAACACAAAAATGAAGGTGGAAACTAGCCAAACCCGAAATGGTAGGAGGAGGGAGAGAAAAAAGTTGATTCCCATTTGTGTCTTGTGTTTGTTATGTTGAAAAAAGATGACTTAAACATAAAAAACCTCATACTTGTCCATCTAAAGGCATGGGACAAGCATGTTGACAAGTAGGGTGTAAATAGGACAAAGTATGGCAAGACAAGATTGAGTTAGGTGGTGAATCACCAACACCTTAATCATTGTCTTGCTTACTTAGTACTAATTAATCAAGACTTGATTAATTAGTTCCATGGGCCTTGGTTGCATGGGCCTTTCATGGTCCTCTTGGAACATGGCCCGTGGCCATTTCCAATGAGGTCTCGTGATTCGCTCATCGCCTCCAAGCCTTCCATACCGAAAATGTCCAACATTATCCGACGCGATCAATCCCAAGACTCCAAGCCTTGTCTCGATCCGTAAAGTCCTATTCACTTACGGGCACATGACCCAAAACCCTGTTTTGGTCATATCCCGAGACAACTCCCTTTTGGCCATTCTCCATAAATGTGTCAATGAATTTCATCCTCCGGTGTTGTAATAACCACTTCTGGTCAACGTCAGTCAAACCTGCGAAAAACAGGAAAATTTAAAAAATTTAAGACAGACACTTAACTTAACTTAAATTGACCCCGAGGGTCATGCCGGACTTAAGTTGACCCCATTATCGACTAAAATGAGTTACGGGGGACTCAGGGCAACTTCCTGGTCATTTTGGGAAAGATTGATTTTTCGCTGGAAAAGTCACCCGAGCGACGTTTTGGTCCATTCGAGGACCGTTTTGGACCCGAAAAGCTTAGCCGTCGTCGTAGCGGTCTTAGTTGGGCCGTTTCCTTGAAGCCCGTCCAGTTTAAATTTTTTTTGGGAAAAGTGCCCGTTCGGGGTCCGAAACGTCCGTTTTTCGCGAATCTGATTGGAAAATATCAACTAGATATTTTCCAAAATGTTGGGACCCACCTTGACACTTGTCAATTAAATGGTGGTGTAATTTTTGGAGGGAAAAGGTGTGGTTGGGAAGTGTTGGCCGAACATGGGTAAAAGGGGGGAGTTTTTGGAGTTAGTTGTTAGTTTTAATTAAATTAGAAAGAAGAAGAGAGGTTTTAGAGAGAGAAGAAGAAGGAGAAGAAGAGAGAAGAAAGGAAGTGGAGTTAGGGTTTGATTTTCAACCCTTGGATCGATTCGAAGCAAGGAGCAAATCTCTTCCCCTCGTCTTCCTCTCGAGTAAGCACTAACCCGATTCTCGTTTCGTTTATTTTCTTGAAAGCTAGGGTTTAAGTTTTAAACTAATACTTAGGGTTGTGTAGAGTTTGGGAGGTGTTGGAGACGTTTTAGAGGTGTTTGGGGGTGTAAGGGCACGTTTTCCGATGACCGGAGGCTCGGGAGGAGCTCCGGCCACCGTGGGTGGTGGCCGGCCGGCCATGTGGTGGCTGGCCGGAGGTGGCAGCAGCCACCACTTGGTGGCCGAGCCCCTCCCTCAAACCCTAGGGTCTCGGCCAAGCCTCTTGGGTGGGGCCCACGTGCTCGGTTGCTCGGGTTTTAATGTTCGGGTGGTTTAAAACGTCCCCCGGACCACTTTTTCCTAATCGAATCGAAATTTGGAATTAATTTGGAGAAGTTGTAATTAACGGGTTTCGGGAAACTTTAAACGTTAATTAATTGACTTAGAAGTCGGAATTCAATTCCGTCAAGTGCGTTGGGTTCCTTGAAATATTCTAAGACCGTAGAAACGAAAACGGGGACTTTTGGAGCCCCGGAAGGCAATTAACCAAAACCGGGCAGATTCGCCATGTCGGGCGAATCTGGCCCTTACGGGTCCTTTATCGGCAATATCGAGTATTTGGGAAGTTTGGGAGTGATCGGCATTGTCGGGGTTACGTTTGGGCGTTAAGTTTATTAATTTTCGGTTTACTCGTACTAGTTTAAAAGTACTTTAAATTTGTGTTCTTTTAGATCGTGCTACGGACCGAGGCAAGGGGAAGCTCGGCGAGTGACTGAGTGTGCTTCGGGTGTTGTTGGAGCGCTTTTGGGATTGTATACGAGGTAGGGAAAAGTAGCCGGATCTCGGCCCTAATTAGGGAAAGTTAATAGTAGAATTGCTTGTGACACCGGGGTGTCGTGGGTTGAGTAGATTTATTTAATTATTAGAAAAGCATGATACGGGATTGTAGCGTTTAAGAGAAAGGCATGTGACACTTAGTAGTGTCGTAGGAACAGAGAACTTAGCGATAATTGAATTACTGGAGGCATATGACCATGCCCGGAGGTTGTTTGTGAAACTAGCGATTTTAGGACCGTTGGAGGCATCGAGTATGCCGGAGGTTGTCGTGCGTTTTATTTAATTGTTGAGTTTGGGTGGCCTTGAGAGCCCGTATTTAATTGTTGAGTTTGGGTGGCCTTGAGAGCCCGTATTTAATTGTTGAGTCGGGGTGGCCATGAGAGCCGTGTATTTAATTTGGTGTCTTGAGTGGCAGCGAGTGCCCGTGGGGTTGTTGAACCCGAGTCTTGACTGTTGAAGGTGTCTTGAGTGGCCTTGAGTGCCTGTGTGATTGAACTTGCCTGTGATTGTGATTGTGGTTACCTGGGGTGGTGAGTTCTAAAGGTCGACAGCCTGATCCGACTTAGTGTCGATGAATTGCGAGTTCTAAAGGTCGACAGCCTGATCCGACTTAGTGTCGATGAATTGCGAGTTTTAAAGGTCGACAGCCTGATCCGACTTAGTGTCGATGAATTGCGAGTTCTAAAGGTCGACAGCCTGATCCGACTTAGTGTCGATGAATTGCGAGTTTTAAAGGTCGACAGCCTGATCCGACTTAGTGTCGAGGAATTGCGAGTTTGAAAGGTCGACAGCCTGATCCGACTTCGTGTCGAGGAATTGCGATAGGTCGAACCCTGACCTGATTGAGATTGGTTACTGAGCAGCTGGTGTGCGATCCTTTGTGATCTTGTTTGGTGTTGTGTCGTTTTGTTCGAGTCCTTGAGGAGGTCGTCGATAGTTGTGTCGGGTCTACACTGTTTTTATCGAGTGTCGAGCCTGTTGAGGAAGGTGACGGGTTGTGGGTCTGTTGAGTACTTGAGTTGGGGACTGTAGTCCCGGCGTTGGGTTTGGTTTTAGTGTTACTGGCTTTTTCTGCTAATTATGCCATAGTCAGTCTGTTATCCGTGGAGGTGAGCGAACGCTCACCCCTAGCTGCTTTTCCTACAGGTACTGATCACCGGACGGACTAGGTTAGCTCTTGAAGTTCATGGAGCTTGGAGCGGAGTCTGGTCTTTACTTTTGTTGAGTCTAGTGACGGATGTTGTACCTTGTCCACTTGTTGGGACGTTTTTGTATTGTAAATACTATTATTTTGAGAAGTAAATGGAAATGTCAAAGCTTTTATTGAAAACAGGTTTCAAGTGTTCATGTTTTTAAAAGTTCGCGCCCGAGTTCGGTTCGCTGAAATTGGGGCGTGACAGCTTGGTATCAGAGCTCGAGGTTTCAAACCTCGGACTGTCCGTCACTTAGGGGGGGAGAGTCGAGTCGGTGTAGCCCCGTCACGTCTTGAGTCTTGTTTGTGTTTGTGCGTATGTTACAGTATTTTGTTGCTGGCATACTGATTGTGTGTGATTGCGTGAACTGTTTTTAACTGTCGCGGGTCGACTCAGGAGCGCTCCTGTAGTCGAACGTGACGGTGTTGATGTCAAGTCGGTACAACGTGGTTCGGGGACGCCTGAACCGGGTTGTAACTACGTGATGTCAAGGAACGAAGTTTTAAAATGAAAGGGTGAAGGTTTTAAAATTATTGGCCCTGTTGGCATGTCTTGAACTTGATTGGCCCTATGGGCATATGTTTGATTTTTGATTGGCCCGGTGAACGGGGGTCGTCGTGTTGTGTGGGTTGGTTTGCCGTCGCTTGTTTGGTGCACGTCGGTGCGGTCTCGTTGAGGTCTCGTTTACTAATGCTAGTATATAAAGTACGTTTAGCTTGAGCGGTGTAGCGCTTTAGTGATAAGCACGTTAGTGTAAGCTTAAGCGGGTGGACGTTAGTGCGTTTGTACTGTCGTTTTTATTTAAGTTCGCAAACTGAACGTTTGCGTGTATCCGTGCAGAGGATACTGTTTATGGCTCGCGGTAAGCGGGGACGACCATCAGGAACGCGGGGCCAGGCACCCACGCGAGGCCGGCGGGGACGGTCAGCAGGGGCACCAGGGAGGGTGCCGACCGTCGAGCCCGCCGACTATGCGGAGGCACAGGGTACTCCTGTCGGAGAAGACAGGAGGAGTGATGCGGGGCCGTCTGCAGGCACCCCCAGTGTTCCGCCAGTCGCGGACCCTCCAGTGATGACTGCCCTGGATGAGCTTACCAGGACCGTTCAGAGTTTGGTGGCGATCATCGCCAGCCGAGAGTCGGCTTCGCCAGCACCAGAGGCAGCCGCAGTCCCGGTGAGGGCCGCTCAGACAGAGGATCTCACCTCCCGAGCGCTAATAGATTTCCTGAAGCTCGGGATACCTGTTTTTGTCGGGGAGCCGAATCCCGACCTGGCCGAGCGATGGATAGAGCAGGTCACACGAGACTTGGACACATCGGGTGTCGAGGATGGCAAAACCCAGACTACCCAAGACAAAAACTTTAAACTTGAAGCTAGAAAGTAGAAAACAATAATTCTTGAGCTGCTTGCTAGTCTTTAATTATGAATTTATTTTATAATCATACCCTTAAAAATCATGGAACAATAGATCCACTTATTCAATGGCTTCTTTCAAGTCTTAGTTTGTATTGTAAGAAGGGTTTGTACCTGAGTGTTTTTTGTATGAGACAAAATTCCTTGAGAACAACTTCTTAACCCAAGAACCCTTCCCACCCCTTCATTGACTTGTTGACTTTAAACATGAAACACTGTATAGTTGTAAGTGGTCGGGTTATTTTGGTAAACTTGGATGGCAGTTTATTGTTCCGTGTTTTTATCACTTGGATGCATAACATTTACCACCAAAATACCATAAAATTATATTATTTGGATGCACAACATTTGTCACCAAAATAAATTAATCTTATCACCTTGATGCACAAAATTTATCACCAAAATACCATACAACTTTACTACCTAGATAGCACAACATTTATCACATAATTTTAAAACGGAGCCAAATGATCAAACTTTTAATACAATAGAAAACGTTCATAGTAGGTGATAAATTTAGTGTAATGTGATGATAATTGTTTCACAACTAGGTGATAACTTTTTATACATCAAGGACTTCCGTCGCCTTAGGTGAACTTTAATGTATTGTGGTGACAAAGGTTTATGAGTTGATAAATATTTTGTGTACATGTGATAATTTTTTATTTAAATATTCTTAACTTCATCCTCAACAATTATCACTAGAATTTAACTCTATAATCACAGATTGACGTGATTTGTAGCTAAATATGGATAAATTAGTATCGAAAACGAGTTTACTATAAACTAGTTCAGAGAAAACAAATGAAATTATGAAGAACAATTGATTTGTTTTAGTCTTTTTGATAAGCTTGTTTTTTTAGAAATTGAAAATCACTCTCTGAGGATGAGAGGGACTAAAGAAGGTCGTAAGACCAAAAAAGCTTAGAAAAAGAGCACAACTCAGAGGGAGCTCAAGATGGGTACAATCCATCACTAGAAAAATACCCCCAAAACAAAGCACCTAAAGAAAAAAAAACAAGAAAACCAAAATGGATACTTTAACCAGCAGAAAAGTCATGCCACACAAAGTGCACACTGTTGTAATGCACGCTCGTCATTATAACCGAACAAAAAACAGTTCAAGCCTTTTAGAATAAAACTCGACCTTTACCACTAGCTAGAAAATCAACCAACCGGATCTCAATAAACTGAAAAACATACCATAATGAATCACCACCTAGAATCTCTTATGAAAACTCATCAACCTCAACTATCATTTTCTTCAATTCACGCATCGCCCTCAGTACTTATGTATGCGTCATCAAAAAGTTATTTCGGTACCTCAACGTCTAGATTTTGCAACTTATCAGGAACATTAGCCTTTGTACTTACCCATATGATGTAGAAACAAGGATTATGCCGACTTTTGCCATTATTCGGTTTCTATAAAGAATCTAGACCTACAAAAAAGGCTCTTTTTCGACTAACTGAATGAACCTTTTACTATGTCTGATAAACAAAATAGGGGTGTAGAAGGTATCACAGATAAGTTATCGTTTGAGGGTCTACCCCTTCGCACCTTTGACTTGACTGCACATGTCTCTACTTCTCCGTTTTGCACACATTGGAGATATTCCGACAAATCTAATCCCTAAATCAACGGCTCCCGACATACCTCGTGTTGGGTCTCGATGGAGGGTATGAACACATACTCGCATCAGAATGATAAATAAAACTAAGAGACCATTAAAACCATGAATCAACTACCAAAGATTAGAATCACAGGAAAAAAATAGCATTTTCATACCATAACAAGAACACCGGGTGAAGAATGATTTGACTTGAGTCTCCAAGATGCCTACGTATCCACTTTAGAATCAAAGCCACGTAGTTCTTCTAAAGAGGATTCAAGAACACCAAATATGGAGGAAGAACACCCCCTTGGCCGAAATTCTAGAGAGATGAGGGAGAAGTTGTCTTGCTCTTTTTTTTGTTTTTGTTTTTTGTTATGTTGGAAAAGTATGACTTAAACCCATTAAATCCAATCAACATAATAAACAATAATATAGGACAAGCATGGTGTAAATAAGGCAAGTATGATGCTAAGTATGACTAGACAAGATGTGGTTAGGTGGTGAATCACCAACACCTTAATCATTGTCTTTCTTAATTAGTACTAATTAATCAATACTTGACTAATTAGTTCTATGGGCCTTTGTTGCATGGGCCTCTTGGAACATGGCACATGGCCATTCGACGTGATCAATCTCAAGCCTTCCATACCAGAAATGTCCAACATTATTTGACGTGATCAATCCCAAGACTCCAAGCCTTGTCTCGATCCGTAAAGTTCTATTCACTTACGGGCACAAGACCCAAAACCCAGTTTTTATCATGTCCCGAGATAACTCCCTTTTGGCCATTCTCCATACATGTGTTAATGAGTTTCATACTCCGGTGTGACTCTTAGGTTTATACATGTCGGTAGATCAACGTAAAATCCCATTTTACTTGATCCTACATAAGTGGAAACTAACGAGACTTTAGTATTGTCTGACACTGCATAACGAATCGACCTTATCGATTATAACCTTTCTGTCTTCTATGTCACTGTCCTATTATCTCCGATATCTTTATTGAGATAAGGCATAGAGCCGTTATCCTTATTATTCTCACTCATTGTTCCTTGATATGTGAGATGACTGAATATATGATACCAGTATCATGTGCATGACAATGCTATTCTTTCAATCAGTATCGATCAAGCAGCCGAGAACCGATATCTTTCCCATACCTCAATATGAGGGATAAACCCCTTAGCCGTCTTTCGTGTCACTCATGCAGCCCGCCCCCAAGCCAATCCTGGCCATTATGGAAGCCTTGTTACGGACAACGTTAGGCTGAGGTCAAACTCAGTTGTTGACTGCATAGCGATCACAAAAACTCTTTGCTCTAAGGATACATGAGAATCTACGACACCGAATATGTTCATGACTCAATATATGACACATATTCAAGGCGGGCCATCCAATATCATGTCCCACATGATATTTATGATCAGACTCCGGAATCTCATTCCAATGACTAACAGAACGTAAACCACAAAGAGCCATCTTTCATACTAGTCGCTTCTTGTTAAGCTTTGCTAACTAAGGACCCATCGAGTGTGATCTATCTCGATTTATGGTTCTATTCGCATGGTTGGCATAGGTCAGAACACACATCGATATATTACTCCAACACATAAGTAATATAAAACCGCTTTACTTTTTTTGCTAACGATGATATTTACATTTGGACATTTACGATTGGACTACGAGCACTATAACTAACACCTGGTCCATAACTACCAATATTTATTATGCTCGACTTGACCCAATTGTACCTTAATATCTGCAATCAACTTATCCCCCAAAATCCTCAACAAAAAATTATGTTAGGTACTGTTGTAACGGTACTTTGCTGACTTGCCCCTTCATTGAAGACTTATCATTCTGAGTACCATTCTGAGGCATTAGTAGAGGTGCAAAGGACATTGGAAAGTGATCATCTCCCATATCAAGTACCATCGAGGAAGACTGACTGAAATGAACTCTGGAACAGACCAAAACTTCAGCTGAATGTAGAAAAATCTAAAGTGTCTCTTGGAGCTCGAATAGAAACAACGTCTCCAATATGAACAAACATAGGTGATATAATGAGGCCAAATCTCAACCATGAGGAAGTGATCATGTGACCATAAAATATTCCAAAAAAAAACCTCTAAGCGTCAACGAGCCGTCGAACCTGAATATCTCAAACCAACTGCTCACTAAATTCTAGTATATTTCCTTTAAGGTGGACTAAAAAATAACATAACATAATGAACAATCCTTATTAGGGATGGCAACGGGGCGGGGACCCCGCGCCCCGGCCCCGGCCCGCGTCCCCGCACTCTACCCCGCCCTACACCCCGCATTGACCCCGTCCCGCAGGGAAACGGGGATTCCCCGCCCCGTTTTCTCCCCGAAAAAAATACACATTTTTATATCACACAATTCTTAATCCATAATTTTAGACAACATGCATATAAAACAAACATCACACGACATCCGTGTCTCATAATGTGCATATTCGAACTAAGTTTTCTATCTTTGAGATATAAAATAAGCAAAAATTACCATTTGACATATTTGAACTAAGTTTTCTATTTTTTGGATATAAAATTTAAATAGGCAAATATCATATGTAAAAACAATATATTATGTGTTACTCGAAAAAGATATTAATTATTAATATATATTTTTTTAAGTTAATAGAGCGGGGATCCCCGCGGGGAGGGGAGTGCTTGCCCCGCCCCCACCCCGCACCTCGCCAAAATCCCCTTTTACCCCCCGTACCCCGCCCCGCATAAAAAATCCCCGCCCCAAACCCCCCTCACACGGGGCGGGGACGTCGGGTCCCTGTCGGGGTCGGGGCGTTTTCCATCCCTAGTTCTTATATGGCTAGGAGGAAAACTACATTGTTACTCTCACGAAGAATATATGAGAATTATTGGGAGGATCGTCGTGATCGATCCTGTATTGTTGAGTATTGACGGTGTTATTTGGATAGTGGAGAATAATTTTCATGATTATAAGTTAGAAGTGATATTCAATAGATTTAGGGTTAATATCATAAAGCACCACACAAGTAAACACATTTTTCAAATAACACACTAAGTTATGATTTTTTCATGTGGCACACCTAAGTATCAACGATTTTTTTTTATGTGGCACACCTATGCATCAACAAACTTTGATAATTTGTTGATACATAGGTGTGTCACATGAAAAAAAATCATAATTTAGTGTGTTATTTGAAAAACGTGTATACTTGTGTGGTGCTTTATGATATTAACCCATAGATTTATCATCTTATATATGTAGATAAAGAAGTTGGATGGTATTGACCGAAACCCTTGTCACGCCCCAATTTCAGTAAACCGAACTCGGGACGCGAACGTTTTAAAAACATACAACACTTGAAACCTATTTTCATTGGATCACTTAAAATACCAGATTAGTTCAACCAAATAATAATTACAACTTAAAACACGTCCCAACAAGTGGACCAAAAACATGGTATCCATCGCTAGACTCAAAACACCCACAAACCCGCTTCAAGCTCTTCAAGCTTCAGAAGCTCACCTAGTCCAGCCTACGAACGGTACCTGTAGGAAAAGCAGCTAGGGGTGAGCGTTCGCTCACCACCGCGGATAGCAGACTGACTACGGCATAATTAGCAGACAAAGCCGGTAACACCAAAAATAAAGTCAACACCGGGGAACACTGTCCCCAACCCAAGTACTCTGACTGAACAAACACCCACAGTTACCTTCCTTGACCAACTCAACACTCTGACATGCAAGTAGACTCGACACAAAGATCACGACCTCTTCCAAGGACTCAAAAGAAACTACGCAACACCAACAAGATCACAAAGGATCGCACACCAAACAAGATCACAAAGGATCGCACACCAAACAAGATCACAAAGGATCGCAAACCAGCTGTTCAATAACCAATTCTGTCTCTCAAACACGCGCTTTGCCGAACCACTGAGGCCAGGCGGTCGACCTGTCTCAGTAACCTCTCTCACTCACGCGCTTTGCCGAACCACTCAGACCAGGCGGTCGACCTGTCTCACTCACGCGCTTTGCCGAATCACTCAGGCCAGGCGGTCGACCTGTCTTACTCACCTCTCTTACTCACGCGCTTTGCCGAACCACTCAGGCCAGGCGGTCGACCGTCTCAGTCACCTCTCTTACTCACGCCCTTTGCCGAACCACTCAGGGCAGGCGGTCGACCTGTCTCACTAACCTCTCTCACTCAGGTAACCACAATCACAATCACAAGCAAGTTCAACAGACAGCAACAACACAGGTTCAACACTCCACAGGCACTCATGGCCACACAAGACACCAATAGTAAAACTCGGACTCAACAGCCCCACCGGCACTCACGGCCTCCCAAGACACACTGACAGTAAAACACAGACTCAAACGCCCCACAGGCACTCACGGCCTCCCAAAACACCAAAGGTAAAGACACGGGTTCAACAACCCCACGGGCACTCATGGCCACCCAAAACTCAACGATAAAACACGCTCGCAACTTACCGAGACTCTAACTCGTAAGCCAGCTAAAACACCAACAGTAAAGTATGGGCTCTCATGGCCACCCAAGACTCAACCATAATAATACGGGCTCTCAAGGCCACCCAAAACTCGATAATAATAATACGGGCTCTCAAGGCCACCCAAAACTCGATAATAAATAACGCACAACAACCTCCGGCATAATCGATGCCTACAATAGTCCTAAGATCACTAGTTTCATAAACAACCTCCGGGCATGGTCATATGCCTCCAGTAAATCAATTAACGCTAAGTTCTCTGCTCCTACGACACTACTAAGTGTCACATGCTTTTCCAGTAATCGCTACGTTCCCGTACCATGCATATCTAATATTCGATAAACCTACTCAACCCACGACACCCCGGTGTCACATGCAATTCTACAGTTAACTTTCCCTAGTCAGGACCGAGATCCGGCTACTTTTCCCTACCTCAACCGAAGAACACCCGCTACGCTTCCTTGCTGCTGACGCTCTGGTTCGCTACCTCCGGGCTTCACTTCGATCGAAGCCGGACGCTAAAGATACCACGAAAGCCATAATTAATAACAGTTCCACCGTTAAGTTAAAGATTACGATTTGTCCAATTTAAATCCGACACTTGTCTTTTAAACTCGAGCGGGCTAAAAGCGGGGTCACGACGAATCGGGTTCAAGCCCTCGCACACCGAACTCAGAACCCGGTGCATGGATTCCGAGGCACGGATCCCGAGGTACCCTGATTCAACGGTTCCGTTTATAATCCCGTTCTAAGTCCGATTAAACCTCCAGTTCTAAACCGTCTTAAATCAAAACTGACTACAAAATTCTTTTATTTCAAAACCTTTCCCATTTAAATCCGATTTCTCGTTTATAAACCATTTTCTTTTAGGTATGACGTCCCTTAATATCTTTTATTTTATTGCTCCAAAACGTCATGAACCGACTGGTTTTATTTCCAAAACCTTCTCATCCTTCTTGGATTTCACTGATTTTTTTGATTCAAAAACCAATCCTTTTCCTTTTTGTTTAACTCAACTTATTTTGGTCAAACTTAAAACAGATCTGCCCAGAACACCGAGGTCCAACCAGTTCGTTTCAGATCCAAAGCGTGACGGGAAAGAGAAGACAAGGTTTTCGGTTAGAAGTCCAGCCGACCTACGGCGAGGCATCGCCGGCCGGGGTCTTACCGAAAAGGGACGTTCGCCTCAGATCTGAAGCACGGTGACGTAGGGGCTCGGGAACGAGGGTCGGCGGCGGCTTGGTTTCGGACGACGCTTGAAGAGAAGGCGGCGCCGGCGAGCTCGTCTGGAGAAGATGGGAGGCGAGACGGGAGAAAGGACGACGATATCGCGAGGGACGGCGGCGGCTCTACGTGGAAGAGACGGGGGAGGAGAATGGCGGCGTGAGGGTATGAGCTCTCCCGTCTGAAGGATACGGTGCCCGGGCTTGAGTCGGGAGAGAAGATGAAGGTGAGCGGGGAGGTGGTGGCTGAACGGGGAAGAGGAACGGGAGGTCGGGGACGGAGGAGAAGAGAAGGTCGGGAATGAAGAGAGAGAGGAGGGAGGCAGCTCGGCTGCGTGTGAGAGGGAGCAAGAGATGAGTGGGTCAAACCCTAAAAACTGACCTTAAATAGGTCGGACTTGGGCCGGGTCTGCGGTTTGGGCCGGGTCTTCTGGTTTGTTCTGGCCCAGCCTGGTCCAGTTTTTTTTTTTTTTTTTTTTACAGACTCGTTCCCAACCTCGACGTTATTATTTAATAAATTAAACGTTAAACTTTTCTCGGTCTTTACAACCCTAACTAGCTAAATCTGCATGGGAGAAGAAATGAAGGCGTGTTGCTAGCGAGAGATTACAACATATTATACATACACATAGTAACTCATCAGCCAAAGAGTCGTTGATCTCTCTTAGTAAAATGGGTATACAAATATAAATTACATAAGCAGTAAGTTCCTGATAATGGCAGCTTGAGCACTGTCGGCATCGATGGAAGCAAGAAGATGGGACAAGCGGTTGCTCAAGTCATCCACCTCTCGGTGTAAGCTCCTGATGTAGCTGCATGTCTCCTGCAACACCTTCGAAGCACAAACCTGTTCAGTACGAGAAAGACCGGTCAAGTTAGTGGCATTTCCGTAATAATGTGAACAGAACTATAACCAGATCGGATGATTAAGCCGATGGAAAAACAGAGTCCCACATATGCAAAAGTAATTACGTGCACTACTGTAAAATGCTTCAACCAGATTATATGGATGTTAACGGCACACTTTGAGTAGTGTTTTACATTACCTTTTCATTATCAAGGCTGTTTTAGACGTTCTATTGTCCTCAAAAAGTGCACTATTATGCACGTTTCGCTATCCAGATATAGCTGTGTTCATGGACTGTTAAGAGGAGCACAAACCACGAATATGAGATCGGCGATCTGGTCGTCTGTGATCATGGATGATGCTCCTCCTCCATCCGACTGTCTCGAACGTGACCTTCTGATAGTCATGGTCGAAAAGTGAAACAAAAATAACCTCGGGACAGACAGAAAGACAGTATGGTACTACGTACGTGTATGTATAAGGTCATGTGTCAGTCACTAGGAAATATGAGATATATGAGTTGATGAGAGCTGAGGGGAGCGGTTTTAGACATGATGAGGACGATAACTATATATATGTCAGCAATAATTTTGCGTGCGCCCCAAGTCACGCAGAAGAATTAGTCTACTCTGTTTCAATTTTGTTTAGATTTGCTTTTGATCTTTTTGTTTTGATTGCCTGGTTTGTAGGAAACAAACCCAATCCTATCTTGCTATAAATAAGATCAAATAAACCTCAGAGAAAACACATCTCGGGGATTCAAATCACTTCAGCTTATTATCTCTTGTTTTTCCAATTTCTATTGTTATCAATTAGTATCAGAGCCTGGCTCAAACAAGACATCATGGCTGAGGAATCTCCGAAGAAGATTGTCGTCGCTGGAGGCTCCAGATTGAAACAAGGTCGAGGAGGAGGCCTCTCTCTCAGTTATCCAGTTCTCACCGAGACAAACTACAGCCTTTGGGTTTTCAAAATGACTGCCATGATGAAGGCACTCGGTGTCTAGGTAGCAATCGAGAGCGAAAAGGATGTTGGGGAAGAGAGAGATCAGAGTGCTCTGGCTGTACTCACACAAGCAGTCCCAGAGTCACTCCTCACTACGATCTCTCATGCCAAGGCCACAAAAGAGGCGTGTGTAAGAACCACTCCCGGTCAACGCCAGTCAAATCGGCGAAAAACAGGAAAATTTAAAATTTTTGGACACACTTAAATGAACCTAAATTTGACCCCGAGGGTCATACCGGACTTAAGTTGACCCCGATATCGACCAAAGTGAGTTCCGGGGGACTCAGGGCAATTTGGGAAAGGTTGACTTTTTGTTGAAAAAGTCAACCGAGCGACGTTTTGGTCTGTTCGAGGTCCGTTTTGGATCCAAAAAGCTTAGCCGTCGTCACAACGGTCTTAGTTGAGCCGTTTCCTTATAGCCCGTGAAGTTTCGTAATTTCTTAGAAAAAGTGCCCGTTCGGGGCCCGAGACGGCCGAATTTCGCGAATCTGACTGAAAAATATCTAGAAGATATTTTCCAAAAGGTGTGGGACCCACTTGCCACATGTCAATTATGTGGTGGTGTTAGGTTTTTGAACAAAACAAAAGATGAGACTTGGGTGGTAGTTTTGTAAATATGAAAAAGGTGTGTGGTTAGTGTTGTTTTAAAACAAAACAAAAGGAAGACCAAATAGTTAGGTTCG
This sequence comes from Erodium maritimum, assembly GCA_963921825.1. Lineage (NCBI taxonomy): Eukaryota > Viridiplantae > Streptophyta > Magnoliopsida > Geraniales > Geraniaceae > Erodium > Erodium maritimum. The sequence continues at coordinate 58,949,955 of OY997590.1, read as the reverse complement.
GTCATACTTGGGAAAAAATGAGTTTTAGAGAGAGAAAGTGGAGAAAGGAAAGAGAAGGAGAAAAGAGAGAAAAAGAGAAAGAAAGAGTTAGGGTTTTGACATTTCCCGACTATCCAACCGGTGGATCGTCTCAATGATCAAGGAATCGAGCTCCCACCGTCATTCCCTACGGTGGGTACCCTTTCGATTTCGTTTTGGTACGTTTAAAGTTTAGGGTTTGGGTTAAAACGAGTAAACTATGGGTGAGTTGAGGTGTGGGGTTCGTTGGAGACGTTTTGGAGCGAAGGATGAACGTTTTCCGGTGACCGGAGGCTCGGGGGAGCTCCGGCCACCGTATATGGTGGCTGCCGGAGTTGGAGTGGTGGTTGGCCGGAGCTAGGACCGGCCACCACCATGGTGAACCGGCCCAAAACAGGCCCAACCACCCTCGGGTCTTAAGGACCGGGTGGGGCCCACATGCTCGGGTATCGGGTTTTCGTGTTCGGGTGGTTTAGGATGATCCCCAAGTCGTTAATCCACACCCGGATCAAAATTTGGAATTAAATTGTGAAAGTTGTAAATGACGGGTTTAGAAACTTTAAACGCGAATTAAATTACTCGGAAGTCGGAATTTGATTTCGTCAAGTGCATAGGAACCATTGAATTGTTCTAAGACCATAGAAACGAAAACGGGAATTTTCTGAGCCCTAGAAGGACGTTTTCCAATCCCGGGCAGATTCGTCGGGTCGGGCGAAACGGGCCTTTCCGGGTCCATTATCGACAATGTCGAGTAATTGGGAAGTTTGGGAGTGATCGACATTGTCGGGGTTGCTTTTGGGCGTCAAGTTTATTAAAATTCAGTTTATGTATGCGAACTTAAAAGTATTTTAAATTGTGTTCTTATTAGATCGTGCCACCGACAGAGGAAAGGGAAAGCTAGGCGAGTGATCGAGATCACGCCGGAGCTTGATTGTGAGCTTTTGGGGAAAGCATACGAGGTAGGGAAAAGTAGCCGGATCTCGGCCCTGACTAGGGAAAATTAACAGTAGAAATGCATGTGACACTTGGGTGTCGTGGGTTAAGTAAGTTAGTAGAATAATAGAAAGGCAGGCGACACCGGGTGGTGTCGTATGATACGGGAACGTATCGAACAATAGAAACGCATGTGACACTTAGTAGTGTCGTAGGAGTAGTGAACTTTCGATATTAGAATTACTGGAGGCATTTGGTTATGCCCGGAGGTTGATTGTTTAGTTTGTGTCTTGGGTGGCCATGAGAGCCGTACTTTACTGTTTGTCTTGGGTGGCCATGAGAGCCCGTACTTTACTGTTTGTGTCTTGGGTGGCCAAGAGAGCCCGTATTTTACTGTTGGTGTCTTGGGTGGCCATGAGTGCCCGTGGGGTTGTTAAACCAGTATTTTACTGTTGGTGTGTCTTGGGTGGCCACGAGTGCCCGTGGGGTTGTTAAACCCGTATTTTACTGTTGGTGTGTCTTGGGTGGCCATGAGTGCCCGTGGGGTTGTTGAACCAGTATTTTACTGTTGGTGTGTCTTGGGTGGCCATGAGTGCCCGTGGGGTCGTTAAACTAGTATTTTACTGTTGGTGTGTCTTGGGTGGCCATGAGTGCCCGTGGGGTTGTTGAGCCCGTGTTTTACTGTTGGTGTCTTGGGTGGCCATGAGTGCCTATGGAGTGTTGAACCTGTGTTGTTGCTGGTTGTTAAACTTTGGTTGTGATTGTGATTGCCTGAGGTTGGGGGCCCGATAAAGATCGGGGGAAGTTGCGTCGGGGTTGGCTAGCTTTCCTACAGACATCGGTAAAGTTGAGCATTCTTTGGCTAGCCTTCCGACAGGGATCGGTAAGGTTGAGCATTCTTCGGCGATGGAGGGTTTCTCCCCTTCCGACTAGCTATCGGAAAAGGGGCTCGGTACATATCGCTAACAGGTCGACCGCCTGGCCTGACAGGGATCGGTAAAGTTGTGTGGGGCAGGCTCGAGCCCAGCCGGTTAGCAACCGGCACTGAGCAGCTGGAGTGCGATCCTTTGTGATCTTGGGTGTTGCGTGGTTGTCTTTCGTGTCTTTGGTGGAGGTCATAACCGTTGTGTCGGGTCTACTTTGAGTGTCCGGTTGTTGAGTTGGTTGGGGAAAGTAATAGTCCGTGCGTTAGTCGGGTTACTTGAGTTTGGGGATAGTGGTCCCCGGTGTTTGGGTTGTTGTTGTTTCCGGCATGTTCTGCTAAGTATGTCGTAGTCAGTCTGTTATCCATGGTGGTGAGCGAACGCTCATCCCTAGCTGCTTTTCCTATAGGTACTGGTCGCGGGTCGGACTAGGTGAGCTCTCGAAGCTTGAAGAGCTAGGAGCGGGAGTCCAGGTTTCCTTTTTGAGTCTAGCGACGCACACCTTGTTTTTTATCCACTTGTTGGGACATACTTTTTGAGTTGTAAATTATTATTTTGATTAATTAAATGGTGGTTTTAAAGCGATTTATTTAAAAGGTTTGAATTTTTTTTGTTGTTTTAAACGTTCGCGTTCCGGATTCGGTTCTGCTGAATTTGGGGCGTTACAGTGTGGAAGGCACTTGAGGTGCTGCACGTTGGCCAGAAGAGGGTTAAGTCAGCAAACGTGCTGAGCTTGAAACGGGAACTCAATGATTTAACTATGGATGATTCTGAAACCATCCATAGCTTCTATCTGAAAATCTCCCGAATAGTGAATGAAATTCGCACCCTTGGCTGCGATTTACCTAAAGATCAGGTCGTATAGAAGATCTTCAGTTCAGTTCTAGAGAGATACCTCCCTATTGTTGGGACAATCACTCAATGGGCTGATCTGGAAGAGATGACTGCAGCAGAGGCTGTAGGAAGACTTAAGGATTACGAACACACCATAAAAGGAAGAAAGAAAGAGCAAGAAAGGAGACCAGTTGATGCTGACTAAAGCTCAATGGGAAGCTGAGTCCAGAAGGCCAAATAGATTTGAGGGGAGCTCAAATCGCTCTGACAGCCCTGTGAGAGGACGAGGCCGAGGTCAGAGCTGGAACAGTGCCTCACCAAAGAAGAGGTATGATCGAAACAAGTTGAAGTGTTATCAATGTAATGAATACGGTCACTTCGCTTATGAGTGCAGAAGAGGAAAGACTGGAGAAGCTAACTATGTAGAAGCTGATAGTCAAGATGATAAACCAACATTGCTTATGGCCGAAGTAAGCAATGAAAAAGAGGGGGTTTGTGATGCTGAATGAAGAGAAGGTTTTTCTCAATCAAGGAGGAAGTGAGAGCCAAGATCGCAGCCTGTGATACCTTGACATAGGAGCAAGCAACCATATGTCTGGCAGGGAAGACGTTTTTTCCTGTCTTGACAAGAAGATACATGGCATTGTTAAATTTGGCGGTGGCTCTAGAGTCTAAATTAAAGGAAGAGGAGTGGTGTTGTTCACTGGACAAAGCAATGAGCATAGAGCTCTTACAAGAGTCTATTACATTCCCAAGCTGAAGAACAACATAATAAGCCTGGGCCAATTTGATGAAGCAGGTGGAAAGATCGAAATTGGGGATGGCTTGCTGAGAGTGTATGATCAGCAAAGGAGACTCATTTTCAAAGTAAAAAGGTCAGTCAATCGCCTTTATACTCCGAGTCTTGATTGCACTAGGCCTATCTGTCTCTTGTCCAAAATTAATGAAGAAGCATGGACCTGGCATGCGAGACTTGGCCATATCAGCTTTGGAGCTATGCAACTTATGTCCAAAGCTGAGATGGTAGAAGGTCTGCCCAAAATTAGCAATCCGGAACAGCTTTGCGATGCTTGTCTGATTGCAAAGCAAAAACGAACTCCATTCCCAAAGGCCACTACTTTCAGAGCAACAAAGAGGCTGGAAATAGTACCCACTGATCTGTGTGGGCCTATAACACCCCAAACTTCAGGAGGTAATCGTTATTTCATACTTATTGTTGATGATCTAACAAGGTTCATGTGGGTGAAGTTAATAAAGACCAAGGATGCTGCCCTTGAGAGCCTTGAGAAGCTCATGAACAGAGCTGAGGCTGAATCTGAAGAAAAGCTAAAGGCTATAAGGAATGATAGAGGAGGAGAAATCAGGTCGGGAGAGTTTGAAAGCTTTTGTGATTGCAGACGCATCATGCATTACTTCACAGCTCCGAACTCTCCACAACAAAATGGAGTTGCAGAGCGAAGAAACCTGTGCATTGTTGGGACGGCAAGGAGCCTCCTCAATAGCATGGGAGTGCCTGGAACTATGTGGGGAGAGGCAGTCACCACTGCTGTTTATCTTCTGAATCGAGCAACCACAAAGAGTGTCCAAGGAATGACTCCTTATGAAGAGTGGTACGCAAGGAAACCTAAAATCAAACACATGAGGGTGTTGGATGTGTACCACACATAAAGGTAATAAATTCCTTGAAGAAGCTAGATGATCGTAGCAAACTTGTTGTTTTTATTGGGTATGAAGCAGGTTCCAAAGCCTATCGTTTCCTTGAACCTCAAACTGGGAAGCTGATAGTGAGTAGAGATGCAATCTTTGAAGAAGGAAGAAAATGGGACTGGGAACAACAATCAGAGGAGCTAGCCATTCAAGGCACATTGGAGGTGAGCTGGGGAGATTCAGAAGCTACCAAAGAAAATGCAGAAGCAACACAAACCCCAGCCTCTCCTGAAACTCCAAAAGAAAGATCCACTCCTCCACAAAGTTCAGAGTACTCATCACAATAGAGTTCAGTACCAGAAAGTCCTGAGTCCGAGCTGCCTCTAAAGGTAAAGAAGCTCGTGGAGATTTATGAACGAGCTCCCAGAATAGAGCTTGATGATCAATGCCTCCTCTCATCAGAAGAACCAAGGAATCCTGAAGAAGCCTTTCAATAGATACATTGGAGGAAGGCTATGGAGGAAGAAATTCAATCGATCCAAAACAACAACACTTGGGAACTGACAGAATTTCCAAAAGGTCAGAAGGAGATTGGGTTGAAATGTGTATTCAAAGCTAAGAGAGACTCACAAGGGAAGATCATTCGATACAAAGCCCGCCTTGTTGCAAAGGGCTATGTTCAGAGAGAAGTGATCGACTTTGAAGAAGTCTTTGCTCCTGTAGCACATCTAGAAACAGTGAGGATGATCATCGCAATTGCAGCTCAAAGCAAGTGGGAGATTCATCACATGGATGTGAAGTCGGCCTTCCTGAATGTCGAACTCACTGAGGAAGTATTTGTATATAAACCATTTGGTTTTGTCAATCAAACTAATCCCTCTCATGTTCTGAAATTGAAAAAGGCTCTGTACGGACTAAGACAAGCTCCTAGAGCCTGGAACATCAAGCTCGATGAGAAGCTGACCAAACTGGGTTTCAATCGAAGTCCCTTTGAACATGCAGTGTACACCAAGAGGAAGGACGATGCCTTGTTGATCATCGGGGTATATGTGGATGATCCCTTGATCACTGGAACATCAGTAAGTACCATTAATGAATTCAAAGAAGAAATGAAACTCGTATTTGACATGAGTGACCTTGGTTTGTTATCGTATTATTTGGGTATTGATGTTGATCAGAAAGAAGATGAGATCACTCTTTGTCAAATAGGGTACACACAGAAGCTTCTAACCACTGCAGGTTTAGAAGAGTGCAATCCTTGTCAATTTCCTATTGAAACCAGGATCAAGCTGAAGAAGAGGATGACTGGAGAGCTCAAAGACCCAACTCAATACCGCAACATCATTGGAGGCTTGAGGTACCTAGTGAGTACACGTCCTGATATTGCATTTACAGTCGGGATTGCTAGTCGTTACATGGAGGCTCCTGAAACCAGCCACTACACTATGGTAAAGCACATTCTGAGGTACCTTAAAGGCACAATCAATTACGGACTGAGGTACAAGAGGGGAGGAAATGTTCAAGAACTCCTTGGTTACATCGATAGTGACATGGCCGGAGATGCAGATGATCGTAAGAGCACTTCAGGGGTTATGTTCTTCCTCGGATCATGCCTAATCTCATGGCTATCTCAGAAACAAAAGATCGTGGCCTTATCTACCTGTGAAGCAGAGTACATTGCAGCTGCGACTGTAGCATGCCAAGCGTTATGGCTGAGAAATTTAATCTCAGACATACTCCATATTCTAACTGGAAGAGTGAAGCTTCTCGTCGACAACAAATCAGCGATCATGCTCAGCAAAAATCCTGTGTATCATGACAGAAGTAAGCACATCGATACCCGTTGCCACTTCATTCGAGAGTGCACCGAGAAAGAGAACATCGAAGTCGAGCATATCAGCTCAGATCAGCAAAAGGCTGATATACTCACTAAGGCTCTGTCCAAAACTCGCTTCATCGAGCTAAGGACTCTAGTTGGGGTCGCATAAATCAAGAAGGAACATCAAGATTAGAGGGGAGAATGTAAGAAATAATCTTGCGTGCGCCCCAAGTCATGCAGAAGAATTAGTCTACTCTGTTTCAATTTTGTTTAGATTTGCTTTTGATCTTTTTGTTTTGATTGCCTGGTTTGTAGGAAACAAACTCAATCCTATCTTGCTATAAATAAGATCAAATAAACCTGAGAGAAGAATACACATCTCGGATCAAGTAAAACGATTTTCGACACTAATTAACCATCAACAAGTTCATAAATCCTTCAAATAAATCTCAACTCTACAAAACTCAGTTTGAAACGTAAATAAAACCCTCCAGGGGTGTAATAATAATCCTCCAACATAGTTTGTTCAAAACTGAAATGAAATAAAAACGAAGTCTCTAATAAGATACCCACACCAAGAAGCTCCCGAGCCTCTACTCCTCAATCAAGCCTGTAATCACAACAATAAACTCATAGGGGTGAGCTTGCGCTCAGTAGGGAAAATAAATAACAAGGAATTTAAACTCAACAATTTCATCAGTAAAGTCAACAAGATAACTCTTAACTATTTCGGGCAATAGGTAATCCAATCAATGTCGTGGCGCATGAAGTCACCACCCTCCGATCCACATATGATGTGTCCTCTCGGATTTTCCCTCAAGTCCAGAGGAGACGCATATCATTGAGGCTACCGGAAACAACCCCCTGAGGGCGCTTATCATCGGGATTCTCAGAAACGTCTCCAAGGGACTATATGTCCTCGGGAACCAAGGTATTACTCCCATAGGAAGCATACACTTGGGCAATTAAATACTAATCAGATATAATTGAGTAACACACTCAAACTAAACACGAAGCAATCCATTCCAAACGAACATCATTCCACTATCACACATAGTTCACGAATCACCGTTTCATCACAACACACATCACACGAATCACATATCCATAGCACACGAATCACATAACTACAACTTACCATTTACTTACCAGTCTTGACCCATCGGTCCATCGATCACCTGATTGCACCGAATGGTACAACCAGTCATACTCGATTCTCCAATCAACCCTTTGAGGAATCAAGCAATCATACAAATACATTCAACAGTCAAGCACAAGTTCAAGCAACCAATCATGTAAACCTTCAGTCGAACATTCAAGCATGCAATTCAACTAGTTCCGTTAGACTCTTTAGCCTATCCACTAAGCAACCAAATTGAGCTAAAAGGAAGGGTTTTGGGCTCTAGGGGTCTGATCCGGAGTGCCATACGGACCGTGTGGCTAGCCGTGCCGGAACATGGCACGGACCATGTCACAGGCCGGCCCGGAAGCCAACGCGGAATGCGTCACAGACCGGCCCGGAGAGCGACACGGACCGTGTCAGGTACCGTGCCGGACTCCCGCCCGTTCCGTGCCGTGTGCCGTGCCGGTACCAGGCCCGTTCCGTGCGGCATACCGTGCCGGCACCTTGCCCGGCTGGGTCAGCTTCCGTATCAGACCTGACCAGCTCATTCCCCTTTCTTCCCCAACTCGAATTTCACGAAAATCTCAACACAAACCCCATTTCCAAGCTCTCTTAGCTCCAAAATGTTCAACCAAAGTTACCCAACAACAACACCCTCAATGGGTTCATCAGACTTCAACCAAAACACAATCCAAACATCCTACTTCACTACTTCTTCTCCAAGCAACACCCACAAGGCAAGTTCTTCAACTTTTAAGCCAAAACCCACAAAACCCATAGATTGGAAGTGGATGAAATGGAGATTTAAGAGTATCTTTACCTCTAGGGAGATGAGATGAAGAAGATGAAATGAAAATGGAGGCAAAAGGACCAAGAACAAGCTCCAAAATCCAAGCTTTCTTCTCTATTTTCTTCCTCAAGAAATGAGCTCTTCTCCTCCTCTCTCCTTGTGATTTTCGGCTGCAACAAGAGGAAATGAGCTGAATTGTTGCTCCCTTTCCTTTCAATGACCTAAAATGTCAATTTACTCAAAAGCCCTTAAGGTCTTATCCCTTTAAAGGCAAGTTAGGAGGGTATGAGGGTCCTTTGAATCCCCATTTTCATCCTCCAAGCCAAGCAAGACAAGTGTCATGCGTGCTCACTCCCACTTAATTAATTTCCAGCTTTCCAAGATTTTATCGGAAAACAACCGATATAAAGCCCAAATTTGACCGATGGTTGACTTTAACAAAATTACAGTCAAACTGAAGGAAACGTCCCAACTAAGCTAACCGTGAAGTTGGCTAAGTTTTTTGGGCCCCGGAAAGGTCCTGAATGACTTTCCGAGTCATCGGTTGACTTTTCTGGCCGAAAGTCAAACTTAGTTAGGATTCACCGGTTCTACCGGTATCGACCGGGGGCGGGTCTTACAATCCACCCCCCTTAAAATAATTTCGTCCTCGAAATTTAAAGACAACGGTGTACCTCAGTGGTTGAACAGGTGGGGATACTTCACGCGGATCTCATCCTCGCGCTCCCACGTGGACCCAGCTCCTTGGTGACCCCACTGCACTAATACCAACGAAATCGTCTTGTTCCGCAGGACCTTCTCCTTTGTACCCAAGATCTCGACGGGTTGCTCCTCATAAGTGACATCATCAGCTACCTCGATGTTTGACCACTCAATAATGTGCGAGGGATTTGCCATGTACTTCCGCAGTTGGGACACGTGGAAAACGTTATGCACGTTCCCAAGCTGCGGTGGCAAGGCTAATCGATAAGCTACAACTCCAATCCTCTCTAAGACCTCAAATGGTCCAATGAAACGCGGTGCCAGCTTGCCTCCGCCGCGGTTAAACCGCACTAGACCCTTCTTTGGGCTCACCCTCAGAAAAACGTCCTCTCCGACCGTGAATTCAAGCGGTCTGCGACGCCTGTCTGCGTAGCTCTTCTGCCGACTCTGTGCGGTCCTCAACCGCTCTCTAATTAATGCGACCTTTTCGGTCGTCTCTCTGACCATATCTTGTCCAAGTAAGCACCGGTCCCCCACCTCAGCCCAACATACCGGCGACCTACAAGGTCTGCCATACAAAGCCTCAAATGGTGCCATACCAATGCTGGACTGGTAACTGTTGTTGTAAGCAAACTCTGCCAAAGGCAAATGATCCTCCCATGAACCCTGAAAGTCAAGCACGCAAGCTCGAAGCATGTCCTCTAGAATCTGAATGGTGCGCTCTGACTGTCCATCTTTCTCAGGATGGTAAGCTGTACTCAATAGTACCTCAGTCCCCAAAGCCTTCTGTAGACTCTTCCAGAACCTGGATGTGAAACGAGGGTCCCTATCAGATACTACTGACACTGGTACCCCATGTAGGCGAACAATCTCCCTGACATACAACCGACCCAACAAGTCCACTGTATCAGTCATCCTCATAGCTAGAAAATGTGCCGACTTGGTCAGTCGGTCAACCACCACCCAAATAGCATCGTGTCCCTTAGACGACCTTGGTAACCCACACACAAAATCCATAGTCACGTGCTCCCACTTCCACTCGGAGATAGGTAAAGGCTGTAACAAGCCTGTGGGACGCTGATGCTCGGCCTTCACCTGTTGGCAGGTGAGGCATCTGGAAACAAAGTCTGCAACTGCCCCACACATCCCGCTCCACCAAAACTGTCGTCGCATGTCTCTATACATCTTTTTCCACCAGGGTGCACAACAAGGCGGGAGTGGTGGCACTCTCGCAACACGGTGTCTCTACAACCGCTGAGCACAAACAACCGTCCTCTAAAACGGAGACCCTGGTCGGTACCCATCTCCCAACCCTCGATCTTGACACCGTCGATCAATCTCTCACGAATCCCTGATGTCTCGGCATCCTCGGCCTATGCCTCTAGCACCCGAGCAACTAACGTGGGATGAGCCACCAAAGCACACAAGGCCATACCATTTGTGACCTCCTCTAACTCGAGTCTGAATAAGCTCAACTGCTCCAGCATACTCCACTCTCGGACAGCCATGCTAGCAACGCAATGACTCGACTTCCTGCTCAGAGCATCGGCGACGACATTCGCCTTGCCCGGATGATAGAGCAGTTCGAAGTCGTACTCCTCAAGTAACTCCATCCATCGCCTTTGGCGCGTGTTCAGATCGCGTTGTGAGAAGATATACTTGAGGCTCTTGTGATCCTAGAACACCCTGAACCGCTCACCTTATAGATAGTGTCTCCAACTCTTCAGTGCAAAGACCACTGCTGCTAGCTCCAGATCGTGGGTCGGGTAGTTGTGCTCATGCACCTTCAACTGTCTCGAGCTGTACGCTACTACCTTCCCAGTTTGCATCAGAACACAACCTAGTCCTTCGCCTGATGCGTCACATTACACGTCATAGCCTACTCCTCGCTCCGAGACGATCAGCACTGGAGCGGTAGTCAATCGAGCCTTTAGCTCGGAGAAAGAGTGCTCACACTCATCCGTCCAAAGGTATTCCGCCCCCTTGCGGGTCAATGCTGTCATAGGTGCTGCTAGACGCGAGAAATCCTGAACAAAGCGTCGGTAATAACCTGCCAACCCTAGAAAGCTCTGAATCTCAAGCACACTGCTGGGCCTGGCCCACTTCGACACTGCATCAACCTTTTCCGGGTCGACCAAGATGCCCTCTCGGGATACCACATGCCCGAGGAACTTCACCTCTGTGAGCCAAAATTCTCTCTTCTCCAGATTGCCGTACAACTGGTGAGTGCGTAAGAGTGTCAAAATGGTCCTCAGATGCTCCTCATGCGCCTCCTCACTGGGCGAGTAAATCAAGATATCATCGACAAAAACCACCACGAACTGGTCCAGATACGGTCTGAAGATGCCATTCATCAAGTCCATAAAGGCGGCTGGTGCGTTCGTCAAACCGAACGACATCGCCAGAAACTCAAAGTGTCCATAACGAGTTCGGAACGCTGTCTTCTCCACGTCCTCGGCTAAGACCCTCAGTTGGTAGTACCCCGATCGAAGATCGATCTTTGAGAAGTACTTTGCTCCTCTCAGCTGGTCGAATAGGTCATCAATCCTTGGCATTGGATAGCAGTTCTTCACCGTCACTCGGTTCAACTTCCGATAATCGATGCACATCCTTAAGGCTCCACCCTTCTTCTTCACGAATAGGGCGGGTGCTCCCCACAGAGACACGCTCGGGCGGATGAAACCTTTCTGCTGAAGTTCCTCGAGTTGTCGCTTTAGCTCGACCAACTCGGCTGGCGCAAACCGATACGGCGTCATCGAGATCGGCGCCGTACGCGGGATCAGATCGATCCTGAACTCTACCTCGCGCGCTGGCGGCAATCCTGATAGCTCCTCCGGGTAGACCTCCGGGAACTCACGCACTACTCTCGGTAGTTCTCTACTACTCTGCACGATCTCTGCCTCAGATCCTGTAGTCAAAGCGGATAGGAGGACTCCGCTCTTGCTACCCAAGACACATGTGATCACCCTGTCACCTGACCTCACCGTCACCTGGCGTCGATAGCAATCGATTGTCGCTCGATACCTCGCGAGCCAATCCATGCCTAGAATCACGTCGAAGGCGTTCATATCAAGAACGAGTAAGTCACCAAGAAAGGGGCAATCTGCCACCTTAATCGCACAGTCTCGACAAACGGTGCTCAACACCACCTCATCCGTAACCGGGGTCTCCAAACAAAGGTGTTGACACAAAGTCTCCACTCGCAAACCCAAGGAAAAAGCAATAGACGAAGAGATGAACGAATGGGAAGCTCCCGTATCAAACAAAAATGAAGCCCACGAATTATAAAGTAAACACGTACCCTGAGTGGCCTCATGGCCGGCGTACGGCCTCTCAACTCTGGAATCAGTAACTGCAAAGACTCGGCCCTGCTGTGCCGGTGGTCCTCCACTCGGTGGTGGGGGAAGTGCCACCTGCTGCCCAGCTCTCGGCTGGTGCCTCTGACCTGCTGCTCCCGCCGCCTGACACGGAGCCCTCTGATGTTGTGCCTGCCGTGGTCGGCCAGGTGGTGCATGGCGAGTCTGAGTCTGCCGGGGCCTCGGTGCAGGCGCTCCACCAGCTAGCTCAGGACACGTCCGATTGAAATGGTCAGATCGACCACACTGGTAGCATACCCTCTGTCCCCCTGATGTGCAAGCTCAGGACATGCACGCACGAAGTGATCGGGGCTGCCATGTTGGGTCTCGAGGTAGGGTTGGAGATGAACCAACTCGCAGCGGAAAATCAATGAAAACCAAGAGACCATTAGAACCATGAAACAACTAACAAAGAATGGATTAACAAGAGAAAAATTCAGCACTAGTTCTTACCAAAACAAGAACACCGGTTAACGAATGATTGGCTTGAGTCTCCAAGACGCCTACGTATCCACATGGGAATCAAAGCCACGTAGTTCTTCTCTTTGAGGACTCAAGAACACAAAAATGGAGGAGGAAACTAGCCAAACCCGAAATGGCCATGGAAGAGGGAGAGAAAATGTGTTTCCTATTCTTGTCTTGTGTTTGTTATGTTGAAAAAAGATGACTTAAACATAACAAAACCCATACTTGTCCAACTAAAGGCATGGGACAAGTATGGTGTCAAGTAAGGTGTAAATAGGACAAAGTATGGCAAGACAAGATTGGGTTAGGTGGTGAATCACCAACACCTTAATCCTTGTCTTGCTTACTTAGTACTAATTAATCAAGACTTGATTAATTAGTTCCATGGGCCTTGGTTGCATGGGCCTTTCATGGGCCTCTTGGAACATGGCCCGTGACCATTTCCAACGAGGTCCCGTGATTCGCTCATCGCCTCCATGCCTTCCATACCGGAAATGTCCAACATTATCCGACGCGATCAATCCCAAGACTCCAAGCCTTGTCTCGATCCGTAAAGTCCTATTCACTTACGGGCACATGACCCAAAACCCAGTTTTGGTCATGTCCCGAGACAACTCCCTTTTGGCCATTCTCCATAAATGTGTCAATGAGTTTCATCCTCCGGTGTGACCCTTAGGTTTATGCATGTCAATAGATCAACGTAAAATCCCATTTTACTGGATCCTATTTAAGTGGCAACTAACGAGACTTTAGTATTGCCTGACACTACATAACGAATCGACCCTGTCGATTCTAACCTTTCCGTCGTCCCTGTCATTATCCTTTTATCTCTGATATCCTGATTGAGATAAGGCATAGAGCCGTCATCCTTATTATTCTCAATCACCGTTCCTTGATATGTGAGATGACTGAAGATATGATACCCAGTATCATGTGCATGGCCATGCTATTCTTCCAGTCACTCTCGATCAAGTGGCCGAGAACCGATATCTTTCCCATACCTTAGTATGAGGGATAAATCCCTTAGCCGTCTTTCGTGTCACTCATGTAGCCCGTCCCCAAGCCAATCCTGGCCGTTATGGAAGCTCTGTTACGGACAACGTTAGGCTCAGGTCAAACTCAGTTGTTGACTACATAGCGATCACAAAGACTCCTTGGTCTAAGGATACATGACAAGCTACAACACTGAATATGTTCATGACTTAATCTATGGCACATATTCAGGGCGGGTCGTCCAATATCATGTCCCACATGATATCTATGATCAGACTCCGGAATCCCATTCCAATGACTAACAGAACGTAAGCCATAAAGAGCCATCTTTCATACTAGTCGCTTCTAGTGAAGCTTTGTTGACTAGGGACCCATCGAGTGTGATCTATCTCGATCTATGGTTCTATTCGCATGGTGGGCATAGATCAGAGCACACATCGATATATTACTCCAACACATAAGTAATATAAAGCCGCTTTAATTTTATTGCTAACGATGATATATACATTTGGACATTTAGGATTGAACTACGGGCACTAAGACTAACAATCTCTCACTTGCCCTAGTTCCAATCTAAACTCCAATATGTCCCCATCGACTTTACATGTCTAACATGTTCAGGCAGTGACACTGCCTTAGTCAAATGGTTGGCTATGTTATCATCTGTTGCAATATCGGTTATCTTCACTTCACCTCAGTTCAGTATTTATCTGATGAGGTGGATGCGCCGCAGTACATGTTTGGATTTGTTATGCGATCTAGGCTTTTAGCTTGCGCAATGGCCCTTGTGTTGTCGCAAAATGGATTCACCGGACTGGATGGGTTTTTAATTACACCCAGCCCTGCCATGAATTTACAAATCCACATAGCCTCCTTAGCTGCCTCTGCAGCATCCATGTACTTGGCCTCTGTCGTAGATTCGGCAATGGTATCTTGCTTTACGCTTTCCCAGCTAAAGCTCTGCCATTCAGCGTAAACACATATCCTGATTGACTTCTAAAGTCATCTGGATTTGTCTTGGAAAACTAGCGTCTACTCATCCTTCGACAACTAGTTCAGCATCATCTTTCCCCCGGGTTAGAATGATGTCTACTGGTACAACATAAGGCTTACGAGACGTCTGGTCTCATACATGTCATGGCATATATGATCGATCCTGCCCCCAAGCGCATAGGATTCTCATCATCCTTTTCAGCTCATCAGGTGTCTTAGGACACTGAGTCTTGCTGAGATGAATGCCATGACTAGTGGGTAAGAGTCCTTTCTTTGAATCGAGCATTAAGAACCTACTCAATGCCTTGTTCACATAGGTTCCCTGACTTAAATCCAAGACCCTCTTGGTGCGATCTCTACATATCTTAATCCTTAAGATATGAGAAGCATCGCCTAAGTCCTTTATTGAAAAACACTTCCTCAACAAAGCTTTAGTCTCGTGCAAGGTTGGGATGTCGTTTTCAATGAGAACCAGAAAGGTAATATTGCTCCCACTAGCCTTCTTATAAACGCAAGATTCATCCTCGTTTTTGATTAAGCCAAATCCAATTACAGCTTCATCAAAACGAAGGATCCAACTCCGAGAAGTTCGTTTCAATCCATAAATGGATTTCAACAACTTATAAATCTTTCCTTTATTCTTCGGATCGTCAAAACCTTTGGGCCGAGACATACAAACGTACTCAGTCAAATTTCCATTTAGGAAAGCGGTTTTGACATCCACTTGCCATATCTCGTAATTATGATACGCAGTTATGTCAAGAAGAATTTGGATCGATTTTGACCACAGCCACTAAGGAGAAGGTTTCCTCATAGTCAATCCATTGGATCTGCCTATAACCTTTCGCCACCAGTTGAGCTTTGTAGGTCAGAGGGTTGCCGTCCATGTCCATCTTCACCTTGAAGATCCATTTGCATCCTATGGTCCTCACACCATTGATGGGATCAACCGGTTCCCAGACTCGGTTGTCCGACATGGATTGCATTTCCTCCCTCATGGCTCCCAGCCATAACTCGGAGTTGGGCCCATCCACGACTTCCTGAAAGGTGGCTGGATCATCGTGATCCACCATGACTTCATTGTCACCTCCGGATACCATATCTTGGAGGTGGAAGATTGATACTTTCAAATCGCCTTGGACCTTCCGGAATTGTAACATGAATTGGTTCTTACTCTACGACAATCTCTGGCTCCTTTCTACTGGGTTGCCAATTGGTTTAGACAGATCTGTACCATCCTGAATTTCTTCGAGATGCACAGTCCTCCCAATGATGTCTTTGGAAACAAAACTTCTTTTCCATAAAGACCCCACCCCAAGCGACGAACACCATGTTCTCACTGGGATTGTAGAAATAGTATCCCCTTGTTGCTTTGGGATACCACACGAAAGTGCATATCTCAGATCTTGGTTCGAGCTTAGTCGAAACCAAATGTTTCACATAAGCCTCGCAACCACAAATCTTTAGGAAGGACAAAGCGGGCATCATCCCGTACCATTTTTAAAATGGTGTCCCTTCCACACCATTCGTCGAAGCCCGATTCACTATGAATGCGGTCGTCTCTAGAGCAAAACCCCTAAAAGAGATTGGGAGATCAGTCCAACTAATCATGGAACAGACCATTGTCTAACAATGTCCGATTTCTCCGTTTGGCTACACCTTTCAACTACAGTGACCTAGGAGGAGTCCATTCCAAAAGGATCCCATTCTCTTTTAGATGATCTAATAACTCTGTGGTCAAGTATTTTCCACCTCGATCCAATCGAAGTGCCTTAATACCTTTGTCAAGCTGGTTTTCTACTATAGTCTTAAACTCTTTGAATTTATCAAAAGCTTCAGACTTATGTCTCACCGAATAGACATAACCATATTTACTGTAATCATCAGTAAATGTGATAAAGTAGCTAAAACCCCTCCTGGCAAGTGAACTTATTGGTCTACACACATTCGAGTGTATCAGCCCCAATAATTCACCCGCCCTTTCATCGCGATCGATAAAGGGCACTTTAGTCATTTTGCCCATCAAACAAACCTTGCACCTATCGATCGAATGGAATTCGAATGTGTTAGTCTTAGTGCCCGTAGTTCAATCCTAAATGTCCAAATGTATATATCACCGTTAGCAATAAAATTAAAGCGACTTTATATTACTTATGTGTTGGAGTAATATATCGACGTGTGCTCTGATCTATGCCCACCATGCGAATAGAACCATAGATCGAGATAGATCACACTCGATGGGTCCCTAGTCAACAAAGCTTCACTAGAAGCGACTAGTATGAAAGATGGCTCTTTATGGCTTACGTTCTGTTAGTCATTGGAATGGGATTCCGGAGTCTGATCATAGATATCATGTGGGACATGATATTGGACGACCCGCCCTGAATATGTGCCATAGATTAAGTCATGAACATATTCAGTGTTGTAGCTTGTCATGTATCCTTAGACCAAGGAGTCTTTGTGATCGCTATGTAGTGAACAACTGAGTTTGACCTGAGCCTAACGTTGTCCGTAACAGGGCTTCCATAACGGCCAGGATTGGCTTGGGGACGGGCTACATGAGTGACACGAAAGACGGCTAAGGGATTTATCCCTCATACTAAGGTATGGGAAAGATATCGGTTCTCGGCCGCTTGATCGAGAGTGACTGGAAGAATAGCATGGCCATGCACATGATACTGGGTATCATATCTTCAGTCATCTCACATATCAAGGAACGGTGATTGAGAATAATAAGGATGACGGCTCTATGCCTTATCTCAATCAGGATATCGGAGATAAAAGGATAATGACAGGGACGACGGAAAGGTTAGAATCGATAGGGTCGATTCGTTATGTAGTGTCAGGCAATACTAAAGTCTCGTTAGTTGCCACTTAAATAGGATCAAGTAAAATGGGATTTTACGTTGATCTATTGACATGCATAAACCTAAGGGTCACACCGGAGGATGAAACTCATTGACACATTTATGGAGAATGGCCAAAAGGGAGTTGTCTCGGGACAGGACCAAAACTGGGTTTTGGGTCATGTGCCCGTAAGTGAATAGGACTTTACGGATCGAGACAAGGCTTGGAGTCTTGGGATTGATCGCGTCGGATAATGTTGGACATTTCCGGTATGGAAGGCATGGAGGCGATGAGCGAATCACGGGACCTCGTTGGAAATGGCCACGGGCTATGTTCCAAGAGACCCATGAAAGGCCCATGCAACCAAGGCCCATGGAACTAATTAATCAAGTCTTGATTAATTAGTACTAAGTAAGCAAGACAAGGATTAAGGTGTTGGTGATTCACCACCTAACCCAATCTTGTCTTGCCATACTTTGTCCTATTTACACCTTACTTGACACCATACTTGTCCCATGCCTTTAGTTGGACAAGTATGGGTTTTGTTATGTTTAAGTCATCTTTTTTCAACATAACAAACACAAGACAAGAATAGGAAACACATTTTCTCTCCCTCTTCCATGGCCATTTCGGGTTTGGCTAGTTTCCTCCTCCATTTTTGTGTTCTTGAGTCCTCAAAGAGAAGAACTACGTGGCTTTGATTCCCATGTGGATACGTAGGCGTCTTGGAGACTCAAGCCAATCATTCGTTAACCGGTGTTCTTGTTTTGGTAAGAGATAGTGCTGAATTTTTCTCTTGTGAATCCATTCTTTGTTAGTTGTTTCATGGTTTTAATCGTCTCTTGGTTTTTATTGATTTTCCGCTGCGAGTTGGTTCATCTCCAACCCTACCTCGAGACCCAACAGTGGTATCAGAGCCGTGCTACCTTCGGGATTCACAAGACGGTGTTCAAAGTTTCGGTTTTGCTTGAAAGTTTCGTTTTTGGCATGTTGTTTTGCTAAATTGTTTGATAACATGTTTTAAATTCTTGTTTATGGATTTAATGCATGTAAAATGAATTTTTGAAAATTATTTCAAATCTGGAAATTTTGAAAAAAATTTGATTTTTCGGGTCTCGGGAGCGGGACTCTCGGGGAGCCGAAACCGGGACCGAACGGGGCTCCGTTGGACGGAGCTAGGCCAAGCATGACCATTGGATGGTTGATATGCCAAGGCTAAACCGTTTTGTTAGTTATGACGAGTTTGGAACCGTCATGATGAACTCGAAGATCAAATGTTCAAAAGTTTCAATTTTGAACGGTTTCAATAAACCGAGCATCAAAAAATTTCGAAACTTGGCTATTAATTAAAACCGGAAAATCACATGATGTTTGATAACATGCTTGTTTGATAACACGATGTGTGATGTGATGTTGGAATGGTGTACATAATAGCCCCGAGCTCGATTTAATTATTTATCGCTTTTCACGGCCTGCGAGCCGTTAGAGTTAACGTGTAATTATTCTTTCAAGGTGTGGTCGTCGAACCACTTGTTTGTAATATTTATTTATTCCCGACCTGCGAGTCGTGTATTAAATTGTAATATTTTACTCAAGACGAAGAAAGGGCGAAAAGGTCATTTGGTGGCTTTTCGGGTGTTGGCATCGGCTTGGAGTCGGTGGAGCTCAAGAAGCTAGTGGGAGTTAGTTTAGGGGGCTATTATGTGCACATTTACCGCTTTATGCTTGGTTTAGTTTATGCATGATTAATTCTATGTGTTTTAGAATCGCATGCTTAACTTTATTTACCGAGCATATCACCTCACATGCAAAGATAAAATTGGAATTTTAATCCTTGTGTGTGAACCCTTAGAACCGTCATTGCATTGGATGTAGTTGACGGGTTCAAAGGAAGAATTACATTGGATGTAATTTGAGGCATCATTGCATTTGAAATGTAGTTGATGTGCTCATCGCATCTAGGATGTGCCAAAGTTTTGAACACAACTGGACAAGTAAAAGCGGGTCATGTCCGATACCTCCCAATCATTAACACCTTACTACCTCCCCGTCCTATGGGTGTCGTGCGCATTAGCGGAGCATCCATGGGGAAGCGGGGTAGTAGGTTTGGACGACATATGTGGGTGTCGTGCGCATTAGCGGAGCACCTACATAGTGACGGGCCATAGTTGAAAATTGGTGGACCCGACTACGATTCTCGGCCTGAGGTTGAGCTAGGGTAACAGATAGGGTAAGTCGTGTACATAAGTACATACCCTAGCCAAGAGTCACATTGGATGTGATTGGATGGAGTCCTACCTACATAGCTCGATTAAGTGGTGAGCATTAGTTCAGCTTAATCGAGTGAATCAAGGATCTTGGTTTCAGATTCTAAAGGTTTAGAATTGATTGTTGGTGTTTAAGCTTGATCTTCATAAAATTTATTCAGTTTACTGATTGAATTTTATCTGTTGTAGATCAAATGGCAAATTGAGCGAACATTAATAGTTTGTCATTAAAAACCATTCTTGACAGGGTCAAGCTAAATGGGACAAACTATTTGGACTGGTACAGAATTTTGAGGATAGTCCTCAAGTCTGAACGCAAAGAATATGTCCTTGACAAGGCTGTCTCTAAGACCATATCAGAGTTACATGAAGTGTCATCAGCTGCTGAGAAGAATATCTCAGGGATCTGGGATCCAAGGATATTCTGATGGTCAACAAGGGAATTGGAAGTGGCAAGGGCTGGGCCCATGCGCACTTGGCAGGAAAGATGAGACACCTGAGAATGTCTGCTTCTACTGCCAACAGCCTGGTCATTGGAACCGGGATTACAGGAAGTTCACGGCTGATCTGAAGAAGGGCAGTAGGACTGCGCCTTCATCAAATAGCCTGGATGATCTGAAGAAGGACAGTAGGACTGCGCCTTCATCAGGAAACCTTGATGATCTAAGGAAGGGCGGTGGGACCGTGCCTTCATCCGGTATTAACTCTATAGAGCTACATCTCTCTACTTCCAAAGATTCATGGGTATTAGATACCAGGACTGAATCTCACACATGCACTTATATATGGTGGCTGAAAGTAGGAGAGATTTGGAAAGCACGAAATGGACCTCAGAGTTATGGCAACTGCTGTAGGATCCATGAGTCTTGCTTTGCCAAGAGGCCTTGTCTTAGTATTGTATAATGTATATTGCATACCTACTTTTAGTAGGAATATTATATCTGTATCCGTGTTTGACAAGGAAGGATATAATGTTAATATTGGAAATGGAGTTTTCAATGTTCTATGCAATGATATGTTTTATACCAGTACTGACATGGTTGGAGGATTGTACATATTAGATATGGGTAACAATGCCTCAAGTTCTATATATTCCGTTAATACCAAGAGGTCTAAATCCAACGATTTAAACCTAACTCTGTTATGGTACTGTCATTTGGGTCGCATAAACAAGAAGCACCTATCATCACTTCAGAAGTGTGGACTTTCAGGTTCATTCGAATTCCATTCGATCGATAGGTGCAAGGTTTGTTTGATGGGCAAAATGACTAAAGTGCCCTTTTATCGATCGCGATGAAAGGGCGGGTGAATTATTGGGGCTGATACACTCGAATGTGTGTAGATCAATAAGTTCACTTGCCAGGAGGGGTTTTAGCTACTTTATCAGATTTACTGATGATTACAGTAAATATGGTTATGTCTATTCGCTGAGACATAAGTATGAAGCTTTTGATAAATTCAAAGAGTTTAAGACTAAAGTAGAAAACCAGCTCGACAAAGGTATTAAGGCACTTCGATTGGATCGAGGTGGAAAATACTTGACCACAGAGTTATTAGATCATCTAAAAGAGAATGGGATCCTTTTGGAATGGACTCCTCTTGGGACACTGTAGATGAAAGGTGTAGCCAAACGGAGAAATCGGACATTGTTAGACAATGGTCCGTTGCATTATTAGTTGGACTGATCTCCCAATCTCTTTCTTGGGTTATGCTCTAGAGACGACCGCATTCATAGTGAATCGGGCTTCGACGAAGGGTGTGGAAGGGACACCATTTTAAAAATGGTACGGGATGATGCCCGCTTTGTCCTTCCTAAAGATTTGTGGTTGCGAGGCTTATGTGAAACATTTGGTTTCGACTAAGCTCGAACCAAGATCTGAGATATGCACCTTCGTGTGGTATCCCAAAGAAACAAGGGGATACTATTTCTACAATCCCAGTGAGAACATGGTGTTCGTCGCTTTGGGTGGGGTCTTTATGGAAAAGAAGTTTTGTTTCCAAAGACGTCATTGGGAGGACTGTGCATCTCGAAGAAATTCAGGATGGTACAGATCTGTCTAAACCAATTGGCAACCCAGTAGAAAGGAGCCAGAGATTGTCGTAGAGTAAGAACCAATTCCTGTTACAATTCTGGAAGGTCCAAGGCGATTTGAAAGGATCATTCTTCCACCTCCAAGATATGGTATCCGGAGGTGACAATGAAGTCATGGTGGATCACGATGATCCAGCCACCTTTCAAGAAGTCGTGGATGGGCCCGACTCCGAGTTATGGCTGGGAGCCATGAGGGAGGAAATGCAATCCATGTCAGACAACCGAGTCTGGGAACCGGTTGATCCCATCAATGGTGTGAAGACCATCGGATGCAAATGGATCTTCAAGGTGAAGATGGACATGGATGGCAACCCTCTGACCTACAAAGCTCAACTGGTGGTGAAAGGTTATAGGCAGATCCAATGGATTGACTATGAGGAAACCTTCTCCCTAGTGGCTATGGTCAAAATCGATCCAGATTCTTCTTGACATAACTGCGTATTATAATTACGAGATATGGCAAGTGGATGTCAAAACCGCTTTCCTAAATGGAAATTTGACTGAGTACGTTTGTATGTCTCGGCCCAAAGGTTTTGACGATCCAAAGAATAAAGGAAAGATTTATAAGTTGTTGAAATCCATTTATGGATTGAAACGAACTTCTCGGAGTTGGATCTTTCGTTTTGATGAAGCTGTAATTGGATTTGGCTTAATCAAGAACGAGGATGAATCTTGCGTTTATAAGAAGGCTAGTGGGAACAAGATTACCTTTCTGGTTCTCATTGAAAACGACATCCCAACCTTGCACGAGACTAAAGCTTGGTTGAGGAAGTGTTTTTCAATAAAGGACTTAGGCGATGCTTCTTATATCTTAAGGATTAAGATATGTAGAGATCGCACCAAGAGGGTCTTGGATTTAAGTCAGGGAACCTATGTGAACAAGGCATTGAGTAGGTTCTTAATGCTCGATTCAAAGAAAGGACTCTTACCCACTAGTCATGGCATTCATCTCAGCAAGACTTAGTGTCCTAAGACACCTGATGAGCTGAAAAGGATGATGAGAATCCTATGCGCCTGGGGGTAGGATCGATCATATATGCCATGACATGTATGAGATCAGACGTCTCGTAAGCCTTATGTTGTACCAGTAGACATCATTCTAACCCGGGGGAAAGATGATGTTGAACTAGTCGTCGAAGGATGAGTAGACGCTAGTTTTCCAAGACAAATCCAGATGACTTTAGAAGTCAATCAGGATATGTGTTTACGCTGAATGGTAGAGCTTTAGCTGGGAAAGCGTAAAGCAAGATACCATTGCCGAATCTACGACAGAGGCCAAGTACATGGATGCTGCAGAGGCAGCTAAGGAGGCTATGTGGATTTGGAAATTCATGGCAGGGCTGGGTGTAATTAAAAACCCATCCAGCCCGGTGAATCCATCTTGCGACAACACAAGGGCCATTGTGCAAGCTAAAAGCCTAGATCGTATAACAAATCCAAACATGTACTGCGGCGTATCCACCTCATCAGATAAATACTGAACTAAGGTGAAGTGAAGATAACCGATATTGCAACAGATGATAACATAGCCAACCCTTTGACTAAGGCAGTGTCACTGCCTGAACATGTTAGACATGTAAAGTCGATGGGGACATATTGGAGTTTAGATTGGAACTAGGGCAAGTGGGAGATTGTTAGTCTTAGTGCCCGTAGTTCAATCCTAAATGTCCAAATGTATATATCACCGTTAGCAATAAAATTAAAGCGACTTTATATTACTTATGTGTTGGAGTAATATATCGACGTGTGCTCTGATCTATGCCCACCATGCGAATAGAACCATAGATCGAGATAGATCACACTCGATGGGTCCCTAGTCAACAAAGCTTCACTAGAAGCGACTAGTATGAAAGATGGCTCTTTATGGCTTACGTTCTGTTAGTCATTGGAATGGGATTCCGGAGTCTGATCATAGATATCATGTGGGACATGATATTGGACGACCCGCCCTGAATATGTGCCATAGATTAAGTCATGAACATATTCAGTGTTGTAGCTTGTCATGTATCCTTAGACCAAGGAGTCTTTGTGATCGCTATGTAGTGAACAACTGAGTTTGACCTGAGCCTAACGTTGTCCGTAACAGGGCTTCCATAACGGCCAGGATTGGCTTGGGGACGGGCTACATGAGTGACACGAAAGACGGCTAAGGGATTTATCCCTCATACTAAGGTATGGGAAAGATATCGGTTCTCGGCCGCTTGATCGAGAGTGACTGGAAGAATAGCATGGCCATGCACATGATACTGGGTATCATATCTTCAGTCATCTCACATATCAAGGAACGGTGATTGAGAATAATAAGGATGACGGCTCTATGCCTTATCTCAATCAGGATATCGGAGATAAAAGGATAATGACAGGGACGACGGAAAGGTTAGAATCGATAGGGTCGATTCGTTATGTAGTGTCAGGCAATACTAAAGTCTCGTTAGTTGCCACTTAAATAGGATCAAGTAAAATGGGATTTTACGTTGATCTATTGACATGCATAAACCTAAGGGTCACACCGGAGGATGAAACTCATTGACACATTTATGGAGAATGGCCAAAAGGGAGTTGTCTCGGGACAGGACCAAAACTGGGTTTTGGGTCATGTGCCCGTAAGTGAATAGGACTTTACGGATCGAGACAAGGCTTGGAGTCTTGGGATTGATCGCGTCGGATAATGTTGGACATTTCCGGTATGGAAGGCATGGAGGCGATGAGCGAATCACGGGACCTCGTTGGAAATGGCCACGGGCCATGTTCCAAGAGACCCATGAAAGGCCCATGCAACCAAGGCCCATGGAACTAATTAATCAAGTCTTGATTAATTAGTACTAAGTAAGCAAGACAAGGATTAAGGTGTTGGTGATTCACCACCTAACCCAATCTTGTCTTGCCATACTTTGTCCTATTTACACCTTACTTGACACCATACTTGTCCCATGCCTTTAGTTGGACAAGTATGGGTTTTGTTATGTTTAAGTCATCTTTTTTCAACATAACAAACACAAGACAAGAATAGGAAACACATTTTCTCTCCCTCTTCCATGGCCATTTCGGGTTTGGCTAGTTTCCTCCTCCATTTTTGTGTTCTTGAGTCCTCAAAGAGAAGAACTACGTGGCTTTGATTCCCATGTGGATACGTAGGCGTCTTGGAGACTCAAGCCAATCATTCGTTAACCGGTGTTCTTGTTTTGGTAAGAGATAGTGCTGAATTTTTCTCTTGTGAATCCATTCTTTGTTAGTTGTTTCATGGTTTTAATCGTCTCTTGGTTTTTATTGATTTTCCGCTGCGAGTTGGTTCATCTCCAACCCTACCTCGAGACCCAACAGAATGAACCTGAAAGCCCGCACTTCTGAAGTGCTGATAGGCGCTTCTTGTTTATGCGACCCAAATGACAGTACCATAACAGAGTTAGGTTTAAATCGTTGGATTTAGACCTCTTGGTATTAACGGAATATATAGAACTTGAGGCATTGTTACCCATATCTAATATGTACAATCCTCCAACCATGTCAGTACTGGTATAAAACATATCATTGCATAGAACATTGAAAACTCCATTTCCAATATTAACATTATATCCTTCCTTGTCAAACACGGATACAGATATAATATTCCTACTAAAAGTAGGTATGCAATATACATTATACAATACTAAGACAAGGCCTCTTGGCAAAGCAAGACTCATGGATCCTACAGCAGTTGCCACAACTCTGAGGTCCATTTCGTGCTTTCCAAATATCTCCTACTTTCAGCCACCATATATTAGTGCATGTGTGAGATTCAGTCATGGTATCTAATACCCATGAATCTTTGGAAGTAGAGAGATGTAGCTCTATAGAGTTAATACCGAATGAAGGCACGATCCCACCGCCCTTCCTTAGATCATCCAGGTTTCCTGATGAAGGCGCAGTCCTACTGCCCTTCTTCAGATCATCCAGGCTATTTGATGAAGGCGCAGTCCCACTGCCCTTCTTCAGATCAGCCGTGAACTTCCTGTAATCCCGGTTCCAATGACCAGGCTGTTGGCAGTAGAAGCAGACATTCTCAGGTGTCTCATCTTTCCTGCCAAGTGCGCATGGGCCCAGCCCTTGCCACTTCCAATTCCCTTGTTGACCATCAGAATATCCTTGGATCCCAGATCCTTGAGATATTCTTCTCAGCAGTTAATGACACTTCATGTAACTCTGATATGGTCTTAGAGACAGCCTTGTCAAGGACATATTCTTTGCGTTCAGACTTGAGGACTATTCTCAAAATTCTGTACCAGTCCAAATAGTTTGTCCCATTTAGCTTGACCCTGTCAAGAATGGTTTTTAATGACAAACTATTAATGTTCGCTGAATTTGCCATTTGATCTACAACAGATAAAATTCAATCAGTAAACTGAATAAATTTTATGAAGATCAAGCTTAAACACCAACAATCGATTCTAAACCTTTAGAATCTGAAACCAAGATCCTTGATTCACTCGATTAAGCTGAACTAATGCTCACCACTTAATCGAGCTATGTAGGTAGGACTCCATCCAATCACATCCAATGTGACTCCTGGCTAGGGTATGTACTTATGTACACGACTTACCCTATCTGTTACCCTAGCTCAACCTCAGGCCGAGAATCGTAGTCGGGTCCACCAATTTTCAACTATGGCTCGTCACTATGTAGGTGCTCCGCTAATGCGCACGACACCCACATATGTCGTCCAAACCTACTACCCCGCTTCCCCATGGATGCTCCGCTAATGCGCACGACACCCATAGGACGGGGAGGTAGTAAGGTGTTGATGATTGGGAGGTATCGGACATGACCCGCTTTTACTTGTCCAGTTGTGTTCAAAACTTTGGCACATCCTAGATGCGATGAGCACATCAACTACATTCCAAATGCAATGATGCCTCAAATTACATCCAATGTAATTCTTCCTTTGAACCCTTCAACTACATCCAATGCAATGACGGTTCTAAGGGTTCACACACAAGGATTAAAATTCCAATTTTATCTTTGCATGTGAGGTGATATGCTCGGTAAATAAAGTTAAGCATGCAATTCTAAAACACATAGAATTAATCATGCATAAACTAAACCAAGCATAAAGCGATAAATGTGCACATAATAGCCCCCTAAACTAACTCCCACTAGCTTCTTGAGCTCCACCGACTCCAAGCCGATGCCAACACCCGAAAAGCCACCAAATGACCTTTTCGCCCTTTCTTCGTCTTGAGTAATATATTACAATTTAATACACGACTCGCAGGTCGGGAATAAATAAATATTACAAACAAGTGGTTCGACGACCACACCTTGAAAGAATAATTACACGCTAACTCTAACGGCTCGCAGGCCGTGAAAAGCGATAAATAATTAAATCGAGCTCGGGGCTATTATGTACACCATGCCAACATCACATCACACATCGTGTTATCAAACAAGCATGTTATCAAACATCATGTGATTTTCCGGTTTTAATTAATAGCCAAGTTTCGAAATTTTTTGATGCTCGGTTTATCGAAACCGTTCAAAAATGAAACTTTTGAACATTTGATCTTCGAGTTCGTCATGACGGTTCCAAACTCGTCATAACTAACAAAACGGTTTAGCCTTGGCATATCAACCATCCAATGGTCATGCTTGGCCTAGCTCCGTCCAACGGAGCCCCGTTCGGTCCCGGTTTCGGCTCCCCGAGAGTCCCGCTCCCGAGACCCGAAAAATCAAATTTTTTTCAAAATTTCCAGATTTGAAATAATTTTCAAAAATTCATTTTACATGCATTAAATCCATAAACAATAATTTAAAACATGTTATCAAACAATTTAGCAAAACAACATGCCAAAAACGAAACTTTCAAGCAAAACCGAAACTTTGAACACCGTCTTGTGAATCCCGAAGGTAGCATGGCTCTGATACCACTGTTGGGTCTCGAGGTAGGGTTGGAGATGAACCAACTCGCAACGGAAAATCAATGAAAACCAAGAGACCATTAGAACCATGAAACAACTAACAAAGAATGGATTAACAAGAGAAAAATTCAGCACTAGTTCTTACCAAAACAAGAACACCGGTTAACGAATGATTGGCTTGAGTCTCCAAGACGCCTACGTATCCACATGGGAATCAAAGCCACGTAGTTCTTCTCTTTGAGGACTCAAGAACACAAAAATGGAGGAGGAAACTAGCCAAACCCGAAATGGCCATGGAAGAGGGAGAGAAAATGTGTTTCCTATTCTTGTCTTGTGTTTGTTATGTTGAAAAAAGATGACTTAAACATAACAAAACCCATACTTGTCCAACTAAAGGCATGGGACAAGTATGGTGTCAAGTAAGGTGTAAATAGGACAAAGTATGGCAAGACAAGATTGGGTTAGGTGGTGAATCACCAACACCTTAATCCTTGTCTTGCTTACTTAGTACTAATTAATCAAGACTTGATTAATTAGTTCCATGGGCCTTGGTTGCATGGGCCTTTCATGGGCCTCTTGGAACATGGCCCGTGACCATTTCCAACGAGGTCCCGTGATTCGCTCATCGCCTCCATGCCTTCCATACCGGAAATGTCCAACATTATCCGACGCGATCAATCCCAAGACTCCAAGCCTTGTCTCGATCCGTAAAGTCCTATTCACTTACGGGCACATGACCCAAAACCCAGTTTTGGTCATGTCCCGAGACAACTCCCTTTTGGCCATTCTCCATAAATGTGTCAATGAGTTTCATCCTCCGGTGTGACCCTTAGGTTTATGCATGTCAATAGATCAACGTAAAATCCCATTTTACTTGATCCTATTTAAGTGGCAACTAACGAGACTTTAGTATTGCCTGACACTACATAACGAATCGACCCTGTCGATTCTAACCTTTCCGTCGTCCCTGTCATTATCCTTTTATCTCTGATATCCTGATTGAGATAAGGCATAGAGCCGTCATCCTTATTATTCTCAATCACCGTTCCTTGATATGTGAGATGACTGAAGATATGATACCCAGTATCATGTGCATGGCCATGCTATTCTTCCAGTCACTCTCGATCAAGTGGCCGAGAACCGATATCTTTCCCATACCTTAGTATGAGGGATAAATCCCTTAGCCGTCTTTCGTGTCACTCATGTAGCCCGTCCCCAAGCCAATCCTGGCCGTTATGGAAGCCCTGTTACGGACAACGTTAGGCTCAGGTCAAACTCAGTTGTTGACTACATAGCGATCACAAAGACTCCTTGGTCTAAGGATACATGACAAGCTACAACACTGAATATGTTCATGACTTAATCTATGGCACATATTCAGGGCGGGTCGTCCAATATCATGTCCCACATGATATCTATGATCAGACTCCGGAATCCCATTCCAATGACTAACAGAACGTAAGCCATAAAGAGCCATCTTTCATACTAGTCGCTTCTAGTGAAGCTTTGTTGACTAGGGACCCATCGAGTGTGATCTATCTCGATCTATGGTTCTATTCGCATGGTGGGCATAGATCAGAGCACACATCGATATATTACTCCAACACATAAGTAATATAAAGCCGCTTTAATTTTATTGCTAACGATGATATATACATTTGGACATTTAGGATTGAACTACGGGCACTAAGACTAACATGCCACACTGATAACACACCCTCGGCTCACCCTGCTGTTTGTCTCTGGTCCCCTGAGGACGATCATCAATGTGCTCTACCGGTCCCTTGCCCCTCGGGCAGTCTTGTGCCAGGTGGCCCTACTGTCCACACCTGGGACACAGCTGTGCCACCGGGGCGGGTCCAACTGATGACACTGTCCCTGCTCGGCGCGTGCCCTCATGCTGAACCTGATGCTGGAAAGATCCTGAAACTCTCTGTCTGCGTCGGTCGCGACGATCAGACGGCTGAACAAAGCCACTCGGCCTAGGCCTAGTCTCTCGCACTCTGGCGGTCTCTCTGAAGTGCCTCTCCATGGCTAAAGCCTGATCCAAGAGTGTGGAGTACTCAGAGGTCCTGAAGGCGATGACCCTGTCGGTTATCGACGGGATGAGCCCATTCTCGAATCGCCTGCAGCGGTTGTCCTCAGTCTGTACCAACTCTGGCGCGAAGCGAGACAGAGAGACAAACCTCACTACGTACTCATAAGTACTCAGTCCTCTCTGTCATAGATCTAGAAACTGCTGGCGCCTGTCATCCTGAATGGAGCGAGGAAAGTATTGTTCCAGGAACAGCCTGCTGAACAACTAAAAATCACTGCCGACTCTGGCCTGCACTGACTGCCACCAGTAGTAGGCCTCTCCCTCAAGCTAAAAAGTGGCGAACGAAACTCTCAAGTGCCCCTCCGATACCCCAGAGGTATCGAGGTTGCGGGTAACCCGCTCCAACCAGCCCGAGGCTGCCTCGGGGTCCGCTCCCCAGAGTAGGTCGGCGTACCGAGTCTACGAAACTCCCTGAGCGGCTGGGCCGTGAGGCTATCAAGCTGGCCTGGCCTCTCACCAAAATCTGCTGTAGCAACAGGCACTGGCTCTAGTGTCGGTGTTGTAGTCCCTTGCTGCGCACTCAAGGCTGCTAGCACAGCGCGAACCACATCATCGAGAGGGGTCGTCTGAGTCGGCTCTGCGACTGGAGATGTCCTGGGTGGCGACCCTGATGGTTCACCCTCAAAGCTCTGATGCTCTGTGGAAGCAGCACCCTGGGCGTCAGTTGCCCCCTCCTACTCAGCGGCAGGTGCCTGACTCGGGCCCCCAACTAGGCGGCTCCGGGTACCTCTCGGAACATACGTACGAGCCATGTCGTCTATCCGCCTGCACGGATAACGCACATGTTCAGTACTTAGTTCAAACAACGGTTCTCACACGTTACAAGGACGTTCACGCGCATCACACAAGTCACCCACAGTTTACCCATCTCACACTTAGTAGATATATATACTCATATATAATAGCACACAAGTTCGCATCTCTATGCGTCTCACAACAACAACCAGCGATTTAAGCAATCAACCACCAAATCCCACAGGAGGGTTCCAACTCAAGCACACCACACAAAGCACAAATCAACAGGCATACCCCTTGCTCGGGTATCCTTTCACAAAGAGGGGTTTAGCACTTAACACAATTCAATTCAATAATCACCCTTAACCTTTCCTTCCCTTCCATGGATTCCCATTTCTTAACTTTTACCCAAACCTTTTCATGTCGATCTCATGTTGTTACAACCCGATTCAGGCGTCCCCGAACCTCATTGTAACAACTTGACATCAAACCATCACGCTAGACTACAGTGGCGCCCCTGAGTCAACCCGTGATAGTGCAATCATTTTAGTTCTACCGAAAATTCGGCATGACCCATTCGTAATTTCCCTTAACCCTCCGCTTACGCGGGACAATTACCAACACAAGTCACAAGACAAAGGTACGCGGGGTTCTCATGCTCTTCAAGTACACAACACAATCAATAACCGGAGTTCTCGTGCTCCTCAAGTGCACCACACAGTCAATAAACGGAGTTCTCGTGCTCTCAAATACTATGGGGTGCTCGTGCCCCAAATTCGCCACACATGGGCACACGGGGTTCTCGTGCCCCAAACTCGCCACACACGGGCACACGGGGTTCTCGTGCCCCACCAACATCCTCAACACAAACGATATACGGGGTTCTCGTGCCCCACCCAAGGTTCTCATACAACGGGATACGGGGTTCTCGCGCCCCTCCGAAAATACTCAATACAAGCACACATGGAGTACTCATGCTCCAGAATAGTGGTCAATCAAACATGTCAACAATTGAGTAAGACCAAACTACAACTCGAAATTTTTTAGAAATGATCCACCAAAATGGCAACACCACCAACAATTGGCTCACTCTACAATGAGTGCATAGCGGGTCGATCACTGCCCGTTAATCCAATTCCGATCTCAACCATTCGGCTTCACCGATCACTAGGGAGAGGATACCAATCAAGTAATGCAAACATTGTAGTGTAAAGATTTCATTTAGGACAAACATTAAAACGACTCACGACCCATGTCGTTCCAACTTTCCGCGTCAATGTTTCCAAATCGAGTCACTGAGTATCACGACCAAGACTCCCTAACTCTACCCACCTAATTGACTTCGGTCCGAGGTTTGAAACAAGTTCACGAAAACACCTGTTTCAAATGAAACCTGGCTCTGATACCAAATTGTCACGCCCCAAATCCAGTTCTTACCTAGACTCGAGGCGTGACTTGAGTAAAACGATTTTCGACACTAATTAAGCATCAACAAGTTCATAAATCCTTCAAATAAATCTCAACTCTACAAAACTCAGTTTGAAACGTAAATAAAACCCTCCAGGGGTGTAATAATAATCCTCCAACATAGTTTGTTCAAAATTGAAATGAAACAAAAAGGAAGTCTCTAATAAGATACCCACACCAAGAAGCTCCCGAGCCTCTACTCCTCAATCAAGCATGTAATCACAACAATAAACTCATAAAGGTGAGCTTGCACTCAGTAGGGAAAATACATAATAAGAAGGACTTTAAACTCAACAATTTCATCAGTAAAGTCAACAAGATAACTCTTAACAATTTCGGGCAATAGGTAATCCAATCAATGCCGTGGCGCATGAAGTCACCACCCTCCGATCCACATATGATGTGTCCTCTCGGATTTTCCCTCAAGTCCAGAGGAGACGCATATCATTGAGGCTACCGGAAACAACCCCCTGAGGGCGCTTATCATCGGGATTCTCATAAACGTCTCCAAGGGACTATATGTCCTCGGGAACCAAGGTATTACTCCCATATGAAGCATACACTTGGGAAATTCAATACTAATCAGATATAATTGAGTAACACACTCAAACTAAACACGAAGCAATCCATTCCAAACGAACACCATTCCACTATCACACATAGTTCACGAATCACCGTTTCATCACAACACACATCACACGAATCACATAACTACAACTTACCATTTACTTACCAGTCTTGACCCATCGGTCCATGGATCACCTGATTGCACCGAATGGTACAACCAGTCATACTCGATTCTCCAATCAACCCTTTGAGGAATCAAGCAATCATACAAATACATTCAACAGTCAAGCACAAGTTCAAGAAACCAATCATGTAAACCTTCAGTCGAACATTCAAGCATGCAATTCAACTAGTTCCGTTAGACTCTTTAGCCTATCCACTAAGAAACCAAACAACCAAGCATGTGATCCTAGCACACAACTAATCCGAGGGCTTTGCCAAGGCCGCTCTACCAGTAAAACAATTCCCAAGTATTGAAAGCGAGTTACACTAGTGATTGGCATCCTAAGCATGCATTACTGGACACTTCCAGTTATTAGTAATTGAAAGACAATTATTCTAATTATTTGCATCTTATAGGCATTTCTAGGACCTTTCCGATTTTATTACCCTAACATGCATACTAAGCATTTAAACGAGAAGTTAAGACTTTCCCTACCTCAAGGTCTTCCTCTCAACACTCTGATGTCACAAACGATAGTCACCACACCGTTCTTCACACGAGTACCGGCGTGATCTTCGATCTCCTAGCTCGCGTCCACGTTCTTCCTTCTTTCCTAGCTTGGTCCCACGGTCTTGGACCACAAAAAGACCACAAATTAGTACCCCCAACAAGGTGTTCTTCTCCCCAAAATACACAACAATACTCAAAAATGGACCAAGGTTTGAAGAGGTGATGTGGGAATCAAATTGAGCTAAAAGGAAGGGTTTTGGGCTCTGGGGGTCTGATCCGGAGTGCCATACGGACCGTGTGGCTAGCCGTGCCGGAACATGGCACGGACCATGTCACAGGCCGGCCCGGAAGCCAGCGCGGAATGCGTCACAGACCGGCCCGGAGAGTGACACGGACCGTGTCAGGTACCGTGCCGGACTCCCGCCCGTTCCGTGCCGTGTGCCGTGCCGGTACCAGGCCCGTTCCGTGCGGCATACCGTGCCGGCACCTGGCCCGGTCCGGGTCAGCTTCCGTATCAGACCTGACCAGCTCCTTCCCCTTTCTTCCCCAGCTCGAATTTCACGAAAATCTCAACACAAACCCCATTTCCAAGCTCTCTTAGCTCCAAAATGTTCAACCAAAGTTACCCAACAACAACACCCTCAATGGGTTCATCAGACTTCAACCAAAACACAATCCAAACATCCTACTTCACTACTTCTTCTCCAAGCAACACCCACAAGGCAAGTTCTTCAACTTTTAAGCCAAAACCCACAAAACCCATAGATTGGAAGTGGATGAAATGGAGATTTAAGAGTATCTTTACCTCTAGGGAGATGAGATGAAGAAGATGAAATGAAAATGGAGGCAAAAGGATCAAGAACAAGCTCCAAAATCCAAGCTTTCTTCTCTATTTTCTTCCTCAAGAAATGAGCTCTTCTCCTCCTCTCTCCTTGTGATTTTCGGCTGCAACAAGAGGAAATGAGCTGAATTGTTGCTCCCTTTACTTCCCGGAGCAAGGCCACCTTCGGTCCGGCCGTATCGGTACATCAAGGAGCAAAAGGACACCATCGAGGACATGGTGCAAGAGATGCTCGACGCTGGAATAATCCAGAACAGCTCAAGTCTGTTTCCTTCCCCGTTCTCTTGGTCAAAAAGAAGGACGGCACCTGACGATTTTGCATTGATTACAGGGCTCTCAACGAAATCACGGTAAAGGATAAATTTCCAATCCCGACAATAGAAAAACTCCTGGATGAGCACGCCGGAAGTCATTTGTTCTCCAAAATTGATCTCCGAGTGGGTTACCATCAGATAAGAATGAGCGCCGGCGACAAACCAAAAACAGTCTTCCGTACACACGCCAACCACTACGAATTCAAGGTAATGCCGTTTGGATTAACCAATGCACCATCGTCCTTTCAGAGCCTCACGAACCACGTCTTCAAGGACTACCTGAGGAAGTTCGTGCTTGTCTTTTTCGACGACATCCTCGTGTATAGCAAGGATATGGCGTCTCATGTGCAGCATCTGCGTCTAGTTTTTGAGCGACTACGAGAGCAATCCCTGTTTGCAAAAAGGTCCAAATGCTTCTTTGGGGTCAACTCAGTGGAGTACCTGGGCCATATCATCTCGGGGGCAGGTGTGGCCACGGATCCCGACAAAGTCAAGGCAATGGTAGAGTAGTCGGAGCCCAGATCAGTGCGGGAGGTGCGAGGCTTCTTGGGTCTCAAAGGGTACTACAGACGCTTTGTACAAAGCTATGACACTATTGCTGAAGAAGACGAATGGGTTCCGTTGGAGAAATGAGGAGAAACAGAGCTTCGAGAAGCTCAAGGTTGTGATGAGCACGCGCTAGTGCTCGCCTTGCCAGACTTCACCAAGACATTTGTCGTAGAGATGGACGCCTCAGACACCGGCATAGGAGCGGTCGTGATGCAGGAAGGCCGGCCGTTGGCGTTCCTCAGCAGCGCACTGGGGCCCAAAAATGCCGAACGGTCGACATACGAGAAAGAAATGATGGCGATGATATTGGCGGTGCAGAGATGGAGACAGTACCTCCAGCAAGGGGAATTTGTGATCCGTACCGATCAACAAAGCCTGAAGTTCCTACTCGACCAAAGGCTGGGAACGTCGTTTCAGCACAAATGGCTCTAAAAAATGATAGGCTTGTCCTATCACATAGAGTACAAGCCGAGCATGACAAATCGAGCGACAGATGCACTATCAAGGCGAGGCCATACTGAGCTAAGAACAACAATGATTGTGGTGCCTACTTGGGTCCAAGAGGTCATCGCGATCTATGAAGGTGACCCGGAAGCAAAAGGTCTAGTGCAACAATTGGCGGTGAGTCCTATGGGGCTTCTGGGGTTCGGACTCCGGCAGGGCATGCTGACGGCACAGGGACACATCTATATTGGCACAGCCCACAACGCTCGCAACAGGGTACTAGAAGCGTTGCACGCTTCAGCGTTGGGAGGGCACTCCGGCGTTCAAGCTACGACTAAGAGAGTCAAAGCACACTTTTGGTGGCCGCACATGCGTCGGGATAAAAAAAGCTTCGTCGCGGCTTGCGATACATGTCAAAGGAGCAAGACCGAGACGGTCGCATACCCAAGCCTTCTCCAGCCATTGTCGGTACCCACGAGGCCATGGCTAGACATATCGCTGGACTTTGTCGAGGGTCTGCCGCGGTCGGAGGGAGTGGACACCATTCTGGTTGTTGTTGACATGTTCTCCAAGTACGCCCATTTCGTGGGTCTTCGTCATCCCTTCACGGTGTCGACGGTGGCCCAGGTATTCCTGGATTGCATTTACAAGTTACACGGTGCCCCGAGAACAATGGTGTCCGACCGGGACCTTGTCTTCGTTAGCCAATTCTGGCAAGAATTGTTTCGCCTCCTGGGTTCTCAGCTGTAGCTCTCGACGGCGTACCATCCGCAAACGGACGGGCAAACGGAGAGAGTGAACCAGTGCCTCAAAGCATTCCTTCGCCTGAACTCCCACCACCTTCCGCGGCAATGGGCACGGTGGCTCTCCCTCGCCGAGTACTGGTACAACACGGCATATCACACCGTCGTCCAATCCACGCCCTTCGAGGTAGTGTATGGTCATCCAGCGCCGTCACCGGCCAATTCGATATTCACGACCGTGGTTGGGGCAATCGAGTCCTTCGCGCGGAACAGAGAGGCGGTATGGGCACTCGTCAGGGATAACTTGGTGCTGGCACGGGACCGAGCCAAAACATAGGCAGATAAGCACCGCACGGAGCACAAATTCTCCGTCGGAGATTGGCTCTTTCTCCGCCTCCAACCATATCGCCAATCCACCGCCGCACTCCGGCGTAATCTCAAACTGGCAGCAAGGTATTTTGGCCCATTCCAGATAGTGGCTCGCGTCGGAAAGGTAGCATATAAACTCCAGTTACCAGAGACGTCTCGCATTCATCCAACATTCCATTCTCATTTGTTGAAGAGACGGAAAGGTAGCATCACCAACCTTGTCGGAGACCACGGACGCAGGGCAACTCAAAGTGGAGCCGTTGAAGGTGCTTCAACAACGTTCTGTCAAAAGGAACAACATCCCGGTGGTCCAGAAGCTTATCCAGTGGTTGGAATCGCTGCCGGAGGATGTGACGTGGGAGGATATCTCGACGCTCCGAGCACGCTTCCCGGGAAGAAACTTCGATGTCACGGCTTGAGGACAAGCCGTTGGTGAGGGGAGGGCATTTTCACAGACACGTGTAGAGTCAAAGAGCCAGCGCTTCTAGAAGCGCTGACGTGTCCGGGTTGTTAGAGGCCACTCATGCCGTTGTGGAGGTGGTTACGCCACGTGGGCGGGTTGTTACAGCGAAGCGCCACGTGGCGAGGGCATAAATAAGATCTGTTGAGCAGAACTGTTCATCTTCTTCATTCTGTCGAGTCTGTAGAGTGAGCTTGAGAGCTATGGCGTCTGAGAGACCGTTGTTCTAGGATGCAATTGTCCATTTCTTCGATAAAACCCACAAAGAATTCCAATCGTGTATTGAGTTCACAACATGAATAGTCTATGTAACAATAGAGATTCTCATTAATTTTGTAGTTGAGTCAAGTTTTACAGAAGGACTGAGTTGATATTCAAACACATATGATGGAGTTCACCTTGTTACTCCTATTGAGTAGAAATAAGAAGCAAGCATGTTCTAATTGCTCTTCTGTTGGTTGGTAATCAAATCAGTTTATGATCACCAAACGACGCGGGCCTCTCTTGTGCCAGTTGTAGCCCACATCCCAACGTTATCTCCTCTTGTTGTTGACCCTACTTTCATCTAACTTACATGTAATGACTGCCATTTTTCTACTCATATCACTAAAATAGTTAGTCCTAAACTATTTGAAGAGAAGAAGTGAAGAACCAATTCAAATGATGTTGGGTCACCTTAACAATCATTCTAGGAAAGTAAAACGGTGTCAGATCTTCTTAGAGCACTCTCAGTGGTCGCAGTTGTGATATGGTTTACGTGTCGTCGTAGGCTCTGTCACGGTTCTCTGTCTTGACTAGTCATCGTTAGACCCGTGGTTTAGATAGCCGTTGCATGTTGTCGTCTCAGGATCCTGCAGCGATGCGACGTGTCGTCGTTGGCTCAACTGCTAATCGACGAGCATGTCCCATGCCGAAGACTAAATTAAAAATAACCCTAATAGTTCCTATAAATACACAACCACCCTACCCCAAATTCATACCTCTCTTCTACACACACTCTCTTATATTCTTCTCTTCTTTTGCTCTAATTTTTTATACATCGTTTCCCCAATGGTCGACCCCTCCAATATCGAGTTCATCTTGGAGGACTTCAACCTCGAGGGCTCGGTGCACACGGAAGAAGAGCTTAAATCGAATCCTACTCCTCCCTCCTCCACCCGACTCAATCCATGCTATCACAATTCAACCCGCTCCAACATTCACAATAGCCACCATCGCAGACCCCAAACGAGCAACCTTCCCAATCTGCTCCAGCCAGTCAATCGAAAAGGAAGGGGAAGAAGGTTGCACCTTCACCGACTTCAGGGCCGCGGGTTAAATGGAGTGTCGCGGAGGAGGAACGGTTAGCTAGTTCGTGGCTCAACCATTCTCTGGATAACATCACAAGGAATAACCAGAAGAACGACATGTACTAGAAAAAGGTCGGAGATGAGTTCGAGTCGACGAGGAAAGAACATGAGGTATATGTTGGGTCTCGAGGTAAGGTTGGAGATGAACCAACTCGCAGCGGAAAATCAATGAAAACCAAGAGACGATTAAAACCATGAAACAACTAACAAAGAATGGATTCACAAGAGAAAATTTCAGCACTAGTTCTTACCAAAACAAGAACACCGGGTAACGAATGATTGGCTTGAGTCTCCAAGATGCCTACGTATCCACATGGGAATCAAAGCCACGTAGTTCTTCTCTTTGAGGACTCAAGAACACAAAAATGGAGGTGGAAACTTGCCAAACCCGAAATGGCCATGGAAGAGGGAGAGAAAATGTGTTTCCTATTCTTGTCTTGTGTTTTGTTATGTTGAAAACAGATGACTTAAACATAAAAAAACTCATACTTGTCCAACTAAAGGCATGGGACAAGTATGGTGTCAAGTAAGGTGTAAATAGGACAAAGTATGGCAAGACAAGATTGGGTTAGGTGGTGAATCACCAACACCTTAATCCTTGTCTTGCTTACTTATTACTAATTAATCAAGACTTGATTAATTAGTTCCATGGGCCTTGGTTGCATGGGCCTTTCATGGGCCTCTTGGAACATGGCCCGTGGCCATTTCCAACGAGGTCCCGTGATTCGCTCATTGCCTCCAAGCCTTCCATATCGGAAATGTCCAACATTATCCGACGCGATCAATCCCAAGACTCCAAGCCTTGTCTCGATCCGTAAAGTCCTATTCACTTACGGGCACATGACCCAAAACCCAGTTTTGGTCATGTCCCGAGACAACTCCCTTTTGGCCATTCTCCATAAATGTGTCAATGAGTTTCATCCTTCGGTGTGACCCTTAGGTTATGCATGTCAATAGATCAACGTAAAATCCCATTTTACTTGATCCTATTTAAGTGGCAACTAACGAGACTTTAGTATTGCCTGACACTGCATAGCGAATCGACCCTGTCGATTCTAACCTTTCCGTCGTCCCTGTCATTATCCTTTTATCTCCGATATCCTGATTGAGATAAGGCATAGAGCCGTCATCCTTATTATTCTCAATCACCGTTCCTTGATATGTGAGATGACTGAAGATATGATACCCAGTATCATGTGCATGGCCATGCTATTCTTCCAGTCACTCTCGATCAAGCGGCCGAGAACCGATATCTTTCCCATACCTTAGTATGAGGGATAAATCCCTTAGCCGTCTTTCGTGTCACTCATGTAGCCCGTCCCCAAGCCAATCCTGGCCGTTATGGAAGCCCTGTTACGGACAACGTTAGGCTCAGGTCAAACTCAGTTGTTGACTACATAGCGATCACAAAGACTCCTTGGTCTAAGGATACATGACAAGCTACAACACTGAATATGTTCATGACTTAATCTATGGCACATATTCAGGGCGGGTCGTCCAATATCATGTCCCACATGATATCTATGATCTGACTCCGGAATCCCATTCCAATGACTAACAGAACGTAAGGCATAAAGAGCCATCTTTCATACTAGTCGCTTCTAGTGAAGCTTTGTTGACTAGGGACCCATCGAGTGTGATCTATCTCGATCTATGGTTCTATTCGCATGGTGGGCATAGATCAGAGCACACATCGATATATTACTCCAACACATAAGTAATATAAAGTCGCTTTAATTTTATTGCTAACGATGATATGTACATTTGGACATTTAGGATTGAACTACGGGCACTAAGACTAACAGTATAATGGTCCTTGAAGAATTGCAAGGACCACTGCATCCGATCAATTGAAAATTGACCAAATTTCAGGAGAAATATTCAGGGTTTGATGACGTAGTCATTAGTGGGAGAAGCGACGATAACATCATGGTAGCATGTTTGGAGGATCC
This sequence comes from Erodium maritimum, assembly GCA_963921825.1. Lineage (NCBI taxonomy): Eukaryota > Viridiplantae > Streptophyta > Magnoliopsida > Geraniales > Geraniaceae > Erodium > Erodium maritimum. The sequence continues at coordinate 58,909,701 of OY997590.1, read as the reverse complement.
TTGTACATTGAACAAGCGTACAAGGAGGAGGAGAACCAAGAGTTTGATTGGAAGCATGTTTGGAGGATCCTGAGGGGGCAACCAAAGTTGAAGAGCCTAAAGACGCCCCACTATGACGTTCACATTGACCTAGACGCTGCAAGTGAAGCTAGTAAGCGTACAAGGTTGGACGACAACTACAATTACACATCGGGCACGATCATGAGTTGACATCACTTGAACGGGAGGAGTGTCCAACCGGCCAAAAAAAAGCTAAGGCTAAAGCTAGAGGCAAAGGGAAACAAGTGGAGGCGGACCCGATTGTTGCACCCGACACAGTACAGTTCTTTTCAGGGTTTGGAGACCGTCATGTTGTAATTACTATGAACCAAGCCCAGATCACTGTGAGTAAAGAAAGGATGCCGGGAGAAATCATGCAAATGTTCATGGCAATATAAAGTCAAGACACCTCGTAGATGACCCTGGAGGAACGGACCTCTCGTGGACAGGTAATGGAAAGCCTCGCCAACCGCTTGACGTCTATCTGATGTAGCCTACAAGTTGTAACCGGGTTTTTAATATGAACAATTAAATTAGTTGACATTTTTTTTTCTTATTTTCAATTTTTTTATCGAATTCACGGTGCTTTAGTTTTTGTGCACGCACACTATTCCCCGAATAGTGTGCGTCGCGTCAACGCAGCCACGACGAAAGCCCTTCATCCATCCCTCCCTAAAAAATTCACATCTCTAAAAATATCTCAAAATCTCTCTCTCTAATTCTCTACTTCCTCTCGTGTTTGCAATGGTGTCGTCTTCTCGGGAAATCGGTCCCCTTTGGTCCGACAATGAAGAGATGCATCTGACATTAACCTGGCTCATCGTCGCTGAGGTCGGGGGGAAGTATTTGTCTAAGTTCCGCGATGCTTACATCAACGACTACAATCCAAAATGGGCGTACGGGTCGGAGCAGCAGATGAATGGCCATTTCCTTCATCTTAGCAAAAAGTGAAAGCTGTTTGATGAAGAATACCGGAAACACATCAAAGAAGGAGCAACCCCCGACGAAATCTATGCAGCGGCCATGGAAGAATACGAGAAAAAAAATCAAAATGGACTAAACGTGAGGTGTGCGCACATTGTAAAAGGAACAATTAGTTGTTTAGTTATTAGTTTATGTATGTTTAATTATCGTTCGTAATTTAATTATTAGTTTATGTATTTTCATATTTGGCATGATCAAAATAACTAGTTTTATTTAGGATACTTTTTATATATTGAAAGTAAAAACCATAGCTTTAAACCACTAGTAGTGGTTTGCTATTGAAGGTGTAGTAGTAGGAGGTAGTAGATTGGAGGAGAGAGAAAGCTAAAAAAATGCCCAAACCAATACTCCAAACCATTGCGCAGTGGTTTATCAATGTAGGTGCTCTTCCAAGTAGTGACTATTTAATTTTTCTAGGGTAAACTACAAATGACTACCCTTAAGTTGGCACGTTTAACCGATCCTTACCTTAAAGTTCAAAAACTACTGATGCATACCCTGAAGTTACAACTTGTAACTAGAAACCCCTCCGTCAGCTAAAATGAAGAAAATAGCCTCAACTACACTTCAATAATTATTTTAAAAAAATTATTTAAAAATCTATATACTTATTAAATGACCTCATTTAAAAATATTTTTTTAGTAATTTCCAGTCTAAAGTACTTCATTTACTCGTATTTCTAGCCTAGACAAGGGTTGTCTTATTTGTCTCCATTCGAACATGTTTTACTTGAAAGCCTACTAAGACCTTCAATTTTTCTTTGCACTCCGAGAAAATCAATATAAAAGGTGACAACATCAACTCCGAGCCATTTACTACCTGAACCACTCCCAAACAGTCTGACTCCACCACCCATATATACCAACCTTACTCAAAGATCCAAGCCAGTGCTTCATTTAGAGTCATGGTCTCTATAAACTCTGGATCCTGATACCCAGGAGAATAATGCACCTTGTCGTTAGAGCCATACCTGACTCCTCTAACAAATCACCCCTTCCTCATCCTTGTTTGTGCACCGCCCTATTTAAGTTTATTTTAACCTTCCCAGCACTAGACCTCTCCCACACCTGAACCCGATTAGAGCCTTTCATAATCATACTAGTCTCACTCGGTTTCTGCCAAGCCATCTTCCAGTCTTCAAGCATCCTTTCCACTTCCCCCACAACTCCTTAGGGTCACGTCATATATTGTTCCATACCCTATCGTTTTGAGATTTCCACACCTCCCATCACACCGCTACCAACCTCCCGGCCAGCGCATTATGTCCCATACTCCACACATGCTTCAACCACCTTCTCGGGTTTTATCCTCCCCTAGATCAATCAACCCCAACTTTTCCCAGACCTTATGGATTTCTCCACGGTGGAATAAAATGTGCTCCTTTGTATCTTTACGTCCACAATATGTACATCCCGTCATCACTAACACGAACATCGCATATAAGTTGTTGTTCATGGCAAGAGACTCGGTGAGTACCTTTCACGCTAAGTGTTTCACCTTAGGCGGAACCTCTAGAGCCTATAACTTCCTCCAAAACACATCCCTCTAATTCTCGATCCACCCCCACTTGAACTTTGAATATGTTTGTATGCCTCTCGAACCTGAAAACCCCCGTCCTTACAACCCCACCAATAACATCCATCCACAATCGGCATCATTGGAAGCGGGATTGAGATAACCCCCATCGCCGTTGTTGGATCAAAATAATCCTGTATAGCTTCCCAATCCCAGCGTTGCTTCCCCTCCACTATCAACTGGCTTACACTGTCCCCCTCGCCTCCGACTCCTTGAATCGTCACCCTACCGACTCCGTAGGCAGCCAGACATCACCCGTCACCAAGGTTCAAACTCCATTCCAATCTTTCACCCTATTTAATGAGTTCTTGATGGTAAAATATGTTCTACCAAATATAATTGCACCCCTGCCTCGACCTAGTCTGAGTAAATTCCCGCTCCGGGTAGTATCCAGCTTGTAATGTGTGAGCTACCAAATTACCCATACTTATCAACAACCTTGTCACGCCCCAAATCCGGTATTGACCGGACTCGAGACGTGAGTTAGTGAAATTAAATAAAGCAGTAAAAAGAGATAAGTAATATCTGAATAAAAAGAAATAATATAAAATAACGGAAGTTCAAAACCCTGAGTCAAAGCTCAGTCAAATACAATAATCCAAGAATAAAGGTACGTCTCTGCAAACACAAAATAAAGATAATCCCGGACCTTCGCTAGCCCCATGCTCCACGATGTCCTCTACTCCAAGTCAGAGCTAAAACCTGTAGAAAACACGGTAAGGGGTGAGCTTGACGCTCAGTAGGGATAAACCATAAAAAACTTCCTCATTTCGGATTTACCAAAAATGCTATTCCACAATTTAGATCGCCTTAAAAAGTTTGATATAACGATGCGACACTTAAGCCAAATTAAAGACAAACCCCTTTTTAAACCAGACGCTCAACGGTCCAACCATACCAACTTTAACTCAATCACTAAAATAAACCAGGCACACAACGAAGAGAACAATCCAAGTAAGACACCTAAGTACGTTTCCGAACTAACTTTTAACGATTAAAAGTAGAAGGCGACAATGAGAACCTGTAACCCAGATTAAGCAACATTCACTTTACCCGACCACAAACTATCCTGAAAATCTTCGTCCGAAGCCCCTTCACAAACGACTCACGGATAACCACAAAGACGACGCTTTAACTTACACGAAAGTCACACACATGAACTCATCATCAAACAATCAAAATCAAGTCATTGGCGGTCACACACAACTCATAACAAGGAAACACCCATAACCACAACACATCAATACTCAATCAATTCAAAGCAATCTCAAACACACAACTCGTAACCATCGCACGGTCTCGGGAGCAACCCGCTCGGCCCAGCGCAGCCGCACGCAACTTCCCCAACACAAAGTCGGGATAGGCGGTCGACCTCATCGCGGAACACAACGTTTTACCGATCGACAGAAGGCAGGGAAATCGCCTCTTCGCGGCCTCATCTCTCGCGGTGCTCAACACAGCGTTTTACCGAATGCTAGTCTAAAGGTAGGGATACCACCTCTTCGCGGGACACAACGTTTTACCGACTCATGGTCGGAAGGTAGGGAAACCACCTTTCTCATGTAACTAAAGTACCATAAACGCAACACTTTACCAATTACGCGCTGGAAGGTATGATACACCTGACGGAAATGCATCTCTCACACTTTACCGGTCAAACAAACACAATCACACTCACAACCAGGGTCACAATCACATTCTCAAACAGGATCACAATCACAATCACAACTACAGGTAACCACAGTACCACCACCACAATCATGATCACGTCGGTCTATCACTCACCCGACCATATCACAAACAATGATTCACATCATAACAATCACGACACACTCGCCCACACATAGCAACGACATGTTACACCGAATATAATATGCTTTGACCCTTAATTACACTCACAACTGTTCCGCACTTACCATCACTTACCAACACCACACTCCACGTGGTCACCCCACCGGCTTAACCGATATTCGTTCCCCAACATCCCCAAATCAACAGATCAACGAAACAGGAAAATAACCACTCAAGTCATCAACATGTATCACTAGTTCAATTCTACTCGTTTTCATGTTCGTTACTTATTACCCGTTCAAACAACACAACACCAAGAAGATACATACAGCAAACAATCCTACAGGCGCGACATGGCCCGATTCTACCAGCACGGCAATTCCCAGGACTGAAATCGTAAATGTTCACAGTTTAATATGTCTACGCTAGTTATTCACATCCTACATGCATACTAGTTCTTTAACCGGTTATTAGGTTTCCCTATATGCATTCTAGTTCATCCGAAATAAAGCGGGTTTCGAGGTAATCCCTACCTCAAGGCGAACCAACAGCTGCGTCTCCTAGCTGCTGACGTCCGGGCCTACCTCAGGTCTTCTTCACGATCGGGGTCCAAGCCTGGGTTTAACAAAAAAGGGACGGTAATCAGTCCCGGTCCAGTCCGTAACAGTACTCTACTTTTGTTATCAGGTAAGTCCTTAATTTGTCCGATTAGTCCATGAATTTATCTAATTTAAGTCCGAGTGATTAATTAATTATTTATTAAATCACTATTTAATTAATCTGATTTTAATTTAATTAAATCTTTAAACTGGTCTGACCCGAACCCGGCCCAGACCTGGCTTCGACCCAGGTCCGTACCCGAAGTCCACTGGGCCCAAGGCCCGAGTTCCGTCTGACCCAGACTGGCCCCAAGGCCCACTCCAACTGCCCAGTCCAAAGCCCACCTTGACCTCGTCCGGCCCAAGCCCAAGTGCAGCTACGGTTTGCTTGCTCGGCGAGGGTTTTGTCTGGCACGGCGGCGGACGGCGACTGTCACGCCCCAAATTCAGTAGGACCGAACCCGGAACGCGAACGGTGAAACAATAAAACCATTTTCAAACATTTTAATAAAACCGCCTAAAATCACCACTTTGAGTTAAACAAAATAATATTTTACAACTTAAAATACGTCCAAAACAAGCGGACAAAAAACCAACATGTACGTCGCTAGACTCCAAAAAACCAGGACTCCCGCTCCCAGCTCTTCAAGCTTCGAGAGTTCCCCTAGTCCGCCTCGCGACCAGTACTTGTAGGAAAAGAAGCTAGGGGTGAGCGTTTCGCTCACCACCACGGATATTTAGACTGACTATGGCATACTAGCAGAAATACCGGAAACACCAACAACAAACAAAACACCGAGGACTACTATACCCAAACTCAAATAACCCGACTGTCACACGAAAACTGTTACTTTCCCCAACCAAACTAAACACCCGTACACGTAATGTACACCCGACACCATAATGACGACCTCAAAGAACACAACACATAAGTGATCAAAATCACGAAAACCACAACCACAAGCCTCAACACTTTACCGATCACGCGCCGGAAGGTGCTACTCACCTGATGGGGACACAACCCTCTGCTCTTTACCGACCGTGCACCAGAGGGTACGACACACCCCTCGGGCATAAGTCCAGCCTCAGCACTTTACCAATCACGCGCCGGAAGGTGCTACTCACCTACGCGGATCACAGCCCTCTGCTCTTTACCGACCATGCATTGGAGGATACAACACACCCCTCGGGCACAGCTCTAACCTTAACACTTTACCGATCACGTGCTGGAAGGTGCGACTCACCTAACGGGGACCACAGCCCTCTGCACTTTACCGACCGCGCACCGGAGGGTACGACACACCCATCGGGCATAGCTCAACAGTACCACCAGAACAATCACAGTCACAACCAAAAGGCACACAATACCCCACAAAGGAAAGGAATAGAATACGACAACACGACTAACTACCACTCGGCACGTCAGTCAACGAAAATACGGGCTCAACTCCCCACGGTTACTCATGGCCACCCATAAACACAAACAATAACATACGGGTTCAACACCCCAAAGGCACACATGACCACCCTCATAAACACAACAAGTTACTTTACCTACGGGCACCACTAAGTGCCCACATGTATTTCTAATGTTCGATAAGTTCGCTTAACCTACGACACCACTAAGTGTCACATGCATTTCTATTGTTCGATAGGATCACGTATCCTACGACACCACTAAGTGTCGCCTGAATTTCTATTGTTCCATAAATTTACTTATCCTACGACACCCAGGTGTCACATGCATTTCGACTGTTAACTTTTCCTAGCCAAGGCCGAGATCCGGCTACTTTTCCCTACCTCTTGAAGCGTGTCAAACCCGATGCTCTTGCTCCGACAATGCTCCAGAATTACCCGCTTAGCCTCCTCTTTCCACTTTCTCTCTCTTCCCTTTCTTTTTTTCTCTGAAATGGCCCACCATCTCACCCTTTCTTCTTTTTATTTTGTTTAAAAAACCCAACACATCACCTATTTACAAAACTACCCTTCATTCTCTTTTCTTTTATTTTGTTCAAAAACTAACAACCACCAAAAGTGTGACAAGTGTCAAGTGGGTCCCAACCTTTAGAAAAATATCTTGGTAGATATTTTTCTGTCTGATTCGCGAAATTCGGCCGTCGTCGTGCCCATCAACTCCGAACATACCCGAATCCTCGGGGTGAGGAGTCGATCCAGCATCAAGGCTCTTGAGCCCTCTCTCGAACCTCCTGTATCAGTTCGCTTCTCTAACTTCGCAGGCACGACAGACCCTAGTCAACACCACACCACCACCAACCGGCGTGTCCAGACGCAGGGGTGGACTCAACGGCTCTAAACTCAGCCCCAACATCTCAGCCCCAACATCTCAGCACAACTTGACGAAGCAAACGAGTGTGACGCCCTGGTATCCAATAAAAATGAAGCCCAAATCAGAGACCGAACAACCACTCCATTAGTCACACCGGTAAGGTATAACACAACCCTCACACGACCCTCTATGCATTTACTTATAACTTTCCGCAACCAAACCAGTATTCGCTACTCGTCCCCTGCGGGAAAAGTAGTAAAGGGGATGAGCGTTCTGCTCACCTCCACGGACACCCGTTCGATTATGGCATACTAGTAAAGCACTAACGACTTACCAATCTAACCAGGGCAAACCACTACCTCAAAACCTGATACCAAAACGTCACGCTCCTCACGCTATCAATACCTCAAATACTCGCTCACGTAAGGGAAACCTCGAATGGGGATCATATTCTCAACTCCGCAAGCCACTATTGCTCACAACCTCAATACCCTAATTGCTCGACTACGTAGGGAAACCTCAAACGAGGATCATGTTCTCAATTCAGCAAATCACTACTGCTCACAACCTCGATGCCCCAATTAGCCGATCACGTAGGGAAACCTCAAATGGGGATCTTGTTCTGAACTCAGCAAACCACTATTGCTCACAACCTCGATACCCCAATTACCCGATCACGTAGGAAACCTCAAATAACCCACTCACATGAAGGAAACCTCAAACCACCCGTTCACGCGAGGGAAACCTCGAATAACCCGTTCACATAGGGGAAACCTAGTTCGTATGGCGCCGCAGCACATCAACCCTAACCCCTCTCCGTGGTGAGACTCTCACACCGAGGCGCTGTATCACTACCGTAGGTTATTGATGAGTCTCGAACCCAAGACCTAACCCTTCAACACCGAACTTACGACCTCTACAAGCAACACAATCATGAACACAGCCACGCAAAACCAACACTCAAACTGCACAATCAAGACGGTGGAACAAGGCAGGAAATCACGGACCCGTGACAGACCCCGTCACGGTTGGGGTCCCAGAGCCGTGACGAAGGTCCAAAATTCGCCAAAACGCTCTGGTCCGTCACGGATCCGTGACAGGGTCCGTGACGCTTACGCAGTCCTGTTTTCCAAATTCGTTTCAGACTCGATCTTTTACCTCTTTTTAACCCCAAAATCAGCCTTAAGGGCCACACACGTTCGATCACCAATTTAACAAACACACGCACAACGACTCACAGACAAATTCAAGTCACCCAACTCAATCACAAGCCCACAAGGCCGACCAATTCCAAAACACGCCCACTGGGCCAACCAATTTAAACACACGCCCACAGGGCCAACCAATTTCAAAACACACGCCCACCGGGCCAACCAATTTAAGCACACGCCCACAGGGCCAACCAATTTTAAAACTCTTCCTTTTCATCATAAAATCTCATTTTTGACATCACGTAGTTACAACCCGGCAAGGAGTCCCCGAACTAAATTGTACCCACTTGATATCAGCACCGTCACGTTCGACTACAGGAGCGCTCCTGAGTCGAGTCGCGACAGCTTAAAAACTTTTCACGCAGCAACACACAATCATTATGCCAGTAACAACAGTACTGCACATACACACAACAACAAACATGACTCGTGTCACTACGGGTCTACACACGGTTTCCGACTTGCGCAACCAACGCACGACGGGACTTTTAATGACTCGACTCTCCCCACCTAATTAACGTACAGTCCGAGGTGTGAAACCTCGAGCTCTGATACCAAACAGTCATGCCCCGAATTCAGTAGGACCGAACCCGGAACGCGAACGGTGAAACAATAAAACCATTTTCAAACATTTTAATAAAACCGCTTAAAATCACCACTTTGAGTTAAACAAAATAATATTTTACAACTTAAAATACGTCCAAAACAAGCGGACAAAAGACAACATGTACGTCGCTAGACTATGAAAAACCCGGACTCCCGCTCCCAGCTCTTCAAGCTTCGAGAGTTCCCCTAGTCCGCCTCGCGACCAGTACCTGTAGGAAAAGAAGCTAGGGGTGAGCGTTTCGCTCACCACCACGGATACCAGACTGACTATGGCATACTAGCAGAAATACCGGAAACACCAACAACAAACAAAACACCGGGGACTACTATCCCCAAACTCAAATAACCCGACTGTCACACGAAAACTGTTACTTTCCCCAACCAAACTAAACACTCGTACACGTAATGTAGACCCGACACCGTAATGACGACCTCAAAGAACACAACACAGAAGTGATCAAAATCACACAAACCACAACCACAAGCCTCAACACTTTACCGATCACGCGCCGGAAGGTGCTACTCACCTGATGGGGACACAACCCTCTGCTCTTTACCGACCGCGCATCAGAGGGTATGACACACCCCTCGGGCATAAATCCAGCCTCAGCACTTTACCAATCACGCGCCGGAAGGTGCTACTCACCTACGGGGACCACAACCCTCTACTCTTTACCGACCACTCATTGGAGGGTACGACATTCCCCTCGGGCACAGCTCTAACCTTAGAACTTTACCGATCACGCGCCGGAAGGTGCGACTCACCTGACGGGGACCACAGCCCTCTGCACTTTATCGGCCGCGCACCGGAGGTTACGACACACCCATCGGGCATAGCTCAACAGTACCACCAGAACAATCACAATCACAACCAAAAGGCACACAATACCCCACAAAAGAAAGGAAAAGAATACGACAACACGACTAACTACCACTCGGCACGTCAGTCAACCAAAATACGGGCTCAACTCCCCACAGGCACTCATGGCCACCCACAAACACAAACAATAACATACGGGTTCAACACCCCAAAGGCACACATGACCACCCTCATAAACACAACAAGTTTTTTTTACCTACGGTCACCACTAAGTGCCCACATGCATTTCTAATGTTCGACAAGTTCGCTTAGCCTACGACACCACTAAGTGTCACATGCATTTCTATTGTTCGATACGATCATGTATCCTACGACACCACTAAGTGTCGCCTGCATTTCTATTGTTCGATAAATTTACTTATCCTACGACACCCAGGTGTCACATGTATTTCTACTGTTAACTTTCCCTAGCCAAGGCCGAGATCCGGCTACTTTTCCCTACTTCTTGAAGCGTGTCAAACCCGATGCTCTTGCTTCGACAATGCTCCAGAATTACCCGCTTAGCCTCCTCTTTCCACTTTCTATCTCTTCCCTTTCTTTTTTTCTCTTAAATGGCCGACCATCTCACCCTTTCTTCCTTTTATTTTGTTTCAAAAACCCAACACATCACCTATTTACAAAACTACCCTTCATTCCTTTTTCTTTTATTTTGTTCAAAAACTAACAACCACCAAAAGTGTGACAAGTGTCGAGTGTGTCCCAACCTTTAGAAAAATATCTTGGTAGATATTTTTATGTTCGATTCGCGAAATTCGGCCGTCGCGGGCCCCGAACGGGCCCATTTTCCAAGAAATTACAAAATTTCACGGGCTACAAGGAAACGGCTCAACTAAAACCGCTGTAACGACGGCTAAGCTTTTTGGATCCAAAACGGGCCTCGAACGGACCAAAACGTTGCTCTGTTGACTTTTACTGTAAAAAGTCAACTATTCTCGAATCGGTCAAAAAGTTGCCCTGAGTCCCCCAGAACTCATTTTGGTCGATATCGGGGTCAACTTAAGTCCGATATGACCCTCGGGGTCAAATTTAGGTTCATTTAGGTGTCTGTCCCAAAATTTTAAATTTTCCTGTTTTTCGCCGATTTGACTAGCGTTGACCGGGAGTGGTTCTTACAGCGACGGGAAGCTCGGAGGAGGGGAGTGGCATCTCTGGTCGTGGTCCTCGTCTTTTTCCCGGCGAGCCTCTCCAGCGACCTACGCCCAAGGGAATTCTCGTCCTCACACGCCCAGCTCGATGCACGGTGGATTTGGGTAGAGCTCCCCGGCGAGGTTTTTAGATGGATACAGCGGCGAACGGCGACAGGGAGCTCGGGAAAGGTAAGAGGAGGTCGGGGAAGGAGGGCGACGAACGCTCGCTCACCTGGGAGTGCTTCCCTGACTCTGGCGAGGGAGAATCGAGCTCGTGAGGAGATCTCCGATGGCGATGGCGTTCGCATCTGGAGCGAGGAGCTCATTCAACAGCGCGGCCACGATCCTGGACACGGTGAGGTCACGGCTTCAGCGTCGCTGTGCGTAGGTTTTGCAGCGTGACCAGGACTAGTTTTGCAGCGCCGCCGGCGGTGCTGCGTCGAGAGAGAGCGAGAGGGTGAGTTCAGGATCGACAGAGAGTGGAGGCGAGACTTCGGGAGGCGTGCAAAGATCTTAAGAGGAAGAGGGTAGCACTAGGGTTACGTGTGCGGGTTTGGGCCTAGCAACCGGGCTCGCTTGTTGGGCTGGCTGGACCTGATCCAACTGGTTGGGCCTGGTTCTGGCCTGGCCCAAATCCATCCCTCTTCTTCCCTTTTTTTTTGATTTTTTTTTGAAACCGATCCAAAAATTAACTCGCTTCCCAAACCTCGACGTTCCAACAATTAAAATTCCCGGTCTTTACAATATGTGTTGAAATCATGTAGATTTTTGAACCCTAGTCCACCTTATAATATGTGTTGTTAAAGCTTGTCCAAACTCTTCCCCTTTATACCTTTCTATGTCCTCACATCATGGCTCTACCAATACATGTTCATCAGGGCCTCTATCCCTAGATTAAATGATTAAGAATCTTATGCACCCTCATCGTATAAGTAGGCAAGGCTTGAATAACTACTTTTAAAAGTACTTCCTTTCCCGCTTTGCTCAATAACAACTCATCCCAACCTTTCAGCTTATTCATTATCCTCTTCTTAATGAATTTAAACCTATCGTACTTATTTCTAGTTATGATGGATGAGAGACCTAAATATAAACATGGCCAGCTCCCCCTTCACCGCCAACCTGACCCCTGTTGGAGCATTTAGACTAAACATGATCACTGACTTCTCGAGGTTGATTTTCTGACCAGACGCTTACGCGTACAAATTAAGTAAGTCTTCTCAGGCATCTTCCTCTCCCCCTGACGCCTTGGAGAAGAAGAAATTATCGTCTACAAAGAATAAGTGAGATATTAAGGGTGTCTATTGAGCAATTATGCATCCTTGAATTCCCCCCTCCCGCTCCTCCTTCTCAATCAGTCGCGAAAAGCCTTCAACACGAATAATAAATAGGTAGGGTGACAAAGGATCACCTTGTCTCAAGCCTCTTCTAGTCTCTATTGGCTCTGTAGACCTTCCTTCTGCTGGTAGTCCATTTACCTCATTACCTTCTCCTGGTAGTCCTACTCTATCTGGTCATAAGCCTTTCTCATGTTAATCTTCATAACCATTAAGCCTTGACTTCCTCTTTTCCTTCCCCATAAATGATATAAAATTTCCCCTGATAACACAATGTTGTTAGTAATAAAGCGACCCTACATGAAAGTACTCAGGGATTTCAAAATGACCTTTTGGAGTAAGCCCTTCATTCTGTTAAATATGAGCTTTGAAATCAATATGTACTGAACAATACACAGTGATATCAGACGATACTCGCTGATCCTCTCTAGACGTCGTACCTTAAGGATTAAAACTACATTCTTATCATATAACCCCTCCGGAAGCCGATCCTCCCTGAACACCTTCTTCACCATCTCGCCTACGTCACCACCCATTAAACTCAAGTAATGCTGGAAAAATCCAGGATTAAAACTATCAGGTCCCGCTGACTTTAAAGCCTTTATGCTCTACAGAGCCTTTGTGATCTCTTCCCGAATCACCGACCTTAGAATTTCCGAACTTCATGTAATAATCGGTTACAACCTCCGTCCCAAATCCAACTGTCACGCCCCAAATTCGGTTTGACCAGACTCGAGACGCAACTTAAACTAAATAATAAAAAAGAACAAATTAAGAAAGATGAATCTCAAAATAGAATAATAAACCAAAACAGAAGAGTCAACAGCTCATAAAATCAGTACATAAGGTATAGTTCAAAAATAATTGCACATCTCTAGACCTACTAAACAAGACCCTCGCCAGCTCCCAAGCTCAGTTGTGTCCTGCTAGCACAAATCCCGCTCAACACCTGAAATACAACAAGGTAAGGGGTGAGCTTTCGCCCAATAGAAAAAGTAGTCAAGGGAATGAACAACGGCTCACCACCACGAGTAACCGTCCAATTAGGGCATACTAGTACAACACAACTAACTGCCAAAAACGGGGTTCATAGCCAAACTTGCAACATACTCAAACGACTACTTCCACACAATAAAACATTAACCAAACAGCAAGCGTATCACACACAAAACCAACCAGCACACACCTGTACCGCAGTCCCTGAACTCCATCATATCATACCGGAAAGTCATCGTATCATCTCGGATAGCCCCTCGGTCCAGAGGAGACACATGCGTCGGGGCGACCGGAAACGTTCTCTAGGAACACATCTCATCGAGGGGTCCTGGAAATGTCCCCGAAGGACCATAGATCATCGGGGTAGAAACGCGACACGTAAGCCCAACCACGACCCGTAGGCCCAACACGACCCGTAGGCCCAATCACGACCCGTAGGCCCAATATGACCCTTCGGCCCAATACGACCCGTAGGCCCAATCACAACCATCGGCCTAGATGTCCTACACCGGCATACCCCCTCGATGTAGACATTGTACCAGAATAACACAACGAGGGACCACGCATACGTGGGACCACATCATCAGCCTAGGTACTACCCCACACCGGCACACCCCCACGGTGTAGGTACCGTACCGGGATACAACCCTCTTGGAACCCACATCAAGATAATATCACGCATCGTATTGCCATATATCAAACACGGCTCACCAAACCCACAATCTTACCACAATCATACGACACGTCGGTCTATCACTCACCTGACCATATCACAGCCAATGATTCAAATCATAATAGTCACGGCACACTTGCCCACGCATAGCAACAATGTCACGCCCCAAGTTCAGTAAATCGAACTCAGGACGCGAATATTTAAAACCATAAAACATTTGAAACCTGTTTTGTATAAACACTTTGAAACCTCCAATAGTTAAATCAAAATAATATTTACAACTCAAAAACGTCCCAACAAATGGACAAAGTACAAGGTATCCGTCACTAGACTCAAAAGATAAAACCCGGACTTCGCTCCTAGCTCCCCAAGCTTCGAGAGCTCACCTAGTCCGTCCTGTGATCAGTACCTGTAGGAAAAGCAGCTAGGGGTGAGCGTTCGCTCACCACCACGGATAACAGACTGACTACGACATACTTAGCAGACAATGCCGGTAACACCAAAACCAAATCCAACACCGGGAAATACAATCCCCAAACTCAAGTACTCAACTGACACACAACCCCATTACTTTCCTCAACAGACTCAACACTCGGAGTCGTAATGTAAACCCGACACAACTATCGACGACCTCCTCCAAGGACACGACAGAACTACGCAACACCAAACAAGATCACAAAGGATCGCACACCAACCAAGATCACCAAGGATCGCATACCAGCTGCTCAGTAACCTCCCTCACGCCCTTTACCGATCTCATCAGGTCAGGCGGTCGACCTGTCGCATTTCCTCGACACAAAGTCGGATCAGGCTGTCGATCTATCACACTCACAACCCCAAACCACACACGCGTGGCCAGGACCCCTTTGTTGTCGGGCGGGCCCCCTACCCCGTCTGAACATGCAGACGCGTGTGCTCGTGGACCCCCGTTTCATGAAGCGGGCCCCCAACCTCAGGTAACCACAATCACAGTTACAGCCAAAACTCAACAAACATCAAGAACACCAGTCCAATACTTCCCGGCACTCAAGGCCACCCAAGACACATCAACAATCAAGACTCGGGTTCAACAACCCCACGGGCACTCACAGCCACCCAAAACACAAACGGTAAAACACGGGTTCAACAACCCCACGGGCGCTAATGGCCACCCAAGACTCCAATAAATAAACACGGGCTCTCATGGCCACCCAAGACTCCAACAATACAACACGGGCCCTCATGGCCACCCAAGACACCAACAGTACAACACGGGCTCTCATGGCCACCCAAGACATAAACTTAAACAAACAACCTCCGGGCATGGTCATATGCCTCCAGTAGTTCTAATATCGCTAAGTTCTCTGTTCCTACGACACTACTAAGTGTCACATGCTTTTCTAATAATCGCTACGTTCCCGTATCACGCCTTTCTGACATTCAATAAACCTACTTAACCCACGACACCCCGGTGTCACATGCAATTCTACTGTTAACTTTCCCTAGTCAGGGCCGAGATCCGGCTACTTTTCCCTACCTCGTGCGTATTCTCCAAAAGCCAACAAACGAGATTCGGTGTGATCTCAGTCACTCACCCAGCTTTCCCTTGCTTCGGTCCGCGGCACGATCTAAAAGAACACAATTTTAAGGCACTTAACAACTCGCAGGAATAAACTGAAATTCAATAAACTTAACGCCCAAACGTAACCCCGACAATGTCGATCACTCCCAAACTTCCCAATTACTCGACATTGTCGATAAAGGACCCGTAAAGGCCCGATTCGCCCGACATGGTGAATCTGCCCGGGTTTTGGAAATGCCCTTCCGCGGCTCCAAAAGTTCCCGTTTTTGTTTCTACGGTCTTAGAATAAACGAAATGTTCCTAAGCACTCGACGGAATTCAATTCCGACTTCCGAGTCAATTAATTAACGTTTAAAGTTTCTAAACCCGATAATTACAACTTTCGCAATTTAATTCCAAATTTCGATTCGGTTAAGGATAAATGGTCCGGGGAACGTTCTAAACCACCCGAACACAAAACCAGAGCACCCGAGCACGTGGGCCCCACCCGACCCAACTTGGCTGTGGGCCCTAGGGTTCAAGTGTGCCCGGCCCACCATGGTGGTGGCCGGCCCTAGCTCTGGCCAGCCACCCCTCATGGTGGCCGGCCACCCCCTATGGTGGTCGGAGCTCCTCCCGAGCTCCCGGTCGCCGGAAAACGTTCTCCTTCACCTCCAAACGTCTCCGAAACGTCTCCAACACTCGCCCAACATCAAAACAACCTTAAACTAATAGTTTCAAACCAAAACCTAGATTTAGAAAATGACAAATCGAAGATCGGTTTGGTGTATACCGTAGAGGAAGACGAGGAGAGTTTGATTCTTCGAACTTTGAGACGATCCAAGGGTTAGATGACGTGAATAGTGCCTCCAAACCCTAACTTTCTCTCTCTTCTCTCTTCTTCTCCTTCTCCTTCTCTCTCTAAACCACTCTCTTCCTTTTTCTATTTTTTTTCTTTTCTTTTTTTGGGTGTGGCCGAACCCTATAGGGGTTCATCTTCCCTTTTCCCCCCAAAACTAACACCACCACTTGTTGGACAAGTGGCAAGGTGGCTCGCACACCTTTTGGAAAATATCTACTAGATATTTTCCAATCAGATTCGCAAAAATCGGACGTTTCGGGCCCCGAACGGGCACTTTTCCCAAGAAATTACAAAACTTCACGGGCTACAAGGAAACGGCTCAACTAAGACCGCTGCGATGACGGCTAAGCTTTTTGAATCCAAAACGGTCCTCGAATGGACCAAAACGTCGCTCGGTTGACTTTTCCAGCGTAAAGTCAACATTTCCCAAATTGATCAGAAAGTTGCCCTGAGTCCCTCGGAACTCACTTTGGTCGATAACGGGGTCAACTTAAGTCCGGTATGACCCTCAGGGTCATTTTAGGTTCAAATAAGTGTCTGACTTAAATTTTTTAAAATTTTCCTATTTTTCGCAGGTTTGACTGGCGTTGACCGGGAGTGGTTATTACAAACAACATGTTACAGCAAATATAGTATGATTTGACTCTTAATCTTATCGACACCAAGTCACACAACATGCACCTCAAACAGATCAGGCATTTCAATCAGCACACAACCTAAGGCTCGACATGGCCATTCTACCAGCAGGACAATTTCCCAGAATATTGAAAGCGGCTAACCCTAGTGAATCACATCCTAGATGTTACTAAGACTCGTCCGGTTATCAACTAATATAAATGGTCGTTCAAGTTTTATTATTACCTAACTTGCATACTAGTAACTTTCCATAATTAAACCGGTATTCGCTACTTTCCCTACCTCAAGAAGAACCAACAACTACGTCTCCTAGCTGCCGACGTCCGGGCCTACCTCCGGTCTTCTCCACGATCGAGGTCCAAGCCTGGGTTTAAAAAAAGGACGGTAATCAGTCCTGGTCCAGTCCATAACAGTCCTCTAATTTTATCAGTTAAGTCCTTTAAGTCCTCCGATTTAATACCGTTTACAACTGACATTTAAAATTAATTAAATAATTAATTAAAATTGTCCTGACCCGGATCCGACCTGGATCCAGGCCCAACCCGGATCCAGACCCAGTCCGAACCCAGAACCGGACCTGACCCGGACCCGACCCCAGACCCGACCCAGACCCACCTCCGACCCAAGTCTAGACCCGATTCAGGAACCTGGGCCTGGCCCGAGGCCTGGTCCGGCCTAAAGCCCATCCTGGGCCCAAGGCCCGAACTTCGGCCTATCTCGAGGCCCAAACAGCCTAGTCCTGTCCTAACCCGTCTGACTGGATCTTACGGAGCTGGAGACGAAGACGGACGACAGCTAGGGTTTTGCTCCGGTGGTGTCTTTGTCTTCTCGTGGCGGTGGACGGTGTCAGGAGCTCAGGAAAAGGGGAGAGAAGTTCGGGGAAGGAGAACGGCGAACGCTCGCTCACCTGGGAGTGCTTCCCTGACTCCAGCGAGGTGCGAATCGAGCCTGAACGAGGAGAGCTCGCTCGAGATCTCCGACGGCGATGGCGAACCAGATCTGGTTCGCGTGCTTCGTTCGACGGCGGGGCTCGATATTGGGCACGGGCTCGGAGACGGTGGTTGCAGCGTCATCTACTGCTTGCGTGACTCGCTTCGAGGCCGGGAACGGTGGATAGTTCGTTGGAGGTGCTGTGTCGAGAGAGCGAGAAGGAGAGAGGACGAGAGAGGAGGAGAGGCACCTTGGGAATCGCGAGCTGAATGAGGAGTGAACAGTGCGCGTTAGGGTTGGGTAAGCCCGAGTTGGGCTTGGGCCTGAGCTCGCTCGCGCGTGTGGCTTGGGCTTGAGCGTGCAGCTCGTGCTTGGGCTTGGTCTGATTGACTGAGCCCAAACCCGAGCTGCACGCTCGAGCTTTGAAATTAATCTGTACTGAACAATACACAGTGATATCAGACGATACTCGCTGATCCTCTCTAGACGTCGTACCTTAAGGATTAAAACTACATTCGTATCATATAAACCGTC
Source organism: Erodium maritimum (assembly GCA_963921825.1). NCBI lineage: Eukaryota > Viridiplantae > Streptophyta > Magnoliopsida > Geraniales > Geraniaceae > Erodium > Erodium maritimum. The sequence goes on along the minus strand of OY997590.1, from coordinate 58,891,093 downwards.
CGGAAGCCGACCCTCCCTGAACACCTTCTTCACCATCTCGCCTACGTCACCACCCACTAAACTCAAGTAATGCTGGAAAAATCCTGGATTAAAACTATTAGGTTCGGTGACTTTAAAGCCTTTATGCTCTATAGAGCCTTTGTGATCTCTTCCCGAATCACCGCCCTTAGAATTTCCAAACTTCATGTAATAATCGGTTACAACCTCCGTCCCGAATCCAACCTTGGTCAAACCGAAAGACCCTCCTTCCCCGAGAGAATATCTCCCTCTTTCCATAACAAATTATCGGGGTGTGGTTAGAGGGACAGAGTCTTCCATGTATGATATGTGTGTCCGGCATACGAACTACCCACTACCGCTCTATCTGATTGATTCTCCATCCCATCGTGACGGTGTCTTCCCTTTCCCCACGTGTATTTCTGACCCTCAATTTCCACGCACCCTGAGGCCACAATCTTCCATTGCCTCTTAGAAGCCTACTAATAGCGCAGTTGGGTACCTGTTTCCATCCCTCAACTCCTCATTCCCCTTAATGTTGTTATAGTTTCCTATTAGCACCCACAGTCCATCATGATGACTTGCTAATGTCCTCATCATATTCCACGTCTCTACTCGTCTTTCTCTCCGGGGTTTACTATAGATACCCGTGACCCTCACTACCGGTCCACGGTGCATGGAATAGAGTATATAAATGTGATTTTTGTCAAACGATTTGATTGTTCCCCCTCCTTGTCCCTCCATTACAACTCTACACCACTACTTTCTCCTCTATTTTCCACAAAAAATGCGCCATCCATACTCACACCTCTTTTAATACACTCGATTACACTTTTTTTCTACTTTTGTCTCATATCAGAACACAATATCGGGCCTCTTTGAAATTATTAATTTAGTTATGAGCTGTTGTGTCCAAGGGTTTCTCAAGCCCTCGGTGGTTTCTAAGATAACTCTATTATTTCTCATAACGAGGTTTGTTAACAACCCTCGCCAAAACCAACGTTGATACCCTCCCAGTTGTATAGTCCAGGGTCCCAAACTCCTTTGGTTGTTCAACGAAACCTACTTTTATTTTTCCTAGAGAACTACAACCACCTCCCCCTATATCCACTATATACATCGCATCCGAATTAGGCTCTTTGGTCGTCCACTTCCTAACACTCAGTTTATGTCTACCTCTTCTAGTCTCGAGATTTTGTACTTGTTTATTCACTTCTCTAACCTGCACAATGTAATTCACCTCCCTGACTTCCTTGCACGCTCCTTCCTTCTCTAAACCCTCATTTTCGCCTAGAGATCATCACGGCTCGGGAGGCCTCCTATATAAATCACAGCCCCCTTTTGTAGCACATGGTTGTCAAGTTCTTGTAGTGTAATACCTCCTTCCTAACATTGTCCACTATATTTTTCCACGATTTGGCACCCCCTTCCTAACCAAATCCTTCATTCCGCCCATTCTCCCCGTTGATGTATTGGCGCGTCCGTTCTCATATGAGGTATGAACCACCTCTTTTTGGTTGTTTCCCACCATTATCCTCACTGCACTCCCAATGGATATTGCCAAATCTACCAACCCAAAACAAAAATCCGGTAAACGTTCTTATTGGAGCCTGACTATCATTTGTTCCACATTCTCTTCTAAGTATATTTCCACCGTATTCTTTAATGGTTTGTCAATTCGCCATCGTACCCGGATCCGAATATAATTTTACCATGCACGCCCATCCTCATCACAGTCGACCTCTATGGTTTCTCCCACCTTGTCCCCGACTATGTGGCCCACCGATGTGTTTAAAGCTCTAAATGGTAAATTTGATGCATGAATTCATATCGCAACGTACTCGAACCACTGTTAATCAAACTTATCATCTGATTGAATCTTGCACAGTTCCACAAGCGATTTATTGAATGCACCGGCTCCATCTCCAGTACCTTCTCTGTATCGCTTTCAAACGGGAATAAAAAGCCCATTAAACTTGGTGTTAATTTTTGGATCACCAGAGCTTGGCAGTTCCAAGCGTTTTTCATTACTGAACGAAATACCTGGCTTCTATAATTCTTCTCCATTAAAACCTTAACAGCAAGCTCGTACTTATACTTCTCGCCTCCCTAAGTTTAGAGCTTCCTCAAGGATCATCTTCTCCTCATCATCACTGTCTATTACCACCCCTAGAAGCTTTTCCTGTAATTCCTCCATAATTCCACAACTCCCTTGCTTACGTCACACCCTCACCACAATCCCTTCCTCACTCACCAAACACCTACTATCGCCGAACACAAAGAGCGTCAGCACCCAAAACTCCGCATGAACTAGTCGGCGGAACCCTAAACGCTTAAGACCTAAATAAACGGACTAAACAACATCCATTTTTTCTAATATTAGTGTAATGTATATATATATATATTAATCTATTAATGTAATATTTTTAATTAATAATATGTTTTCTAATCTTTGCACGAGTATATTTATTTATATAAATAAATATAATTTTAGGTAACTTTAGGGTTCTCACCAAAACTCCATCTTCTACCTGTGAGCCGTTTGTCGCTTCCGACGATCTTCATCGGGGCCGATCATCATCCTCCTATCCCGATCCCATTGATGTCCCCACTACCCCTACAACCCACGTGTTAATTTAGGCTCTCGGGAAAGCTATCATGCTCTCACCAATTCCCCAAACCACTGATGCCGTTAGTCTTGAGGCTGCCCCCAGTCATGCCCCATCATATACAATACCGCACTCGGATCCTACCTTAGATGTTATAAAGCAGAAGCGTTTCCGGAGAAGGAAACGACCATCGAACCTTTCTTCTTGCCTGGTCGGTCTCAACCCATTCAAAACGAAATTTGATCTCTATCATGATTACGCTTTCGTCAGCGACGAGTCACGGGGAACCTTGCTCCACCAATTTCCCTCACCCTATCTCGGCGACCATTATGACATCAGTTCTCGGACCTCTCCGAACGACCTTGGTATGCAGCGGAAGCCTCTGGTGGCCGCTATTTTCCCTAGTTAGGGCAACATACTTTGTATACCATGCTGCACTTGGCTAGCCCACCTCGGTAACCGGAGTCTGACCTGGACCACCTTGACTTTCGAGATCCAACCCTAGCCTTACCCTAGGAGGGGAACCATACAGAAGGAGGAGGGTGAAGATACCAGCCCGCTGAGCCCTAGAAGAATGACCCAGCATATCCAGCCAATGGTATTTGAACGTAGCTAAGCCCCTCTCCATCCTTTGGCTCCACATCCTTGTATGATTGCGGCCCGGGACCTTGAGCACTCGGGAGTGGAACTGCCCTAAAAGCCACCGTCTGGATTGAAGATTGTCGCCCGACCAACCCCACAAACGAGCTTCACTCCCATATCGAGACCTTCTTGGTGAAATTTACCACCACCATCATCGATCTATGACCTTATACTTAAAGAACTGTCATCAATAGGAAGGACGGGAATTGTGTCTATTCCTTCCAACTTGTCCCCCAATAGAGGACGGATTTCAAAACTTAGAGAGGTTGAGGCAATACAGGACCTCCTACCTAATCCAAGGCCTCCTATAAAAGTGCAAGGCCCTTACAAGCCTCAGAGCTTTTCTGTGGTATCCTAACGACCGGCCAACCAAGGGAAAAGGGAGTGGAGAGAAATATTCCGACTTCAATCAAGGAGAGGCCCATCAAACAGTCTCGTCAGGGTCCACGAGGAGGCCCACTATCATTATTCGGTGCACAACCAACCCCATGTTTCGCCCATTTCTTAGGTTCCTCCCTAGGTTCCACTATCCCCTTAATCGTCGCGGATCTCTCATTGCAAGCACTTTCAGGTCGAGATAGGAAATACCAACCATTGACGGCCTATTGTCTATCTGTTCAATCGAGGAACTAGTCTCACCACTCATGCTCTTGGTAGTGGAGGGCAATCTGTTATAGAGTTAGCGTTTGATGTCTACGGACTAAAAATTAGGCTTGGTCTTTTATTTTCTAGGTATGTCCTTTGTATAATCACTTTTTAATTCTAATAAATTTCATTTATATTCTCAAAAAACAAACAAACATTAGAGGTCTTAATTAGAGGCTCTTATAGTAGATAGTCTGGTTTTCTTTGACTTTCATCTCTTGTTTTAACATCAGAGGCCAACCATATCAAAGACTCGATTATAATTACTCTCGTTACAATGCTATAACATTGTTGAGTAGTCTTTTTCCTACACAAACTTGACTTATTTTAGATATTTCATTGTTAGTCATGAATGTGCACAAAACAACTAACCAAATTAACCAATCGATTAATCCTTATCGAAAACGTCATCTTGCTGAGCAACACATCACTCTAGAACAATTGAGTGACTATTCTTCGGCAATGGCACCGTCTTGTTGAGCGGACTTTGTTAGATGACAACAACGGCATCATGTTGAGCAGTCATCGTAGGAGGCAACTACTTCTTGTATGGCTATTGTTGTCAAAAAGCATCACCCGAAGGTGTATTAAACTCAATAATAGACTCAGTAAATGGAATGACTATAAAAAGAATGTATATTTTATGGTAAACTACTGATCGATTCAACAGGGAAGTGTTGGGTACATCTCATATAGGCCACTTTAAACTAAAGTTGTCACTACCTGAGCCTAGTTTATTTAGAATTTTCCCACTCAAACAAGCTAGCGTAAAGTAGGAGGTAATGATAGACATCATGGATTCCTACAGTTACCACAAGAAGGGGGTTGGAGAGGAATACGAAGTTATAATGGGTGAGATTTCAAATAGGTAGATCAAGACATAACTATAGATATGTGGTTAGGACTAACAAGTGAACTAATGTTATCATGTGGATGTGCTGGTGTTTGTCACCAACTCTCACGATGGTCTCTAGCCTCGACTCAAGTAAAGAAGGAGATTCTCAAAAGAATCCAGCGCAAACCACCCCAAGTATTACCTATTCGTAGAATAAACCAACTACCAATGGACTAACTAATCCCTGACACATAGAGGAAACCCTATCACTTAGGATCTCTCTAGGGCCATAATATTTCCCTACATAATTAATGATATACTACTCGAAATACCGTGAAAACAGAATGAGATGATCTACACAAAATTAAGGATAAGCGAGGTCTAAGGCCTATTACAATGTACTCCTACACCTAGATAAGGGTTAAGATAACGTGACTAATCAATTCACCGCAACCCTCTATTCCTAAATACTCTTTGGTAGTATAGAGCTTCGATAGTCAATTACCTAGCGATAAAGGAAATAATTTTGCTCCCCGACACGAGAAAACAACATTCAGTCCCCAAGATGTGACCACCACTTATTCTGGCTATGCATCCAAGATTGGGATGTCCCCCAACCCCCATTCTAAGGAGAATACAAAACCAATTACAATTTCATATTGACATGGTAGTTCTATCACACGGGTGGAGTCTTGACTATGGCTATTGTTCATGGACAATTAATACCCAATTCCTCATAGAGGTCACATACTTTACCCTCCCCCCTACGATTTCCGTTCCTAGACACTAAATTAATCAAATATATATTCCATTAATCATTTAAGAAATCAAATCTACTAGTTAGCTTTATTGTTCAACCAAGTCAATTTACGAAATTGGTTTCATACAAACTCAATTCATGAAATCAATTCTACAATCAAGCTACTAATTACCAAAACACACAATCAATCTCCCAGTTTATAACCTAATAAAACAAGGTATTTTAATTAAGAGAAATTGAGAAGATATCTAGGTAGAAGTCTTATAGACACATCAGATCCATCACAATACACAAGCAATAAACATCAATTTCACTTTATTAACATCAAGTCCACACATTCATAGCCATGAAATCAAGCTTTTATGGCTATGGAGCTAAAATCTCCAGGTTTTTCTTTTGATCAGCAATTTTTTTGAAATTTTATATACCAAGTTTTCAAAGCAAAAACTTGGGAAAGGGCATAGCCGAACAAGGAACAAAGTTACAATACTAATACACCAATGAAATACCCACCCAAGTCTTAAAGAGCTTCAACTATCAATTAACTTGGAGTCCAAGCTACCCAAAAGAGCCCAACGTCTTTCCTTGAAGCGAAAGTAACCGATCAACTACTCTTTAAAACTCAACTAACTCCTAAGCCTTCAAACCCTTCAAAGAGTACAACGGCCAAATGCAGCAAAATGAATTACAACTGCCACTTTATGCAGTAAACTTCCTAACCACCAGCAGCAGTTACTGCTCTTCTACTTCCAAAACCAATGCTAAAACAAGCATTATGCAGCAAGGTAACCTCAGCCTTTAACTCCACTTGTATCAGCAGCCCAACCAAACAGACCAAGAAGTGGTTGAATCCCTCATTATGTAGTATTCAACTAGTTTCAACAGTCAAGTTAACAAAATGAACTCAAAATGTAGCACTGATGCTGTAAAAACCCGCTTCGTTTCATTAGGGTATTAATTTAAAATCCTAAAACCTTAGGGTAGGTTCTTGAAACAAGTGGCAAAAAAAAGAAAGAATGGAAGCTGGGCAGGCCAGGCCAGACCCGGTTTGGGCTTGAGCCCGTTTTCTGGTCTGAGGCCCGTTTGGGCCGGCCCAAATGCGTGTGGTTATAAGCTGAAACCATTAGGGTTTCAGCGTTATAACGCGCAGCCCCCATCCCTCTTCACTCTCTCTCTACCCGACCATCTCTCTCTCCTCTGTTCGTCTCCCTCGCCGGACGAGCTCCGCCCGCCACCATTTCTGGCCGAGCTCCTCACGCCGTCACCGTCCCGGTCCTCCCACCTTCTTCTCCTCCATCCCGACGCCATCACCACTCCGGTCAGCCACACAACCACCATCCCCGACCTCCCTATCTCTCTTCTCCTTCATCTCCGACCAGCATAGTCCCCGTCGCCGTCCACAAACCAGCCGTCCACCACCGGTCTCATCCCGAGCTCCAACCGTCCACCGCCGCCTCCGATCTCTCCGTCCCGAGCCCTAACTCGCCCGAGCTGCCGCCGTCGCCGGCGAGCTCGTCAGATCCGGAACGGGACGAGCCGTCCGAACCCGAGCCCTACGCCGCCGTACGCCGCCGTGCACCGCCGCTCTCCGCCGCCGCCATCGTTCCTCACGGTTAGTTCTCGGCCCGTGGAACCTCGGCCGACCGGCGCCGGTGGTCGGTCGCACCTAACCGATCCCGTTCTTCGTCTTTGCTTTCCCGTTCCTGAGTTCGTTTAGATCCGGTCGGGATGGAACGGAGCTCCCGAAATGGAAAGGAACAGAACAGAAAAACGTAATTCTGGTTTTGATTAAAGGATTATTGTAAGCGTTGTAATCTGAAATTGTAAAGAACGACAAAATATAAGAGATCGTTATTGTGTTCGTTACGTTTGTTTTAAATCTGTTTAAATGTGAAATGGAGGAGTCTAAACTGAATCGTTAAAATGAAAATCTGCGTTAGAATAAAGGTTAGATCTTTATCGTTCGGACGTTTAATGGTTATCGTTAAAACTAGGTCGGGCTAAGTTTAACGGGTTTTAAAACGAAAGTCGATTGTTAAGATTAGACTCGAGTTAAGATTAAATCGAAAAAGGGAAACGAAGCCGATCGGCTTATTAAGGGTTTTGGACCAAAAATCTCGAGTTTGGAAACGAGCAGAAGGAAACCGTTTTGTTTTAAAATCAAAGACGGATTTAATTAAAGCAAGGGAGTTCAACGACGGTTTTAAGTTAAAAAGGGGTTTTAACTGGGTTTAGATCAAATCTGGGTTCGGTGCGCGGGTGCTCGAACCCGATCCGTTGAAACCCTACTGTTAGCCCGCTCGAGTGAAAAAGGCAACTATCGAAATTGAAATGGACAAATCGTAGCCGTTAACTTAACGGCGGAACCGTTATTAATTTGGGGCTTCGTGTTAAATTTAGAGCCCGACTCCGATCGAAGGGGAGCCCCGGAAAGCAATTTACAAAACCCGGGCAGATTCGCCATGTCGGGCGAATCGGGCCTTTAAGGGTCCTTTATCGACATTGTCGGGGTTCCGTTTGGGCGTTGAGTTTATTTAATTTCAGCATGTTCGTACTAGTTTAAAAGTGAGTTAAATATGTGTTCTTTTAGATCGTGCTGCGGACCGAGGCAAGGGGAGGCTCGGCGAGTGACTGCGATTCATCTCGGGTTTAGTGGAGCGCTTTTGGAGTTGCTTACGAGGTAGGGAAAAGTAGCCGGATCTCGGCCCTGACTAGGGAAAGTTAACTGTAGAATTGCATGTGACACTCAGTAGTGTCGTAGGAGTAGAGAACTTAGCGTTAAATGATTTACTGGAGGCATATGACCATGCCCGGAGGTTGTTGTGCGTTATTTGTTGTTGAGTTTGGGTGGCCTTGAGAGCCCGTGTTATTTATTGTTGAGTTTGGGTGGCCTTGAGAGCCCGTGTTAATTGTTGTCGAGTTTGGGTGGCCTTGAGAGCCGTGTTGGTTATTGCTGAGTCTTGGGTGGCCTTGAGAGCCCGTGTTGTCGTTTCGGTGTTTGTTGGCCTTGAGTGCCTGTGGAGTTGTCACCGGTGTCGTTACTGTCTGTTTGAACTTGTTTGTGATTGTGATTGGTTACTGGTTACTGGTGGAGGTTGTGTGTTGTAGCTAGCCTCCCGACTGGGATCGGGAGAAGCGGAGGGGTTGTGGGCTAGCTCCCCGACTGGGATCGGGGGAAGGACGCGCGGGTGTGGCTAACCACCCGACTGGGATCGGGTGAAGCGGAGAGGTTGTGGGTTAGCCTCCCGACTGGGATCGGGAGAAGTTGCGCGACAGGTCGACCGCCTGACCACGTCTATGATCGGTAAAGGGCGAGAGACAGAGTTTGGTTACTGAGCAGCCGGTTTGCGATCCTTTGTGATCTTGTTTGGTTTTGTGTGGTCAGTCGCGTCTTGGAGGAGGTCGTCGATCGTAGTGTGGGGTCTACATAATGTATCCGTGTGTTGAGTCAGTTGAGGAAAAGACTGGTCGTGTGTGTGTCTTTGAGTCGTTGTTGGTGTCATCGGCTTTGTCTACTAGTTATGCCGTAGTCAGTATGTTATCTGTGGTGGTGAGCAAACGCTCACCCCTAGCTGCTTTTCCTACAGGTACCGTTCGTAGTCTTGACTAGGTGAGCTTCCGAAGCTTGAAGAGCTTGAAGCGGGTTGCTGGGTGTTTTGAGTCTAGAGACGTGTATCTCGTTTTGTCCAAGTGTGGGACTATTATTTTTGAGATGTAAATAATATTCTTTTGTGGAACTAAACTGACTTTTAAAGTGATTTAACGAAAACAGGTTTCAGTGTTGTAACTTTTCAAACGTTCGCGTCCCTAGTTTCGGTTCGCTGAAATTGGGGCGTGACAGATGCTAACCTAAGCAACAACATAGCCTTCTTAAACCAGTTAAAAACAAAGTGAAAAGTGGAAGGCCACTCAAGACAAAACAAGACCAAAAACCTATTAAAGTGTAGTCTAACTCTCAACTTAAAGTAATTCTACCCACTCTCAACAACTGAGAAACCAAAAAAGGAAAGAAATCACCTTCAGAGTCAACCCACACTCAATCCACAAGACCCATAAAGCCCCAGAAATGTACCTCACCATATGCCTCACCTCTGTCCCCAAAACCACCCAAACCCCACCTCAAACCCCCAACCCAAATTACCTCTGCTACTGAGCACATGAATGGGGAGATTCAATCCAGGAGATGAAGGAGAAGGAATGACCCTCCTTCAAAATTTGCCCAGAGAAGTTGATAAGCATCATGTTGGATCAATTGAACTATTGTATCTGGATGGTCCAAGATCTTGTTGAAAATTAATTTGTTCCTACTGAGCCATAGTCTCCAAATCACAATAGCACATAACCAGTTCCAATGGGATTTTTTTCTCTGAGGGCCCAAAGATTTCCAAGCACAAAACTAGTCTTTAATATTTTCTGGCATGACAGATACAATATTCCATCAGTTAAGAATTGCATTCCACACTTCACAAGCATAACCACACCCCAGAAAGAGATGGTCTATTTCCTCAGGTTGATCTTGACAAAGAGCACACCATATGTTGTCTGAAAAAATACCCCTACACCCTAAGAAGCATTTGGTAGGGACTGCCTGCATACATAAGAGCCAGGAGAATGCAGCTACTTTGGGAGGTAGTATAGGAGTCCAAAGCAACTTTGGCCAATTTAGACTGTGATCATATTGTCTATCCAGAACTTGGTACATCTTCCTCACTGAGAAACCCTTTTGATCAGCCCCCCAATGAACCACATCATCTTTCTCATTGAGGGCCACTGATGTGTTAATCAGTTGACAAAGCAAGTGGAATTGATCCCATTCCCAACCCCTCAAGTCCCTCCTAAAATATAGAACCCACACCTCATTTGACCAACAAGAAGAAACTAATGCCTTCTTCTGATTGCTGAGATGATACATTCTTTGAAATAAAATTTTGAGAGGAACCTGTGATATCCAATTATCTTCCCAGAAGAATACAGAATTACCAGAGTTAACTTGCCAGGACAAACCAGTAGCCCCAAAAGCATTGGCAAATTGAGGAATTGATAGCAGGGATTCAATGTGTCTGAGGAAGCACTGACCATCATGTATTAAGAATTTTGATAAATCCCAAGAAGATGGATCCCATCCATATTTAGCACACAGCAAGAGTTTCCAAAGAGAGTCCTTTTCTAATGCAAATCTCCACCACCATTTAGCAAGGAGTGCCATGTTCATAATTTGTAATCTTTTGATACCCAAACCTCCCACCTTTTTTGGTCTGCAAATGGAATCCCAGCAAACTTTGTGTAGTACCTTTCTATTAGAGCTTCCACTCCATAAAAATCTTCTTTGCCACCTCTCCAACTCCAAGATAACCCCTTTAGGAGCTTTATACAGAGACATATAAAATAAAGGCAAGGCCTCAAGTGTGGAATTGATTAAGGTAATTCTACCAGCAAATGACTTTGATTTTGCTTGCCACAGACCAAGTTTTTGTTTAAACTTTTTCAACACTGGATCCCAAGTCTTTTTGTTCCTGGGATTAGCCCCCAGCTGAAATCCCAAGTATTCAATTGGTAGTGAAGTAGAAGCACAGCCCAAAATACCAGTTATATCAGCCATATTAAGTGAAGAGGGATTAAGATGCAGAACCTTGGATTTTTGTAGGTTGATCTTTAAACCAGTGGCCCTTTGTAATATATTGAGAGTATGTTTCAAGTTAATCAGTTCTTGTCTCCCAGCTTGAATGAACAACAATGTATCATCTGCAAATTGTAGGTGAGAAATCTGTGGGCCTAAACCATTGCACTGAACTCCACAGAAATGTCCTGCATTAGTCCCTTGTTGCATTAGTTGATGTAAAGTTTCAGCCACCAAAGCAAATAGAAGTGGGGAAAGTGAGCAGCCCTGTCTCAACCCTCTAAACAGTGGAAAATCTCCAGTTGGAGAGCCATTAATTAAAATAGAAGACCAAGCCTTGACACACTCTGAAATCCAAGATTGCCAAATGGAACCAAACCCCATGGACTTGAGGATATTCAATAGAGCCTTCCAATGAACATGATCATATGCCTTCTCAAAGTCTACCTTGAATAATATCACTTCTTGGCCAGACTTTTTAATGGAATGGATGAGTTCTGAAGCTATTAAAACCCCATAAAGTATCTGTCTCCCCCCAATAAAACCAGTCTGCACATCACTGACAAGGATATTCATCACAGTCTTTAGCCTTTGTGCCAGTAGTTTGGAAATGATCTTGTAGGTGCTACTTATAAGACTTATTGGTCTGAAGTCTTCAAAGCCAACAGGTGCAGAACATTTGGGAATGAGGGTAATAAAGGAGGAATTGATCCCCTTACCCAAAGAACCACCCTTATGAAAATACTGAACCAGATTTAATACATCAAGTTTAATAAATGGCCAAGAAACTTGATAGAACCTCATTGTAAAACCATCTGGCCCAGGAGACTTGTCACCATTGCAAGCTTTAATTGCCAGGTAAACCTCTTGTTCTGAGAATGATGCTTTCAAACCCTCAGCTTGTAAACCAGTTAAAGTCTTAAAAGGAAGATAAGTGATGTCAATAGAAATCTCCTCCTCAACTCTAAATCTTTTGGCAAAATGCAGTTTAGCAATCTCCTTGATCTGAGAAGGCATAGTATAGGTAATTCCATCCTCCAACACTTGAGATAAATTTTTCCTGGCCTGATTAAAGTTAGCAACCAAATGGAAATATTTGTTGGGTCTCGAGGTAGGGTTGGAGATGAACCAACTCGCAGCGGAAAATCAATGAAAACCAAGAGACGATTAAACCATGAAACAACTAACAAAGAATAGATTCACAAGAGAAAAATTCAGCACTATTTCTCACTAAAACAAGAACACCGGTTAACAAATGATTGGCTTGAGTCTCCAAGACGCCTACGTATCCACATGGGAATCAAAGCCACGTAGTTCTTCTCTTTGAGGACTCAAGAACACAAACATGGAGGTGGGAGCTTGCCAAACCCGAAATGGCCATGGAAGAGGGAGAGAAAATGTGTTTCCTATTCTTGTCTTGTGTTTGTTATGTTGAAAAAAGATGACTTAAACATAACAAAACCCATACTTGTCCAACTAAAGGCATGGGACAAGTATGGTGTCAAGTAAGGTGTAAATAGGACAAAGTATGGCAAGACAAGATTGGGTTAGGTGGTGAATCACCAACACCTTAATCCTTGTCTTACTTACTTAGTACTAATTAATCAAGACTTGATTAATTAGTTCCATGGGCCTTGGTTGCATGGGCCTTTCATGGGCCTCTTGGAACATGGCCCGTGGCCATTTCCAACGAGGTCCTGTGATTCGCTCATCGCCTCCAAGCCTTCCATACCGGAAATGTCCAACATTATCCGACGCGATCAATCCCAAGACTCCAAGCCTTGTCTCGATCCGTAAAGTCCTATTCACTTACGGGCACATGACCCAAAACCCAGTTTTGGTCATGTCCCGAGACAACTCCCTTTTGGCCATTCTCCATATATGTGTCAATGAGTTTCATCCTCCGGTGTGACCCTTAGGTTTATGCATGTCAATAGATAAACGTAAAATCCCATTTTACTTGATCCTATTTAAGTGGCAACTAACGAGACTTTAGTATTGCCTGACACTGCATAGCGAATCGACCCTGTCGATTCTAACCTTTCTGTCGTCCCTGTCATTATCCTTTTATCTCCGATATCCTGATTGAGATAAGGCATAGAGCCGTCATCCTTATTATTCTCAATCACCGTTCCTTGATATGTGAGATGACTGAAGATATGATACCCAGTATCATGTGCATGGCCATGCTATTCTTTCAGTCACTCTCGATCAAGCGGCCGAGAACCGATATCTTTCCCATACCTCAGTATGAGGGATAAATCCCTTAGCCGCCTTTCGTGTCACTCATGTAGCCCGTCCCCAAGCCAATCCTGGCCGTTATGGAAGCCCTGTTACGGACAACGTTAGGCTCAGGTCAAACTCAGTTGTTGACTACATAGCAATCACAAAGACTCCTTGGTCTAAGGATACATGACAAGCTACGACAATGAATATGTTCATGACTTAATCTATGGTACATATTCAGGGCGGGTCGTCCAATATCATGTCCCACATGATATCTATGATCAGACTCCGGAATCCCATTCCAATGAGTAACAGAACGTAAGCCATAAAGAGCCATCTTTCATACTAGTCGCTTCTAGTGAAGCTTTGTTGACTAGGGACCCATCGAGTGTGTTCTATCTCGATCTATGGTTCTATTCGCATGGTGGGAATAGATCAGAGCACACATCGATATATTACTCCAACACATAAGTAATATAAAGCCGCTTTAATTTTATTGCTAATGATGATATGTACATTTGGACATTTAGGATTGAACTACGGGCACTAAGACTAACAATCTCCCACTTGCCCTAGTTCCAATCTAAACTCCAATATGTCCCCATCGACTTTACATGTCTAACATGTTCAGGCAGTGACACTGCCTTAGTCAAAGGGTTGGCTATGTTATCATCTGTTGCAATATCGGTTATCTTCACTTCACCTCAGTTTAGTATTTATCTGATGAGGTGGATACGCCGCAGTACATGTTTGGATTTGTTATGTGATCTAGGCTTTTAGCTTGCGCAATGGCGCTTGTGTTGTCGCAAAATGGATTCACCGGACTGGATGGGTTTTTAATTACACTCAGCCCTGCCATGAATTTCCAAATCCACATAGCCTCCTTAGCTGCCTCTGCAGCATCCATGTACTTGGCCTCTGTCGTAGATTCGGCAATGGTATCTTGCTTTACGCTTTCCCAGCTAAAGCTCTACCATTCAGCGTAAACACATATCCTGATTGACTTCTAAAGTCATCTGGATTTGTCTTGGAAAACTAGCGTCTACTCATCCTTCGACGACTAGTTCAACATCATCTTTCCCCCGGGTTAGAATGATGTCTACTGGTACAACATAAGGCTTACGAGACGTCTGGTCTCATACATGTCATGGCATATATGATCGATCCTGCCCCCAGGCGCATAGGATTCTCATCATCCTTTTCAGCTCATCAGGTGTCTTAGGACACTGAGTCTTGCTGAGATGAATGCCATGACTAGTGGGTAAGAGTCCTTTCTTTGAATCGAGCATTAAGAACCTACTCAATGCCTTGTTCACATAGGTTCCCTGACTTAAATCCAAGACCCTCTTGGTGCGATCTCTACATATCTTAATCCTTAAGATATGAGAAGCATCGCCTAAGTCCTTTATTGAAAAACACTTCCTCAACCAAGCTTTAGTCTCGTGCAAGGTTGGGATGTCGTTTTCAATGAGAACCAGAAAGGTAATATTGCTCCCACTAGCCTTCTTATAAACGCAAGATTCATCCTCGTTCTTGATTAAGCCAAATCCAATTACAGCTTCATCAAAACGAAGGATCCAACTCCGAGAAGTTCGTTTCAATCCATAAATGGATTTCAACAACTTATAAATCTTTCCTTTATTCTTCGGATCGTCAAAACCTTTGGGCCGAGACATACAAACGTACTCAGTCAAATTTCCATTTAGGAAAGCGGTTTTGACATCCACTTGCCATATCTCGTAATTATGATACGCAGTTATGTCAAGAAGAATTTGGATCGATTTTGACCATAGCCACTAAGGAGAAGGTTTCCTCATAGTCAATCCATTGGATCTGCCTATAACCTTTCGCCACCAGTTGAGCTTTGTAGGTCAGAGGGTTGCCGTCCATGTCCATCTTCACCTTGAAGATCAATTTGCATCCTATGGTCCTCACACCATTGATAGGATCAACCGGTTCCCAGACTCGGTTGTCCGACATGGATTGCATTTCCTCCCTCATGGCTCCCAGCCATAACTCGGAGTTGGGCCCATCCACGACTTCCTGAAAGGTGGCTGGATCATCGTGATCCACCATGACTTCATTGTCACCTCCGGATACCATATCTTGGAGGTGGAAGATTGATCCTTTCAAATCGCCTTGGACCTTCCGGAATTGTAACAGGAATTGGTTCTTACTCTACGACAATCTCTGGCTCCTTTCTACTGGGTTGCCAATTGGTTTAGACAGATCTGTACCATCCTGAATTTCTTCGAGATGCACAGTCCTCCCAATGACGTCTTTGGAAACAAAACTTCTTTTCCATAAAGACCCCACCCCAAGCGACGAACACCATGTTCTCACTGGGATTGTAGAAATAGTATCCCCTTGTTGCTTTGGGATACCACACGAAGGTGCATATCTTAGATCTTGGTTCGAGCTTAGTCGAAACCAAATGTTTCACATAAGCCTCGCAACCACAAATCTTTAGGAAGGACAAAGCGGGCATCATCCCGTACCATTTTAAAATAGTATCCCTTCCACACCCTTCCTCGAAGCCCGATTCACTATGAATGCGGTCGTCTCTAGAGCATAACCCCAGAAAGAGATTGGGAGATCAGTCCAACTAATCATGGAACGGACCATTGTCTAACAATGTCCGATTTCTCTGTTTGGCTACACGTTTCAACTACAGTGTCCTAGGAGGAGTCCATTCCTAAAGGATCCCATTCTCTTTTAGATGATCTAATAACTCTATGGTCAAGTATTTTCCACCTCGATCCAATCGAAGTGCCTCCATACCTTTGTCGAGCTGGTTTTCTACTATAGTCTTAAACTCTTTGAATTTATCAAAAGCTTCAGACTTATGTCTCATCGAATAGACATAACCATATTTACTATAATCATAAGTAAATGTGATAAAGTAGCTAAAACCCCTCCTGACAAGTGAACTTATTGGTCTACACACATTCGAGTGTATCAGCCCCAATAATTCACCCGCCCTTTCATCGCGATCGATAAAGGGAACTTTAGTCATTTTACCCATCAAACAAACCTTGCACCTATCGATCGAATGGAATTCGAAAGAACCTGAAAGCCCGCACTTGTGAAGTGCTGATAGATGCTTCTTGTTTATGCGGCCCAAATGACAGTGCCATAACAGAGTTAGGTTTAAATCGTTGGATTTAGACCTCTTGGTATTAACGGAATATATAGAACTTGAGGCATTGTTACCCATATCTAATATGTACAATCCTCCAACCAAGTCAGTACTGGTATAAAACATATCATTGCATAGAACATTGAAAACTCCATTTCCAATATTAACATTATATCCTTCCTTGTCAAACATGGATACAGATATAATATTCCTACTAAAAGTAGGTATGCAATATACATTATACAATACTAAGACAAGGCCTCTTGGCAAAGCAAGACTCATGGATCCTACAGCAGTTGCCACAACTCTAAGGTCCACTTCGTGCTTTCCAAACCTCTCCTACTTTCAACCACCATATATAAGTGCATGTGTGAGATTCAGTCCTGGTATCTAATACCCATGAATCTTTGGAAGTAGAGAGATGTAGCTCTATAGAGTCAATACCGGATGAAGGCACGGTCCCACCGCCCTTCCTTAGATCATCCAGGTTTCCTGATGAAGGCGCAGTCCTACTGCCCTTCTTCAGATCATCCAGGCTATTTGATGAAGGCGCAGTCCCACTGCCCTTCTTCAGATCAGCCGTGAACTTCCTGTAATCCCGGTTCCAATGACCAGGCTGTTGGCAGTAGAAGCAGACATTCTCAGGTGTCTCATCTTTCCTGCCAAGTGCGCATGGGCCCCGCCCTTGCCACTTCCAATTCCCTTGTTGACCATCAGAATATCCTTGGATCCCAGATCCCTGATATATTCTTCTCAGCAATTAATGACACTTCATGTAACTCTGATATGGTCTTAGAGACAGCCTTGTCAAGGACATATTCTTTGCGTTCAGACTTGAGGACTATCCTCAAAATTCTGTACCAGTCCAAATAGTTTGTCCCATTTAGCTTGACCCTGTCAAGAATGGTTTTTAATGACAAACTATTAATGTTCGCTGAATTTGCCATTTGATCTACAACAGATAAAATTCAATCAGTAAACTGAATAAATTTTATGAAGATCAAGCTTAAACACCAACAATCGATTCTAAACCTTTAGAATCTGAAACCAAGATCCTTGATTCACTCGATTAAGCTGAACTAATGCTCACCACTTAATCGAGCTATGTAGGTAGGACTCCATCCAATCACATCCAATGTGACTCTTGGCTAGGGTATGTACTTATGTACACGACTTACCCTATCTGTTACCCTAGCTCAACCTCAGGCTGAGAATCGTAGTCGGGTCCACCAATTTTCAACTATGGCCCGTCACTATGTAGGTGCTCCGCTAATGCGCACGACACCCACATATGTCGTCCAAACCTACTACCCCGCTTCCCCATGGATGCTCCGCTAATGCGCACGACACCCATAGGACGGGGAGGTAGTAAGGTGTTGATTATTGGGAGGTATCGGACATGACCCGCTTTTACTTGTCCAGTTGTGTTCAAAACTTTGGCACATCCTAGATGCGATGAGCACATCAACTACATTCCAAATGCAATGATGCCTCAAATTACATCCAATGTAATTCTTCCTTTGAACCCGTCAACTACATCCAATGTAATGACGGTTCTAAGGGTTCACACACAAGGATTAAAATTCCAATTTTATCTTTGCATGTGAGGTGATATGCTCGGTAAATAAAGTTAAGCATGCAATTCTAAAACACATAGAATTAATCATGCATAAACTAAACCAAGCATAAAGCGATAAATGTGCACATAATAGCCCCCTAAACTAACTCCCACTAGCTTCTTGAGCTCCACCGACTCCAAGCCGATGCCAACACCCGAAAAGCCACCAAATGACCTTTTCGCCCTTTCTTCGTCTTGAGTAAAATATTACAATTTAATACACGACTCGCAGGTCGGGAATAAATAAATATTACAAACAAGTGGTTCGACGACCACACCTTGAAAGAATAATTACACGCTAACTCTAACGGCTCGCAGGCCGTGAAAAGCGATAAATAATTAAATCGAGCTCGGGGCTATTATGTACACCATGCCAACATCACATCACACATCGTGTTATCAAACAAGCATGTTATCAAACATCATGTGATTTTACGGTTTTAATTAATAGCCAAGTTTCGAAATTTTTTGATGCTCGGTTTATCGAAACCGTTCAAAAATGAAACTTTTGAACATTTGATCTTCGAGTTCGTCATGACGGTTCCAAACTCGTCATAACTAACAAAACGGTTTAGCCTTGTCATATCAACCATCCAATGGTCATGCTTGGCCTAGCTCCGTCCAACGGAGCCCCGTTCGGTCCCGGTTTCGGCTCCCCGAGAGTCCCGCTCCCGAGACCCGAAAAATCAAATTTTTTTCAAAATTTACAGATTTGAAATAATTTTCAAAAATTCATTTTACATGCATTAAATCCATAAACAAGAATTTAAAACATGTTATCAAACAATTTAGCAAAACAACATGCCAAAAACGAAACTTTCAAGCAAAACCGAAACTTTGAACACCGTCTTGTGAATCCCGAAGGTAGCACGGCTCTGATACCACTGTTGGGTCTCGAGGTAGGGTTGGAGATGAACCAACTCGCAGCGGAAAATCAATGAAAACCAAGAGACGATTAAACCATGAAACAACTAACAAAGAATAGATTCACAAGAGAAAAATTCAGCACTATTTCTTACCAAAACAAGAACACCGGTTAACGAATGATTGGCTTGAGTCTCCAAGACGCCTACGTATCCAC
This sequence comes from Erodium maritimum, assembly GCA_963921825.1. Lineage (NCBI taxonomy): Eukaryota > Viridiplantae > Streptophyta > Magnoliopsida > Geraniales > Geraniaceae > Erodium > Erodium maritimum. The sequence goes on along the minus strand of OY997590.1, from coordinate 58,871,924 downwards.
ATGGGAATCAAAGCCACGTAGTTCTTCTCTTTGAGGACTCAAGAACACAAACATGGAGGTGGGAGCTTGCCAAACCCGAAATGGCCATGGAAGAGGGAGAGAAAATGTGTTTCCTATTCTTGTCTTGTGTTTGTTATGTTGAAAAAAGATGACTTAAACATAACAAAACCCATACTTGTCCAACTAAAGGCATGGGACAAGTATGGTGTCAAGTAAGGTTTAAATAGGACAAAGTATGGCAAGACAAGATTGGGTTAGGTGGTGAATCACCAACACCTTAATCCTTGTCTTACTTACTTAGTACTAATTAATCAAGACTTGATTAATTAGTTCCATGGGCCTTGGTTGCATGGGCCTTTCATGGGCCTCTTGGAACATGGCCCGTGGCCATTTCCAACGAGGTCCTGTGATTCGCTCATCGCCTCCAAGCCTTCCATACCGGAAATGTCCACATTATCCGACGCGATCAATCCCAAGACTCCAAGCCTTGTCTCGATCCGTAAAGTCCTATTCACTTACGGGCACATGACCCAAAACCCAGTTTTGGTCATGTCCCGAGACAACTCCCTTTTGGCCATTCTCCATATATGTGTCAATGAGTTTCATCCTCCGGTGTGACCCTTAGGTTTATGCATGTCAATAGATAAACGTAAAATCCCATTTTACTTGATCCTATTTAAGTGGCAACTAACGAGACTTTAGTATTGCCTGACACTGCATAGGGAATCCACCCTGTCGATTCTAACCTTTCCGTCGTCCCTGTCATTATCCTTTTTTCTCCGATATCCTGATTGAGATAAGGCATAGAGCCGTCATCCTTATTATTCTCAATCACCGTTCCTTGATATGTGAGATGACTGAAGATATGATACCCAGTATCATGTGCATGGCCATGCTATTCTTTCAGTCACTCTCGATCAAGCGGCCGAGAACCGATATCTTTCCCATACCTCAGTATGAGGGATAAATCCTTTAGCCGCCTTTCGTGTCACTCATGTAGCCCGTCCCCAAGCCAATCCTGGCCGTTATGGAAGCCCTGTTATGGACAACGTTAGGCTCAGGTCAAACTCAGTTGTTGACTACATAGCAATCACAAAGACTCCTTGGTCTAAGGATACATGACAAGCTACGACAATGAATATGTTCATGACTTAATCTATGGTACATATTCAGGGCGGGTCGTCCAATATCATGTCCCACATGATATCTATGATCAGACTCCGGAATCCCATTCCAATGACTAACAGAACGTAAGCCATAAAGAGCCATCTTTCATACTAGTCGCTTCTAGTGAAGCTTTGTTGACTAGGGACCCATCGAGTGTGTTCTATCTCGATCTATGGTTCTATTCGCATGGTGGGCATAGATCAGAGCACACATCGATATATTACTCCAACACATAAGTAATATAAAGCCGCTTTAATTTTATTGCTAATGATGATATGTACATTTGGACATTTAGGATCTAACTACGGGCACTAAGACTAACAATATTTAGAACATCTGTCCCCCTCCTTACTCCATTTATGTCTAGCCTTCTGACACCAAAGTTTGGACTGAAGTTTCAGTTTTTGTATCAGTTTTGCACACAAAAGGGCTCTCAAGGCACAATCAGCATTTGTCAATTCTCTGCTCTCAATCAGGCTATCAAACTGGCTTATCTCCTCAGATAATGTATCAATGTCCACTTCCAACCAACCAAAAGTACTAATATTCCACTCCCTCAAGAACCCCTTCAGAGCCTTGAGTTTGAACCACAACTTGTAAGCTGGAGATCCCACCACTTGGATTGACATCCAAAAAGCTTCAGAATCTTTTAGAAATTTTGGATGGGCAATCCAAGCATTGATAAATTTAAATGGCCTAGGACCCCAGTCAACCACAGGATTTGCCAATAAAATGGGTTTATGGTCTGAAATGCCTCTGTTATGACAAGACTGAGTTAAGTTGTTGATAGTAGAGAGCAATTGAGGAGTAACCAAGAATCTATCCAATCTAGATGCTCTAGATCTAGTTCCAAACCAAGTGTATAAACCCCCAACCAGTTGAAGATCAATCAACCCCACATTATCCAATAATGCCTTGAAGTCTGCTGAACTAGATACTGAGAAAGAAGAACCACTTTTCTCAGCAAGATCTAGTACTGCATTAAAATCCCCAGCCACCATAACCTCAGTCCCAAAACAAGTAATTTTTTGTTCAATTTCCAACCACAAAGCAGCTCTATCAAGAACAAAACAGGGTGCATATACATTTGCAATTGTCACCTTTAGATCAGTGCTAAGATGCTTTCCCAACCAATAGATCACCCTTTCTTCACAACTTGAATCTAAAATCTTCCACACTTCTTTATTCCACATAGTGATGATGCCCCCAGAAGATCCTAGGACAGGAGAATAAATGGCTTCCCAGCTCAAATTGAAGCCACAACTACTCAGAAAGTAACTTGGTAAATTTTCTAATTTAGACTCTTGAATTAACACCATAGAAGGACGAAGCTTGCTGCACACGTTTCTTATAGCTCTTCTCTTCTGTCTAGAAGAGACACCCCTCACATTCCATGAGATGATCCTCATGGAGATGATAGTCTTTGTGTGGGCAAGGATAACACTGGAGAGTCTAGTGTATCCTCTACTTCTTCAAGATCACAGAATTCGTCTTCTGAATTTGTATCAAACTCTACAGCTTGATTTTCCTCATCCTCCAAGCTATCAAATTGGTCAATAACCAGATCATATTCAACATAAGCAGTTAATCCCAAAGCTTGACAGTACTCCCAAGTCCCAGCTCCCCCTTGTTTAAACTTTGTTGTCTCTTTAGGTACTTCCTTGGAACCACTACAATGCTTGACTAAAGGGAGGAGTAATTTGGTCTTGGACCTGGTATTGTAAGCCACAGTAGCAGACCCTCTAATAAAATTCTTGTTAATAATAGGACCCTTGTTTAAAGTGGGAGTAATTGGCAAATTAGAGTCCAAATCCAGATTTGAATTAATTCCCCCCAAAACCAATTTTTTGATAACTGGTGTCTGAACCATGGGACCCAAAACTATCAAAGAGGGGATTTTGAGCTCCTCCTCATTAATGCTACCAGCTCCCAATGATCTTTCCTCCCTTTCCAACCCATAGGTAGTCCCATCTGAGACAACTAGGAGAGATGGAATGGCAACAGTGGTCGGAATAGTGCCTTCACTACCATAAACTTCAGTTTGGAGAGTGTCAGGCACAATAAGAGCTTCCAAGAATGTCAAAGAAAAATTAGGCACAGTGGAAGGCTCCTCAGACACTAATACCTTCTCATTAATTAGGGGAGGAAACTCAAGTAAAGAACAGTTGATAATTTGTTGGCAAGTTGGAGGTAGCACAAAATTTTGTTGAGAATTTATGACTTGAGGAGGGACAGAAATCTGGACTGACTGCACTAGCCCAAGCTCACCCACCTCCCTAACAACATTCTCTTCATTACAGCCCTGACTGAGTACATTGTCAGTCTCCAATTCTACTCCAATAGGATTAGCATCTTGTTCTGAACTTTGAGATGAAGAAGTGTCTAAATCAACAGTTGGCTCAGATAAAATCAAAGGAATGTTTGCCCCTTCAATCGAGCAGACCATTATGTTGTAAGTCTGATCTTCCAGTATCAAACCCGTCTCTTTATAGACCCTAGGATATTCATGAGCGTGAATAAGAACGAAGGCTGCTTCCAAAGAGTTCGCTAAGAGTGATGCAGGATGTGAACAAACAAAGGTTCCTAGATCTTCAACAACAGCTTTAAAAGTATATTCACACCAGCCCAAGACTGGAATCCCATGTAAAGCTAGCCAAGTAAACTTCCCACCAGTCCTGCATAACTCAGATTTCTTATCGATCACCGTCATCCAGGGCTTAAACCAAGAATCTCCCTGTTGAAAAGCTTGCAATTAGTCCTCCATATTAGGAAAATAAACTAATGCCACCCGATTTCCCAAGGCTTTCATCAATAAAGTCGAACCTCTTGAAGCTCTAATATCAGCCATTATAGCTCCCACTGATAAATGAGTGTGCAACAAGACCAAATGTCACGCCCCAATTTCAGTAAAACCGAACTAGGGACGCGAACTTTTTAAAACATAAAACACTTGAAAACCTGTTTTCATTAAACACTTTAAAAGTACCAGTTTAGTTCAACAAATAAAAATTACAGTTTAAAACACGTCCCAACAAGTGGACAAAAGACGAGGTATCCGTCACTAGACTCAAAAGACAAGACCCGGACTCCGCTCCTAGCTCCACAAGCTTCGAGAGCTCACCTAGTCCGTCCCACGAACAGTACCTGTAGGAAAAGCAGCTAGGGGTGAGCGTTCGCTCACCACCACGGATAACAGACTGACTACGGCATAATTAGCAGACAAACAAGTAACACCAACAACAACTTAACACCGGGGAACACCATCCCCAACCCAAGTGCTCTAACTGAACAAACACCCACGGTGACTTTCCTCGAATGACTCGACACTTGACACGCAAGGTAGACCCGACACAACGATCACAACCTCTTCCAAGGACTCAAAGGGGACTACGCAACACCAAACAACATCACAAGGGATCACACACCAAACAAGATCACAAAGGATCGCACACCAAACAAGATCACAAAGGATCGCAAACCAGCTGCTCAGTAACCTCCCTCACCAGACTCAACCTCAAACTCGTAAAGTAAAACCGACATAACAAACAATGACGACCTTCCCCCAAAGACACGAACACGGATCAGGCTATCCGAAGAATGCTCAGAACCTGCCGAGCCTCGTACGCGGTCAGGCCAGCCGAAGAATGCTCGTAACCTGCCGGGACCCGGTCACGGATCAGGCTAGCCGAAGAATGCTCATAACCTTTCGGGATCCGGACACGGAACAGGCTAGCCGAAGAATGCTCAGAACCTGCCGAGGCTCGAGTTTGGTCAGGCCAGCCGAAGAATGCTCGTAACCTGCCAAAATCCACACCAGTCCCCGACACACAGTCGGGTCGGGCAAACACAACCACAAACACAAGCAAGCTCAACAAACAGGCACTCAAGGCCACTCAAGACGCCTCACAGCCAAGACTCGGTTTCAACAACCCCACGGGCCATCATGGCCTCCCAAAACACAACCACTTAACTCGCGGGCTCAACAACCCCAAGACATCAATAATAACACACGGGCTCTCATGGCCCCCTGATGCGGACGCATCTTGGCATTAAAAATGCCACATTTAGAGGGATTTTATCGTTGATTTTAGCCCATTAGTGTCTCATTCTCTCGTATTTTACTCGTTTCCAGCACTTCTCATGTTTCACAGGTTATAGCATGGATACGAGCAAAAACAAGTCAAAAGGGGGACAAATTCGAAGTTATAAACTTGAGGAGCAGCTGAAGGACATCCTCACGGATCCGTGACCGAACCCGTCACGGGTAGGGTCACGGAGCCGTGACGAAGACCCAGAATTCGCCAATTCGTTCTGCTCCGTCACGGATCCGTGACGGCATCCGTGACGGATTCCATCACGGAGCCGTGACGCGCGCGCAGAGCAGTTTCCCAAAACGCTTCAGTTTCGAGTTTTAGACTTTTTAAACCTAAAAATCAGCCTCCAAGAGGGCTAACTTGGAATTTTGAGAGCTAAGAAGAGAGGAGAGTTGAGAGCAAGCTGGAGGAGAGGATTTCCACTTGAAGAACATCATTGTAATCAAATATTGGGTATTGTATTTCTCTACTTTGTTCAATTATGAAGCTTTGTCTATGTTCATCAATGGTGTTTTCTTCTTCCTTGCTCATGAGTAACTAAAACCCCATAATCTAGGGTTATGGGGGATTAGAGATTTGTTTTCCAATGTGTTTGATTGTATGAATGAGGATTGTGTAGAATGATTTGATTCAGGGTTTGTATTAGATTTGAACTTAATGCTCTATCTCCCGGGTAGGCCTGATAGAAGGTGGGAATTGCAATCTGACACTCGTGAGAGGTGGGTTGCAATTAGGTCAGAGATCTTATACAAATTGGGTTTAAATCTAGACTAGTGATGGCTAGGTTAACACGATTGCAATAACCATAGGGTTCAAACCGAAAGTTAGAAATTATCAAAGAACGTAATGCTTTGGGTCTCCCTACATCCTGATTCGTGAGAGCTGGGTGGTTAGATTCCATTAGGGTCCGAAACAACGTGAGGAGTTAGGACTAGTTTGAGAGATAATTCGTTGCCCCTAAAATCAGAACAACTGCACAATGTTCTTCGTCATTTAAATGCATTGGAAACGGTCTCTATGAACCCACGACCTTAGATTACTTTTTCTCTGAATTAAAACTCTTCTAAGATTTGCGAGTACTTGTTCATTGTCATTTCATTCACTATTTACTTTTTATGTTTTGAAACAAAACCATCTTTTAATCGAGATAGCTTAACAACAACTTTGAGATAGAACGTGCTTGACTCGTGCTCCCTTGGGTACGATAATCCGGAACTTAAATTCCAAAAAATACTACTTGACGACCGGTACGCTTGTCGTGTCCTTTTCTGTGCTAAAAACGCAGGGCGTCAAGTTAATGGCGCCGTTGCCGGGGAGAAATTGAGCCAACCCTTTCTAAAAAAGTTGTGTTTCGACTATTTCACTTTTTAATTTTTGCTTTTTAATTTATGCTCACAAGATCTAAATCCACTCCAAGTGATTTGCTTAGTGATACAGATTTACGAGAAGCAGGACAATTGAAGATAAGAGCTTTAAAGAAGAAACTTGGTGAGGGAAGTGTCAATTCAGACACAATGGAAAATGTGGGCACTGAGGCCACTAGGCAAAATGAAGGAGGTGGACAGCAGAATAATCAGGTGGTCCAAAGAAATCAACAAGAGGAACCTATAACTGTCGCGGAGCCACCAAGATATCTCTGCGATTATGGAACACCTCATACCAATAACATACATCAGAGCATTCTCCACCCTCCAGTGGAAGCTCACACCTTCGAGATTAAAACCTCTACCATCCAATTACTCCTACAACATACATTTAGCGGGAATCCAAACACGGATCCCGATCCTGCTGCACATCTGACTAAATTTAATGAGATTTGTGCTACTTTCAGGTACAATGGAGTGACAGACGAAGCAATTAAACTGCGGGTCTTCAAGTTTACTCTAAGAGATGAAGCAGCAGACTGGATTGCAAGCCTGCATAACCACGCAATCACAACATGGGCCGATCTATCACAAAAATTTCTAGCCAGATTCTACTCGCCCAGGAAGACTATGGAGCTCAGAGCCAAGATCCAGAATTTTGCTCAATCAAATTTTGAATCACTAGCAGAAGCTTGGGCGAGATATCAAGGACTCATGAGGAAGTGTCCTCACCATGGACAATAGTTGTGGTTGCAGCTGCAGACATTCTACCAAGGGTTAAACAGACCAAGTCAAGCAGAGCTGAACGCCGCATCTGGTGGTTCGTTCACCAAACACACTCTACAGGAATGCCAAGAGATTCTAGATAATATAATGGCCAATGATGCTTGGCATTCGGAAAGAGCACCTGGAGGGCCTACAGTCAATTCAGCAGCAGAAATAAATCAAGTCATGGAGCAATTGAAAGAAATGAAGCTGATGATGGCAGGCATGCAGGGACAACCACCACAGCATAGTCCAATGGACCATGAGGAGGCTAACTGGGTGAATCATAATGGCAACCAAGGGAGGAAGTACGATCCTTATTCCAACACTTATAATGAGGGTTGGAAAGATCGCCCCGAGCTAAAATGGGGAGGAGATCAGAATCAAAGAAGCCAAAATCCCACACCTCCCGGATTCAATCAGAGATCTCAAAATCAGGCCAGCCAGTAGAGAAATCCTCAACCTCAGCAAAATTCAGGTAACCAACAATCCCCTTCTGACCCAACTTCTTTAATTCTAAAAATGCTGCAAGTACAAGAGGAGAAGAATAGGATACAGGAGGAGAAGAATAGGATACAAGATGAGGAGAATAGGAAAATCCATAAGCGGTTGGAGGAAAAAGATCAGCAGATAAGAGAGCTGCTTAGGAAACAAGCTGAAGCAGATGACAACTATAAATCAGTAAATACTCAGCTAGGACAAGTTGCCACAGCAGCAAACTATAGATCTCCAGGATCCCTACCTAGTGACACCGAGAGGAATCCTAGAGAAAATGCGCATGCAATTACTACAAGGAGTGGTAAGGTGGTGGAACAAGAAGAGAAGGAGCATGGGAAAGAGCTACCCCCATAAATCTCTGTAGAACAAATTCAAGATCAAGAGCAAGAAGACTTAACAGAGGTAGTAAGCAGAGAGCACTCCACAGGTAGGAAGGTAAGGGAGCCCGTGGTTGATTCAGAAACCCGGACTCCACATCTTCCTTTCCCCTCTATTGTTAAGAAATCTAAACATGATGATCAGTATGCTAAATTCTTGAATGTGTTTAGGAAGCTTGAGATTAATATTCCTTTTCTTGATGCAATTAAAAACATGCCTATTTATGCAAAATTCTTGAAGGATATTATATCTAATAAAAGGAAATACCAAGAGCATGAAAGGGTGAATTTAAGTGAGGAGTGTTCTGCTATCTTGCAGAATAAACTGCCTCCTAAATTGAAAGACCCAGGTAGCTTCACTATACCATGTGAAATGGGTTCCCTTTCATTTGCAAAAGCTTTGTGTGATTTAGGGGCTAGTATAAATTTGATGCCTTTAAATATTTTTAAGCAATTAGGATTGAAAGAGGAATTAAAACCAACTTCTATGTCCCTACAACTAGCTAATAGATCTATTAAGTACCCTAGAGGGATTGTGGAAGATGTGTTGGTAAAAGTTGACAAATTTATTTTCCTGCTGACTTTGTTATCTTGGACATGCAGGAAGATTATGAGATTCCCCTAATCCTAGGAAGACCATTCTTGGCCACAACCCGAGCTCTTATTGATGTAGAGCAAGGGAAATTGACCATCCGATATGGCAAAGACGAAGTGGTTTTTAATGTTTTCAGATCCCTTAAACATGCTATAATTGATGATACTTGTTATAGAATTGATTTGGTTGATTCTGTAGTGCAGGAAAATTTTGTTCCTGATGATCCTTTATTGGTGTGTTTAATTAATGAGGATACAACCACTTGCGATCTTATGCAGGATAAGGAAGCAGAGATGGTCAATCTCTTGGAGGCATGCCCTCCAAGAAAGAGGGATAGACCCCACACTCGTCTCACCTTGGAGGCGAGGCAAGGGCCTATGCTAAAACCCTCTGTTGAGCAAGCCCCGGAGCTTGAATTAAAACCCCTCCCAGATAATTTAAAATATATGTTTTTAAATGAAGACAATACTTTACCTGTAATAATTTCTTCTGAATTGTCTTCTCTACAGGAGGAAAAGCTAATGAGGGTGCTCAAGGAACATAAAAAGGCCTTTGGATGGACAGTAACCGACATTAGAGGAATCAACCCGTCAACATGTATGCACAAGATTTTAATGGAAGATACCTACAAACCAACTGTGCAACCACAAAGGAGGCTCAACCCATTAATGCAAGAGGTAGTAAAAAAGGAAATTATTAAGCTACTCGATGCAGGTATTATCTATCCCATCTCTGATAGTGCTTGGGTTAGTCCTATTCAATGTGTGCCTAAGAAAGGGGGGATGACGGTAGTAACAAACGATAAGAATGAACTAATTCCTACTAGAACTGTTACAGGATGGAGAGTATGTATAGACTATAGAAAATTAAACGATGCCACCCGAAAAGACCATTTTCCTTTGCCTTTTATTGATCAGATGTTAGAAAAATTAGCTGGTCATGAATATTATTGCTTTCTAGATGGATATAGTGGGTATAATCAAATAGCTATAGCTCCCGAGGATCAAGAGAAAACAACTTTAACTTGCCCTTATGGAACATTTGCATATAGGAGAATGCCGTTTGGTTTGTGTAATGCACCTGCTACATTTCAAAGATGCATGACTGCTATTTTTCATGATATGATTGGTGATTACCTTGAAGTATTTATGGATGATTTCTCTATGTTTGGTTCTTCGTTTGATGATTGTTTAAATAATTTGCATAAAGTGTTGACTAGATGTGAAGAAACAAACCTTGTTCTTAATTGGGAAAAATGTCATCTTATGGTACAACAGGGAATCGTTTTAGGCCATAAAATCTCCTCAAAAGGGATTGAGGTAGATAAGGCCAAAGTAGATGTAATAGGTAAATTGCCTCCGCCTATTAATGTAAAAGGAATTAGAAGTTTCTTAGGACATGCAGGGTTTTATAGAAGATTTATAAAGGGATTTTCTGAAATCTCAAAACCATTATGTAATTTGCTAGTAAAAGATAATCCTTTCAATTTTGATGACGCATGTTTGAAAAGCTTCTTAACCTTAAAAGAAAAATTGGTAAATGCACCTGTAATGGTCAGTCCCGACTGGTCTCTACCCTTTGAATTGATGTGTGATGCTAGTGATATAGCGGTAGGAGCAGTTTTGGGGCAAAGGAAAGATAAGGTTTTTCATACCATCTACTATGCTAGTAGAGTTCTCAATGAGGCGCAATTAAATTATGCTACTACTGAAAAAGAACTATTAGCTATGGTATTTGCATGTGATAAATTTCACCCCTATCTTGTCTTATCAAAGGTTATAGTGTACACTGACCATGCAGCTCTTAAGTACCTGTTTAGCAAGAAGGATGATAAGCCTAGATTGCTAAGGTGGATCTTACTTCTACAAGAATTTGATTTGGAAATACGGGCCCAAACTCAACAGCAAACACAAGGGCTCTCATGGCCACCCAAACTCAACAACAATTAACACGGGATCTCAAGGCCACCCAACTCAACAACAATTAACACGGGCTCCCAAGGCCACCCAACTCAATAACAATTAACACGGGCTCCCAAGGCCACCCAACTCAACAACAATTAACACGGCTCTCAAGGCCACCCCAGACTCAACAACAAATAACACGGCTCTCAGGGCCACCCAAGACTCAACAATAATAAAACGGGCTCTCAAGGCCACCCCAGACGCCAAAATAAACAATCAACCTCCGGCTTAACCCAAGCCTCCAACAGTCCTAATATCAACGGTTTCTCAAACAACCTCCGGGCATGGTCATATGCCTCCAGTACTCCTAATATCGATAAGTTCACAATCAACCTCCGGGCATGGTCATATGCCTCCAGTAAAACAATTATCACTAAGTTCTCTACTCCTACGACACTACTAAGTGTCACATGCCTTTCCAATAATTACTGAGTTCCCGTAACATGCTTTTCTGATAAACGCTACAATCCCGTATCATGCTTTTCTAATAATTACCAAGTTCCCGTAGCATGCTTTTCTAATAATTAAATAAACATATTCAACCCACGACACCCCGGTGTCAGATGCAATTCTACTGTTAACTTTCCCCAGTCAGGGCCGAGATCCGGCTACTTTTCCCTACCTCGTGCGTGTTCTCCCCAAAGCAAACCACGAGCTCCAATGATGATCTCAGTCACTCACCCAGCTTTCCCTTGCCCCGATCCGTGGCACGATCTAAAAGAACACAATTTAAGGGCACTTTTAAACTAGTACGAATAAACCGAAAACCATTAAACTCGAAGCCCAAACTTAACCCCGACAATGTCGATCACTCCCAAACTTCCCAATTACTCGACATTGTCGATAAAGGACCCGTAAAGGCCCGATTCGCCCGACATGGCGAATCTGCCCGGGTTTTGTTAAATGCCTTCCGGGGCTCCGAAAGCCCCCGTTTTGGTTTCTACGGTCTTAGAATACAACAAGGAACCCAATGTACTTGCCCGAATCGAATCCCGACACCCGAGTCAATTTAATGACGTTTAAAGTTTCTAAACCCGATAAATTACAACTTCTCCAATTTAATTCCAATTTTCGATTCGGTTGAGGATAAATGGTCCGGGGAACGCTTTAAACCACCCGAAACACAAAACCCGATCACCCGAGCACGTGGGCCCCACCAACCCACTTGGCCGAGAGCTCCTAGGGCTCAAGGGGAGGCTCGACCACCATGTGGTGGCTGCTGCCAGCTCCGGCCGGCCACCACCCACGGTGGCCGGAGATCCTCCCGAGCCTCCGGTCACCGGAAAACGTGAAATTAAACCCCCAAACTCCTCTAAATCGTCTCCAACACCTCCCCAACCTCCACACAACCCTAAATCATTCGTTTTAACAAACCCTAGCTTTCCAAAATAATCAAAACGAGAACCGGTTTGGGTATTACCGTAGAGGAGGATGAGGGGAACGAGTTTGCTCCTTGCTTGAAGACGATCCAAGGGCTTGAATGACGTGAATAGTGCCAAACCCTAACCCCAACTCTCTTCTTCTCCCTTTCTCTCTTCTCCTTCTCTCTCTAACTTCTCTCTTTCTTTTTCTATTTTATTAAACTAACACAAAACCCAATTTTTCTCTCCTTTACCCCTTAATTTCGCCCAACACTCCCATCCACACCTTTCCCCCCCGAAATTTACACCACCATATAATTTACAAGTGTCAAGGTGGGTCCCACACCTTTTGGAAAATATCTAGTTGATATTTTCCACTCAATTTCGCGAAAAACGGACATTTTGTGCCCCAAACGGGCACTTTTCCCAAGAAATTACGAAACTTGACGGGCTACAAGGAAACGGCTCAAATAAGACCGCTGCGATGACGGCTAAGCTTTTCGGATCCAAAACGGCCCTTGAATGGACCAAAACGTCGCTCGTTTGACTTTTCCGGCGAAAAGTCAACATTTCCCAAATTGCTCACAAAGTTGCCCTGAGTCCCCCGGAACTCACTTTGGTCAATAAAGGAGTCAACTTAAGTCCGGTATGACCCTCGGGGTCCAATTCCGGTTCAATAGAGTGTCTGCTCAAAAATTTTAAATTTTCCTGTTTTTCGCAGGTTTGACTGGCGTTGACCGGGAGTGGTTATTACAATCTACCCCCCTTAAAGGAATTTCATCCGCGAAATTTAGAACAACGCATGTCAGGAGTCGAACCGGTCGGGGTACTTCGCGCGAACCTCATCCTCGCGTTCCCAAGTCAACTCGGCCTCGTGGTGTTGCCACAACACCAGCTCTAAGCGGATAACCTTTCCGCGCAGGACCTGCTCTCGTGGATCCCTTTCCCGCATCGGTTTCTCCTTACACGGGACATCACCCGTTACCTCGACATCTGCCTATTCAATGACGTACTAAAGACCTCGAAATGCCCGATACACCGCGGGGCTAACCCGCCTCTGCCTCGGTTGAAACGCATTAGTCCATCTTTCGGGCTCACCTCCCGGGATACATGACCACTGATTGTCGACTCGAGAGGTCGGCGCCGTCAGTCAGCATAGCTCCTGCTGACTCTGTGCGGTCTTCAACCGCTCACGCTTTGGCATGACCAACTCAGCTGTTTCTCGATCCAGTTCTAGACCCGGTAACCTCTTATTTCTCACTTCTGCCCAACATACGGGCGACCGACACGGCCTATCACACAACGCTTCGAACGGTGCCATCATGATACTGGCCTGAACGCTGTTGCTGTAGGCGAACTCGGCCAATCACTCACGAAACCCATCTTGACGTGCCCCCACTTCTACCGTGCAACCGGCGGTGGCTGCAATAATCCAGCGGCACGCTGTTGTTCGGCTCTCACCTGCCGACGGGCGAGGAATCGCGATACTAACTCCGTGACCGCTCTCCGCATCCCGCTCCACTAGACATGCCACCTGATGTCGCGCTCCTCTTAGTGCTATTCATGTGCATTGTTAGACGCGAATGCTGTGACTCTCGGAGCTCGTCGGCTCCGCCGTCACGCGGTATGTACAAACCTCCACGATACCGTAACTCCCAATTAGTACAACGATCCCAGCCCTCGGCGTCCGTACCGCCGGCAACTTTCTCCCGGATCCTGGTCGTCCACAAAACACCACCACAAACTGATTTAAGAACAGCCGGACTATACTGTTCATCAGGTCCAAGAACGCTGCAGGTGCGTTCGGTAGCTCAGAGTCATCACCCAGAACTCGTAATGTTCATAGCATGTCCGGAGTGCAGTCCTTGCGACGTCCCCCTCTTGGACTCGCAACTGGTAGTATTCGGATCGCAGGTCGATCTTCGAGAAATACGTCGACCCTCTCAACTGGTAGAACATGTCATCAATTTTCGGCATCGGGTATCGGTCATTCACCGTAACCCGGTTCAGTTTCCGGTAGTCCATGCACATCCGAAGCTCTCCACTCTTCTTCTTCACGAAGAGTGCTGGCGCTCCCCACGGCGATGTGCTCGGACGAATAAGCCCCTTCTCCCGAAGTTCTTCGAGCTGACTCTTCAGCTTGGTCAACTCGGCTGGCGCGAACCTGTAAGGCGCCATCGATATCGCTGCCGTTCCCGGCACCAGGTCAATCCCGAACTCCACCTCACGAACTGGTGGCAACCCGCTCAATTCCTTAGGGAAGACCTCGGGGAACTCACACGCCACTCGCCATAATTCTCGGCTCTGCTCGGCCGATACTTCCTTTACCGCCGACAAGCCAACAGGAGAAACTCCACTCCTACTGCCCAGAATACACGAACCTTTCGTGTTGCTTGTTGACACCGTCACTCGTCGCCTGTAACAGACGATAATGACTTGGTACTTCGCTCGCCAATATATTCCCAGGATCACGTCAAGGCGGTCATTTCGTGGGTATCCTTCCCACGGATACACGCACAAGCTCAGTCGTTGCTAAAACTCACGGACCCTCGCGGTCTCTCTAAGACCCCGCTCCACTAACGCCGTCGTGTCTACCAACTCCGAACACACCCGATCCTCGGGGTGAGGAGCCCTCTCTCGAACCTCCTGTACCGGTTCGGTTCTCTAACTCCGCAGGCACGACAGACCCTAGTCAACACCACCCCACCACCAACATGCGTGTCACGACGCAGGGGTGGACTCAACGACTCTAAACTCAGCTCCAACCTCTCAGCACAACTCGACGAACAAACGAGTGTGATAACCCGACATCCAAAGAAACTGATGCCCCAAACGGAAACCGAACACCCACTCCATTAGTCACCCTGGTAAGGTCTAGTGTAACCCTCACACGGTCCTCTAGGCATTACTTGTAACTTTCCGCAACCAAACCAGTGTTCGCTACTCGTCCCTTGCGGGAAAAGTAATAAAGGGGATGAGCGTTATGCTCACCTCCACGGACACCCGTTCGATTATGGCATACTAGTAAAGCACTAAAGACTTATCGATCTAACCAGGGCAAACCACTACCTCAGAACCTGATGCCAAACGTCACACTGCTCACGCTAACAACACCTCAATTACTCGCTCATGTGAGATAAACCTAGACATGGGAAACACTTCCTCAATTCAGCAGTCACTATGGTTCACAACCTCAATCACCCAAATACCCGATCACGTAGGGAGACCTCAAGACGGGAAAAACACGCTCTCAGCTGAGCACACACCAATAGTAACTCACGCTATTAGTACTTCAGTTATAATAATACGTAAGCGAAAAACTCAACAACAACCCAACCGTACACCAGGCCTACGGCCTGTACAACCCGCAACCGCGAACACAACCCGTAAAACCAACGCTCAACCACACGAACACGACCGAGTCACACAACCGCAGACCTAAACGCACAACGAAGATTTTTTTTTTGAAGATCGGCTGGACCGGTCCGGCAGGTGGGCCGGACCGTATGGCAATCCGGGCCGGCAGGCCGTCCGTGCCGGTCTGGCTGCCAGGCCGGAACACCACCCACCACCCGTGCCGGGCTTGCTGCCGGGCCGGTACACCAGTCGTGCCGTGCTGGCTGCCAGGCCGGCACGCCAGCCGGTCCATGCTGGCTGCCGGATCGGACCAGCGAGCCCGTCCTGGTCTCGTACCAGGTCGGCCCGTGGTCCGTCCCGTAACTGCGACAGCTCCGCCCCTAACACCCCGTCACGTCGATTCTAGGACACTCACATCCTACCCTTCTCCTAGCGACTCGCACGCTTGTGCGTCGCAGACACTCGACCACTAAAACGACCCAAACACGTACCCCAAAACCTGACTAAACCACGAACAAGCCGAACCGGCCAAAAACCCATAACAACAACAACGACGACACCCGTCCACCGAGCCAACCAAAGTCAAATAGCGCCCACCGGGCCAACCAACAACAATCACAATACGCCCACAGGGCCAATCGAAGTCAAACACAAACGCCTACGGCGTCACACCACATCAAAACAATCAAATTTTGTAAAGCTTTCTCCACTTCATTTTTTTAAAACCTCAAACTTAACATCAGGTGGTTACAACCCGGTCCAGGCGTCCCCGAACTACGTTGTACCGACTTGATATCAGCACCGTCACGTTCAACTACAGGAGCGCTCCTGAGTCGACCCGCGACAGCTTAAAAACATTTCATGCAGCAACAACAATCAGCAAGCCAGCAAGAAAACACTGCACGTACGCACAAACACAAGCAGGACTCACAACACCACAGGTCTACACCCGGTTCCCGACCTGCGTACCCAACGTACGACGGGACTCTACCGACTCGACTCTCCCCACCTAATTGACGTACAGTCCGAGCTGTGAAACCTTGAGCTCTGATACCAAGCTGTCACGCCCCAATTTCAGTAAAACCGAACTAGGGACGCGAACTTTTTAAAACATAAAACACTTGAAAACCTGTTTTCATTAAACACTTTAAAAGTACCAGTTTAGTTCAACAAATAAAAATTACAGTTTAAAACACGTCCCAACAAGTGGACAAAAGACGAGGTATCCGTCACTAGACTCAAAAGACAAGACCCGGACTCCGCTCCTAGCTCCACAAGCTTCGAGAGCTCACCTAGTCCGTCCCACGAACAGTACCTGTAGGAAAAGCAGCTAGGGGTGAGCGTTCGCTCACCACCACGGATAACAGACTGACTACGGCATAATTAGCAGACAAACAAGTAACACCAACAACAACTTAACACCGGGGAACACCATCCCCAACCCAAGTACTCTAACTGAACAAACACCCACGGTGACTTTCCTCGAATGACTCGACACTTGACACGCAAGGTAGACCTGACACAACGAGGATCAGGCTAGCCGAAGAATGCTCAGAACCTGCCGAGCCTCGTACGCGGTCAGGCCAGCCGAAGAATGCTCGTAACCTGCCGGGACCCGGTCACGGATCAGGCTAGCCGAAGAATGCTCATAACCTTTCGGGATCCGGACACGGAACAGGCTAGCCGAAGAATGCTCAGAACCTGCCGAGGCTCGAGTTTGGTCAGGCCAGCCGAAGAATGCTCGTAACCTGCCAAAATCCACACCAGTCCCCGACACACAGTCGGGTCGGGCAAACACAACCACAAACACAAGCAAGCTCAACAAACAGGCACTCAAGGCCACTCAAGACGCCTCACAGTCAAGACTCGGTTTCAACAACCCCACGGGCCATCATGGCCTCCCAAAACACAACCACTTAACTCGCGGGCTCAACAACCCCAAGACATCAATAATAACACACGGGCTCTCATGGCCCCCCAAACTCAACAACAAACACAAGGGCTCTCATGGCCACCCAAACTCAACAACAATTAACACGGGCTCTCAAGGCCACCCAACTCAACAACAATTAACACGGGCTCCCAAGGCCACCCAACTCAATAACAATTAACACGGGCTCCCAAGGCCACCCAACTCAACAACAATTAACACGGCTCTCAAGGCCACCCCAGACTCAACAACAAATAACACGGCTCTCAGGGCCACCCAAGACTCAACAATAATAAAACGGGCTCTCAAGGCCACCCAAGACGCCAAAATAAACAATCAACCTCCGGCTTAACCCAAGCCTCCAACAGTCCTAATATCAACGGTTTCTCAAACAACCTCCGGGCATGGTCATATGCCTCCAGTACTCCTAATATCGATAAGTTCACAATCAACCTCCGGGCATGGTCATATGCCTCCAGTAAAACAATTATCGCTAAGTTCTCTACTCCTACGACACTACTAAGTGTCACATGCCTTTCCAATAATTACTGAGTTCCCGTAACATGCTTTTCTGATAAACGCTACAATCCCGTATCATGCTTTTCTAATAATTAAATAAACATATTCAACCCACGACACCCCGGTGTCACATGCAATTCTACTGTTAACTTTCCCCAGTCAGGGCCGAGATCCGGCTACTTTTCCCTACCTCGTGCGTGTTCTCCCCAAAGCCAACCACGAGCTCCAATGATGATCTCAGTCACTCACCCAGCTTTCCCTTGCCCCGGTCCGTGGCACGATCTAAAAGAACACAATTTAAGGGCACTTTTAAACTAGTACGAATAAACCGAAAACCATTAAACTCGAAGCCCAAACTTAACCCCGACAATGTCGATCACTCCCAAACTTCCCAATTACTCGACATTGTCGATAAAGGACCCGTAAAGGCCCGATTCGCCCGACATGGCGAATCTGCCCGGGTTTTGTTAAATGCCTTCCGGGGCTCCGAAAGCCCCTGTTTTGGTTTCTACGGTCTTACAATACAACAAGGAACCCAATGTACTTGCCCGAATCGAATCCCGACACCCGAGTCAATTTAATGACGTTTAAAGTTTCTAAACCCGATAAATTACAACTTCTCCAATTTAATTCCAATTTTCGATTCGGTTGAGGATAAATGGTCCGGGGAACGCTTTAAACCACCCGAAACACAAAACCCGATCACCCGAGCACGTGGGCCCCACCAACCCACTTGGCCGAGAGCTCCTAGGGCTCAAGGGGAGGCTCGGCCACCATGTGGTGGCTGCTGCCAGCTCCGGCCAGCCACCTCATGGCCGGCCGGCCACCACCCACGGTGGCCGGAGCTCCTCCCGAGCCTCCGGTCACCGGAAAACGTGAAATTAAACCCCCAAACACCTCTAAAATGTCTCCAACACCTCCCCAACCTCCACACAACCCTAAATCATTCGTTTTAACAAACCCTAGCTTTCCAAAATAATCAAAACGAGAATCGGTTTGGGTATTACCGTAGAGGAGGATGAGGGGAACGAGTTTGCTCCTTGCTTGAAGACGATCCAAGGGCTTGAATGACGTGAATAGTGCCAAACCCTAACCCCAACTCTCTTCTTCTCCCTTTCTCTCTTCTCCTTCTCTCTCTAACTTCTCTCTTTCTTTTTCTATTTTCTTAAACTAACACAAAACCCAATTTTTCTCTCTTTTACCCCTTAATTTCGCCCAACACTCCCATCCACACCTTTTCCCCCCAAAATTTACACCACCATATAATTTACAAGTGTCAAGGTGGGTCCCACACCTTTTGGAAAATATCTAGTTGATATTTTCCACTCAGTTTCGCGAAAAACGGATGTTTCGGGCCCCGAACGGGCACTTTTCCCAAGAAATTACGAAACTTGACGGGCTACAAGGAAACTGCTCAACTAAGACCGCTGCGGCGACGGCTAAGCTTTTCGGATCCAAAACGGCCCTCGAATGGACCAAAACATCGCTCGGTTGACTTTTCCAGCGAAAAGTCAACATTTCCCAAATTGCTCAGAAAGTTTCCCTGAGTCCCCCGGAACTCACTTTGGTCAATAACGGGGTCAACTTAAGTCCGGTATGACCCTCGGGATCCAATTCCGGTTCAATAGAGTGTCTGCTCAAAAATTTTAAATTTTCCTGTTTTTCGCAGGTTTGACTGGCGTTGACCGGGAGTGGTTATTACACCAAATGTCCCCGGTCTAACCAAACTCTATGGTCCTCCACCACTCTTCCTTTGGGTAAAGCAGAGGTTGTCTCCACTGATCTCTCCTTCCACTGCTGCCTCGGAGGGGAAATAGGACGCCTAAATTGTTTCTCCCAAGCTTCAACAACAAATAATTTGTATCCTTTTAACGAATAACCATTG
This sequence comes from Erodium maritimum, assembly GCA_963921825.1. NCBI lineage: Eukaryota > Viridiplantae > Streptophyta > Magnoliopsida > Geraniales > Geraniaceae > Erodium > Erodium maritimum. Next base: position 58,852,048 of record OY997590.1, on the reverse strand, counting down.
AAGATTTGTATGGCTTTGACAGAGCTTTCCTTGGACTTAAAACTGATAAATCCAAACCATTTTCCTCTAGTATTTGGATGAGAAGGAGTCTGAGCCGAGATTATGTCCCCACACTCTAAGAACAGGTTTTGTAACTAGATGTGTGAAGTTCGAGGAGGTAGATTGTGGATGAACAATTTAAAGTACCCAACAGTAGAGTCTTGACCTCCAGTTACCACAACTTCAGATCGAAGTCTAGTTCCTCCCATGGACTCACGAGGTTGTACACCTCCAGGAGCGGCATTCTCAAATCCCGGTGGCGGGCTAGACACAGAAGTTGAAGTCATAACACAGAAACAGAGGAAACCAACCAGCAGAATGTACCAATCAAACCTGAAACTCCCAGTTCACACGGTGGTTCGATGATCTAATGGGAGCTCATCTTGAACACTACACCGCGTGAACGAAATAGGAAGATCACCAGACAAAAAGAGATGCAGAAGAGAATGAAGAACAGCTGAAGAAGAGGCGGAAGAACAGTTGGATGTTCTTAGTTACTGTAGCAGCTTTGAGAGATTTGCCGTGGTTTCAATCTCCCATTAACATAATAAATAATTAAACAAATTGGTTTAACCACTACCTTGGTTCTTCTTACTTGATCCTTGTCCTTTACAAATTACAAGAATCAAGAAGAATATGAGAAGTTTAGTGGTTATTCAAGTGCGGTTTGAAGATTCCAACACAATTGAAACGAAGAAAACCTTCTTCTTCGAACCCTATCTTTTTTTCGTTCTTTTTCACTTGACGTCCTCTCGTTCTCCTTGTTCTATATGGCTAGATCTTGCTCTCCCAAGTGGTAGAGTCTCCTCTCCTTCCTCTTTGGTTCTACCCTCGAGGGTTTCTCTCTCTAGGAACTTCACTTTTTTTGCTGATCTCAGTTTTTTCGGACTCAAGAATTCTGTTATAATTGTTCAAACCCGCATGTCCACGAACACTTCCACGTCGTGAGGGTGTCCCACGCAAGATCCATGTCGGGGATCTTGTCTCCTCGACACCGTGGAAGTGCATGGCATGCTACTCAAACTCCTATAGTTGCTTCCTTTTAGCTATGACTCAATTCTGGAGGTCCTCATGCTATCCATTAATGCTCTCGATATCTAGCCTCGTGCTCCGAGACTAATCTTTCACAAAGATGCAAACAAGAACTAGAGGATCACACATGATAAAGTAAAAAGAAAAGTGTGATATCTATATAATCTTCGGATAAATAACGATAAAAAATAGTGCATACACACTCCAATATACATATGAGGCGTGGTCTTATCATAAATATAAAATGAAAAGATATGATAAAAATATAAGGATGTTATTTTTGGTGACCGCAATATTGTTAACAATGTCATCAATTCAATTCAAATCTCCTGAACAGGTGAAATTGCATCCAATAATATTTAGAAAAACCAATCACCAATATGAATTTGGTGACAGAGGAAAATTCATTGCTTTTTTATAAGCTCAAGATTTTATTAGAATTACCTATTCCAAGTAAGGATTGAGGTCAGAAACACCGAGTCTGAGAAGACCAAGCCAAAGAAACCAACGATTACACAAGATCTCTCTAAAAGAGTTAACGGGACAAAGCCCGAACAAAGGGTTACAAATCCAAAACCAAACAACCAAGAAAAATCAACCCTCGTTAGGGACCCACTCTTCAACTTTCGAAGTCAAAGCCGTATCGTCGAAAGGTATCTCTTGAGCAAGCTGAGAAATTTGAGCTTTTCGAGCTTGCACAACCTACTTCCAAACGTCGACAAGATTAACCACTCTTTCCTGACTCAAAGAAAGCGTTATTGACCTAGTGTTGTAAAAGTGATGGGAACTCGACAAAAGAGGCATCGATAAATGCTTAACGATCCTAAACTTACTTTTTGGGGGTTTGAGAAGGGCCACCTTCCACGGATTACCCAAATATAGACCACTCGTGAATTGACTACCAGACATAACCTTCGGCTTTTTCACAAACCCAACCCTACCCTCCAACTTATTCAAAGCCACAACCTCAATCCCAATCACAACTCCTAACAGGATCATTGTCAGGACTATCTGGATTGCCTACGAGAGATAAATAAGAATTAACATCACCTGAAATAGATAGACATTAAGAACTGTGTCCTACGCATAATCTAACCCAACTGGCGGACTTGTAACTAAATCATACCCAACTCAACTTGAGTGGCAACAATGTGGGCCGGTTCCAAACAACCACCTATAGCTCATGTTTGGATTCAACTGATAATCGCATATCACGAGATTCACTAAAATCGGCGGAATTAATCACCGTTACTAGTATGCCATAATCGAACGGGTGTCCGTGGAGGTGAGCATAACGCTCATCCCCTTTACTACTTTTCCCGCAAGGGACGAGTAGCGAACACTGGTTTGGTTGCGGAAAGTTATAAGTAAAAGCATAGAGGACCGGGCGAGGGTTTGTGCTAGACTTTACCAGAGTAACTAATGGAGTGGTTTTCGGTCTCTGCTTTGAGCGTCATTTCTGTTGGATGCCGGGACGTCACACTCGTTTGTGTCACCGAGTTGTGCTGAGAGGTTGAGACTGAGTTTAGAGCCGTTGAGTCCACCCCTGCGTATGGACACGCCAGTTGGTGGTGGTGTGGTGTTGACTAGAGTCTGATGTGCCTGCGAAATCAGAGAAGCGAACTGAAACAGGAGGTTCGAGAGAGGGCTCAAGAGCCCTGATGCTGGATCGGGTCCTCACCCCGAGGACCGGGTATGTTTGGAGTTGGTAGGCACGACGACGGTAGTGGAGCGAGGTCTTAGAGAGACTGCGAGGATCCGTGAAGATCGGCAGCGACTGAGCTTGTGCGTGTATCCGTGGGAAGGATACTTACGAAGTGACAACCTTTGACGTAAACTTGGGAATGGATTGGCTGGCGAAGTACCGAGCCAATATCGATTGCTATAGGCGACGAGTAACGGTGTCAGCAGGCAACACGACGGTTAAGTATGTTCTGGGTAGTAAGAGCGGGGTTCTACTGTCGGTGTTGTCCGCAGTGGAGGAAGTATCGGCTGTGCAGAGCCGAGAGTTACCGAGAGTGGTATGCGAGTTCCCTGAGGTCTTTCTTGAGGAGCTGAGCGGGTTGCCACCGGTTCGTGAGGTGGAGTTCAGGATTGACCTAGTACCGGGAACGGCGGCGATATCGATGGCGCCCTACAGGTTTGCGCCGGAAGAGTTGACTGAGCTGAAGTGCCAGCTCGAGGAGCTTCAGTAGAAGGGGTTTATCCGTCCGAGTGTATCGCTGTGGGGAGGACCAGCACTCTTCGTGAAGAAGAAGAAGAGTGGAGGGCTTCGGATGTGTATGGACTACCTGAAACTGAGCCGGGTTACGGTGAACAACCGATACCCGACGCTGAGAATTGACGACTTGTTCGACCAGTTGAGAGGGTCGACGCGGGTTTGAAGTGGGCGCGGCCCACGAGCGTTTTCAACATCTGCAGCTTCTGGGGGCTGGCAGGATATTATCGGCGGTTGGCCATGTACTTATTGGTGGCTCAGCTCACCCGACTGGGTCGGGGGAGAGGAGCACAGTCAGTGGATGTCGAGACGACAGAGATCCGGGAGAGAGTAGCCGGTGGTGTTGACGCCGTGGGCTGGGATCGTCGCGCTAATGGGGAATTACAGTATCGCGGAAGTTTGTTCATACCGCGTAACGGTGGAGGCGACGAGCTGCGAGAATCGCAGTATTCGCGTCTGACAGTGCACGTGGGTAACACTAAGAGGAGCGCGACATCAGGTGGCATGTGTAGTGGAGCGGGATGCGGAGAGCGGTCGTAGAGTTAGTATCGTGGTGCCTCACTCGTCAGCAGGTGAGAGCCGAACAACAGTGTCCCGCTGGATGATTGCAACCACTGCGGGTTGCACACTGCACGATGGTTTTCGTGAGCGGTTAGCCGAGTTCGCGTACAACAACAGCTTTCAGGCCAGTATCATGATGGCACCGTTCAGAGGGTTGTATGGTAGGCCGGGTCGATCGCCCGTGTACTGGGCAGAAGTGAGGAATAAGAGTTTACTGGGTCTAGAACTGGACCGAGAGACAGTTGAGTCGGTCGTGCCGAAGCATGAGCGGTTGAAAACCGCATAGAGTCAGCAGGAGCTATGCTGACAAACGGCGCCGACCTCTCGAGTCAGCAGTCGGTGGTCATGTATCATTAGAGATGAGTCCGAGGGGTGGACTGGTGCATTCCAACCGCGGCGGAGGCGGGTTAGCCCCGTGGTGTATCGGGCCTTTCGAGGTCTTGAGTACGTCTTTGAGTGGGCGGATGTCAAGGTAACGGGTGATGTCCCATATAAGTAGAAACCGATGTGGGAGAGGGACCCACGAGAGCAGGTCCTGCGCGGAAAGGTTATCCGCTTAGAACTAGTGTTGTGACGACACCACGAGGCCGAGTCGACTTGGGAACGCGAGGACGAGGATCGCGTGAAGTTCCCGACCTGTTCGACTCCTAAAGTACATTGTTTTAAATTTCGCGGACGAAATTCCTCTAAGGGGGGTAGATTGTAATAACCACTCCCGGTCAACGCCAGTCAAATCTGCGAAAAACCGGAAAATTTAAAAAAATTCAGCAGACACTTGATTGAACCTAAATTTGACCCCGAGGGTCATACCGGACTTAATTGACCCGATATTGACCGAAGTGAGTTCCAGGGGACTCAGGGCAACTTTCTGATCAATTTGGGAAATGTTGACTTTTCGTTGGAAAAGTCAACCGAGCAACGTTTTGGTCCGTTCGAGGTCCGTTTTGGATCCAAAAAGCTTAGCCGTCATCGCAGCGGTCTTAGTTGAGCCGTTTCTTTGAAGCCCGTGAAGTTTCGTAATTTCTTGGAAAAAAGTGTCCGTTCGGGACCCGAGACGGCCGAATTTCGCGAATCTGATTGAAAAATATCGATTGTAGAGTTTGGCTCCAAAATTGAAGCCCAACAATTTTTATTTTGGGCCCATGATCAAATTCCTTATCTTAAGCCCACAATAAATCACTTAGGTCCACTTTTGAAATAAAGCCCTTTAGTTTGTTTTGTGTTGATACAAATGAGGAATAGGGTTTCATTGGAGCTGCGTCTCTTTCAGAGAAAAAAAAGGGAAAAGGGACCTTTTGAGTTCTCGGCTTGTGCGGCGGCAACGTTTGGGTTCTGGGAAAGAGAGAACTCGTGTTCTCCGTGTCTCTTGTGTGATGCTTCATCAAGGAACCTCATTTGATCAAGAGATTGAATGGCTGCTGATTCTTATTGTTGGATTGATTGGCTTCTTGTGGAGGTGTGTGGTGAAAAGGAATCACGTGGGTAACATCTCTCAAGCTTATTCCTTTCTTTTTTTTATTGCTGTAATATAGAAGCATTAATTGCTTATATGGGCCTTTATGATTATTAACTGATCATCATAATCACTTTGCATCAACATTACCGTGTTATGGTAAGTGTTATGGAAAAAGTATGTTTTAGATAAAGACTTAGCATCAGAGTGTTGTGTTGGAGGTCAAAAATTACGGCAAGACATAAGAGTAGTGTTGGAGTGTCATTTGTGTATTGAGAAATAGGGAATTAGGGTTTGTAATTTGTGAGATGCCGGAATTTGATTCCGGCAATTGCGTTGGAACCCTTGAATTACTTTAGGATCGTAGAAACGAAAACTGGAATTTTCGGAGCCCCGGAAGGGCATTTCCAAAACCCGGGCAGATTCGCCATGTCGGGCGAATCAGGCCTTTACGAGTCCTTTATCGACAATGTTGAGTAATTGGGAAGTTTGGGAGTGATCGACATTGTCGGGGTTGAGTTTGGGCGTTTAATTCTTTAAATTCGGGTTTCGCCTACTTACTTAAAAAGTGTGTAAATTGTAATAATTGTAGACCGTGTCGCCTACCGTGGAAAGAGGAGGCTAAGCGGGAAAATTGGAGCATTTTCGGAGAGCGAGCATTGGTTGTGACACGCTTCAAGAGGTAGGGAAAAGTAGCCGGATCTCGGCCCTGACTAGGGAAAGTTAACAGTAGAATTGCATGTGACACCGGGGTGTCGTGGGTTGAGTAGATTTATCGAATCTTAGGAAGGCAGGTGACACCGGGTAGTATCGTATGATTCAGGAACGTATCGAACATTAGAATTTCACGTGACACTTAGTAGTGTCGTAGGAGCAGAGAACTGTTGACATTAGAATTACTGGAGGCATATGACCATGCCCGGAGGTTAAATGTGAACTTGTTGATATTAGAACTGCTGGAGGCATCGGTTGTTGAACTCGTGTCTTTACTGTTGGTGTGTCTTGGGTGGCCGTGAGTGCCCATGGGGTTGTTGAACCCGTGTCTTTACCGTTGGTGTGTCTTGGGTGGCCATGAGTGCCCGTGGGGTTGTTGAACCCGTGTCTTTACCGTTGGTGTGTCTTGGGAGGCCGTGAGTGCCCGTGGGGTTGTTGAACCCGTGTCTTTACTGTTGGTGTGTCTTGGGAGGTCGTGAGTGCCTGTGGGGTTGTTGAGCCTGTGAGTTACTGTTGGTGATTTTGAGTGGTCGTGAGTGCCAGTGGGGTTGTTGAGGCCGTGAGTTACTGTCGGTGGTTTTGAGAGGTCGTGAGTGCCCGTGGGGTTGTCGAGCCCGTGAGTTACTGTCGGTGGTTTTGAGAGGCCGTGAGTGCCCGTAAGGTTGTTGAGCCCATGAGTTACTGTGGGTGTATCTTGGGAGGCCGTGAGTGCCTGTGGGGTTGTTGAGTCCGTGTTTTACGGTTTGTGTCTTGGGTGGCCATGAGTGCATGTGGAGTGTTGAACTTGTGTTGTTGTTGATTGTTGAACTTGTTTGTGATTGTGATTGTGGTTACCTGAGGTTGGGGGCCTGCTTCATGAAACGGGGGTCCACGAGCACACGCGTCTGCATGTTCAGACGGGGTAGGGGGCCCGCCCGACAATAAAGGGGTCCTGGCCGCGCGTGTGTGGTTTGGGGTTGTGAGTGTGATAGGTCGACAGCCTGATCCGACTTTGTGTCGATGAATTGCGATAGGTCGACAGCCAGATCCGTCTTTGTGTCGATGAATTGCGATAGGTCGACAGCCTGATCCGACTTTGTGTCGATGAATTGCGATAGGTCGACAGCCTGATCCGACTTTGTGTCGAGGAATTGCGATAGGTCGACCGCCTGACCTGATTGAGATTGGTAAAGGGCGTGAGGGAGGTTACTGAGCAGCTGGTATGCGATCCTTTGTGATCTTGTTTGGTGTGCAATCCTTTGTGATCTTGGGTTTGAGTGGTGGTCTTTTGAGTCCTTGGAAGAGGTCGTGATCGTTGTGTTGGGTCTACATTACGAGTCCAAGTGTTGAGTCTGTTGAGGAAGTAACGGGTTGTGTGTCAGTTAAGTCACTTGAGCTTGGGGATGGTGATCCCCGGTGTTGAGTTGGTTGTTGGTGTTACCGGCTTTGTCTGCTGATTATGCCGTAGTCAGTCTGTTATCCATGGTGGTGAGCGAACGCTCACCCCTAGCTGCTTTTCCTACAGGTACCGGTCGCAGTTTGGACTAGGTGAGCTTCTGAAGCTTGAAGAGCTAGAAGCGGGAATCTGGGTTTATTTTGAGTCTAGCGACGGATACCATACTTTTGTCCACTTGTTGGGACGTATTTTTTTTAAGTTGTAAATATTATTTTGATTAACTAAGTGCTGATTTTTAAGTGACTTATGTAAAAGGCTTCAAATTTTTTATGGTTTTAAATGTTCGCGTCCCTAGTTCAGTTTTATTGAAATTGGGGCGTGACAGAGAGCGTGCCCGTTAAGCTTGATATAGGTTCTTGATGGAGAATATGATCATACAATCACAGAGGAAGAAAACAACTCGAGACCATGCATAAATAACTACCACGATTATATTCACAAAATATAATCGAAATCACCATTTCTTTCCAAATCAAGAATACCCAGTAAGGAATGATCGGGCTTGAGTCTCCAAGAAGCCTACGTATCCTCTTAGGAATCAAGGCCACGAAGTTCTAATCTTAGAGGACTTAAGAACACAACAAGGAGGAGGGAGAGGAGTGTTGGGCGAAACTATGAGGAGAGAAGGGTAGTTCTTGCTCTTCCTTTTGTGTGTTATATCTTATGTTGATAAGGATGGAGCTTATATCTTGTAAGCCCATCAACATAATAAACTATTAGTATTTTAGGACCAACTACCTAATCTAACTAATTAGTTAGATACATTTAGTTAAGACTTAACTAGTTGGTTCCATGGGCTATTGGTGGCATGGGCCACCCCATGAGCCTCGCGGGTGATGGCCCGTGGCCATTCCCGAAGAGGTCCCGTGACGTGCTCATCGCCTCCCACGTTCCATCCTGGATATGTCCAACATTATCTGACGAGATCGTTCCCAAGACTTTTAGTCTTGTCTCGATCTGTAATTTCCTAATTACTTACGGACACATGACCAAAAACCCTGTTTTGGTCACGTCTCGTTTTAACGTTCTTGCTTGGCCATTCTCCTCCACAAGTGTGTTATTGAGTTACATCCTCCAGTGTGACCCTTAGGCTTATGCATGTCGGTAGATCAACATAAATAACATTTTACTTGATCCTACATAAGTGGCAGCTAACGAGACTTTAGTATTTCCTGACACTACATAATAGATCGACTCATGTCGATTATAACGTTTCTGTCGTCTATGTCTCTATCCTTTTATCTCTAGATATCCTGATTGTGATAAAGCAAAAAACTTTCCTTTATATGTGAGATGACTGAATCTTTTATACCCAGTATCATGTTCCATGCTACTCTTTCATTCACTTTTGGTCAAGCAGTCGAGAACCGATATCTTTCCCATAACGTAGTATGAGGGATAAATACCTTAGCCGTCTTTTGTGTCACTAACGCAGTCCGTCCCCAAGACAATCCTAGCTGTTATGAAAACCTTGTCAAAGGTAACGTTGAGCTCAGGTCAAACTAAGTTGTTTACTGCATAACAATCACAAAGACTTCTTGGTTTAAGGATACATGACAAGCTACGACATTGAATATGCTCATGACTTGATCTATGCCACATAGTCACGTCATGTCATCCAATATCATGTCCCACATGATATCTATGATCAGACTCTGGATTCCCATTCCAATGACTAATAGAATGTGAGCCATAAAGAGTCATCTTTCATACTAGTCGCCTCTAGTGAAGCTTTTTTCATTAGGGACCCATCAAGTACAATTCCTCTCGATCTATGGTTCTACTTCACATGGTGGACACAGATTAGAACATACTTCGATAGATTACTCCAACACATAAGTAATATTTAAAGCCTCTTTACTTTTATGGGTAACGATAATATATACATTTGGATATTTACGATTGAATTACGGGGACTAAGATTAACACTTGAAATCATGGAGACTCAAGATAGCGAGACTAGTTGTGGCCGTCGAGGAAATAATACGAAACCAAAATGCTTCCCCTGCGATTCGTGCGTTTCGTGACTGGAACAAAGTCGATGGTGCCAAAAAAAACCTAAGACATTCCTCACCAACTCTATGATGGATCAGAGGTAAGATTCGATATGAAAACCTTAGAACCTGATGAGCAGCCTGCACATTCAGAGAACCAGGAAGGAGGCCTTGGTACGACCACTTGAGCTTTCATAGAAGAAGATTGCTCTTTGAGATATCATCAACGACCAGCCTCTGATTCATAATTATCATGCTCTGCTTCCTCGCGCTATCACCACGATCAAATCATACCTATTCATACGAAACCCATTTAAGCTTTCAATAGCCTTAAGTGCCTCGTCCTTTGGTACAAACCGAACGAATCCGAAACATCGACCTTGTCGATTAGGACAACGGAGAATGGAGATCGCAGCAATCACACTGTACGAGATGAAAAAATTCGGTACTCAAGCCTCTGATGCTTCAAACGGAAGATTGGAAACAAAGATTTCTGATACCTTTTCCCCCCTACGCTTCTCACTTGAAATGGCAGAGATCGCTAACGAGGAAGATGCTCATACGATCATATTGCCTTTATCGGACATGCAAATCTCCTTCTTCTGGGCTAGCCTAGTCTCTTGTTCCTCACGACTCTGCTTACTCAAGGTGGTCGAGATTGCTGGTGATGAAGCTCCTGCGATCTTCATCCTTATGCCAGACCTACTATCTTAGATCGCATCAACTGTTGCTCTAAACGGTAATGCACAACATTACAGGAAATAAAATATTGTTATCCATAAGGAGTGAGCATCCATAAAGGATCCTCACCTGCTTCGCATTGGTCCTTCGATGATGAGAAAATTTTAAATATCATATCATTGCTTATTAGAGCATATACAGTGGATTAGCGTTATGACTTTAGTATGGCCATAACACCAAACTCTTACAATGCATTGGTGTTACACTCTATTTAAGATGCACTCACTACACCTCTTAATCAATCAAATCCTTGTTTGTTATCTCTCTCCTCATAACTACCCCTCTTTGCTTTTGCATCGAGTTCTTGTTACAGTAGTTTGACGTAGTAGACTAAGTCAAACTATTGCACCAAACGCTTTAAAGGGGTTGTACATTTTTTTTGGGGTCTATAAGAGCATGAACAACAGAAAGGACCTTGGTGAGGGAGTGGGAGTGTATAACTTGTGCTGACTGGACAAAAGTGAGGGAGTGGGAGTGCAGAAAAGTGGGTGTTTTGCAACAGAAAGGACCTCTGAGATCCTGGGAGTGCAGAACAATGCTGACTGGATTATTAATTTATATTTTACTGTTTTATTTAATTCGTTATCAGAAACCGTTTAAATTATAAAAACAAATGTGAAAAAAATAATTAATGACAATAAAAAAAATAATAAAAAATTTTAACACGAATAAAAATGAACTTTTTAATAATGGAAAAGAAATCAATAAAATATGTGTATGGAATAATATGGTCAACTACGTAATATTCATAGTAGTTGCTATAACGAAAAATCTTTGAATCGGACCGGATATAAATACACACAAAAATGATAATATGCTCAAATATATATTGCATAAATATGTTATTTTATTTGAAATATCATCCAACACTAAATTATATAATATATAATCTATTAAAAAGAAGATTTGATTTTGAATTTTAATATGCATTTCACTCCAAAATTAAAAGTATATCATATAAATTATAATAAAACATAGTAACAAAAACTCATCTAGCTCAATGGTAGAACCACAAGGTGTTAAACCTTGAGGTTGGGGGTTCAAATCCCACAATTGATAGAAATTTTTGTTAAAAAAAAGGGAATGCGCGTCTGTCAGGTGTCGGCCCGAGGTTGGGCCAGCGTGGGCAAGGAGCGAGGAGCGAGGCCTGTGAGCCCGGCCCGCGATTAAGGAGCGAGGAGCGAGGAGCGAGCCCGGTGTTTCAGGGCCGCGGACCGCGCGAAAACCAGCCCACAACGAAACGGACCGCAATCCGCGGACCGAGCGCGCGCATGCCCGGGAGCGAGGGCCGGCCCGATGTTCATGCTCTAATTGCTTTAGTCAAGAGCTATAAGCCTATGTATTGTACATGTTCATATACAATCCACTATTTTATTAAAACATTTACGGGCCCAAATTAAAAATGTACAATCCTTTTATATACTTGGTGTGACAGCTTGACACGTACGAGAACAATAGAAATGTACGATTGTTTATAGTAAGAGAAAAAAAAATAAAGATTTGATTGTTTGGTAGGTGTAATAACTCATTTTGAATCAAATACTAACATTGTAAATGCTTGATATTAAAGCTTAGTGCTTAGTGTTCGATGGTATGACTATTCTAAATCATCACACCGATATTATGTACATACTCTTAACAAATGATAAACATAACGGTAGCAGAAATCGAAATATAAAATAAACACGTAGAATCAATAATGCGAAACAAAGTCATGTGATACTATATGGTCCATAAGATGGGAGGAACCGACTTAAAAAAATAAAGATTTGATTGTTTGGTAGGTGTAATAACTCATTTTGAATCAAATACTTAACATTGTAAATGCTTGATATTAAAGCTTAGTGCTTAGTGTTCGATGATATGACTATTCTAAATCATCACACCGATATTATGTACATGCTCTTAACAAATGATAAACATAACGGTAGCAGAAATCGAAATACAAAATAAACACGTAGAATCAATAATGCGAAACAAAGTCACGTGATACTATATGGTCCATAAGATGGGAGGAACCGACATACATGTAAGCTTGTAGTTCATTTGTAACAAAAAGGGTGACAAGTGCAAGTACAGATGGGACTAAGGCCATACGAATAACACATGAAAACACCACTTGATGTTCTGCCTATTGTTCGATCACACGCTTCCAATTAATAATAATCTAACTTCTCACATAAACAAATAAATAATAAAAAATGTCTTGTCCTAAAATTATCGTCCCTATGTTGCTTGTTATTTTCAAAGGTTGGTCTTTTCTTTGTAAATTTAATATCTCGCGTTCTTATGTATATATTGTTCAAATAATCTCATGTTTTCTCAACGACTGCTATATCTCTTATCGTACTATGTTGGAGGATGCTCAAACACTTAAAGACATTCTGTGCCTCTTTGAACGGTTGTCTGGTCAGGTCTTAAATCTCAATAAATCATCGGTCCTATTTAGCACGAATACCCCGGGGGCGGTTAGGCAGCGTTGTTGTCAGGATACTGGCTATTGAGGAGACGTCGACGACCTCCATGTATCTCGAAGTCCCCAATTTGGGAGGCCAGAACAGAAACGCAGCAATAACGTATCTAGAGGATCGAATCATCAAGAGTATCCGTTCGTAGGACGGGAAACTTTTATCTCGACTAGTCAGGAAGTTATGATCCGATCAGTACTTACATCTCTTCCAGTTTATGTCATCTCTTCCAGTTTATCTCTTCCAGTTTACCCACAAAGATTATATCCCGAATCCACGTAGCTCTGTCCCGATTCTGGTGATGGTGGTGGTAGGAGGGGGTAAGTCAAACCGACCTATTATTTAGCAAACTTGGATAAGATTTGCATGCCCAAAGTGACAGGGGTGGTGTTTCGCCACCTAAGTGATGTCAACACGACGCTTTTGGGGAAGCAGGCGTGGAGCCTGATTCATAAACCTCACTCTCTTATGGATCGCGTGCTGAAGGCACGCTATTTCCCGAAGACTAGTTTTTTGGAAGCTACACTCGTGGCCAAGTCTAGTTTCACGTGGGCTAGTATTATATCTACTCCAGACCTGCTTCGGAAGGGGCTACGTATTGCTATAGGGGATGACCGAGATACTTACATTAAGAATACCTCGTGGCTCTTAGCCCCTGACCCCCACATCACTTCGACACGGCCTTTGTTGGACGGAGCTTGGGTTGCGGGGTTAATGCTTTCGGGGAGGTTATGCTGGGATGCACCGCTACTGGCCCAGTTATTTCCTGCAGAGGAACGTGATCATATTCTCCAGGTGCTGCTCTCTGATCTTCGGACTAATGACACCTGGTAGTGGGCTTCTGAGCGAACCGGTGTGTATACTACCAAGGCAGGTTACTCATTACTAGCTGGGGAAAGGCACGATGCCCTTTAGAACACGACATTGGTGACATGGTCATCCCTTTGGATTATTCCAGCACCACCTCGCCTTTTGTTTTTTCTGTGGAGATGTCTGACAGGTACATTGCAAGTAGCTTCCAACCTCAACCAACTCGTTGTCTCGGTATCTGCCACAATGTGACATATGTGGTCGAGCACCGGAAACAATTGATCACCTCTTCCTAGAGTGTGGGTTGGCAAAGACGTGTTGGTCCCAATTATGAAGCATGCCCCCAGGGCCCGGGCAGAGGTTTTGTGCAATGGTGGGAAGGAATAGAACCAGGGAGACCGAGACAGAAGGTGGCCGAAATCCTATCCGTCTTATGGGAGATATGAAAGGATAGAAACGGCCTGAAATAAGGAGGAGTGTCCCCGACTGTGCTGCGGGTGATCTCGTCGACGACAACACACCTTAAGGCATGGCAGGAACCGAAAGCTGTGGCTTCCTCGGTTCGGCCGCCAACCCCATTCTGGCCGGCTAAGTGGATCAGGGCGCCCCCATGTACTATAACTATTAATGTTGACGTGGAGATATTCAAGGATACGAACCAATCGGCTTGGGGCATAATCGTAAGGGAAACACATGGGACGACACACCTTGTTGCTAATGGCCTACTACCGTGGAGCTGGTCTCCAATCATGGTGGAGGCCTACTCCTTAGCTACTGCTCTTCAGAATGCACCGCGGCTATGGGATTTTATTATAGTTCGGTATGACGCTCAGGTCCTCATCAATATAATTCTTCATAGGGAACCCCGATTTCTCCAGTGGGAGGTATTATTCGAGATATTCGTCTTCTGCTTTCTCAACAAGAGGGGATCACCCTTCATTTTGTAAAAAGAACTCTGAACAGAGCTTCCCACTGGTTGGCAATGGAACTCAATTAGTGTCTGTTCTATTGTGGTCGGGCCTTTTTCCTGACGTACTACAATGTATCGTTGCATCTGAGATCTAAATTAAAATTGCACTTCTCGCTAAAAAAAGCATTGTCAACTAAGAAACAAAACCTTATAATCTAACCCACTACCCATCTCTAAACCCTAGGAAAAGCTCTCTGCCGCAACACTCAAAAACCATGGTTATGGCCATGGTATTTACCATGGCCTATGCCTTGGTTATTCTTCTCTCTTCTTCATATCCTCTCCCTTGCACCGTCCCTATGGATCCTACGAAGGTTTTTTCTACTAGGGTTCTTTCGAGCCATCTCTAGCCACCGCGACGTTGACCTTCTCCCGTCACCAACGAAGCGTCTCCCGATCTATTTCGGTCCTTCCTTTATAACTATGGGGGTTTATGTCTCTAAGGTCGCCGTCCTTGATGTTGTTGCCGCCGTATCTAATGTCACCGCCTTCGTTGATGTCACCGTCTCTAGAGTCATCCCTGAAGCCACAACTGCAGCCGACACGTCCTTCTCCTTGGTTTACATCGCCGCAATCACTACGACCCCTTTCACGATTATGGCTCTGCTAATCGAGAGGATCCTTTTTATTTTATTTGAGTTTGTCTTTGCAAGATCAATGCCTAGTGAACAAAGAATCAGGGATTTTTTCAAGGACGGAACCATGATTCATGTATTGCCTCCCACTATTACTGTTGAAGTCCTTGGCCAGTTTTCGGAGCAGGAATTCAAGTACCACCTTCTCATCCCTCGTATTCTATCATTGCCTACATGTCATCTCAATACTGTTTGTGACGGTTCTAGTACTACAAGGATCAATGAACAATTATTCTTTTTTCTGACCTTTTCAGTGGCGAATGAGCATGGTCGCTGACCTACATCGATGTTCTGATATCTCATTTATGATATTGCACTTTTCGTTTTAAAAAAGCATTTTTCAACTTATGCACATATAAAATGGTTTTCTTTCTAAAACCAAGCAAATCACATGCGTTGTTCTTCTTTTTTCTCCGAAAAAGGGTTTTAAGTGCAAATAATGAACGCGACTTCTCCAGCAAGTTCCGGCAGCCCTCGTACATTGAGTAATGGGGGATCGGATGTAAGGTCGGTTGGCAATTTTCCTTCGGCATCTTTCGTTCCATTGTCTCGAAGATCAAGTCAATCTCCTTCTCCTCTGTCACCGGTCTCTGATGGGGTATCGGTACAGGAGAGAAACGATATTGTCACTCCCCAAATTTAGTAAACCGAACTCGGGACGCGAACATTTAAAAACATAAAACACTTGAAACCTGCTTTGAATAAATGCTTTGAAATTACCATTTAGTTATCAAAAATAATAATATTTACAATACAAAAAACCATCCCAACAAGTGGACAAGGTACAATATCCGTCACTAGACTCAACAAAATAAAGACCAGACTCCGCTCCTAGCTCCACAAGCTTCAAGAGCTCACCTAGTCCGTCCGGTGATTAGTACCTGTAGGAAAAGCAGCTAGGGGTGAGCGTTCGCTCACCACCATGGATAACAGACTGACTATGGCATAATTAGTAGACAAGCCAGTAACACCAAAACCAAACCCAACACCGGGACTACAATCCCCAACTCAAGTACTCAACTGACCCACAACCCGTTAGCTTCCACAACAGACTCAACCTCAAACTCATAAAGTAAACCCAACACAACCGTTTATGACCTCCTCCAAGGACACGAACACGGATAAGGCTAGCCAAAGAATGCTCAGAACCTGCCGAGACTCGTACACGGATCAAGTCAGCCAAAGAATGCTCGTAACCTGCCGAGACCCGGTCACAGATCAGGCTAGCCAAAGAATGCTCACAACCTTTCGAGATCCGGACACGGAACAGGCTAGCCAAAGAATGCTCAGAACCTGTCGAGACTCGAGTTTGGTCAGGCCAGCCAAAGAATGCTCGGAACCTGCCAAAATCCACACCACTCCCCGACACGAAGTCGGGTTACTAACCCCGGGCAAACACAATCACAAGCAAATCTCAACAAACAGTAACGAGACCAGATCAACACTCCACAGGCACTCATGGCCACTCAAGACTCCAACAGTAAAGACTCGGGTTCAACAACCCCACGGGCCATCATGGCCTCCCAAGACACACCAACTATAACTCACAGGCTCAACAACCCCACAGGCACTCATGGCCACCCAAGACACCAATAATAATACACGGGCTCTCAAGGCCACCCAAGACACCAATAATAATACACGGGCTCTCAAGGCCACCCAAGACATAAATTAAACAGTCAACCTCCGGGCATGGTCATATGCCTCCAGTAATTCTAATAACGCTAAGTTCTCTGGTCCTACGACACTACTAAGTGTCACATGCTTTTCTCATAAACGCTACGTTCCCATATCATGCTTTTCTAATATTTAAATAAACCTACTCAACCCACGACAACCCGGTGTCACATGCAATTCTACTGTTAACTTTCCCTAATCAGGGCCGAGATCCGGCTATTTTTCCCTACCTCGTATGTAACTCCAAAAGTGTTCCACTAAACCTCAACGTGATTCCAGTCACTCGCCGAGCTTCCCTTTGCCCCGGTCCGCAGCACGATCTAAAGAACACAAATTTTAAATGCACTTTAAACTCGCAGGAAATAAACCGGAAATTAATAAACTTAACGCCCAAACGTAACCCCAACAATTTCGATCTCTCCCAAACTCCCCAATTACTCGACATTGTCGATAACGGACCCGTAAAGGCCCGATTCGCCCGACATGGCGAATCTGCCCGGGTTTTGTAAATGCCCTTCTGGGCTCCAAAAATTCCCCTTTTCGTTTCTACGGTCTTAGAATAATTCAAGGATCCCAATGCACTTGACGGGATCGAATTCCGACTTCCGAGTCGATTAATTTACGTTTAAAGTTTCTAAAACCCGCTAATTACAACTTCTCCAATTTAATTCCAATTTTCGATTCGGTTAAGGATAAATGGTCCGGGGGACGTTTTAAACCACCCGAATACTAAACCCGAGCAACCGAGCACGTGGGCCCCACCCAACCCACCTGACCGTGGGACCTAGGGTTCAAGGGGGGGCTCGGCCACCATGGTGGTGGCTGGTCCTAGCTCCGGCCAGCCACCCCATGGCCGGCCGGCCACCACCCATGGTGGCCGGAGCTCCTCCCGAGCCTCCGGTCACCGGAAAACGTCATCCTTCCCCTCCAAACACCTCCAAAACGTCTCTAACAAACCCCCAAACTCACTACAACCCTAACTCATAGTTTTACAAAACCCTAACTTTCAAAAGTTAACAAAACGACGATCGGTTTAGGTCTTACCAACGAGGAAGACGAGGGGAAGATGATTGCTCCTTGTCTTGAGACGATCCAAGGGTTCGATATTCTCCAAACCCTAACTATTCCTCCTTCTCTCTTCTTCTCCTTCTCCTTCTCTCTCTAAACTCTCTCTTCTCTTTTCTATTTCAAACAACTAAGTCATTTTTCTCTTTTTTTTCTTTTTACCCATGTGTGGCCGGCCACCATCCCTCACCACTCATTTCCCCCCCAAAACTAACACCACCAATTGTTGGACAAGTGCGAAGGTGGGCCCCACACCTTTTGGAAAATATCTACTTGATATTTTCCAATCAGATTCGCGAAAATCGGACGTTACGGGCCCCGAACGGGCACTTTTCCCAAGAAATTAAGAAACTTGACGGGCTACAAGGAAACGGCTCAACTAAGACCGCTGCGATGACGGATAAGCTTTTTGTATCCAAAACGGTTCTCGAATGGACCAAAACGTCGCTCGGTTGACTTTTCCAGCGAAAAGTCAACATTTCCCAAATTGATCAGAAAGTTGCCCTGAGTCCCCTGGAACTCATTTTGGTCGATAACGGGGTCAACTTAAGTCCGGAATGACCCTTGGGGTCAATTTAGGTTCAAATAAGTGTCTGTCTTAAATTTTTTAAATTTTCCTGTTTTTCGCGGGTTTGACTGGCGTTGACCGAAAGTGTTTATTACAGCCCCGTTATGTTTCTACTTCACTCGTACCAGGCGGATAATCTTTCCTCCCCGTAGGACCTGCTCCCGTGTGTCCATGATCTGAACCGACTGCTCCTCATAGGAGACATCGTCAGCCACCTCGATATCGGTCCACTCAATGACTTGGGAGGGGTCTGCGTTGGACTGCCGCAACTGGGACACGTGGAAGACGTTATGGACTCTCCCAAGTTGCGGTGGCAACGCCAGACGATAAGCCACTACTCCCACTCTGCCCAAGATCTCGAACGGGCCAATGTACCTCGGGGCCAACTTGCCCCCGCTGTGTCTAAACCGCACCATCCCCTTCCTCGGGCTCACCTGTAGGAACACGTGATCACCGACTGCGAAATCGAGAGGTCGACGTCGCCTGTCGGCATAACTCTTCTGCCGACTCTACGCGGTCCTCAACCGATCGCGTATCAGCGCGACCTTCTTTGTCGTCTCTCTGACGAGATCTGGCCCCAACAGATTCTTGTCCCCCACCTCTGCCAAACACACTGGCGATCAACACGGCCTCCCATACAATGCTTCGAACGGTGCCATCCCGATGTTGGCCTGGAAGATGTTGTTGTAGGCGAACGCGGCCAACGGTAGGTGGGTCTCCCATGATCCCCTGAAATCCAGCACACATGCTCGCAGCATGTCCTCCAAGATCTGAATAGTGCGCTCGGACTGACCGTCTGTCTGGGGATGATGTGTTGTACTGAGTAGAACTTCGGTCCCCAACGCTCTCTGCAGACTCGGCCAAAACCTGGACGTGAAGCGGGGATCCCTGTTAGACACTATCGACACCGGGACCCCATGGAGACGCATTACCTCCTGAATATACAAGCTGCTCAACTTGTCGACCGGGTCAGTCATCCTCATAGCTAGGAAATGAGCTGACTTGGTCAAGCGGTCGACTACCACCCATACGGCGTCCTTTCCCTTCGGCGATCTTGGTAGTCCACACACAAAGTCCATCGTAATGTGCTCCCACTTCCACTGGGCAATCGGTAGTGGCTGTAACAATCCTGCGGGACGCTGATGCTCGGCATTCACCTGCTGACAGACGAGACATCTCGACACAAACTCTGCGACTGCTCTCCGCATCCCGCGCCACCAGAAATGCCGTCTGAGGTCGCGGTACATCTTGGTGCCCCCCGGGTGCACTGTAAGACGCGAATGATGTGCATCTCGTAACACGGCGTCTCTATAGTTAACCGGCACGAACAGCCCCCCGCGGTACCGTTACCCCCAATAAGTACTATCCTCCCAGCCCACCACCTCGTCACCCCTGACGACTCTCTCGCGGATCTCTGACGCCTCGACGTCCTCCGACTGCGCCTCCAACACTTGGGCAAGTAGTGTGGGCTGAGTCACCAATGAGCACATGGCCACGCCGCCAGTAATCTCCTCTAGCTCAAGCCCGAACGTGCTCAGCTCCCCCATCATGTCCCACTCTCGGACTGATATGTTGGCGAGGCTCGGAACCGACTTCCTACTCAAGACGTCGGCGACTACGTTCGCCTTGCCCGGATGGTAGTGTAGCTCGAAGTCGTACTCGTCGAGTAGCTCCATCCATCGTCGCTGACGCATGTTCAGGTCTCGCTGGGAAAATATGTACTTGAGGTTCTTGTGATCCGAGAACACCTGAAACCCCTCGCCATACAGATAATATCGCCAGCTCTTTAGCGCAAACACGACTGCTGCTAGCTCCAAGTCGTGGGTAGGATAGTTGCGCCCGTGCGTCTTCAACTGCCTGGAGCCATAAGCCACAACTCTGCCCAATTGCATCAGTACGCAGCCCAGTCCCTCTCCGCATGCATTACAGTAGACATCATAACCGATCCCTCGCTCGGGCACCACTAATACTGGAGCGGTAGTCAGCCGGGTCTTCAACTTCGTGAACGCCCGTTCACAGTCCTCCGTCCACACAAATCCGGTTCCCTTACGCGTCAGCAGGGTCATCGGCGCGGCTAGTCGCGCAAAATCCTGTACGAATCGCCGATAGTAGCCTGCCAACCCCAGAAAGCTGCGGATCTCGAAGACACTCGTGGGCCGTGCCCACTTCGAGACCGCGTCGATCTTCGACGGATCGACCAGGATACCGTCACGGGACACGATGTGGCCGAGGAATTTCACCTCAGAGAGCCAGAACTCGTACTTCTCCCGGTTGGCATATAGCTGATGCTCGCGCAGTAGTGTCAGAACAGCCCTCAGATGTGACTTATGTGCCGCCTCATTCTGCGAGTAGATCAGGATGTTGTCCACGAAGACCACCACAAACTGATCTAAGTACGGCCAGAAGATGCTGTTCATCAGGTCCATGAACGCGGCAGGTGCGTTCGTCAGTCCGAATGGCATCACCAGGAACTCGTAGTGCCCATAGCGTGTCCGGAATACAGTCTTTGCGACGTCCCCCTCACGGACTCGCAATTGATAATAAACGGACCGCAGATCGATCTTCGAGAAGTAGGTCGCCCCTCTCAACTGGTCGAACAAGTCATCGATCCTCGGCATCGGGTATCGGTTCTTCACCATAACCCGGTTCAGCTTCCGGTAATCTATACACATCCGTAGTTCTCCACTCTTCTTCGTCACGAAGAGTGCTGGTGCTCCCCACGGTGATACACTCGGACGGATAAACCCCTTCTGCTGAAGCTCCTCTAGCTGACGCTTCAGCTCAGTCAACTCTTCCGGCGCAAACCTGTAAGGCGCCATCGATATCGCCGCCGTTCCCGGCACTAGGTCAATCCCAAACTCCACCTCACGAACCGGTGGCAACCCGCTCAACTCCTCAGGAAAGACATCGGGGAACTCGCATACCACTCGCGGTAACTCTCGGCTCTGCACAACCGATACTTCCTCCTCTGCGGACAACGCCGACAGGAGGACCCCGCTCTTTCTACCCAGAACACATGTCACCTTCGTACCGCCCACTGACACTGTCACTCGTCGCCTGTAGCAATCGATATTGGCTCGGTACTTCGACAGCCAATCCATTCCCAAGATCACATCAAAGGTCGTCATTCCCAGTACGAGGAGATTACCAGGGCAAGGACAGTCTGCGACCCTAATCTCGCAGGCGCGACATACCCTAGTCAACGATACACCACCCCCAACTGGGGTTTCCAAGCATAGGGGTGGACTCAACGGCTCTAAGCTCAACCCCAACCTCTCAGCACAACCTGACGAAATAAAAGAGTGCGATGCCCCGGTATCAAACAAGAATAACGCCCATAAATGATACAACAAACACGTACCCTGGATGGTCTCGCAGTACGTGCTATATCCTGGGGCTCTGGAGTCGGTGACTGCATACACTCTCCCCTGCGAGGCCTGCTGCCTCTGACCCGGCGCACTAGGTGCTGCATAACCATGACTCTGTTGTTGTCTCGGAATCGGTGCGCTCGTAGACGGTCGTGACGACCTCGGTTGCTGACTCTGTCGAGGGAAACCCTGGGCGACTGTATTGTCCGCGACTACTGCGGTCGATGCGCTGATGTCTCTCCCAACTGCTCACGGCACCATGTCATAGTGTGTCCCATCCGGCCGCACCGGAAACAGCTGGCCTCGTCGCCTCTCGACCCCGAGCTCTGGCCTGTCCGGCTGGTCGATGGTAGTGCCGTGTGCCCTCCTCTCGCTCTGCACCCTCGCTGCAAGTGGCCTGGCTCCCCTCAGAGATAGCATGTCGGCCCCCTCTCTGAGGCGACTGGCCCTACTGATGCTATTGACCCCAGCTGTCTCGATCAACCATGATGAGGCGGTGATCGGAAGAACCGCGTGGTCCTCTGCCTCCTCGGGTCTCGTGACTCTGTAGGCCCTGTAAAGCTGGTCGGCCGCTGTCGAACCTCGCGGGTCCTGGTCGCATCCCGAATACCCTGCTCCACCGTCGCTGCGGTGTCCACGAGATTTGTATACTTCCGCAGTCTCAAGGCGAGGACCTTGTCCCGAATCACCGGTCTCAGTCCCCCCTGGAACCGCAGGCAACAGTTCTGCTCGGTAGTCACCATCTCCGGCGCGAATCTGGTCAAGGCCGTGAATCTGGCCTCGTATTCCGCCACTGTCAATCCTCCCTGCTCCAGGTCTAGAACCTGCCGATGTCGCTCCAACCGAGCCAACTCGGGAAAGTACTGTGCCAGAAACACCTCCTGGAAGATGCCGTAGTCGTGCCCGACGACGTCCTTCACACGCCCCCACCAGTGGTAGGCGCTTTCCCTCAGCTGGTGAGCTGTGAAGGACACTCTGCAGCGGCCATCTCTTATACCTGATGTATCCAGGTCCCGCGTGACCTGCTCTACCCACCTCTCGGCTAGGTCGGGGTTCGGCTCCCCGACGAAGATGGGTATCCCTAGCTTCAGGAAGTCTAGTAGGGTCCGGGCTGTGTGATCCTCTGCCTGACCAGGCCTTACTGGGACCGCGGCTGCCTCTGGAGCTGGTGAAGCCGACTCTCGGCTGGCGATGACCGCCACCAAACTCTGGACTGTCCTGGTCAGCTCATCCAGGGCAGTCATAACTGGAGGGTCCGCGACCGGCGGAACACTGGGGGTGCCTGTAGACGGTCCCGCGTCGCTTCTCCTGTCTTCTCCGACAAGAGTGCCATGCGCCTCCGCGTACTCGGCGGGCTCAACGGTTGGGTCCCTCCCCGGTGTCCCCGCTGACCGTCCCCGCCGGCCTCGCGTGGCCGCCCGACCCCGTGTTCCCGCTGCTCGTCCGCGTCTACCGCGAGCCATAAGTCAGTATCCTCTGCACGGATGCACGCAAACGTTCAGTTTGCGAACTCAAATAAAGACCACAAGTTCGAATACACTAACGTTCACCCGGTCTACGCTTACTCTAGCGTGCTTATCACTAATACGCCACACCGCTCAAGCTATTCATACTTTAAATATAATAATGCGTTAGCGAAACCTCAAATAAACCGCATAAACGCACACCAAGCCACGCACAACAACACAAAAAACTGCGAAGTCAAGACGGTGCAAAAACAGGGGTCACAGATACGTGGCAGACCCCGTCACGGTTGGGGTCACGGATCCGTGACAAAGACCTAAATCCTGCCAACCCTCTCTGGTCCGTCACGGATCCGTGACGGGATCCGTGACGCTCGTGCAGACCTGTTTTCCAAACTTGCTTCAAACTCGAAACTCAACCCGTCTTAACCCTAAAATTGGTCTTAACGACACACGCGCTAGACCACCAAATTAACAACACACGCGCAACCAATCAAAACCAAACATGAGTCTTCCAACCTCAACCAAAACACAAACCGACAAGGTCAAACAACAACAATCACAACAACGACGACCCCCGCTCACCGGGCCAACCAAAGAAGAACCTTGCCCACCGGGCCAACCAAAGTCGAACCTTGCCCACCGGGCCAATCAAAATCAAAACATACGCCCACCGGGCCAATCAAGTTTACAACACGCCAACAGGGCCAACAATTTTAAAACTTTCTCCTTTTCATTTTAAAACCTCATTTCTTGACATCACGTAGTTACAACCCAGTCCAGGCGTCCCCGAACTACGTTGTACCGACTTGACATCAACACCGTCACGTTCGACTACAGGAGCGCTCCTGAGTCGACCCGCGATAGTTTAAAAACAGTTCACGCAACCACACACAATCAGTATGCCAACAAAAAAATACTGCAACATACGCACAAACAAAACAAGACTCAAGACATGACGGGTCTACACTAACTCGACCCTCCCCACCTAATTGACGGACAGTCCGAGGTGTGAAACCTCGAGCTCTGATACCAAGCTGTCACGCCCCAATTTCAGTAATCCGAACTCGGGACGCGAACATTTAAAAACTTAAAACACTTGAAACCTGCTTTGAATAAATGCTTTGAAATTACCATTTAGTTATCAAAAATAATAATATTTACAATACAAGAAAACATCCCAACAAGTGGACAAGGTACAATATCCGTCACTAGACTCAACAAAATAAAGACCAGACTCCGCTCCTAGCTCCACAAGCTTTAAGAGCTCACCTAGTCCGTCCGGTGATCAGTACCTGTCGGAAAAGCAGTTAGGGGTGAGCGTTCCCTCACCACCACGGATAACAGACTCACTATGGCATAATTAGTAGACAAGCCAGTAACACCAAAACCAAACCCAACATCGGGACTACAATCCCCAACTCAAGTACTCAACTGACCGACAACCCGTTACCTTCCACAACAGACTCAACCTCAAACTCATAAAGTAAACCCGACAAAACCGTTTGTGACCTCCTCCAAGGACATGAACACGGATCAGGCTAGCCAAATAATGCTCAGAACCTGCCGAGACTCGTACACGGATCAGGCCAGCCAAAGAATGCTCGTAACCTGCCAAGACCCGGTCACGGATCAGGCTAGCCAAAGAATGCTCATAACCTTTCGAGATCCGGACACGGAACAGGCTAGCCAAAGAATGCTCAGAACCTGTCGAGACTCGAGTTTGGTCAGGCCAGCCAAAGAATGCTCGTAACCTGCCAAAATCCACACCACTCCCCGACACGAAGTCGGGTTACTAACCCCGGGCAAACACAATCACAAGCAAAGCTCAACAAACAGTAACGAGACCAGATCAACACTCCACAGGCACTCATGGCCACTCAAGAATCCAACAGTAAAGACTCGGGTTCAATAACCCCACGGGCCATCATGGCCTCCCAAGACACACCAACTGTAACTCACGGGCTCAACAACCCCACGGGCACTCATGGCCACCCAAGACACCAATAATAATACACGGGCTCTCGAGGCCACCCAAGACACCAATAATAATACACGGGCTCTAAAGGCCACCCAAGACACCAATAATAATACACGGGCTCTCAAGGCCACCCAAGACACCAATAATAATACACGGGCTCTCAAGGCCACCCAAGACATAAATTAAACAGTCAACCTCCGGGCATAGTCATATGCCTCCAGTAATTCTAATAACGCTAAGTTCTCTGGTCCTAAGACACTACTGAGTGTCACATGCTTTTCTCATAAACGCTACGTTCCCATATCATGCTTTTCTAATATTTAAATAAACCTACTCAACCCACGACAACCCGGTGTCACATGCAATTCTACTGTTAACTTTCCCTAATCAGGGCCGAGATCCGGCTACTTTTCCCTACCTCGTATATAACTCCAAAAGTGCTCCACTAAATCTTGACGTGATCCCAGTCACTCGCCGAGCTTCCCTTTACCCCGGTCCGCAGCACGATCTAAAGAACACAAATTTTAAATGCACTTTAAACTCGCAGGAAATAAACCGGAAATTAATAAACTTAACGCCCAAACGTAACCCCAACAATTTCGATCACTCCCAAACTCCCCAATTACTCGACATTGTCGATAACGGACCCGTAAAGGCCCGATTCGCCCGACATGGCGAATCTGCCCGGGTTTTGTAAATGCCCTTCCGGGGCTCCAAAAATTCCCGTTTTCGTTTCTACGGTTTTAGAATAATTCAAGTATCCCAATGCACTTGACGGGATCGAATTCCGACTTCCGATTCGATTAATTTACGTTTAAAGTTTCTAAAACCCGTTAATTACATTTTCTCCAATTTAATTCCAATTTTCGATTCGGTTCAGGATAAATGGTCCGAGGGACGTTTTAAACCACCCGAACACTAAACCCGAGCAACCGAGCACGTGGGCCCCACCCGACCCACTTGGTCGTGGGCCCTAGGGTTCAAGGGGGGGCTCGGCCACCATGGTGGTGGCTGGTCCTAGCTCCGGCCAGCCACCCCATGGCCGGCCGGCCACCACCCACGGTGGCCGGAGCTCCTCCCGAGCCTCCGGTCACCGGAAAACGTCATCCTTCCCCTCCAAACACCTCCAAAACGTCTCTAACAAACCCCCAAACTCACTACAACCCTAACTCATAGTTTTAAACAAAACCTTAACTTTCAAAAGTTAACAAAACGACGATCGGTTTAGGTCTTACCAACGAGGAAGACGAGGGGTTGATGATTGCTCCTTGTCTTGAGACGATCCAAGGGTTCGATATTCTCCAAACCCTAACTCTTCCTCCTTCTCTCTTCTTCTCCTTCTCCTTCTCTCACTAAAGTCTCTCTTCTCTTTTCTATTTCAAACAACTAACTCATTTTTCTCTTTTTTTTCTTTTTAACCATGTGTGGCCGGCCACCCTCCCTCACCACTCATTTTCCCCCCAAAACTAACACCACCAATTGTTGGACAAGTGGCAAGGTGGCCCCCACACCTTTTGGAAAATATCTACTTGATATTTTCCAATCTGATTCGCGAAAATCGGAAGTTTCGAGCCCTGAACGGGCACTTTTCCCAAGAAATTACGAAACTTGACGGGCTACAAGGAAACGGCTCAACTAAGACCGCTGCGACGACAGCTAAGCTTTTTGGATCCAAAACGGTCCTCGAATGGACCAAAACGTCGCTCGGTTGACTTTTCCAACGAAAAGTCAACATTTCCCAAATTGATCAGAAAGTTGCCCTGAGTCCCCTGGAACTCATTTTGGTCGATATCGGGGTCAACTTAAGTCCG
Source organism: Erodium maritimum (assembly GCA_963921825.1). Taxonomy (NCBI): domain Eukaryota; kingdom Viridiplantae; phylum Streptophyta; class Magnoliopsida; order Geraniales; family Geraniaceae; genus Erodium; species Erodium maritimum. The sequence continues at coordinate 58,825,045 of OY997590.1, read as the reverse complement.
GTATGACCCTCGGGGTCAATTTAGGTTAAAATAAGTGTATGTCTTAAAAATTTTAAATTTTCCTGTTTTTCGCGGGTTTGACTGGCGTTGACCGGAAGTGGTTATTACAGATATGGTGTTCTCCGCTAGCAGGGCTGCTGAACATGGTATCCCGACATCCGCCAAAGGGAAAGGGAGCAGAAGGAATGAGGAAAAAATGTTGGACGGCCCGAGGGGTTTACTCTGTCGAACTCCGGCTATGGGTCATAGGCCTCAGCAACAAAGTGTATATAAACATCCGGTGATGAATACACCGGTGACGCCTGGTAGTTCAGGTCCGACCTCTCCTAACCGTCTCCGGGGGCTTGATGTTTCAGGGGCATTTCAATGGGGACGGCTCTCGCTGGCGGAGGTGAGTTCGGAGAAGAATGACACTGAGATGTTGATGGTGATTGGGGGTACTCTTCTAGAGGTGGTCGGGTCTCATTGAAGGGTATGAACACATACTTGCAGCGGAAGCAATTCGAGACCATGCATGGAAAAACTATCACAATTAGATTCACAAAACAAAATGAAATCACCATTTCTAACAATTGTTCAAGAACACGATAAGAGAAGAGAACACCAAGGAAATGATGATCGGCTTGAGTGTCCAAGAAGCCTACGTATCCACTTGGAAATCAAAGCCACGTAGTTCTTCATATGAGGACTTAAGAACACAAAAAATGGAGAACACAAGCTTGGCCGAAATTCTAGAGGAGAGGAGGGAGAAGTTGTTCTTCCTTTTGAGTGTTGTGTCTTATTATGTTGAAATGATGACTCTTAAGTCACCTTATCCCATCAACATAAGAGAATAATAGTAAATAGGACAAAAGATGGTGTAAAGTAGATAGAAGTTTATGCTAAGTTGGTGGATTGAATCACTAACTACCTAACTAGTTTAGTTAGACCATATATTTAAGACTTAACTACTTGGCTCCATGGGGCTTTGGTGGCATGGGCCGCCCATGGGCCTCGAGGGTGATGGCCCGTGTCCATTTACGATGAGCTCCCGGGACGCGCTCATCGCCTCCACGCCTCCACGCCTTCCATCCCGGATATGTCCTGTCACGCCCCAATTTCAGTAAACCGAACTCGGGACGCGAACGTTTTAAAAACCATAAACCAATGAAACCTGTTTTGGATAAACACTTTAAAATCTCCATTTAATTAATCAAAATAATATTTACAACTTAAAAACACGTCCCAACACGTGGACAAAAGTACAAGGTATCCGTCACTAGACTCAAAAGTCTGAACCCGGACTCCGCTCCTAGCTCCACAAGCTTCGAGAGCTCCCTTAGTCCGTCCTGTGATCAGTACCTGTAGGAAAAGCAGCTAGGGGTGAGCGTTCGCTCACCACCACAGATAACAGACTGACTACGGCATAATTAGCAGACAATGCCGGTAACACCAACAACAAACTCAACTCCGGGGATCACTGTCCCCAACTCAAGTACTCTGACTGACAAACACCCACGGTGACCTTCCTCGAACGACACAACACTCAAACCTGTAAGTAGACCGACACAACGATTACGACCTCTTCCAAGGACTCAAAAGAAAGCCACGCAACACCAAACAAGATCACAAAGGATCGCAAACCAGATGCTCAGTAACCTCCCTCAATCACGCGCTTTGCCGAACCACTCAGGCCAGGCGGTCGACCTGTCTCAGTAACCTCTCTCACTCACGCGCTTTGCCGAACCACTCAGGCCAGGCGGTCGACCTGTCTCACTAACCTCTCTCACTCACGCGCTTCCCCGACACAAAGTCGGGCCAGGCGGTCGACCTGTCTCAGTAACCTCTCTCACTCAGGTAACCACAATCACAATCACAAGCGAGTTCAACAAACAGCAACAACACAGGTTCAACACTCCACAGGCACCCATGGCCACACAAGACATCAACAGTAAAACACGGACTCAACAGCCCCACAGGCACTCACGGCCTCCCAAGACACACCAGCAGTAGAACACGGACTCAACAGCCCCACAGGCACTCACTGCCTCCCAAGACACCAAAGGTAAAGACACGGGTCCAACGACCCCACGGGCACTCATGACCACCCAAACTCAACAATAATACACGCTCGGAACTTACCGAGACTCCAACTCGTAAGCCAGCCAAAGAAACCAACCTTAGTACACGGGCTCTCAAGGCCACCCAAACTCGACAATAAATAACACGGGCTCTCAAGGCCACCTAAACTCAACAATAAATAGCACGGGCTCTCAAGGCCACCCAAACTCAACAATAAATAGCACGGGCTCTCAAGGCCACCCAAACTCAACAATAAATAGTACGGGCTCTCAAGGCCACCCAAACTCGACAATAAATAACGCACAACAACCTCCGACATAATCGACGCCTCCAACAGTCCTAAGATCACTAGTTTCACAAACAACCTCCGGGCATGGTCATATGCCTCCAGTAACTCAATTATCGCTAAGTTCTCTGATCCTACGACACTACTAAGTGTCACATGCTTTTCTCATAAACGCTACAATCCCGTATCATGCATTTCTAATATTCAAATAAACCTACTCAACCCACGACACCCCGGTGTCACATGCAACTCTACTGTTAACTTTCCCTAGTCAGGGCCGAGATCCGTCTACTTTTCCCTACCTCTTGAAGCGTGTCAAACCCGATACTCTTACTCCGGCGAAGCTCCATAATTCCCGCTTAGCCTCCTATTTCCACGGTAGGCGACACGGTCTACAATCATTACAATTAACACACTTTTTAAGTAAGCAGGCGAAACCCGAATTTAAAGAATTAAACACCCAAACGCAACCCCGGCAATTTCAATCACTCCCAAACTCCCCAATTACTCGACATTGTCGATATTGGACCCGGAAAGGTCCGATTCGCCCGACATGGCGAATCTGCCCGGGTTTTGAAAACGCCCTTCCGGGGCTCCGAAAATTCCCGTTTTCGTTTCTACGGTCTAAGAATAATTCAAGGGTTCCTAGGCACTTGACGGAATCTAATTCCGACTTCCGAGTCATTTAATTAGCGTTTAAAGTTTCTAAACCCGTCAATTACAACTTTCACAATTTAATTCCAAAATTCATTCCGGGTGTGGATTAACGACTTGGAGAACGTCCTAAACCACCCGAACACGAAAACCCGCGACCCGAGCACGTGGGCCCCACACGGCCACTACGAAAAAATGTTCCTTTTCGCCCCAAAACGTTCCTAACGAACCCCAATCCTTAACCCAACCTTAATCAACCCATTTAAACTCAAACCCTAAAAATCAAACGTACCAAAACGAAAATCGGTTAGGTGCTCACCGTAGTGAATGTCGATGTGAGCTCGATTCCTTTATCGTTGAGACGATCCACCGGTCGGATGATCGAGAAATGTCAAAGCTTCCAACTCTTCCTTCTCTTTTCTCTCCTTCTTCTAACTCCCTTTCTCTCTCTACAAAATTCCCCTTTTTTATCAATATGGCCGAACACACCTATAATTCTCATCTTTGTATTTTTTTTCAAAAACACACCTTTACAATAATTACAAAACTAACACCACCTTTCCATCTTTTGTTTTTTTCAATAAACCTAACACCACCACATTTGTGACATGTGGCAAAGGGGTCCCAGACCTTTTTTGAAAATATCTCCTAGATATTTTCAGTCAGATTCGCGAAATTCCGCCGTCTCGGGCCCCGAACGGGCACTTTTTCCCAAAAATTACGAAACTTGACGGGCTACAAGGAAACGGCTCAACTAAGACCGCTGCGACGACGGCTAAGCTTTTTGGATCCAAAACGGTCCTCGAATGGACCAAAACGTCGCTCGGTTGACTTTTCCAGCGAAAAGTCAACATTTCCCAAATTGATCAGAAAGTTGCCCTGAGTTCCTCGGAACTCACTTTGGTCAATATCGGGGTCAACTTAAGTCCGGTATGACCCTCGGGGTCCAATTCCGGTTCAATTCAGTGTCTGCTCAAATTTTTTAAATTTTTCCTGTTTTTCGCAGATTTGACTAGCGTTGACCGGGAGTGGTTATTACATGTCCAACACTATCCGACGCGATCAATCCCAAGACTCTAAGCATTGTCTCGATCCGTAAAGTCCTAATTACTTACAGGCACATGAACCAAAACCCAGTTTTGGTCATGTCCCGTGACAACTTCCCTCTTGGCCATTCTTCATAAGTGTGTTAATGAGTTTCATCCTCCGGTGTGACCCTTAGGTTTATGCATGTCGTTAGATCAACGTAACCCATTCCAATGAATAACAGAACGTAAACCATCAAGATTCATTTTTCATGCTAGTCGCTTATAATGAAGCTTTGTCGATTAGGGACCCATCGAGTGTGTTATATCTCGATATATGGTTCTATTCGCATGGTGTGGGCATAGATCAGAACACACATCGATATATTACTCCAACACATAAGTAATATAAAAACGGCTTTAATTTTTTTGGTAACAATGATATATACATTTGGATGTTTACGATTGAACTATGGGAACTAAGACTAACAATCTCACACTTTCCCTAGTTCAAATCTAAACTCCAATCTATTCCCATTGAGCTTATATGTCTCTCATGTTTAGGCAACGACGGTGTAATAACCACTCCCGGTTAACGCCAGTCAAATCTGCGAAAACAGGAAAATTTAAAAATTTTGGTCAGTCACTTAATTGAACCAAAATTTGACCCTGAGGGTCATACCGGACTTAAGTTGACCCCGATATCGACCAAAGTGAGTTCCGGGGGACTCAGGGCAGCTTTCTGATCAATTTGGGAAAAGTTGACTTTTCGCTGGAAAAGTCAACCGAGCGACGTTTTGGTCCATTCGAGGACCGTTTTGGATCCAAAAAGCTTAGCCGTCGTCGCAGCGGTCTTATTTGAGCCGTTTCCTTGTTTCCCGTGAAGTTTCGTAATTTCTTGGAAAAAGTGCTCGTTCTGGCAACAGCCGAATTTCGCGAATCTGACTGAAAAATATCTAGAAGATATTTTCCAAAAAGGTGTGGGACCCACATGACACATGTCATGAATGTGGTGGAAGGAAAATGGGAGGAAAACTTTACCCTTAACTTTAAAGAAAGGATAAAAGGAAAAGGAAGGACATTTTGGTCTTTTTGCTATGTGTTAGTGTTTGAATCAATTTAAAAGGGAAATGTGGAGGTGATACACGGAAATTCAGCAAGAAATAGGAAATGGAGAGAGAAAGAAGAGAGAGATAGGGAAGGAGAGAAAAGGAAAGAAAGGGGAGATTTTGGTGATTTTCCGACGATCCGACCGACCGATCGACTCAACGATTGAAGATTCGTCATCCCGTCGTCATTCCCTACGGTGAGCACCTAACCGACTTTCGTTTTGATACGTTTAAATTTTAGGGTTTGAGTTTAAACGGTTTGATTATGGTTGGGTTTTGGTTAGAATTGGTTTAAAGATGAATGGTTGAGGTTTGGGGTTCGTTAGGAACGTTTTGGGGCAAAAAAGGAATTTTGCCATTGTGGCCGGGTGGGGCCCACGTGCTCGGGTGCTCGGGTTTTAGTGCTCGGGTGGTTTAAAACGTTCCCCGGACCATTTATCCTTAACCGAATAGAAATTTGGAATTAAATTGGAAAAGTTATAATTATCGGGTTTAGAAACTTGAAACGGTAATTAATTGACTTGGAAGTCGGAATTCGATTCTGTCAAGTACATTGGGACCCTTGAATTATTCAAAGACCGTAGAATCGAAAACGGGAATTTTTGGAGCCCCGAAAGGGCATTTACAAAACCCGGGCAGATTCGCCATGTCGGGCGAATCGGGCCTTTACGGGTCCCTTATCGACAATGTCGAGTAATTGGGAAGTTTGGGAGTGATCGACATTGTCGGGGTTAAGTTTGGGCATCGAGTTTAATGATTTTCAGTTTATTCCTGCGAGTTGTTAAGTGCCTTTAAATTGTGTTCTTTTAGATCATGCCACGGACCGAGGCAAGGGAAAGCTGGGTGAGTGACTGAGATCATCACCGGAGCTCGTTGTTTGGCTTTTGGGAGAACACGCACGAGGTAGGGAAAAGTAGCCGGATCTCGGCCCTGATTAGGGAAAGTTAACAGTAGAATTGCATGTGACACCGGGGTGTCGTGGGTTAAGTAGGTTTATCGAATATTAGAAATGCATGATACGGGAACGTAGCAAATATTGGAAATGCATGTGACACTTAGTAGTTTCGTAGGAGCAGAGAACTTAGCGAGTTTAGAATTTACTGGAGGCATATGACCATGCCCGGAGGTTGTTTGTGAAACTAGTGATCTTAGGACGGTTGGAGGCATTGATTATGCCGGAGGTTGTTGTGTATTATTATTGTTGAGTTTGGGTGGCTTTGAGAGCCCGTGTTTTTATTATCGAGTTTTGGGTGGCCTTGAGAGCCCGTATTATTATTGTTGAGTCTTGGGTGGCCTTGAGAGCCCGTGTTATTATTTGTGTTTGGGTGGCCATGAGAGCCCGTACTTTACTGTTGGGGTTTTGGCTGGCCTGACCGAGTTAGAGTCTCGGGAGGTTGCGAGCGTTCTTTGGATGGCTTATGAGTTAGAGTCTCGGTAAGTTGCGAGCGTGTATTATTGTTGAGTTTTGGGTGGCCATGAGTGCCCGTGGGGTTGTTGAACCCGTGTCTTTACCTTTGGTGTTTTAGCTGGCTTACGAGTTAGAGTCTCGGTATGTTGCGAGCGTGTATTATTGTTGAGTTTTGGGTGGCCATGAGTGTCCGTGGGGTTGTTGAACCCGTGTCTTTACCTTTGGTGTTTTAGCTGGCTTACGAGTTAGAGTCTCGGTAAGTTGCGAGCGTGTATTATTGTTGAGTTTTGGGTGGCCATGAGTGCCTGTGGGGTTGTTGAACCCGTGTCTTTACCCTTGGTGTTTTGGGTGCCCGTGAGTGCCCGTGGGGTTGTTGAACCCGTGTCTTTACCTTTGGTGTTTTGGGTGGCCATGAGTGCCCGTGGGGTTGTGAACCCTTGTCTTTACTGTTGGTGGGTTGAGTGGCCGTGAGTGCCTGTGGGGCTGTTGAGTCCGTGTTTTACTGTTGGTGTGTCTTGGGAGGCTGTGAGTGCCTGTGGGGCTGTAGAGTCCGAGTTTTACTGTTGGTGTCTTGGTGGCCATTAGTGCCTGTGAGTGTTGAACCTGTGTTGTTACTGGTTGTTGAACTTGCTTGTGATTGTGATTGTGATTGTGGTTACTTGAGGTTGGGGGCCCGCTTCATGAAACTGGGGTCCACGAGCACACGCGTCTGCATGTTCAGACGGGGTAGGGGGCCCGCCCGTCAATAAAGGGGTCCTGGCCGCGCGTGTGTTGTTTGGGTTTGTGAGCATTCTTTGGCTGGCTTACGAGTTAGAGTCTCGGTAAGTTGCAAGCATTCTTTGGCTGGCTTACAAGTTAGAGTCTCGGTAAGTTGCAATCATTCTCCGGCTGGCTTACGAGTTAGAGTCTCGGTAAGTTGCAAGCATTCTTGGGTTGGCCTGACCGAGTTAGAGTCTCGAGAGGGTGTGAGCATTCTTGGCAACTGGTTTGCGATCCTTTGTGATCTTGTTTGGAGTGCGATCCTTTGTGATCTTGTTTGGTGTTGCGTAGTCTTTCTGTCGAGTCCTTGGAAGAGGTCGTGATCGTTGTGTCGGGTCTAATTTACGGGTCAGAGTGTTGAGTTGGTCAAGGAAGGTAACAGTGGGTGTGTGTTCAGTCGGAGTACTTGGGTTGGGGAATGGTGTTCCCCGGTGTTGAGTTTGTGTTGGTGTTACCGGCATTGTCTGCTAATTATGCCGTAGTCAGTCTGTTATCCGTGGTGGTGAGCGAACGTTCACCCCTAGCTTCTTTTCCTACAGGTACCGTTCGCAGGCTGGACTAGGTGAGCTTCTGAAGCTTGAAGAGCTAGAAGCGGGATTCTGGGTTAACTGAGTCTAGCGATGTATACCATGTTTTTTTCCACTTGTTGGGACGTGTTTTAAGTTGTAAATATTATTTTGTTAAACAGTTGGTGATTTTAAAGTGAATTATAAAAATGGTTTCAAAAGTGTTTATTATTTTAAAACGTTCGCGTCCCGAGTTCGGTTTACTGAAATTGGGGCGTGACAGCTTGGTATCAGAGCTCGAGGTTTCACACCTCGGACTGTACGTCAATTAGGTGGGGAGAGTCGAGTCGGTAAAGTCCCGTCGTACGTTGGGTACGCAGGTCGGGAACCGTGTGTAGACCCGTTGTGTTGTGAGTCCTGCTTGCGTTTGTGTGTATGTGTGGTACGGGGTTACTGGCATGCTGTTTGTGTGTTGCTGCGTGAAAAGTTTTTAAGCTGTCGCGACTTGACTCAGGGGCGCCCCTGTGGTCGAGCGTGACAGTGTTGACGTCAAGTGGGTACAGTGTAGTTCGGGGACGCCTGGACCGAGTTGTAACTACCTGATGTCAAGAAATGAGGTTTTAATGAAGTGAAGAAAGCTTTAAAAATTTGATTGTTTTGATTTTGATTGGCCCTGTGGGCGTGCTTGTTTATGTTGGCCCGGTGGGCGTGTTGTGGAGTCTTGGTTGGCCCGGTGGGCGCTGTTTGACTTTGGTTGGCCCGGTGGACGGGTGTCGTCGTTGTTGTTGTTATGGGTGTTTGGCCGGTTTGGCTTGTGTTTGTGGTTTAGTCGAGTTATTTTGGTACGTGTTTGGTCTTTTGGTGGTTAAATGTCTGCGACGCACAAGTGTGCGGGTCGCCAAGAGACTGGTAGGATACGAGTACCCTAAGTTAGCCATGACGGGGTGATAGGGGCGAAGCTGTCGCTGCAACGGGACGGACCACGGGCCGACCTGGTACGAGACCAGGAGGGGCTCGCTGTTCCGATCCGGCAGCCAGCACGGACCGGCTGGCGTGCCGAACTGGCAGCCAGCACGGCACGACTGACGTGCCGGCCCGGTAGCAAGCCCGGCACGGATGGCGTGCCGGCCCGGATTGCCATATGGTCCGGCCCACCTGCCGGACCGGTCCAGCCGGTCATCTTCAAAAAAAAAAATATTTCGTTGTGCGTTTAGGTTTGTGGTTGTGTGACTCGGTTCACGTTCGTGCGGTTGAGCGTTGGTTTTACGGGATTGTGTTCGTGGTTGTGGGTTGTAGAGGCCATAGGCCTGGTGTACGGTTGGGTTGTTATTGAGTTTTTTCACTTACATATTATTATAATTAAAGTATTAATAGTGTGAGCAATGGTGTGTGCTCAGTTGAGAGCGTGATCCCCGTCTTGAGGTTTCCCTACGTGATCGGGTATTTGGGTGATTGAGGTTGTGAACAATAGTTATTACTGATTTGAGGACGTGTTTCCCGTGTCGAGGTTTATCTTACATGAGCGAGTACTTGAGGTGTTGTTAGCATGAACAGTGTGACGTTTGGCATCGGGTTCTGAGGTAGTGGTTTGCCCTGGTTAGATCGATAAGTCTTTAGTGCTTTACTAGTATGCCATAATCGAACGGGTGTCCGTGGAGGTGAACATAACGCTCATCCCCTTTACTACTTTTCCCGCAAGGGACGAGTAGCGAACACTGGTTTGGTTGCGGAAAGTTACAAGTAAATGCCTAGAGGACCGTGTGAGGGTTGCACTAGACCTTACCGGGGTGAGTAATGGAGTGGGTGTTCATTTTCCGCTTTGGGCGTCAGTTTCATTGGATGCCGGGATATCACACTCGTTTGTTCGTCGAGTTGTGCTGAGAGGTTGGGGCTGAGTTGAGAGCCGTTAAGTCCACCCCTACTTCTGGACACGCCGGTTCGTGTGGGGTGGTGTTGACTAGGGCCGGTCGTGCCTGCGGAGTTGGAGAAGCGAACCGATACAGGAGGTTCGAGAGAGGGCTCAAGAGCCTTGATGCTGGATCGAGTCCTCACCCCGAGGATCGGGTATGTTTGGAGTTGATAGGCACGACGACGGTAGTGGAACGAGGTCTTAGAGAGACTGCGAGGTTCCGTGAGGTTCGGCAGCGACTAAGCTTGTGCGTATATCCGCGGGAAGGATACTTACGGAATGAAAAACTTTAACGTAATCTTGGGAATGGATTGGCTAGCGAAGTGCCGAGCCAATACCGATTGTTACTGGCGACGAGCGATTTCAGGTGTTCTCGAATTCATAAGAGCTTTAAGTACATCTCTTCCCAACGAGACCTGAATGCGCGCCAGCGGCGATGGATGGGACTACTCGAGGAGTACGACTTTGAGCTACACTACCATCCGGGTAAGGCGAACGTAGTTGCCGACGCCCTGAGTAGGAAGTCGGTCCCGAGTCTTACTAGCATATCAGTCCGAGAGTGGGACATGATATGGGAACTGGGCACGCTTGGGCTGGAGCTAGAAGAGGTTACTGGCGGCGTGGCCATGTACTTCTTGGTGACTCAGCCCACCCGGCTTGGCCGGGGGATAGAGGCAGCAGTCGGTGGATGTCGAGATGACGGAGATCCAGGAGAGAGTTGCCGGCGGTGTTGAAGCCGAGGGATGGGATCGTCGTGCTGATTGGGAGTTACGGTATCGTGGATTATTGCAGCCACTACCGGTTGCACAGTGGAAATGGGGGCACGTCATGATGAGTTTCGTGAGCGGTTAGTCGAGTTCGCCTACAACAACAGCTTTCAGGCCAGTATCATGATGGCACCGTTCGAAGCGTTGTATGGTAGGCCGGGTCGATCGCCCGTGTGCTGGGCAGAAGTGAGGAATAAGAGTTTATTGGGTCTAGAACTGGACCGAGAGACAGCTGAGTCGGTCGTGCCGAAGCATGAGCGGTTGAAGACTGCGCAGAGTCAGCAGGAGCTATGCTGACAAACGGCGCCGACCTCGCGAGTCAGCAATCAGTGGTCATGTATCCCTGGAGGCGAGTCCGAAAGGTGGACTAATGCGTTTCAACCGCGGCGGAGGCGGGTTAGCCACGCGGTGTATCGAGCCTTTCGAGGTCTTGAGTACGTTATTGAGTGGGCAGATGTCGAGGTAATGGGTGATGTCCCGCATAAGGAGAAACCAATGTGGGAAAGGGATCCACGAGAGCAGGTCCTGCGCAGAAAGGTTATCCGCTTAGAACTGATGTTGTGGCGACACCACGAGGGCGAGTTGACTTGGGAACGCGAGGACGAGGTTCGCGCGAAGTACCCGACCCGTTCGACTGACTGAAGTGCGTTGTTTTAAATTTCGCGGACGAAATTCCTTTAAGGGGGGTAGATTGTAATAACCACTCCCGGTCAACGCCAGTCAAATCTGCGAAAACAGGAAAATTTAAATTTTTTGGTCAGTCACTTAATTGAACCAAAATTTGACCCCGAGGGTCATACCGGACTTAAGTTGACCCCGATATCGACCAAAGTGAGTTCCGGGGGACTTAGGGCAACTTTCGGATCAATTTGGGAAAAGTTGACTTTTCGCTGGAAAAGTCAACTAAGCGACGTTTTGGTCCATTCGAGCACCGTTTTGGATCCAAAAAGCTTAGCCGCCGTCGCAGCGGTCTTAGTTGAGCCGTTTCCTTGTTGCCCGTGAAGTTTCGTAATTTCTTGGAAAAAGTGCCCGTTCTGGCCCCGAAACAGCCGAATTTCGCGAATCTGACTGAAAAATATCTAGAAGATATTTTCCAAAAAGGTGTGGGACCCACATGACACATGTCATGAATGTGGTGGAAGGAAAAGGGGAGGAAACTTTACCCTTAACTTTAAAAAAAGGACAAAAGGAAAAGGAAGGGCATTTTGGTCTTTTTGCTATGTGTTAGTGTTTGAATCAATTTAAAAGGGAAATGTGGAGGTGATACACGGCAATTCAGAAAAAAAATAGGAAATGGAGAGAGAAAGAAGAGAGAGAAAGGGAAGGAGAGAAAAGGAAAGAAAGGGGAGATTTTGGTGATTTCCCGACGATCCGACCGACCGATCGACTCAACGATTGAAGATTCGTCATCCCGTCGTCATTCCCTACGGTGAGCACCTAACCGATTTTCGTTTTGATACGTTTAAATTTTAGGGTTTGAGTTTAAACGGTTTGATTATGGTTGGGTTTTGGTTAGAATTGGTTTAAAGGTGAATGGTTGAGGTTTAGGGTTCGTTAGGAACGTTTTGGGGCAAAAAGGGAATTTTTCCATTATGGCCGGGTGGGTCCCACGTGCTCGGGTGCTCGGGTTTTAGTGCTCGGGTGGTTTAAAACGTTCCCCGGACCATTTATCCTTAACCGAATAGAAATTTGGAATTAAATTGGAAATGTTATAATTATCGGGTTTAGAAACTTGAAACGGTAATTAATTGACTCGGAAGTCGGAATTCGATTATGTCAAGTACATTGGGACCCTTGAATTATTCTAAGACCGTTGAAACGAAAACGGGAATTTTTGGAGCCCCGGAAGGGCATTTACAAAACCCGGGCAGATTCGCCATGTCGGGCAAATCGGGCCTTTACGGATCCCTTATCGACAATGTCGAGTAATTGGGAAGTTTGGGAGTGATCGACATTGTCGGGGTTAAGTTTGGGCATCGAGTTTAATGATTTTCAGTTTATTCCTGCGAGTTGTTAAGTGCCTTTAAATTGTGTTCTTTTAGATCGTGCCACGGACCGAGGCAAGGGAAAGCTGGGTGAGTGACTGAGATCATCATCGGAGCTCGTTGTTTGGCTTTTGGGATAACACGCACGAGGTAGGGAAAAGTAGCCGGATCTCGGCCCTGACTAGGAAAAGTTAACAGTAGAATTGCATGTGATACCGGGGTGTCGTGGGTTAAGTAGGTTTATCGAATATTAGAAATGCATGATACGGGAACGTAGCAAATATTGGAAATACATGTGACACTTAGTAGTGTCGTAGGAGCAAAGAACTTAGCGAGTTTAGAATTTACTAGAGGCATATGACCATGCCCGGAGGTTGTTTGTGAAACTAGTGATCTTAGGACGGTTGGAGGCATTGATTATGCCGGAGGTTGTTGTGTATTATTATTGTTGAGTTTGGGTGGCTTTGAGAGCCCGTGTTTTTATTATCGAGTTTTGGGTGGCCTTGAGAGCCCGTATTATTATTGTTGAGTCTTGGGTGGCCTTGAGAGCCCGTGTTATTATTTGTGTTTGGGTGGCCATGAGAGCCCGTACTTTACTGTTGGGGTTTTGGCTGGCCTGGCCGAGTTAGAGTCACGGGAGGTTGCGAGCGTTCTTTGGCTGGCTTACGAGTTAGAGTCTCGGTATGTTGCGAGCGTGTATTATTGTTGAGTTTTGGGTGGCCATGAGTGTCCGTGGGGTTGTTGAACCCGTGTCTTTACCTTTGGTGTTTTAGCTGGCTTACGAGTTAGAGTCTCGGTAAGTTGCGAGCGTGTATTATTGTTGAGTTTTGGGTGGCCATGAGTGCCTGTGGGGTTGTTGAACCCGTGTCTTTACCCTTGGTGTTTTGGGTGCCCGTGAGTGCCCGTGGGGTTGTTGAACCCGTGTCTTTACCTTTGGTGTTTTGGGTGGCCATGAGTGCCCGTGGGGCTGTGAACCCTTGTCTTTACTGTTGGTGGGTTGAGTGGCCGTGAGTGCCTGTGGGGCTGTTGAGTCCGTGTTTTACTGTTGGTGTGTCTTGGGAGGCCGTGAGTGCCTGTGGGGCTGTAGAGTCCGACTTTTACTGTTGGTGTCTTGGTGGCCATTAGTGCCTGTGAGTGTTGAACCTGTGTTGTTACTGGTTGTTGAACTTGCTTGTGATTGTGATTGTGATTGTGGTTACTTGAGGTTGGGGCCCGCTTCATGAAACGGGGGTCCACGAGCACACGCGTCTGCATGTTCAGACGGGGTAGGGGGCCCACCCGTCAATTAGGGGGTTCTGGCCGCGCGTGTGTGGTTTGGGTTTGTGAGCATTCTTTGGCTGGCTTACGAGTTAGAGTCTCGGTAAGTTGCAAGCATTCTTTGGCTGGCTTACGAGTTAGAGTCTCGGTAAGTTGCAAGCATTCTCCGGCTGGCTTACGAGTTAGAGTCTTGGTAAGTTGCAAGCATTCTTGGGTTGGCCTGACCGAGTTAAAGTCTCGGGAGGGTGTGAGCGTTCTTGGCAGCTGGTTTGCGATCCTTTGTGATCTTGTTTGGTGTTGCGTAGTCTTTCTGTCGAGTCCTTGGAAGAGGTCGTGATCGTTGTGTCGGGTCTACTTTACGGGTCAGAGTGTTGAGTTGGTCAAGGAAGTGTTGGGTCTCGAGGTAGGGTTGGAGATGAACCAACTCGCAGCGGAAAATCAATGAAAACCAAGAGACGATTAAAACCATGAAACAACTAACAAAGAATGGATTCACAAGAGAAAAATTCAGCACTAGTTCTTACCAAAACAAGAACACCGGGTAACGAATGATTGGCTTGAGTCTCCAAGACGCCTATGTATCCACATGAGAATCAAAGCCACGTATTTCTTCTCTTTGAGGACTCAAGAACACAAAATGGAGGTGGAAACTAGCCAAACCCGAAATTTCCATGGAAGAGGGAGAGAAAATGTGTTTCCTATTCTTGTCTTGTGTTTGTTATGTTGAAAAAAGATGACTTAAACATAACAAAACTCATACTTGTCCAACTAAAGGCATGGGACAAGCATGGTGACAAGTAAGGTGTAAATAGGACAAAATATGGCAAGACAAGATTGGGTTAGGTGGTGAATCACCAACACCTTAATCCTTGTCTTGCTTACTTAGTACTAATTAATCAAGACTTGATTAATTAGTTCCATGGGCCTTGGTTGCATGGGCCTTTCATTGGCCTCTTGGAACATGGCCCGTGGCCACTTGGCACAACAAGACTCATGGATCCTACAATAGTTGCCACAACTCTGAGGTCCACTTCATGCTTTCCAAACCTCTCCTACTTTCATCCACCATATATTAGTGCATGTGTGAGATTCAGTCTTGGTATCTAATACCCATGAATCTTTGGAAGTAGAGAGATGTAGCTCTATAGAGTTAATACCGAATGAAGGCACGGTCACACCGCCCTTCCTTAGATCATCCAGGTTTCCTGATGAAGGCGCAGTCCTACTGCCCTTCTTCAGATCATCCAGGCTATTTGATGAAGGCGCAGTCCCACTGCCCTTCTTCAGATTAGCCGTGAACTTCCTGTAATCCCGGTTCCAATGATCAGGCTGTTGGCAGTAGAAGCAGACATTCTCATGTGTCTCATCTTCCTGCCAAGTGTGCATGGGCCCTGCCCTTGCCACTTCCAATTCCCTTGTTGACCACCAGAATATCCTTGGATCCCATATCCCTGATATATTCTTCTCAGCAATTAATGACACTTCATGTAACTCTGATATGGTCTTAGAGTCAGCCTTGTCAAGGACATATTCTTTGCGCTCATACTTGAGGACTATTCTCAAAATTCTGTACTAGTCCAAATAGTTTGTCCCATTTAGCTTGACCCTGTCAAGAATGGGTTTTAATGACAAACTATTAATGTTCGCTGAATTTTCCATTTGATCTACAACAGATAAAATTCAATCAGTAAACTGAATAAATTTACTGATGTCATTTGATCTTTCTACAAGTTCCCCTCTAATTCTAAGAATCATTTTGAAGCATCTAATTAATAATTATGTCTAATTAAACAGAAGAGCTAGATTAGAGTGGGGTTGTTTCTACAAAGAAAGCTCTATTTGTCATACCAAAAACCATTGCCATACAAAAGAGCTGTTGTAGACACAAACCAAAACAGAAGTTGGTCCTTCCAGGGAAAAACACTCCCACATTGCTAGAACTAAAGTGGATTAAAATGAGTAACATTTACAAAGAATCAAAGAGATTCTCCAAAAGTTTGAAATTATTAGAGAACTGAATTCCAAGATTCAGTTTGCAATTCCACAACATGGCATTCTAATTAGCTTCCAAGATTCAGTTTATATGATTAATCCAATATAAAAATTGTAACTGTCCTTGCAACATCTTTGAGAAAAATACAATGAACAAGTCAACAAGGATTCTGCTACATTCAATCTCAATTTGGACATAAGTTTTAACAAACCAGAAAAAGGAGCACAGACATTCAGAAATTGTGCAAATCAAAAGCCAATTTGAAGAGAATAAGTAGAGAGAAAGCAATGTAAAAATTTGCAGAGAATTTAGTATATTCTCAAACCACATACACTAAATTCGCAAACCATATACACTATATCCGCAAACCATATACACTAAATCCGCAAACCATATACACTAAATTTGCAAAACACACTAAATTCGTAAACCATATACACTAAATCTGCAAACCATATACACTAAATCCGCAAACCATTTAAACTAAATCAGCAAACCATATACACTAAATTTGCAAAACACATCACACTTTTCGCACTCATATTCACACATCCACACACGTATTCAAAAACACATCAAAATATATGCAATCCACTACTTGTAAGAAAGCTATTGAAAAAATAAGAATATTGGCGCAAGAAAAAATGAAATCGGAGTTGAAACGAAACGGGAAAAATCGAATTAATAAACTTGATTATAACAAAAAGGGGGGCATTTTCTGAGAGCGACACATGACGCAATCTGGTTGAGTTCGCAGGTTCACACCGTAATTCATGGTTCGCACCTGATTGCTCTCATATATATATATATATATAAGGTAGCTATCCAGTAAAAACCACCCTTATTGTGCAAACTACGAACTCACCAGGTGCTGACACGTGGCGCGCACACTGCTGATAGTTTGTGCAGCACGGTGCTAGTAGTTTGCGCGCACAGTGCTGATAGTTTGCATTTGTGCTAAACTATTAGCACCGTGCTGCGCAAACTATCAGCACTGTGCGCGCCACGTGTCAGCACCTAGTGAGTTCGTAGTTTGCACAATAAGGTGTGGTGTTTTATATATTTATTGTCCACGTGTCAACATCTGGTGCGCTCTGCTGATATATATATATATATATATATATATATATATATATATTGTTCTACAAATCGTTTGAGTTCTTCATATATTAAAACAAAAAGTTGACATATCTAGTCTCTACAGCATGCATAGAGTTCTTAGACTTACCTTCGTTCATGGTGTCGATGCTCATGTAAAGAAAAGACCTCCTTCCTTCTACGATCTTGGTTGTGAATAACGGACTTTCATCAAGAACGTACTCGGATTTCCTCCTACATACTCCTCAATAGTATGTGAGAGATCAAAGTCCACGTAGTTCTCATTGGGAACTTTGGTAGTAGTTCGACTTCCCAATTTCGGTAGTAGCTCGCCTTAAGAACTTCAGTTTCTCTCCTTTTCCTCTACACTCCTGTATGTATTTACAGTGGGAGAGGACCAAGATTTTTCATTAGGATTCAATGTCTACCGTCCATCAATGTAGAGATTGAATTAGGAAAGACTTCTTTACAATTCAATTGGTAATTATCATTTAACTATAATTGCACGTTTCTTAATAGTGATGGATTCCTAATTGAACACATAATAGGGAATATAATATTTACATTTAATAACTCCAATAAATATAACTTTACATTAGTGTCCACCTAAATTCCAGGGACTCTTCTTGTATTACTCATTAAGGGTAAAAAATAATAACCAAATCAAACATACCGGAAATATAACACGTTCATTATAATAATAAGAATACAAGGAAAAATAAATAATAAAAAAAACTATAATTAAAAGTAATGCACCATATGTAGTGTACTATTTTAAAATTTTCCATAATTATAATTACACCTGATTACTACGAGGGGACCTATCTTTACCCGATTTCAGTGAGGTTGTTTTGAACATGCAAGCTGTAATGATTTCACATTGGGATTTAGTAAAAAAACAGTTTGAAAATGAATCACACAAACCCGTTAGCATAGAAATAAACCACGTACGTACACATGGAACCTGGAACTCATGAGTCCTATTACAGTGGGGAGCTGAACCACCCAGTAGGGATTCGATAGTATTAGGGCACAACATACATTGGCAATTGTGCTAAGAAGACGTGAGCACATGCCGTCATCACGGTTCGTAATCACCACATATTAGATAGTAAAATCAACCTACATTGGCAATTGTGCTGAGAATTATTACTTGAAGCTATAAATGAAAATTAAGGTCATAGATTCGAGTGTCTAAAACCTAAATCCAATGACTTTGTGAAAATAAACGCTTTAGATGGAACCAAGCGCTTATATAGAATTATGGCACGACTGCGAAGGGCGGACAACCGGATGTGAGAGATAGAGTTGAATGAGATAAAAACCAGAATGATCAACCTCCAAAAACACATAACCAACCTCATATGTGATCATCTCCTCGCCAACACATCTGACTGGGTAGAGCACGATATTGTTTCTCATGAAAGTATCTTGCTCAAACTCTCGGATATGTATGGTGCGTTGGATGCCTATAATCAGTTATACGAACCTTGGTAACTCGAATAACGCATGTTTCTGGTTTAGTTGTAGACGGGCCGTCGTTTTATGTATATATGTATCACCCTAAACATCTTGTTGGGTCCGTAAACTCTAATAACCGTTTTGATGTTGAATGTGTGCATATGTTTTGTGTTTCAACCATTTTAAAACCATACTAATGGAGGCCTTTATTTTTATCCATTTGATATGATCTCACATGACTTCTTTCAACAACAAAATGACTAGTAATTTGCTTTTACAACAACTTACACGAACGCAGCACAACCAAATATATGGAAATCTGACACATAAAATGCAACCCCACCCGCATGGAAAAGTGAAATATTTA
The DNA here is from genome assembly GCA_963921825.1 of Erodium maritimum. Lineage (NCBI taxonomy): Eukaryota > Viridiplantae > Streptophyta > Magnoliopsida > Geraniales > Geraniaceae > Erodium > Erodium maritimum. The sequence goes on along the minus strand of OY997590.1, from coordinate 58,806,400 downwards.
CCAACATAAATATATTTAAGGTTAATTAGGTCTCATAATCAGCCTACAATGACATAATCCATACAACATATATATGTAATAATTAAAATTTTATTAATATACGTTTTTAGCCATAGATATGGGTAAGGGTTATACAAAAAAAGGGAACCATAAACTATAAAATATAGTGTAAATAGCCTGATCTGGTTTATAGAAAGGTTGAGTACACGGCAGATTTCAGACAACTTACGAATTAGCGCTACATGCTCTCTAACTACGTCCGGTGAGCAATTTTGGTGACGATGCTGGTGAACCTCATTAGCTGTTTGTTAACATTGGAATGTGTGTTGAGAAATTTTCGGCAACCTCCTGATACTCCCTCACCCTCATGCGGTGCTCAAGTTTCCTTATTTGTGCAAGCATTGAATTTGTAGATCCGACCATCGAGTAATAGATGGGCGGTGAGGATTGATATAGACAGAAGTTAAGGAAAGAAAGCGTAATTGAATCAAACACGATGCTTCTTTATATAAGGAGTGGGACTGAAGCCCTAGTGTAGGCCCAACCGCCACAAACATGCGAAAACCAACCGACACAACCATTAATTTATGTATATAAATACATATCTAATATAGATTGATGTATACATGTTTTAAAATTAAATGTACAAAACAAATTTAATATGGACAAAAACAACTGCCAATATTTGAGTGTAAGGAAAATTTACATATCAAACCCAAGATAACCCTGTTAAATGCAACGGAGCCATGGGAAAATTTCTGATGATTTTTATTCTAGTACCCTTTATGGAAGAAGGTTCTAATAGCCAATAGTAATATCTATACAATGACTTCTAGCCTCTTTAGAAACACACATCTCTACGCGGCCTTAGGTTTATACTATGCAGGTTTTCAATGCATAGACGAAGGCAGTAGTGGAGGAGCTGGAGGCATGGCGGCATAGAATGGTGATGGAGGTGTTGATGGAATGGATAAAGAAGGAGGTTGTTGGGGAGAAAGATGTGGGGTAGGAGGAATAGGATTCAGAGTTGGAGGTGGTGTACGTGTCGGGATGTGTGGTGGTGAATGGAGATAATGGAGGTGGTTGATACGTGAATTAGGCAGGTCATTGGTCCACGATAATACGTCGGTTGCAGGGCTGCGGGGAAAGGTTTAAAGATAAGGCTGACATGAGTCGGGGTAGTTAGGGACGTGAGATGATGAAACTGCACACTCATCTAGGTTTTGTCGGATCATGTAACTTTCTGAACCAGCTGGTTTACACAACCTACACGGGAGTACCATACATAGTACCTTTAGTCCTCTTGTTTTTCGAGTTGTGGACCCTAATTAGCTCTAATACTTTTAGTCCATTTCACGTGCTTGTCAGTCAATAGGTTTAACTTCAACATGAATCAAGGTATTCTGGTTCCATTGTAGGAATATGTCTTATTAATAAAAAATCATTGCTTATAAAAAAAAACATTATAATCACTACATAATTGAATTTTATAGAAGAAGATATTTATTGGAAATAACTAGATGGTTGAAGTTGTCCAACTAAACCCTCGTATCGTATCTTGTCTTAAAGGTATATATATCAATCATACAATCATCACAATTACGATATTGAAATGACTGGCGTCCCTCAATGGAAATCCTGTCGAACTGCCAATGTCCTTCATCTTTAAGATTGCAAACGTATGTCTCGACAAAACTCTCATACTTACCCGGAAGCAACATCTTCAGGAACTTCCAGTGTCATTTTCCCATTGTAATAATCTTACCATGACCGAGCATACGCCGCAAGCGGCTGACGGTAATACGTTGATACCTTGTCCGCAAGTGTCCTACTATATAAATATACTCCGTTATATCCATTATATATCCATCTCTTTTGTCAATAAAAAGACCAAGACGATCTAACCCCAAGTAGGGATTGAGGCCATTAAGGAGATGGTACACGTCGAGCCGAAATGTTGCCTGGTGATTTCATGCCTCTTCTGCACGCCCTAGAATTGTTGCTCCTTCGGGTGCAATGTTGCTCACGACGTCCGGTGTAAATTTACAGTGGAGGTTTCGAAGGAAATCGGGCGTATGTAGAAAGTCATAGAATCCCTTGCAGCTTTTTCCATAAAAGAACAAGTAGAACGTCAGAACGAACTAAGTGGAACCAAATAAACATAGTACATGGAAAACAAAGTACATAGCACATTACCATCGTGACAAGTTGAGCAACTTCTTATCACTGTCTTCAGTTTAATCGACCGCTAGAGACAGTATTCCTTGAATAAGGTCAGCAGGTAGGAATACACCATCTATATTATCATAAAGATCCGATCAAGAAGTTTAAAGGGAAGTAGATTCAAAAGGGAAATAGAAGATATTATTATAAAGGAAAGAAACCAACCTTATGGGGTTTAGTGGGAGACGCGAGGCGTCACGTTCACACGAAAATACTCATGAGAGGAAATTTTATTCATAAATATTAATTTCCTAAATGTAATTAATTTGGAAACATTTTGAATTACCTAATTATTATTATAATCATATATTTATGTATATTTTTTGAATTACCATTACATTACATTCATAAATATTTTTAAATATATATTGGAAATTTGAAGAAATATGCTTCATAATAGTATATATTTTAAGACTATCCATGCATAACCTAAAATTGGATAAATATGTTTCTAATTGGCTCACTATCTAATATAAAGTGAACAAAAGATATAAAGTGAAAACTATTCTTAACAGAGTTTCAAAAAAATTTAATGTTTCACCATCTACAATTTAATCATAGTCATTTATATATAGCAATCCAATAATAAAAAACAATTTTCATTTTATATCTCAATCTTTACTTTGTATTTGTTCAATGTTCGAAAACGGATTTTATTTTATATTTTAATCTATAGTTTGTATTTGATAATTAATGCTTAGACCATATCTGATTTTTTAAAATATTTTATTTTCGGATTTTTTTTAAAAAAATAAAATTTTCATTCGAAATTTTGATTGTTTTACGAATATCGGATGTTACAAAAAATTTATAACGAAGTTACATATTATTATGTATGATATTACATTAATTTATACCGGATGTTACAAAAATTATAACAAATTTACATATTTTTGTAAATCATGTTACAAATATTTACCTTTAAAATTACATAACTTTGCTTTTTAAAAGACAAAAGTCTACACTCAGAATCAAAGAACCTTGTAACAAGTGTTACAAAACACTACACGTAATATTATAGAATTATACACTAAAAATTACACATAAAAATACAAGACACATTACATAATACTACAATATAAATTACACATAAAAATACAAGATATTACATAATACTACACTAACAATTACAAAAAAAAAAGAATTGTTACAAAAAACTACACCAATGATTTCATATTGTACAACCAAACATAATTGAAATTAATGTTCCAAAACACAACAAAACCTTAACCAAAAAAAATCAACCTATAAGATTCAATCAAATGCACTTTCAAAAATCAACCAAATCCAAAAAAAATCATATCATGAACAGGTCTCTCTAAATGATAAATCAAAATATAAAAAAATACATGAAGCAGAAGAGATATGCCTATGTAAGGCCTTGTGCGGCATCCTTCACGGCAAGGTGGCTCGGCTTCTCGTGCGGTGGAGAAGACCATGAAAGTCATAGAATCCCTTGCAGCTTTTTCCATAAAAGAACAAGTAGAACATCAGAACGAACTAAGTGGAACCAAATAAACATAGTACATGGAAAACAAAGTACATAGCACATTACCATCGTGACAAGTTGAGCAACTTTTTATCACTGTCTTCAGTTTAATCGACCGCTAGAGACAGTATTCCTTGAATAAGGTCAGCAGGTAGGAATACACCATCTAATTATTATAAAGATCCGATCAAGAAGTTTAAAGGGAAGTAGATTCAAAAGGGAAATAGAAGACATTATTATAAAGGAAAGAAACCAACCTTATGGGGTTTAGTGGGAGATGCGAGGCGTCACGTTCACACGAAAAGACTCATGAGAGGAAATTTTATTCATAAATATTAATTTCCTAAATGTAATTAATTTGGAAACATTTTGAATTACCTAATTATTATTATAATCATATATTTATGTATATTTTTTGAATTACCATTACATTACATTCATAAATGTTTTTAAATATATATTGGAAATTTGAAGAAATATGCTTCATAATAGTATATATTTTAAGACTATCCATGCATAACCTAAAATTGGATAAATATGTTTCTATAGGCTCACTATCTAATATAAAGTGAACAAAAGATATAAAGTGAAAACTATTCTTAACAGAGTTTCAAAAAAATTTAATGTTTCACCATCTAAAATTTAATCATAGTCATTTATATATAGCAATCCAATAATCAAAAACAATTTTCATTTTATATCTCAGTCTTTACTTTGTATTTGTTCAATGTTCGAAAACAGATTTTATTTTATATTTTAATCTATAGTTTGTATTTGATAATTAATGCTTAGACCATTGAATTTTGAAATCCAATGGTTATAAATTTTCAACTACAATTATCCACAAATCAAATAGAAAAAAATACCAAAAGGGTAGTTTAGTAACTCTATATCCTGCTTTTTTACTATATTTTTTTACCACCCATATCTGATTTTTTTAAATATTTTATTTTAGGAATTTTCTTAAAAAAAATAAATTTTTAATTCAAAATTTTGATTGTTTTACGAATATCGGATGTTACAAAGATATTACATTAATTTATACCGGATGTTACAAAAATTATAACAAAGTTACATATTTTTGTAAATCATATTACAAATATTTACCTTTAAAATTACATAACTTTGCTTTTAAAAAAACAAAATTCTACACAGAATCAAAGAACCTTGTAACAAGTGTTACAAAACACTACACGTAATATTATAGAATTATACACTAAAAATTACACATAAAAATACAAGACACATTACATAATACTACAATATAAATTACACATAAAAATACAAGATATTACATAATACTACACTAACAATTACAAAATAAAAAAAGAATTGTTACAAAAAACTACACCAATGATTTCATATTGTACAACCAAACATAATTGAAATTAATGTTCCAAAACACAACAAAACCTTAACCAAAAAAAAATCAACCTATAAGATTCAATCAAATGCACTTTCAAAAATCAACCAAATCCAAAAAAAATCATATCATGAACAGGTCTCTCTAAATGATAAATCAAAATATAAAAAAATACATGAAGCATAAGAGATATGCCTATGTAAGGCCTTGTGCGGCGTCCTTCACGGTAAGGTGGCTCGGCTTCTCGTGCGGTGGAGAAGACCATGGCCTCTGAATGGCGATAGTGAAAAGGAGATGGCAAACGTTCATTTTCTCCATGAAGCATGTTTGCAGCTAGCGTTGTTCGCTGCTGGATTGACAAGCTTCTGCATGAAAGTAGATTCGGCGATAGCTTCGCGAGCTGGGCACGACGGAGGCGGTATTGGATAGGGCGGAGGGGCGAGCACGATCTATAGACCGGTGAGGTAGAGATCGACCAAAGGCGGAGCACAACGGTGGCTTCCCGAGCTAGGCACGACGGTCAGTCCGATCGTCTCATATATGAGTTGTTGCGGTGGTTGAGCACAGACGTCCGTCCGGTCGTCTCAGCTCGTCATGTAGGGAGGACGACGTCGTGCCATAAACAGAGTGAGGACGACGCCGCTCCGTGGACGGAGGGGAACGTTGTTGCACGTCTGGGGTTGTTGGGGAACGTATCACAACGCAGTAGGGGCGGCCACGTGAAGTTTAGCGGCGATGATTTGTTTGGAAAAGGAGAGAACCAGACGTGTGATTCTAATATGAGGTTGTGTGGGTAGGTTTTAGGTTTAGGTAAATGCTAGAATGGAAAGGACGCAAATACCCTCTACAATTATACAATTACATAAAAAATATATATGAAACTTTGTGTTATTTACGATTATATGCCACTGCATCATAGCCATTGACTTAAGCTGATCTAGTGGTCTAAAATAGTGTAACAAGTAACATTTTAAAACATGGGTAACACTTATATATAGGGAGACAATCACGTGCGAACCTCCCTTACGGTGCGAACCTGCGAACCTCAAATCTGATTTGCGGAAATAGCGAACATGGTTTGCGGAAATAAGCATCCCAGTTTGCGGAAAAAAAAGTTTGAAAAAACAGCATTTTTATGTTGAGAAAATATATGGTTTGCGAAAATAGTGTATCTAGTTTGCGGAAATAGCGAATATGGTTTGCGGAAATAAGCATCCCAGTTTGCGGAAAAGAAGTTTGAAAAAAAAGCATTTTATCGCGAAAACACCGCAAACCGAGACCACTATTTCCGCAAACCAGATACACTGCACAAGCAGGTTCGCACGTTCGCACCGTAAGCCATGGTTCGCACCTGATTGCACCCGTATATATATATATATATATATATATGTATTTTTGAAACCCTGGCTTAGCTGTTCTCATTTTTGCCCTTATAGCTATTCCACCTCCTTCTCCTTCCACGCCAGGGTCTATTGCGCCGTATTTTGTGTCAGGCAAATGACGTACGTCCCATCCTCCCTCCCCTCATGCCCGCCCACAGTTTTATCTAAACCACGCCGCCATATGATCCATTATAAGAAACCCTTGGTGTTCGCCATGTCTATCCTTCCACAGCCTCTCCTTCTCACAGACGTCTTCCGTCCCGACCGATGCTACCCGAAGACAGGCTCTGGCTTCTTTCGGGCACCACATTTGATGTCTTCCATCTTGCCTAAGCCTAGATCTCACGCCCGAATTTCAGTAAACCGAACTCAGGACGCAAACGTTTAAAACAGTAAAACATTTTGAAACCTTTTACATAAATCACTTTAAATTCACCGATTGTTCATCAAAATAATCATTTACAGCTTAAAGGTACGTCCCAACAAATGGACAAAATGCAAGGTATACGTCGCTAGACTCAAAATAAAATCAGAATCCCGCTCCTAGCTCTTCAAGCTTCAGAAGCTCACCTAGTCCACCCTGCGACCGGTACCTGTAGGAAAAGCAGCTAGGGGTGAGCGTTCGCTCACATCCACGGATAACAGACTGACTACGACATACTTAGCAGACAATGCCGGTAACACCAACAACCAACCCAACACCGGGGATCACTATCCCCAAACTCAAGTAACACAACTGACACACAACCCGTTACTTCCTCAACAGACTCAACACTCGGACTAGTAATGTAGAACCAACACAACGATCACGACCTCTTCCAAGGACTCAAAAGACCACCACGCAAACCCAAGATCACAAAGGATCGCATACCAGCTGCTCAGTAGCCTCCCTCACGCCCTTTTACCAATCTCAATCAGGTCAGGCGGTCAACCTATCGCAATTCCTCGACACAAAGTCGGATCAGGCTGTCGACCTATCGCAATTCATCGACACAAAGTCGGATCAGGCTATCGACCTATCGCAATTCATCGACACAAAGTCGGATCAGGTTGTCGACCTATCACACTCACAACCCCAAACCACACACGCGCGGCCAGGACCCCTTTGTTGTCGGGCGGCCCCCCTACCACGTCTGAACATGCAGACGCGTGTGCTCGTGGACCCCCGTTTCATAAAGCGGGCCCCCAACCTCAGGTAACCACAATCACAAGCAAAGTTCAACAAACAACAACAACACAGGTTCAACACTCCATAGGCACTCATGGCCACACGAGACACCAACCGTAAAACACGGACTCAACAACCCCACAGGCACTCACGGCCTCCCAAGATACACCAACAGTAACTCACGGGCTCACACCGTAGAGAATGACGGTGTGAGCTTGAATCTTCTATCGTTGAGACGATCCAACGGCTTGATGAATGAGAAACGTCACAAATTCCCCAAGCCTCTTCTCTTTTTCTCTCCTCCTTCTCTCTTCCTTTCTCTCTCTAAAAGTCTATTTTTTTCTAATTGTGAAGTGTTGGCCAAGACCTCCATTTGCCATTCCTTTTGTTTTTGTTTAAAAAAATCAAAACTAACTCTCTTAATTACAACTACCACACATTCTTCTTTTTGGTTTGTTCAATGTTACCTAACACCACCACATTGGTGACATGTGGAAAAGTGGGTCCCACACCTTTTAGAAAATATCTCCTAGATATGTTCCAATCAGATTCGCGAAATTCGGTCGTCTCGGGCCCCGAACGGGCACTTTTTCCAAAAAATACAAAACTTCACGGGCTACAAGGAAACGGCTCAACTAAGACCACTGCGACGACGGCTAAGCTTTTTGGATCCAAAACGGTCCTCGAATGGACCAAAACGTCGCTCGGTTGACTTTTCCAGCGAAGAGTCAACATTTCCCAAATTGGTCAGAAAGTTGCCCTGAGTCCCCCGGAACTCGCTTTGGTCGATAACGAGGTCAACTTAACTCCGGTATGATCCTCGGGGTCAATCTTAGGTTTAATTAAGTGTCTGCTTAAAATTTTAAATTTTCCTGTTTTTCGCAGATTTGGCTGACGTTGACCGGGAGTGGTTATTACAATCTACCCCCTTAAAGGAATTTCGTCCGCGAAATTTAAAACAACGCACCTCAGGAGTCGACAGATCGGGGTACTTCGCGCGAACCTCGTCCTCGCGTTCCCAAGTCGACTCGGCCTCGTGGTGCCGCCACTATACCCGTTTTAAACGGATAACCTTTCCGTGCAAGAATTGCTCCCGTGGATCCATTCCCCAAATTGGTTTCTCCTCAAACGAGACATCACCCGTTACCTCGACATCTTCCCACTCAATGACGTACTCAAGACCTCGAAAGGCCCGATACACCGCGGGGCTAACCCGCCACCGCCGCGGTTGAAACGCATTAGTCCACCTTTCGTACTCACCTCCAGAGATCCATGACCACTGATTGCTGACTCGCGAGGTCGGCGCCGTCTGTCAGCATAGCTCCTGCTAACTCTACGCGGTCTTCAACCGCTCACGCCTCGGCACGACCGACTCAGCTGTCTCTCGGTCCAGTTCGAGACCCACTAAACCCTCATTCCTCACTTCTGCCCAGCACACGACCGATCGACCCGGCCTACCATACAACGCTCCGCACGGTGCCATCATGATACTGGCCTGAAAGCTGTTGTTGTAGGCGAACTCGGCTAATCGCTCATGAAACCCATCGCGACATGCCCCCATTTCCACACGTGCAACCCGCAGTGGTTGCAATAATCCAGCGGGACGCTGTTGTTCGGCTCTCACCTGCCAACGAGTGAGGCATCGCGATACTAACTCCGCGACCGCTCTCCGCTTCCCGCTCCACTAGACATGCCACTTGATGTCGCGCTCCTCTTAGTGCTACCCACGTGCACTATCAGACGCGAATGCTGCGACTCATGCAGCTCGTCGCCTCCACCGTTACTCGGTACGAACAACCCTCCGCGATACCGTAACTCCCAATTAGCACGACGATCCCAGTCCTCGGCGTCAACACCGCCGGCAACTCTCTCCCGGATCTCTGTCGTCTCGACATCCACTGACTGTTCTTTTATCCCCCGGCCAAGCCGGGTGGGCTGCGTCACCAAGAAGTACATGGCCACGCCGCCATTAACCTCTTCTAGCTCCACCTGAGCGTGCCCAGTTCCCATATCATGTCCCACTCTCGGACTGATATGCTAGTAAGACTCGGGACCGACATCCTACTCAGGGCGTCAGCAATCACGTTCGCCTTACTCGGATGGTAGTGCAGCTCACAGTCGTACTCCTCGAGTAGTCCCATCCATCGCCGCTGGCGCGTATTCAGGTTTCGTTGGGAAGAGATGTACTTAAAGCTCTTATGACTCCGAGAACACCTGAAATCGCTCGCCACCAGTAACAGTCGGTATTGGCTCGGCACTTCGTCAGCAAATCCATTCCCAAGATTACGTTAAAGGTTGTCATTCCTTAAGTATCCCTCCCACGGACACACGCACCAGCTCAGTCGCTGCCGAACTTCACGGAACCTCGCGGTCTCTCTAAGACCTCGCTCCACTACCGTTATCGTGCTTACCAACTCCGAACATACCCGAATCCTCGGGGTGAGGACTCGATCCAGCATCAGGGCTCTTGAGCCCTCTCTCGAACCTCCTGTATCGGTTCGCTTCTCCAACTCCGCAGGCACGACAGACCCTAGTCAACACCACCCCACCACCAACCGGCGTCCAGACGCAGGGGTGGACTCAACGGCTCTAAACTCAGCCCCAACCTCTCAACACAACTCGACGAACAAACGAGTGTGACATCCCGGCATCTAATAAAACTGACGCCCAAATCGGAGACCGAACACCCACTCCATTAGTCACCCCGGTAAGGTCTAGTGCAACCCTCACACGGTCCTCTATGCATTTACTTATAACTTTCCGCAACCAAACCAGTGTTCGCTACTCGCCCCTTGCGGGAAAAGTAGTAAAGGGGATGAGCATTATGCTCACCTCCACGGATACCCGTTCGATTATTGCATACTAGTAAAGCACTAAAGACTTACCGATCTAACCAGGGCAAACCACTACTCCAAACCTGGTGCCAAACGTCACACTTCTCACGCTATCAACACCTCAAGTACTCGCTCAAGTAAGATAAACCTCGACACGGGAAACACGTCCTCAATTCAGTAAATCACCATTGCTCACACTATCAATACCCCAATAACCCGATCACATAAGGAAACCTCAAATAACCGACTCACGTGAAGGAAACCTCAACCCACCCGTTCACGCGAGGGAAACCTCAAACACCCGTTCACATAGGGAAAACTAGTTCGTATGGCGCCGCAGGGCACCAACCCTAACACCTCTCCGTGGTGAGACTCTCACACCGAGGCGTTGTATCACTACCGCAGGTTATCGATGAGTCTCGAACCCAAGACCTTATCCCTTAACACCAAACTTACGACCTCTACACCCAACACAACCGTGAACACCGCCACGCAAGCCAACACTCAAACTGCACAAACAAGACGGTGGAACAGACAGGGATCACAGACCCGTGACAGACCCCGTCACGGTTGGGGTCACGGTGCCGTGACAAAGGCCCTAAAATGGCCAAAACCCTCTGATCCGTCACGGACCCGTGACAGGATCCGTGACTCTCGCGCAGGCCAGTTTTCCAAAAACGTCTTAAACTCGACCCTTACTCCTTTTTACCCTCAAAGAGAAACCTTGGACGACACACATGCTCGATCCACAATTTACCAACACACGTACAACCATTAAAGACCGACACAAACCTCCCCAATCCTCAATCATAAGTCGACACGGCCAAACAACAACACAACAACACTCGCCCATCGGGCCAACCAACACCGAACCACGCCCACCGGGCCAACCAAAATCAAAACACGCCCACAGGGCCAATCAAAATCAAACACGCCCTCAGGGCCAATCAAATTTTAAAACGCGCCCACTAGGCCAACCAATTTTAAAACTTTCTCCACTTCATTAAAAAAAACTCATTTCCTGACATCAGGTAGTTACAACCCGGTCCAGGCGTCCCCGAACTACATTGTACCCATTTGATGTCGACACCGTCACGCTCGACTACAGGGGCGCCCCTGAGTCGAGTCGCGACAGTTTAAAAAAATTTCACGCAGCAACACACAAACAGTATGCCAGTAACCCCGTACTGCGCATACACACAACCACAAACGGGACTTAAAACACAATGGGTCTACACACGGTTCCGACCTGCGTACCCAACGCACGACGGGACTTTACTGACTCGACTCTCCCCACCTAATTGACGTACAGTCCGAGGTGTGAAACCTCGAGCTCTGATACCAAGCTGTCACGCCCCAATTTCAGTAAACCGAACTCAGGACGCGAACGTTTAAAACAATAAAACATTTTGAAACCTTTTACATAAATCACTTTAAAGTCACTAATTGTTCATCAAAATAATCATTTACAGCTTAAAGGTACGTCCCAACAAATGGACAAAATGCAAGGTATATGTCGCTAGACTCAAAATAAACCTAGAATCCCGCTCCTAGCTCTTCAAGCTTCAGAAGCTCACCTAGTCCACCCTGCGACCGGTACCTGTAGGAAAAGCAGCTAGGGGTGAGCGTTCGCTCACCACCACGGATAACAGACTGACTACAGCATAATTAGCAGACAATGCCGGTAACACCAACAACCACCCCAACACCGGGGATCACTATCCCCTAACTCAAGTAACTCAACTGACACACAACCCGTTACTTCCTCAACAGACTCAACACTCGGACTCGTAAATGTAGAACCAACACAACGATCACGACCTCTTCCAAGGACTCAAAAGACCACCACGCAAACCCAAGATCACAAAGGATCGCACACCAAATAAGATCACAAAGGATCGCATACCAGCTGCTCAGTAGCCTCCCTCACGCCCTTTTACCAATCTCAATCAGGTCAGGCGGTCGACCTATCGCAATTCCTCGACACAAAGTCGGATCAGGCTGTCGACCTATCGCAATTCATCGACACAAAGTCGGATCAGGCTGTCGACCTATTGCAATTCATCGACACAAAGTCGGATCAGGCTGTCGACCTATCACACTCACAACCCCAAACCACACACGCGCGGCCAGGACCCCTTTGTTGTCGGGCGGCCCCCCTACCACGTCTGAACATGCAGACGCGTGTGCTCGTGGACCCCCGTTTCATAAAGCGGGCCCCCAACCTCAGGTAACCACAATCACAATCACAAGCAAAGTTCAACAAACAGCAACAACACAGGTTCAACACTCCACAGGCACTCATGGCCACACGAGACACCAACCGTAAAACACGGACTCAACAACCCCACAGGCACTCACGGCCTCCCAAGATACACCAACAGTAACTCACGGGCTCAACAACCCTACGGGCACTCACGGCCTCTCAAAACCACCGACAGTAACTCACGGGCTCAACAACCCCACGGGCACTCACGGCCTCTCAAAACCACCAACAGTAACTCACGGGCTCAACAACCCCACGGGCACTCACGGCCACTCAAAACACACCAACAGTAAAGACACGGGTTCAACAACCCCACGGGCACTCACGGCCTCCCAAGACACACCAACGGTAAAGACACGGGTTCAACAACCCCACGGGCACTCATGGCCACCCAAGACACCAACAATAAAAACACGGGTTCAACAACCCCACAGGCACTCACGGCCTCCCAAGACACACCAACAGTAAAGACACGGGTTCGACAACCCCACGGGCACTCACGGCCACCCAAGACACCAACAGTAAGTCACGGGCTCTCATGGCCACCCAAGAATGAACGGTAAAACACGGGCTCTCATGGCCACCCAAGACACAACAGTAAAGTACGGGCTCTCATGGTCACTCAAGACACAAAAGTACACAATCAACCTCCGGCATAACCACTGCCTCCGACGGTCCTAATATCAACAGTTTCACAATCAACCTCCGGGCATGGTCATATGCCTCCAATACTCCTAATATCGATAAGTTCACAATCAACCTCCGGGCATGGTCATATGCCTCCAATAATTCTAATATCGCTAAGTTCTCTGTTCCTACGACACTACTAAGTGTCACATGCATTTCCAATCTTCGATAACCTACTTAACCCACGACACCCCAAGTGTCACATGCATTTCTAATATTCGATAACCTACTTAACCCACGACACCCAAGTGTCACAAGCAATTCTACTGTTAACTTTCCCTAGTCAGGGCCGAGATCCGGCTACTTTTCCCTACCTCGTATATGTTCTCCAAAAGTGCCCAAATAAGCCCCGCCGTGATCTCATTCACTCGCCTATCTTTCCTTTGCCTCGGTCCGCAGCACGATCTAAAAGAACACAATTTTAAGGCACTTTTAAACTCGTAGGAATAAACTGAAATTCAATAAACTTAACGCCCAAACGTAACCCCGACAATGTCGATCACTCCCAAACTTCCCGATTACTCGACATTGTCGATAAAGGACTCGGAAAAGCCCGATTCGCCCGACATGGAGAATCTGCCCGGGTTTTGGAAACGCCCTTCCGGGGCTCCGAAAATTCCCGTTTTCGTTTCTACGGTCCTAGAATAATTCAAGGGTTCCTATGCACTCGACGGAATCGAATTCCGACTTCCGAGTCATTTAATTAGCGTTTATAGTTTCTAAAACCCGTCAATTACAACTTTCACAATTTAATTCCAAATTTCGATCCGGTTGCAGATTAATGACTTGGGGAACGTTCTAAACCACCCGAACACGAAAACCCGTGACCCGAGCACGTGGGCCCCACACGACCACAATGGCAAAATTCCCTTTTTGCCCCAAAACGTTCCTAACGAACCCCAACCTCAACCATTCATCTTTAAACCAATTCTAACCAAAACTCAACCATAATCAAACCGTTTAAACTCAAACCCTAAATTTCAAACGTACCAAAATGAAATTCGGTTAGGTTCTCACCGTAGAGAATGCTGGTGTGAGCTTGAATCTTCTATCGTTGAGACGATCCAACGACTTGATGAACGAGAAACGTCACAAATTCCCCAAGCCTCTTCTTTTTTCTCTCCTCCTTCTCTCTTCCTTTCTCTCTTTAAAAGTATTTTTTTTTTCTAATTGTGAAGTGTTGGCCGAGACCTCCATTTGCCATTCCTTTTGTTTTTGTTTAAAAAAATCAAAACTAACTCTCTTAATTACAACTATCACACATTCTTCTTTTTGGTTTGTTCAATGTTACCTAACACCACATCATTGGTGACATGTGGCAAAGTGGGTCCCACACCTTTTGGAAAATATCTCCTATATATTTTCCAATCAGATTCGCGAAATTCGGGCGTCTCATGCGCCGAACGGGCACTTTTTCCAAGAAATTACAAAACTTCACGGGCTACAAGGAAACGACTCAACTAAGACCGCTGTGACGACGGCTAAGCTTTTTGGATCCAAAACGGTCCTCGAATGGACCAAAACGTCGCTCGGTTGACTTTTCCAACGAAAAGTCAACATTTCCCAAATTGGTCAGAAAGTTGCCCTGAGTCCCCCGGAACTCACTTTGGTCGATAACGGGGTCAACTTAACTCTGGTATGACCCTCGGGGTCAATCTTAGGTTTAATTAAGTGTTTGCTTAAAATTTTAAATTTTCCTGTTTTTCGTAGATTTGACTAGCGTTGACCGGGTGTGGTTATTACACTAGATAATCAGTTGGGACGTCCAACCCAACCCGAGTCTCGTCTCTTTTTAGGGGATAGAGGAGGGTTGGGTGATGTCTACCGTCCTAACTAACATTGGAGTAGGTACGAAGGGAACCACTGGTTGTTCTGGAGGATATCTAAGGTTTCTCATGTAGGGCCTAGAGGTGGCGCACGTCCCCCTGATTCATTGCGTTCTAATTTGGAAGCACAAATTCAACTCTTGGATGAGACACTCACACCAAGAAGGGTTGGATCCTCCTCTACAAGAAAGTGGTGTGTATGTGTTAGAAGGTATAATAGGCGTTTAGGCGAGGGCTGGAAAACAGCCTCGTCGGGATCCATGAGGAACTGGCACGAGGGGCTGCACAAGAAGACCGGCAGCCCACCGTATAGGGGCGTCCCTCCACCATGTCACGTGATCTCTCCCACACACCTGCTGTTCCCGATTGGGGGAGCCATAAGTTTGTAGGCTGAGGTTGAACGGGATATGGTCTTTTGGTAAAATTTAGGTAGTTGTCCAGAGTCTCACTATGTGACTCTTATTTCTTATTTTCTTTTCGTTTTGTCTCCCTGTCCATTGTAAAACTAATGAAGTGCTTAACTCGGGTTTATTTGGAGGATTAGTTGTTTCTAGTCTTCGATTATACTACTCTACAAATTCGTCGTTATGTTTGATGGTTTCACATGAATAAAACTTCCAACTATCTACCATTGGGACACTATTTATCATTCACAACAGTTCAACTAAACCTACCAATAATGCTAAAAAGGGACTAATCCAGTAGATACTGACATTCGGTAGTAAAATTGAGTAGCAACCGATAATATGGGGTTTAGTGGGATACACGAAACATCATGTTCCTTCACGACTGAGAAAAAATTATTCCTACATCTTAATTTCCTACGTCTATTTCGTTTACAAATGTTTTAAATGGCCTAATTCTATTTAAAATTCTTCAGAAAATAATTCAAATTGATGATGGTAATTTTGGAAAAAAAAATCATTCTACGTTTAAACTATATATTTTATTCATTAACTTATTTGTTTTTGAATAATATTTTAAAATAAAACCTTTACAACAAAATTTAAATAAGTTTCGCTTACGAAATATTGATGGTACTTACTTAGTTACGTTATTATTTTATATATCTTATATACAAAAAACGGTGCCCCAAATTTCTATTCGCATAGCTGAACTAATCTGGTGTTGCATGGCTCGATTACATCCAAAACACTAATCCAATAGATACTTAAAATTAGTATCTATATCCACACACAATTTATGTCGAAAGAGTGGAACGTTATCGTCAGTCATCCATTCATTAACACGGAGCACTTGTAATTCCAACTCTATGTACTTTCTTGTGAACACACCATAGTCTCCTCCCACATACAAATTGTTGATACCCACATACAAAGTGTTAATACTATGCAAAGTGTTGGTACCTTACCTAACACGGTACTTGTACCTTACATAGCACAATGGTAGAACCTTGTATATACGGTGCTGCTACCTTATAAATACTGAGTATTGGTCCCATATGCGCTGCGTGCGTGGTCAACTCACACGCGGACAGGGCCACGTGTCAGCATCGCGCGCGCTCTGGTGATGTAGTCTTACCCGCATCCTGTGGCTTAAATTAGTCCTTAGTTTGCACAATAAGAGTGGTTTGTATTGGATACCATCCATATATATATATATATAGGATATCATTCAGGTACGACCATCCCATTTATTTGCGAAATACGGATCGATCTAATACATAGGAATCGTAAATTGGATGGTTACGATTGGCTGGTCGAATGGAATAGAACACGCGAAATTCTAATGTTTTTAATTTATTTGGTCGACTGTGAGGGTATAATTGACTTTGCAGAACAATATTCAATCGTATCTAACTAAATTATGCGAATTAATATCACACGATTCCGTATATTATGGAAGTTACTATATTATAGGGTTATATTTTTTGGAAACTTTGAGTTTTAGGAACGATGGAACTTTGTTCAATAATAGTACGAAAAAATTTCAGTTATTAGGTTTAAGGAAACATTGAAATTATGTGTACATTAGGATACCTTAAAACCGAAATATATTTGGTATTGAATTGCAGTCGAAATTTGGGAACTTTATAACTCATCAAACATAAAAACAATTAAGAAACTACACACATATATATAACAGTGGACTGGACATTGTATTAAAAGGTCATACAAATTAGAAATTCCAGTCTTCAATTATTGTGGTCAGTTGCTCAGAATCATGCAGAAGAACGTTCAGAATACGAGTAAGAGTGGGAAAAACAAGCGTCGACCATATTTGTTATTCGGTGGTAAGTATCCGTCAAACGTATGGGTATTAAATTGTTAATGGAATGATTAATTGAATGTAATACATAAGCTGGTTGTCAATCGGCAATAGATTGTATATACTTCAGTGTTGTTTTGTATGAATGCATGTATTGTTTTGATATGTGAAACATTGGGTAGTAATGTGTGCATATAATTTGTATGTATATCAAGTTTAGAAAGTATGAATACGTAGTTTTGGTTGATATTACTTTATACGCAAGTAAATGATGCCATGTAACTGTATGTAATAGGGTAGTAAATTGTAACAATATATAATGGGTAGGTGAATGGAAAATTAGGTATTACATGGTAGTGTAAATGTTCATTATGGGATGATGAAGCATGTTGTATGTATATCGCTAGTATGATGTATGTGTGTATGTTTTATTACTATGATGGAAACAATGGGTACTAATTTGTAAGTACAATCAGGTAAAAATTGTATATGTTCATAGTTTTAGTTCAACTATATTGGTAAACAGGTTATTTGATGTTAATATGACCTTTTTAATTGGGTATGAATATGAAACAGTGTTGTGATTTGAACATATACAATTTTGCTTTTATGTATATCAATTTTATGTTGTATGGGTAAATATATATAGTTGATGTGATGACCATGCAGTGTTTAATAGGGGAACAAATCGCAACCATTGAGTTTGGTGTTAAGTTGCTTATTTATGAATTATATTGTATGTGTGTTCATGAAAGATATTTTGTATTCTAACATATATTTATTGGATTGCAGATGATCCTGACTTCCAGTCCACACCTGTTGAACCTGAGTACAGTGATGACGACCTACCGCTTGCGCAAGTTATGAAGAAGAAAGCTAAAGTCGCTGGTCGAGGTACTTCAGGTCAAGGAGCTTCCAAAAGGAAGAAGAAAGTTGTTGCTAGCGAGAAAGAAGCTGCATTAGAGAAAAAGTCAAAGCGGCCGAAATCCACGAAACGTGATAAGAGAAATCTTATCCGGTCGAGACGTGACGCCATGTTGGGATTGAAGACACGGGTATCACCAAACAAATTGGTACATGTGATCAGTATGTTTAATGATGCCCAAAGACAAGTTGTTCGGGAGATAGGGTTTGGATCCATACTCCAGATGGAAGTGAATAACATCCCATCCGCATTGTCGTTTTTCTTGGTACAGAATTTCGATGTATGCAGCATGTCGCTGTTATTGAATGACGGTAAACAGTCATTGCGTATCACTGAGCATGAAGTGCACGACACATTTGGTATACCAATTGGTGGGTTGGTCGTTGAGTCTAATATCTACGCAGTAAAAGAGATCCCCGAGCTGGATGCGTGGCGTAGGCAGATCGATAAAACCGCCATCACTACAACTATGTTGACCAATAGGATGATCACACAGAATGAAGGGTGTGATGATTTCAAACGAAATTTTATGGTCCTGTTTGTCACCACGATGATCGAGTATGGTCTGACAATCTGGTTAATCAAGCGTGCTTCCGGGCGATAATGGATGTTAATCGAATATCATCTTATAACTGGTGCCAGTTAGTTCTGCATAAGCTTGCACAATCAAGGTTAGATTGGGATGTCTCGAGCAAGGGGTACCGGCTTTTCAACGGACCAATCACATTTTTACTGGTGAGTTCTAGATTTTTAATTCCAATAGTCAGTTCATTTAATATGGAATTGCAATTTTATTAATGTATGTAGGTTTTGATATAAATCTTGAAAAATGCAGTTGTTCTACCTGGATCGTGTGCAAGTTGGCATACCGAATGTTCAAAGGGTGTGGCCATCATTAATCGGCTGGAGCACTGAAATTGTTAATGACAGAGAAAGGTTCGAGATTGAGTTGGGTGCATTTGGCAGGGGTCATGTGGTCACGGATCCACCTCCTGTTCCGGTGGTAAATGATGATATACATCCGACAGGCAACGGTATTGAGGAACACGGTATCAGAGACGAACCCTCAGTCTGCCGTAAGTCGGAGGTAGAATGCAACACATTATCACTATACATTTTAAACATTGTTGTGATTTAATACATACATTGTGTAATACTACGAATTAGATAGGTAAACATACAAACGTAGCGCAATATATTGACATATTCGTACACAGGGATTCGTTGAAAGATGTTGTGCTGCAGTGAAAAAGTATTCTGAGGCTATAACGGAGTTTGCTGATATAATTCGTGATGGCGAACAAGGGGACCGTGATTCTGAATTGTTCAAGCGCATAAGTGAATTGGTTGACATGGTGTCGCAGAGAAGAAAATCAGATAATGATGTGACGCAAACGCAAACCGGCTTGCCAACTCAAGACCCTTGGTTTGATCTCCCCGGTGTGATGGATACCATAATAAGGTTGGAGAAAGCCGAAGAACATGCAATGGACGACTTTCCTCCAGATTTCAGTATACTATCACCGAGCCAAAAAACACCGGAACAACATAATCAGAATTCTGAGCACAATCACTCTGTACCAAACATCGTCCACGGTCATGTTGCTAGGACATTATCGTTTCAAGGGAGTGATGAGCTGTTCTCTTTTGTATTGGGCGTTGGCCAGGATGCGTGCCAAACCGACACAGTCCCACGCACACAGAATGTAGGAACAGAATTTAATGCTGATCATACTGTCGAGCGTAGTGTGAATTTTATTAAGAAGACAGCTCCCTATACAGGTCCTTTTAAGAACCACTCCCGGTCAACGCCAGTCAAATCGGCGAAAAAAAGGAAAATTTAAAATTTTGGGAAAGACACTTAAATGAACCTAAATTTGACCCCGAGGGTCATACCGGACTTAAGTTGACCCCGATATCGACCAACGTGAGTTTTGGCGGACTCAAGGCAACTTTCCGACCAGTTTGGGAAAGGTTGACTTTTTGCTGGAAAAGTCAACCGAGCGACGTTTTAGTCCGTTCGAGGTCCGTTTTGGATCCAAAAAGCTTAGCCGTCGTTACAGCGGTCTTAGTAGAGCCGTTTCCTTATAGCCCGTGAAGTTTTGTAATTTCTTGGAAAATGGGCCCGTTCAGGGCCCGAGACGGTCGAATTTCGCGAATCTGACAGAAAAATATCTATAAAGATATTTGTTAAAGGGTGGGACCCACTTGCCACTTGTCACACAAGTGGTGGTGTTAGGTGATATTGAACAAAACAAAAGGAAGACCACATAGGTGTGGTTGGCCATAGTTCAAAAAAAAGGAGAAAATAGAGAGAGAAAAGGAGAGAGAAGGAAGAGAGAAGAAGGAGAGAAAAAGAGAAGAAAAGGTTAGGTCTTAGGGTTTTCCCGACGATCCAACCCACGGATCGTCTCAACGATTGAAGAATCGAGCTCCCATCGTCATTTCCTACGGTGAGCACCTATTCGATTTTCGTTTTGGTACGTTTAAAAGTTAGGGTCTGTGTTGAAATGGGGTAAATATGGATGAGTCGAGGTGTAGGGTTCGTTGGGAACATTTTGGAGCGAAAAATGATCGGTTTCCGGTGACCGGAGGCTCGGGGGAGCTCCGGCCACCGTGGGTGGTGGCTGGCCGGAGCTAGGACCGGCCACCATGATGGTGAACCGGTCCAAAACCGGTCCAGCCACCCACGGCTAAGGATGGCCGGGTGGGGCCCACGTGTTCGGGTCTCGGTTTTTCGTGTTCGGGTGGTTTTGGACGATCTCCAAGTCGTTAATCCACACCCGGAACGAATTTTGGAATTAAATTGTAAAATTTGGAAATGACGGGTTTAGAAACTTTAAACGCGCATTAAATTGCTCGGAAGTCGGAAATTGATTCCGTCGATTGCGTTGGAACCCTTGAATTATTCTAAGATCTTAGAAATGAAAACGGGAATTTTTGGAGCCCTGGACGGTGTTTTCCAATCCCGGGCCGGGAGTATCGGGCCTTTCCGGGCCCGTTGTTGACAATGTCGAGTAATTGGGAAGTTTGGGAGTGATCGACATTGTCGGGGTTGCATTTGGGTGTCAAGTTTATTAAAATTCAGCTTTGCCTGCAAACTTAAAAAGTGTTTTAATTGTGTTCTTGTTAGATCGTGCCACCGACCGAGGAAAGGGGAAAATAGGCGAGTGATCGCGAGCACGCCGGAGCTTGAGCGTTTACTTTTGTGGAAGCGTTACGAGGTAGGGAAAAGTAGCCGGATCTCGGTTTTGACTAGGGAAAGTTAACAGTAGAAATGCATATGACACCTAGTGGTGTCGTAGGATAAGTAAGTTTATCGAACACTAGAACCGCAGGCGACACTTAGTGGTGTCGTAGGTTACGTGAACGTATCGAACAAAAGAAATGCATGTGACACTTAGTAGTGTCGTAGGATAAGTGAGGTTATCGAACAATAGAAATACTAGTGGCATTTGGTTGTGCCCGGAGGTTTATTGAATTGGTTGTGTGTCTTGGGTGGCCATGAGTGCCCGTGGGGAGTTGAACTCGTATGTGTGTCTTGGGTGGCCATGAGTGCCCGTGGGGAGTTGAACCCGTATTTGACCGTTGTGTGCCTTTGGGGCGTTGAACCCGTATTTTACTATTTGTGTGTCGTGGGTGGCCATGTGAGCCTTTGGGGTGTTGGACCCGTATGTTACTGTCTGTTTGTGTTTGTGGGTGGCCGTGAGTGCCCGTGGGGAGTTGAGCCCGTATTTGGTTGACTGACGTGCCGAGTGGTAGTTAGTCTTGTTGTCTTATTCTTTTCCTTTCCTTTGCGGGGATTGTGTGTCATTTGGTTGAGACTGTGATTGTTCTGGTGGTACTGTTGAGCTATGCCCGATGGGTGTGTCGTACCCTCCGGTGCGCGGTCGGTAAAGAGAAGAGGGATGTGTTCCCCGTAGGTGAGTAGCACCTTGCGGCGCGTGATCGGTAAAGTGCTAAGGTTAGAGCTGTGCCCGAGGGGTGTGTCGTACTCTCCAATGCGTCGTCGGTAAAGAGCAGAGGGATATGTTCCCCGTAGGTGAGTAGCACCTTCCGGCGCGTGATTGGTGAAGTGCTAAGTCTAAATTTCTGCCCGAGGGGTGTGTCGTACCCTCAGGTGCGCGGTCGGTAAAGAGCAGAGGGTTGTGTCCCCATCAGGTGAGTAGCACCTTCCGGCGCGTGACCGGTAAAGTGCTGAGGCTTGTGGTTGTGGTTTGCGTGAATTTGATCACTTCTGTGTTGTGTTGATTGAGGTCGTCATTACGGTGTCGGGTCTACATTACGTGTACGGGTGTTTAGTTTGATTGGAGAAAGTAACAGTTTTCGCGTGACAGTCGAGTCATTTGAGTTTGGGGATGGTAGTCCCCGGTGTTTTATCTGTTGTTGGTGTTTCCGGCATTTTCTACTAGTATGCCGTAGTCAGTTTGGTATCTGTGGTGGTGAGCGAACGTCACCCCTAGCTGCTTTTCCTACAGGTACTGGTCGCGAGGCGGACTAGGGGAGCTCTCGAAGCTTGAAGAGCTGGGAACGGGAGTCCGGGTTTCTTTATGGAGTCTAGCGACGTACATGTTGGTTTTTGTCCGCTTATTTTGTACGTATTTTGAATTGTAAAATATTATTTTGATTAACTTAAGTGGTGATTTTAAGTGGCTTATTAAAATGTTTAAAAATTGTTTTACTATTTCATTGTACGCGTTCCGGGTTCTGTTTAAAAATTCGGGGAGTGACAGCTTGGTATCAGAGCTCGAGGTTTCACACCTCGGACTGTACGTCAATTAGGTGGGGAGAGTCGAGTCATTAAAAGTCCCGTCGTGCATTGGTTGGGCAAGTCGGAAATCGTGTGGAGACCCGTAGTGACATGAGTCCTGTTTGTTGTTGTGTGTATGTGCAGTACTGTGGTTACTGGCATAATGTTTGTGTGTTGCTGCATGAAACGTTTTTAAGCTATTGCGACTCGACTCAGGAGCGCTCCTGTAGTCGAACGTGTTGGTGCTGATATCAAGTGGGTACAATGTAGTTCGGGGATGCCTGGACCGGGTTGTAACTACGTGATGTCAAAAATGAGGTTTTATAATGAAAAGGAGAAAGTTTTAAAATTGGTTGGCCCTGTGGGCGTGTTTTTAAATTTGTTGGCCCGGTGGGCGTGTTTTGATGTTGGTTGGCCTTGTCAGCTTGTGATTGAGGTTGAGTGACTTAAATTTGTCTGTGAGTCGTGTGCAGTTTGTGTGTTGTTATTGAGTGACGTTGTTCACGATTGTGTCGGGTCGTGTTGAGGTCTCCTTTACATGAGCGAGTAATTGAGGTGTTAATAGCGTGAGCAGTGTGGCGTTTTAGTAACGTGTACGCTAGAGTAGGTGTAGGCGGTGTGAACGCTAGTATATTGAGCACGTCGTCGTTGTATAAGTTCGCAAACTAAGCATTTGCGTGTATTCGTGCAGAGGATACCGACTACATGGCACGTGGCAGGAGAACGATCAGTTGTGACGCCGGGACGGGCGCCCACACGTGGCAGGAGGCGACGGTCAGCTGGGGCACCGGGACGGATGCCCACCGTCGAACCCGCTGAGTCCACGTAAGCCCAGGGCACTCCCGTCGGGGAGGACATGAGGAACGACGCAGGACCATCTGCGGGCACGCCCAGCGTCCCACCGGTCGCAGACCCGCCCATTGTGACCGCTCTAGACGAGCTGACCCGGACGGTGCAGAGCTTGGTGGCGATCATCGCCCGTAGGGAGTCTGCATCGCCAGCTCCGGAGACAGTACCTGCTGCTGCAGCAGCCGATCCAGCGAGGCCTGTTCAGGCCGAAGGCCATACGGCCAGGACACTGCTGGATTTCTTGAAGCTGGGCATACCTACGCTCGTCGGGGAACCGAAACCGGACGTAGCCGAGAGATGGATGGAGCAGGTCACTCGGGACCTGGACACGTCAGGCATAGAGGACGGTCACACCAGGGTGTCCTTTGCAGCTCATCAGCTGAGGGACAGCGCCTACCATTGGTGAGGGCGTGTATGGGACAGAGTCTGGGATGACTACAGTATCTTCGAGACGGTCTTTCTGGAGCAGTATCTCCCCGAGTCGGCCAGGGTGGACCGACATCAGCAGTTCCTGGAACTGCAACAGGACGGGGCGTCAGTGGCAGAGTATGATGTAAGATTCATGGCCCTGACCCGATTTGCACCAGAAATGGTGGCGACAGAGCTGAACCATTGCCGGCGGTTCGAGACAGGGCTGGGGCCGACGATTCGGGATCGATTCCTCGCCCTGAGGTTGCGGGTTTACTCAGAGCTCGTAGACACTGCAGCGACAGTGGAGCAGGGTCTCCGAGAGGCAACGAGGACCCGTGAGGTTCGGCAGCGACCGACCAGTGTTGCGGGCCCGTCCGAGTCCCGAGATCCGAGGACGCAGAGGACTACGGGGTTCTTTCGGCCACTGGTTCAGTAGGGCGGATTGAGGCGGATGGGGTTGGTGGCATCGGTAGGGCCAGTCGCCTCAGAGCGAGTGCCGGTATGTTTTACCTGCGGGCAGTCAGGCCATCTGCGACGGGAGTGTCCGATAGGCGGAGGGCCCGCGGCGCTACCAGTGATCAGCCGGACAGGCCATGGCACGGGGCCGGGGGCCGACGATTTCAGGTGTTACCGGTGCGTCCGAGTTGGGCACATAGTGGCAAGGTGCCCTGATCCGATTGGGGCAACGTCAGCGTAGCGACCGCAACAGTCGCATACAGTGCAGTCACCCAGGGGTCGCCAGCGTCAGAGTCAACCGTCAAGGTTCTCGCAGCCTTCCACGAGCACGCCAGTTCTGAGATAGAAACAGAGGTCGGTGCAGCCATCAGTCTGTGCATCAGTTCGGAGGCAGCAGGGGTCACAGGGTAGAGTGTACGCAGTTACCGATTCCCGAGCCACATGATCCGCTACCTACCGTGAGACCATTCAGGGTACGTGTTTATTGTATCATTTGTGGGCGTTATTTTTATTTGATACTGGGGCATCACACTCGTTTATTTCGTTGAGTTGTGCTGAGAGGTTGGGGCTGAGTTTAGAGCCGTTGAGTCCACCCCTGTGTCTGGACACCCCAGTTGGGGGTGATGTGATGTTGACTAGGGTCTGTCGTGTCTGTGAAGTTAGAGTCGCAGACTGTCCTTGCCCTAGTGACCTTCTCGTGCTGGGAATGACGACCTTTGACGTAATCCTGGGAAGGGATTGGCTGGCGAAGTACCGAGCCAATATCGACTGCTATAGGCGACGAGTGATAGTGTCAGCAGGCAACACGAAGGTTTCGTGTATTCTGGGTAGTAAGAGCGGGGTTCTCCTGTCGGCTTTGTCCGCAGTGGAGGAAGTATCAGCCATGCAGAGCCGAGAGTTACCGCAAGTGGTGTGCGAGTTCCCCGAGGTCTTTCCTGAGGAGTTGAGCGGCAACGATATCGATGGTGGAGTTCGATATTGACCTGGTGCCGGGAACGGCAGCGATATCGATGGCGCCTTACAGGTTCGCGCCAGTAGAGTTGACCGAGCTGAAGCGTCAGCTCGAGGAGCTTGGGGAGAAGGTGTTTATCCATCCGAGCACATCGCCGTGGGGAGCCCCAGCACTCTTCGTGAAGAAGAAGAGTGGAGAGCTTCGGATGTGTATAGATTACCGGAAGGTGAACCGGGTTACGGTGAAGAACCGATACCCGATGCCGAGGATTGACGACTTGTTCGACCAGTTGAGAGGGTCGACCTGCTTCTCGAAGATCGATCTGCGATCCAGATATTACCAGTTGCGAGTCCGAGAGGGGGACGTCGCAAAGACTGCATTCCGGACACGCTATGGGCATTACGAGTTCTTGGTGATGTCGTTTGGACTGACGAACGCACCTGCCGCGTTCATGGATCAGATGAACAGGATATTCCGGCCGTTCTTAGGTCAATTTGTGGTGGTGTTTGTAGACGACATCTTGATCTACTCGCAGAACGAGGCGGCACATGAGGGACATCTAAGGACTGTTCTGACCCTGCTGCGCACACATCAGCTATATGCCAACCTGGAGAAGTGCGAGTTTTGGCTCGCTGAGGTGAAATTCCTCGGTCACATTGTATCCCGTGACGGTATACTGGTCGATCCATCGAAGATCGACGCGGTTTCGAAGTGGGCACGGCCCACGAGTGTCTTCGAGATCCGCAACTTTCTGGGGTTGACAGGATATTATCCGGGGTTTGTCCAGGACTTTGCGTGACTAGCCGTGCCTATGACTCTGTTGACGTGCAAGGGAGTCGGGTTTGTGTGGACAGAGGATTGTGAACGTGCATTCACGGAGTTGAAGACTCGTATGACTACCGCTCCAGTATTGGTAGTGCCCGAGCGAGGGATCGGGTATGAGGTCTATTGTGACGCGTCCGGGGAAGGACTGGGCTGTGTACTGATGCAGTTGGGTGAGTTGTTGCTTATGGATCCAGGCAGTTGAAGACACATGAGCGCAACTATCCTACCCATGACTTGGAGTTAACAGCAGTCGTGTTCGCATTGAAGGGCTGAAGGTATTATCTATACGGTGAACGATTTCAGGTGTTCTCGGATCACAAGACCCTCAAGTACATCTTTTCCCAGCGAGACCTGAACATGCGCCGGCGGCGATGGATGGAACTACTTGAGGAGTACGACTTTGAGCTACACTACCATCCGGGTAAGGCGAATGTGGTCGCCGACGCCCTGAGTAGGAAGTCGGTTCCGAGTCTTGCTAACATATTAGTCCGAGAGTGGGACATGATGGGGGAACTGGGCACGTTCGGGCTTGAGCTAGGGGAGGTTACTGGCGGCGTGGTCATGTGCTCACTGGTGGCTCAGCCCTCACTACTTGCCCGAGTGATGGAGGCGCAGTCGGAGGACGTCGAGACGTCAGAGATCCGAGAGAGGGTCGTCAGTGGTGTTGAGGCGGAAGGCTGGGAACTCAGTGCTGATTCGGGGTTACGGTATCGAGGAGGGTTATTCGTGCCGCACAACTGTAGAGACGACGTGTTGCGAGAGTCACATCATCCGCGTTTTACAGTGCACCTGGGTAGCACCAAGATGTACCGCGACGTCAGGCGGCACTTTTGGTGGAGCGGGATGCGGAGAGAGATCGCGGAATTTGTATCGAGGTGTCTCACCTGTCAGCAGGTGAAAGCCGAACATTAGCGTCCTGCCGGATTATTGCAGCCACTGCCGATTGCCCAGTAGAAGTGGGAGCACGTCACGATGGACTTCGTGATTGGATTTTCGAGATCGCCAAGGGGACATCATGCGGTATGGGTTGTAGTCGATCGGTTGACCAAGTCGGCCCCTTTCCTGGCCATGAGGATGATTGATCCGGTCGACAAGTTGAGCAGCCTGTACATTCAGGAGATAGTGCGTCTCCATGGAGTCCGTGTGTCGATAGTGTCTGACAGGGATCCTCTTTTCACGTCTAGATTTTGGCCGAGTCTGCAGACCACGTTGGGGGCCGAGGTTCTACTCAGTACAGCACACCATCTCCAGACAGACGACCATTCCGAGCGTAAGATTCCAATTTTGGAGGACATGTTGCGGGTATGTGTGCTAGACTTTAGGGGGTCGTGGGAAACCCACCTACCGTTAGCCGAGTTCGCCTACAACAACAGCTTCCAGGCCAGTATTGGAAAGGCACCGTTCGAAGCGTTGTATGGTAGGCCGTGTCGATCGCCAGTGTGCTGGGCAGAGGTGGGAGACAAGAGCCTGCTGGGGCCAGAGCTCGTCCGAGAGACGACAGAGAAGGTCGCGCTGATACGCGAGCAGTTGCAGACCACATAGAGTCGGCAGAAGAGCTACGCCGATAGACGACGCCGACCTCTCGAGTTCGCAGTCGGTGGCCACGTGTTCCTGAAGGTGAGCCTGAGGAAGGGACTGGTACGGTTCAGCCGCGGCGGAGGCAAGTTAGCCCCGCGGTACATCGGCCCTTTCGAGATTTTGAGCAGAGTGGGAGCAGTGGCCTATCGCCTGGCATTACCACCGCAACTTGGGAGAGTTCATAACGTCTTCCACGTGTCCCAGTTGCGGCAGTACAATGCGGACCCCTCCCATGTCATTGAGTGGGCAGACATCGAGGTGGCTGACGATGTCTCCTATGAGGAGCAGCCGGTTCGAATCATGGACACAAGGGAGCAGGTCCTACGTGGCAAGGTTATCCGCCTAGTACGGGTGCAGTGGCGGCACCACGGGGCTGAGTCGACTTGGGAGCGCGAGGACGAGGTTCGTGCGAAGTACCCCGATCTGTTCCACTCCTAAGGTACGTCTTTTTAAATTTCGCGGACAAAATTCCTTTAAGGGGGTAGATTGTAAGAACCACTCCCGGTCAACGCCAGTCAAATCGGCGAAAAACAGGAAAATTTAAAATTTTGGGACAGACACTTAAATGAACCTAAATTTGACCCCGAGGGTCATACCGGACTTAATTTGACCCTGATATCGACCAAAGTGAGTTCTGGGGGACTCAGGGAAACTTTCTGACCAGTTTGGGAAAAGTTGACATTTTGCTGGAAAAGTCAACCGAGCGACGTTTTGGTCCGTTCAAGGTCCGTTTTGGATCCAAAAAGCTTAGCCGTCGTTACTGCGGTCTTAGTTGAACCGTTTCCTTGTAGCCCGTGAATTTTCGTAATTTCTTGGAAAATGGGCCCGTTCGGGGCCCGAGACGGCCGAATTTCGCGAATCTGGCAGAATAATATCTACAAAGATATTTGTTTAAAGGGTGGGACCCACTTGCCACTTGTCACACAAGTGGTGGTGTTAGGTAATATTGAACAAAACAAAAGGAAGACCACATAGGTGTGGTCGGCCATAGTTCAAAAAAAAGGAGAAAATAGAGAGAGAAAAGGAGAGAGAAGGAAGAGAGAAGGAGAGAAAAAGAGAAGAAAAGGTTAGGGCTTAGAGTTTTCCCGATGATCCAACCGACGGATCGTCTCAACGATTGAAGAATCGAGCTCCCATCGTTATTCCCTACGGTGAGCACCTATTCGATTTTCGTTTTGGTACGTTTAAAAGTTAGGGTTTGTGTTGAAATGGGTTAAATATGGATGAGTCGAGGTGTAGGGTTCGTTGGGAACATTTTGGAGCGAAAAATGATCGGTTTCCGGTGACCGGAGGCTCGGTGGAGCTCCGGCCACCGTGGGTGGTGGCTGGCCGGAGCTAGGACCGGCCACCATGGTGGTGAACCGGTCCAAAACCGGTCCAGCCACCCACGGCTAAGGGTGGCCAGGTGGGGCCCACGTGTTCGGGTCTCGGGTTTTCGTGTTCGGGTGGTTTAGGACGATCCCCAAGTCGTTAATCCACACCCGGAACGAATTTTGGAATTAAATTGTAAAAGTTGGAAATGACGGGTTTAGAAACTTTAAACGCGAATTAAATTGCTCGGAAGTCAGAAACTGATTCCGTCGATTGCGTTGGAACCCTTGAATTATTCTAAAATCGTAGAAACGAAAACGGGAATTTTCGGAGCCCCGGAACAGCGTTTTCCTATCTCGGGCAGATTCGTCGGGCCGGGCAAATCGGGCCTTTCCGGGCCCGTTGTTGACAATGTCGAGTAATTGGGAAGTTTGGGAGTGATCGACATTGTCGGGGTTGTATTTGGGCGTCAAGTTTATTAAAATTCAGCTTTGCCTGCAAACTTAAATACCCAATTTAGGATTTCAACCCTAAATTTGTCTCCCTCTTCTCTCTCTAACCCACGCAGCCTCCCTCTTCTCTCTAAACCCACGCCGACCTCCCTCCCTCGTCTGCCTCTCTCGATTCCGATCGCCGGCGCCACATCCCGAGTCCCGACCGCCGTCTCCCTTTCTTCTCCGTCCAGCCACCATCTTCACCGCCGAGCCTCCTCCTCCTCCTTCTTCTCCGACCCCAACCACGCCACCATCTCTCCCGTCCAACCACGCCGCTTCTTCTCCGTTCAACCCGCCGCCGTCCCCGAGCTCCCCACGCCGTCTTCCTCTCCCGTGCTCGATTCCGGCCACAGGTCCCCGCCACAGATCGCCGGCCACGCCCTCGTCCCGAGCTTCTCGCCGGCGCGTTCGACAGATCCGGGACGAAGCCACCATGGCCGTCCGGATCTGGGTCGAGAAGGGTCCAGCCGTGCACCGCCGTGCCCCGCCGCCGTGCACCGCCGCCGCCCTTGCCGTCCCTTTTCTACGGTTAGGCCCCGACCGACGCCGCCCTCGCCGGCGGCCGACCGGTTCGAAACCGAACCTTTATTTTCCCGTCTTCGAACTTCTGTGAATCGGGTTTTGTTGTAACAAACAAAGAAAAGGAAATAAAACGTGTTTGTTCTTAAAAGTTATTCTTTTTTGTTTTAAATCTGAATCTGGTACCTTGTGTAACAAAAGGGAAAGGAGATGAACCCTAATTCGAGTTAAATCTAATGGAAGTTCAAAATCAGTTTTTGTAAAATGGAGAAAAACGGGACTAAAACAAACCGGTTTAAAGACAAAATTTGGGTTTCGGTTATGTTGTAAATCGATTTAAAAACGGTGTTAAACCTGGTTTTTGGAACGAGTCAGAATGATTTTGGGACTGAAAACGTTGGATCTGTTCGGTTGGAATCAAATTAGGGTTTTGGAAAGAAAAGGATTGTAAAATGGAAAATCAATTTAAGGAAAAAGGTTTTAAAATGAAAA
Organism: Erodium maritimum; assembly: GCA_963921825.1. NCBI lineage: Eukaryota > Viridiplantae > Streptophyta > Magnoliopsida > Geraniales > Geraniaceae > Erodium > Erodium maritimum. The sequence goes on along the minus strand of OY997590.1, from coordinate 58,775,371 downwards.
GGAATTAAAAGCGTTTCGGTTTTAAAAACGGTTTAAATCGAGGAGTTGTGAATCTAAGTTGTAAACGGGATTTAGGGACGGTTGTTCAAAAACCGAACTCAATTTCATTTTGGGCTCAAAAGATCGGAACAGAAACAGATTTGAAATAAAAGGGAATTTGATTTGAAACAAAAACCGTTCTGTTTTGAAAAAGGGTTATTAATCGGAATTGGGAACGACTCTGGAACTCGGGGTAAAAGGGACTGCTATTTGGGTTTGAAAAGGAACAAAAGCGGACCGCTGAATCAGACCTCGGGATTCGTGCATTGGGACCGTGCCTCGCATGCACCGGTTTCGGTGCTCGGGTACCCAAACCCGATTCGCCGTGACCCCGCTTTTAGCCCGCACGAGTTTAAAAGACAAATGTCGGATTTAAATTGGACAAATCGTAATCTTTAACTTAACGGTGGAACCGTTATTAATTATGGCTTTCGTGTTATCCTTAGCGTCCGGCTTCGATCGAAGTGAAGCCCGGAGGTAGCGAGTCAGAACGTCAGCAGCTAGGAAGCGTAGCGGGTGCTCTTTGGTTGAGGTAGGGAAAAGTAGCCGGATCTCGGCCCTGATTAGGGAAAGTTAATAGTAGAACTGCATGTGACACCGGGGTGTCGTGGGTTGAGTAGAATTATTTAATTATTAGAGAAGCATGATACGGGATTGTAGCGTTTAAGAGAAAAGCATGTGACACTTAGTAGTGTCGTAGGAACAGAGAACTTAGCGATAATTGAATTACTGGAGGCATATGACCATGCCCGGAGGTTGTTTGTGAAACTAGTGATCTTAGAACTGTTAGAGGCATCGAGTATGCCGGAGGTTGTTGTGCGTTATTTATTGTTGAGTTTGGGTGGCCTTGAGAGCCCGTGTTATTTACTGTTGAGTTGGGTGGCCTTGAGAGCCCGTGTTATTTATTGTTAAGTTTGGGTGGCCTTGAGAGCCCGTGTATTAATTGGTGTCTTGGGTGGCCATGAGTGCCCGTGTCTTACTGTTGATGTTTTGGGGTGGCCGTGAGCGCCGTGGGGTTGTTGAACCCGAGTCTTGACCGTTGGTGTGTCTTGAGTGGCAGTGAGTGTCGTGGGGTTGTTGAACCCGAGTCTTGGCCGTTGGTGTGTCTTGAGTGGCAGTGAGTGCCCGTGGGGTTGTTGAGCCCGAGTCTTGACAGTTGAGGTGTCTTGAGTGGCCTTGAGTGCCTGTGTGATTGAACTTGCCTGTGATTGTGATTGTGGTTACCCGAAGTTGTGAATTGCGATAGGTCGACAGCCTGATCTGACTTAGTGTCGATGAACTGCAAAGGTCGACAGCCTGATCCGACTTAGTGTCGATGAACTGCAAAGGTCGACAGCCTGATCCGACTTAGTGTCGATGAACTGCAAAGGTCGACAGCCTGATCCGACTTCGTGTCGAGGAATTGCGATAGGTCGATCCCTGACCTGATTGAGATTGGTTACTGAGCAGCTGGTGTGCGATCCTTTGTGATCTTGTTTGGTGTTGTGTCGTTTCGTTCGAGTCCTTGAGGAGGTCGTCGATCGTTGTGTTGGGTCTACACTGTTTTTATCGAGTGTCGATTCTGTTGAGGAAGGTGACGGGTTGTGGTCAGTTAGGTACTTAAGTTGGGGACTGTAGTCCGGGTGTTGGGTTTGGTTTTAGTGTTACTGGCTTTTCTGCTAATTATGCCGTAGTCAGTCTGTTATCCGTGGTGGTGAGCGAACGCTCACCCCTAGCTGCTTTTCCTACAGGTATTGTTCGTGGGACGGACTAGGTGAGCTCTCGAAGCTTGTGGAGCTAGGAGCGGAGTCCGGGTTTTGTCTTTTGAGTTTAGTGACGGATACCGTGTACTTTTGTCCACTTGTTGGGACGTGTTGTTAAACTGTAATTATTATTTTGTTGAACTAAATTGGCTTTTTTAGTGATTTAATGAAACCAGGTTTCAAGTGTTTTTATGTTTTTAAAACGTTCGCGTCCCGAGTTCGATTTACTGAAATTGGGGCGTGACAGTTTAAAAATTGTTTTACTGTTTCATAGTACACGTTCCGGGTCTGGTTATACCAAATTCGGGGCGTGACATGTGGGACGAGGTATCGTTTCTTGTGTTACTCCGCCTGCTGCACGACATCTATAGAGAATTCATGTTCCTTCATACAAGTGTCGGTCGCCATATATCGATAGACAAACGAAATATGACGAGGATCTCGAGAATGAAGAGAAACAGATAGATGAATGGGTTTGCACAAGCCAGGGAATGGACGTGTAAGTTTGTTTATATTACGATCATACATACTAGTTACCTATGTATATCGAATTGTAGCCCTGTATCAATTTCATCTTGTGTGTTCTTTTTGCAGGGAATTGTTGTACAAATGTGATACATTTTGCATTAACAGGGAAGGCATGCAGACACTTTTTCCGCATATCGAGTTGGATGCGCAGGTTGTGGATGCTTGGTGAAATTATTTAAATCATCTCGAGGAGCTCAGGAGCAGCACGTCCTCGGCTCGTTTTTACCTGTCATCACAAGCTAGTGTACGTGCTTGACATATATTATATATGTTTTCAACTATTTTGTTGTTGTGCATTCGATATACATTGGTTTATTCTATCAGGTGTGGTACGATCAGTTTGGAAGAAACGATAAATTCGAAGAACAGTTTGGGGTAGAAGTTTAACATTTCAAATGGGGCTGGAAGAAGTTGGATTTGGTTAGTAAAATTTATGTTCGTATTATTTGAAGATTATGTCATTGCACACAAATTCTGATTTTTTTCGTTTTTATGTCGATGCAGTTATTCATCGTGATACTCAAGAATAAACATTTGACAGTGATGTGTTTCGATTTAAAAAGGTCAACCATCGAGGTATTTGATAATTTTTCATCCTCGACGGATGATGATCTGAGCTTTGGTACAATACACAGTGTAATGGTACGATACCCAAGTACATATGCGCGTTCATCCTTTACTCTTGTGTTGTTAGATTCGGTTTTTGATTTTATTTATCTCTGTTTGCACAGCGGGATAATATAGTAGCTATAATGCGAGAGGATGATACAATATATACCAATAAGCTGGCCGAGAGGATTGCAGTAGCACAGATTATGCGTGTCCATGTCCCGTGGGAGCCATCCCGGAATTTTGTTGATTGCGGGGTGTTCACCATGCGGCATATGGAGTCGTATCTCGGTAATGGAGATTGGGTAGGAAGGCTTGATCAGGATAATGTAGGTACATTCAGTCCAATTATTATGTGTATACAACATGTAGATTCAAATTTGACACAGTTTGTTCGTTAGTTATTTGCATGTAAAATGAAGCTTCCTCAACTGTTGCTGTTGCGGAAGAGGTTCATGTACAAGCTCATAAATTTTGAAAGGAATATTCTTTGGGAGAACAAGATCAGACCGACTGTTCTTAGTTTCTTCAAACAACAGAAGAGGGCTTTCAAGTTTACCCCCAAGTTCAAGGCTTTACTACCTGTCAAGGGTAGATTGGCATGAATCATCCCATAGGATTGGTAGAAGCTGGGTTAGGGTATTTGATTTTTAGTTAGTGTTTGGCTTTAGTCTATTTGGTTATACAATATTGGATGACACTTATTTGGTTATTAGTAGTTTTGATTTCCATAATAATAAGACACATTTGTGTCAAATTCCATGTGGCTGTTATATTCAACATAATATCAAAGTACATAGGGATCCAATCACTTGTTGTCAACAACATGCATTGATTTAAAGAGAAAATCAAATACATTCATTGTTATAAGGTTCAACCTACAAAATAAATTACACAAACACACATATAAATTCACGCACAAACTAGATTTAAGGGTAACAAAAAACTTTACAGGACATACATATATGGTTGTGCACTGGTCAAGTGGTCAACAATTGTTTTATTCATGGAGCAAAACATTAATATAAAGAAGATGATAGTAATTAAAAAAACTATAAAGACACCGAAGTATTACATTTTAGTTGGGTGATTATGATAAAGTTTAGAGTGTTAAAGTGAAATCGCATATACGGATCACATTGGTGTGGTAAACTTGAATGACTAAATTAGCAGGGTTACCTATAGGTTAATCAATTTTTGCATGTGTCATCTTTGTTTCATTTCAAGTTACTACACTAATCTTTATGAGTACTCAACCTTGTGGAATTAATCATTTTAATGATTACACACTACTGGTTGCCAACACATGTAGAAGAAAACCCAGAAGTGATATATATGAAATACATACATTCAGCAAGGGTAAACATAGAAATTACTTTTAAAAAAACATAGATATAGTTTGAGGATTGCACATTAAAAGAAATATGCAGCATCATATACTGAGTTTGAGATTGACATACAAATACACATTCAGGCATGGGTTAACATACTCAGTATCAAAAAACACACATATAGTTTTGAGATTTCATATTCAAAGTAATTTGCAACATCATACACTGAGGTTAATGTATACATACAGATTAACATTCTAGAACATACACACAGTTGGTATATAATACAACAAATGGTATTATCAAATCAACATAATGAGTTTATGAATCTTTATTTGTACATACATACAAAAGCCAGTAGAATGTCCATCACAATGCATTCAAACCAACATTGCAGTAAAATTTAATTATAGTGAATTTCTAGCCATCCATGTTTTTGTATTTCAAAAGACAACCCTTATGTGTGAATATGAAAATGGCACCAATCCAAAAACAGAATCATACACCATTAAAATTGACAAAAATTGAAACCACATATAATTCAAGCAACACATAAAACACAAATTACAATACAAACTTGGCATTTACTTATATAGGATGATTGTCTTACAAAAACATAATTAACAAGATGATGATTTTGAGTTCAATATTAAACAAACACACAAGAACCATTAAGTGTTTGTTCATCATCATCCTAATGGCATTTTTATAACCACACAAAAAAACATACAAAAAACATAAACAACTAATTACTACCTAATTGTCATCTACATCGGTGTCTTCATGATCGGCAAAGTAGACGTCCTCCGAATCATGCTCCTCACCCGATATGCAAGCATCCTCTGATTCCCCGTCCTGTTCCTCCAAAGCATCCAACTCCGCCTTTTCCTCCGCCTCCAGAGCCTCCCAAATCGCCTTCTCCTCCTCAACGATAGCATCCAACTCGGGTTGAAGGCGTTGTATCTTCGGCTGGTTGCTTGTCTCGGCTTCCTCTACTTCCTCAGACCCCTCTCGCTTCCTTTTGAGGTTCTGGTTCTGCATTGCGTTGGAGGACTCGCCCTTGCAAGGATCACTTACCTTTGCAGCCACCGTGGCCCTGGGAGTAGGAGGGGCCTCATCAGGATCATCATCGCCTCCATCAGAGAAAGGGAGGATGTCGATCGCGTTTGCATGTGCGTCGGAATCGGAATTGGATTGGAGGGTTTCGTTGCCGGAGTACGAATGGAGGGGATCGAAGTCGGACTTCGATTCCGACAAGTAGAGGTCGGAGTCCGAGGTTGGGATGTCGCCTTTGGGTATCACAAGACGATCAAGCCTGTAGTAGTTCTCTACGGGTCTCTTTTTCGTCATTGTTTCTGGGTGATTGAAGAGGGATTGGGTTGTGAAGTGAAGAGTTCGGGAGAAGAAGTAGAGCTCGAGGGTGTTGGTGATTGGACAATGGACCCGAATAGGGGGGGTTAATATATGTAACCGAAGAGGTGTAGAATGATTAGGAATGTGAGGAGTTGTGGAGAAGAATTAAGAATGTGAGGAGTTGTGAGAAAAAGAAAGTTATTGCTTAAGAAAAAAAATTGGCAAGTGGTGTCAAATCTTTATGCATGCAATAACTAACCACTACATTTTATTTTTTCATTTCAAAATTTTTGTTGGGGAACGCGATATACAAGCATAATAAATTTTAAAACAAAAGGGGGGGGGGGGTAAACTGAAATTTGAAAAAATACAATTTGAGTGAGTTTGTAATGAGAGGGGTATAAACTGAATTTATTTGTACGTATAGGGGTAGTAAACCCCATGTACACAAGTTATGTGGATTTGGTTGACATATTTTAAACTATAGGGGTGTAAATTGAAAATTGTTACTAAATTATGGGTTGTTTTTTGAATTTGTAGGTATAGCACAAACCCTATGCTTGTAACTTGAATTATAACTTGTGTATGGGTTATGAAATGGGAATGAGTGCAATAGGTAGATCAAACACCAAGGTTGTCATTTGCAAGGCACCCGTTATATGACATTGGCAAGATCATGTGAATGTAAAGAATAAGTAGTTGGACAGAACTATAGGGGGTGTAAACTGATAATTGTTACTAAATTATGGGTTCTTATTTGAATTTGCAGGTATACGACAAACTATATATTTGTAAATGTAACCTCACCCACCTTTTATATGCAGGTTACTACCCTTTTGTATTATGCATCATTATTTATAATTCTAATATTGCATGCTAATACACTATTCAATATAGTATAAAAGTACATACATAAAATATATAATATACACACATATTCAATAAACTACATTATAGTACTTTATAAATTTTTTTTTCTTTTGAATTAGGGAAAATATCAGATTGGTACCCTTAACTATATGTTTTTCACACATTGGTACCCTTAACTAACTTAATCACTAAAAAAGTACCTTAAGTTTCAAATCAGTAACATGTTAGCATTTTCCGTCCATTTTTGGACGGAAAATGGTCATGTGCAATGCACATGACCTTTAACTTTTAGAAAATGACAGAAATACCCCTCTAAGTTCAAACCCTAATTATCCTTCACCTCCACCACCATGACCATTTTCCGTCCAAAAATGGATAGAAAACACTAAAGTGTTACTGATTGGAAACTTAAGGTACCTTTTTAGTGATTAAATTAGTTAAGTGTACCAATGTGTTAAAAAACGTATGGTTAAGGATACAAATCTGATATTTTCCCTTTGAAATATTACATCGATTAGACAAATGCAAATGGGAAACATTTATGAACTTACCACAAGTAGTTACCAATGTGTCTCATAAACATTGCAATTTACTACCTCATTCAATCAGATGGAGTAGTACATTCACAATATATGAACTACACATACATATTCACTCAACTCTAATTTATTCCAATGTAATTTGATTATGTGATAAGTTTGTGTGCCTCAAACAAACAATCACATACATATTTACATGAATAGGAAGTCTAGTTACACATCATTACATGCAAGTAGATTTGGCACCACTTCCGTCGCTCCTTAATCAAATACTACTTTCAATTATGAACACTTTCTCAATTTATTTCCACACATATTCAACTCATTACTCGTCGTCTTTTTTTATATTTTCCATTACTAACACATTCTCAACTTCTTTCCACACATATTTAACTCATTAGTCATCGTTGTTTTTCTAACTCCCATTACAAATATTTTATTCAGAATTTCCATCATCAACTCTGTAAACACCACTCCCGGTCAACGCCAGTCAAATCGGCGAAAAATAGGAAAATTTAAATTTTTTGGACAGACACCTAAATGAACCTAAATTTGACCCCGAGGGTCATATCGGACTTAAGTTGACCCCGATATCGACCAAAGTGAGTTCTGGGGGACTCAGGGCAACTTTCTGACCAATTTGGAAAAGGTTGACTTTTTGCCGGAAAAGTCAACCGAGCTACGTTTTGGTCCGTTCGAGGCCTGTTTTGGATCCAAAAAGCTTAGCCTTCGTTATAGCGGTCTTAGTTGAGCCGTTTCCTTGTAGCCCGTGAAGTTTTGTAATTTCTTGGAAAATGGGACCGTTCGGGGCCCGAGATGGCCGAATTTCGCGAATCTGACAGAAAAATATCTACAAAGATACTCGTTTAAAGGGTGGGACCCACTTGCCACATGTCACACAAGTGGTGGTGTTAGGTATTTTTGAATAAAACAAAAGGATGACTGTATAGGGGTGTTCGGCCACTTAGAGAAAAAAGGAGAAAAAAATAGAAAAGAAGAGAGAAGAAGGAAAGAAGGAAAAGGGAAAAAGAGAAGAAAGGAGTTAGGGCTTTGTGATTTCCCGGCGATCCAACCAACGGATCGTCTCAACGGTTGAAGAATCGAGCTCCCATCGTCATTCCCTACGGTGAGAACCTATTCGATTCTCGTTTTGGTACGTTTTAAAGTTAGGGTTTGTGTTTAAACGGGTTAAATATGGATGAGTCGAGGTGTAGGGTTCGTTGGGAACGTTTTGGAGTAAAAATGATCGGATTCCGGTGACCGGAGGCTTGAGGGAGCTCCGGCCACCGTGGGTGGTGGCTGGCCGGAGCTAGGACCGGCCACCACTATGGTGAACCGGTCCAGCCACCCACGGCTAGTGGTGGCCGGGTGGGGCCCACGTGTCGGGTCTCGGGTTATTCGTGTTCGGGTGGTTTTGGACGATCCCCGAATCGATATTTCATGCCCGAAACGAATTTTGGAATTAAATTGTGAAAGTTAGAAATTTCGGGTTTAGAAACTTTAAACGCGAATTAAATCGCTCGGAAGTCGGGAATTGATTCCGTAGATTACATTGGAACCCTTCAATTATTCTAAGATCGTAGAAACGAACACGGGAATTTTCGGAGCCCCCGGAGAGCGTTTTCCAATCCCGGGTAGATTCGTCGTGCCGGGCGAATCGGGCCTTTCCGGGCCCATTATTGACAATGTCGAGTAATTGGAAAGTTTGGGAGTGATCAACATTGTCGCGGTTGCATTTGGGCGTCAAGTTTATTAAAATTCAGCTTTGCCTGCAAACTTAAAAAGTGCTTTAGTTGTGTTCTTGTTAGATCGTGCCGACGACCGCGGAAAGGGGAAGCTAGGCGAGTGATCGCGAGCACGCCGGAGCTTGGGCGTGGACTTTTATGGAAGCGTTACGAGGTAGGGAAAAGTAGCCGGATCTCGGCCTTGACTAGGGAAAGTTAACAGTAGATATGCATGTGACACTTAGTAGTGTCGTAGGAAAAGTAAGTTTATCAAACACTAGAAATGCAGGCGACACTTAGTTGTGTCGTATGATACGTGAACGTATCGAACAATAGAAAGGCATGTGACACTTAGTAGTGTCGTAGGATAAGTGAACTTATCGAACAATAGAAAGACTAGTAGCATTTGGTTGTGCCCGGAGGTTGATTGAATTGTTTGTGTTTATGGGTGGCCATGAGTGCCCGTGGGGAATTGAACCCGTATTTTATTGTTTGTGTTTGTGGGTGGCCATGAGTGCCCGTGGGGAGTTGAACCCGTATTTTACTGTTTGTGTGTCGTGGGTGGCCATGAGTGCTCGTGGGGAGTTGAACCTGTGTTTTACTGTTTGTGTGTCGTGGGTGGTCAGGTGTGCCTTTGGGGTGTTGGACCCGTGTGTTTACTGTTTGTGGGTCGTGGGTGGTCCTTTGGGGTGTTGAACCCGTGTGATACTGTTTCGTGTGTCGTGGGTGGCCATGTGTGTCTGTGGGGTGTTAAACCTGTGTTGTCACTATTTGTTGAACCTTGGGTGATGACTGTGATTGCATGGAGGTCGGGTGCCCGCCCGACGAAAAAGGGGTCCTATGGTCGCGCGTGTGGGGGTTGGCTAGCCTTCCGACTAACCATCGGTAAAGTTGTGCATTTTTCGGCGATGAAGGGAGGCTCCCCTTCCGACCAGCTATCGGAAAAGTATTGATGTAAATATCGCTAACAGGTCGACCGCCTGGCCCGACTGAGTGTCGGGGAAAGTTGCGTGGGGCAGGCTCGAGCCCAGCCGGTTAGCAACCGGCACTGAGCAGCTGGAGTGCGATCCTTTGTGATCTTGTTTGTCGCGTGCGATCCTTTGTGATCTTGGGTGTTGCGTGGTTATTATTCACGTTTTGTGTAGAGGTCGTAACTGCTGTGTCGGGTCAACATTATGTGTCCGGGTGTTGAGTTGGTTGGGGAAAGTAACAGTTCGTGTGATAGTCGGGTTACTTGAGTTTGGGGATGGTAGTCCCCGGTGTTTGTTTGTTGTTGGTGTTTCCAGCATTTCTGCTAGTATGTCGTAGTCAGTCTGGTATCCGTGGTGGTGAGCGAACGCTCACCCCTAGCTGCTTTTCCTACAGGTACTGATCGCGAGGTGGACTAGGGGAGCTCTCCAAGCTTGAAGAGCTGGGAGCGGGAGTCCGGGCTTTTGGGAGTTTAGCGACGTACGCTTTGGTTTTTGTCTGCTTGTTTTGGACGTGTTTTAAGTTGTAAAATATTATTTTGATTAACTCAAAGTGGTGATTTTAAGCGGTTTTATTAAAGTGTTTGAAAATTGTTTTATTGTTTCACTGTTCGCGTTCCGGGTTCGGTCCAACTGAATTCGGGGCGTGACAAACTCTTATAAGTTAAAATTTAAACATACAGTTATACAAGGAAGAGCATGTAAGATACACACACATGTACAAGGAAATCTAGTAGCGATAAATAACAAATACATACAGTAAGGTAAGGATACACATACAAACTGATGAACCAAAACATACATATAGTTTGGGCTTGCATAGTACTAAAATTTCCAACTTTATACACTGAGTTTAAGTTAGACACAAATTAAAAGAGTAGAACATACAAACTGTACTAGCAAAAACAAACAATGAGTTTATGGATTGTAACACAGTAACACACACATAAGCCAATGGAATTACCACCACAGTGCATCCAAATCAATATTGCATCACAACTTAATTGTTGTGAAATTCATCCTAGTTAATATGTTGAATATGACAGTTGCACATATCCAAAAATAAAATCATACACCATTAAATTCAACTCATTACTCATCGTCTTTTTTTACATTTTCCATTACTAACACATTCTCAACTTCTTTTCACACATATTCAACTCATTATTCTTCGTCTTTTTTCTAACTCCCATTATAGATATATTATTCAGAACTTCCATCATCAACTCTCAAAAGATAAAATTTACATACATACAGTTATATAAGGAAGAGCATGTAAGATACACACACATGTACAATGAAATCTAGTAGTGATAAATAACAAATACATACAGTAAGTTAAGGATACACATACAAATTGATTAACCAAAACATACATATAGTTTGGGGCTTGCATAGTACTAAAATTTCCAACTTTATACACTGAGTTTAAGTTAGACACAAATTAAAAGGTTAGAACATACAAACTGTACTAGAAAAAACATACAATGAGTTTATGGATTGTAGCATAGTAACACACACATAAGCCAATAGAATTACCACCACAATGCATCCAAATCAATATTGCATCACAACTTAATTGTTGTGAAATTCATCATAGTTAATATGTTGAATATGACAATTGCACAAATCCAAAAATAGAATCATACACCATTAAATTCATGAAACAGTGGAAGCATGCATAATTAAAACAACACAATAAGTACACATAAAACTCCAATATCATGTTGTACTGATGATGAAGGATGATTGCCAAACAAAAACAGTTCTTACTGGATGATGATTTATGGGTTAATCCCAAACAAACATACAAAAATTACCTATAGTTTGTTCATCACCATCCTACTGATATCCCCAAAAAAACAACCACTACCTAAATGGTTGTTTGATCATCATCCTACTAATAAAAAAACTTAGAAAACTAATAATACCTAGTCGTTGTCTTCATCGATGTCTTCATCATCGCCAAAGGAGTCTTCATCTGAATCATTGTCTTCACCCGAGTCGTCCTCTTCCTCTGATTTGTCTTCCTGCTCCTCCAAAGCCTCAAGCTCCGTCGTCTCCTCCTCCTCCAGAGCCTCCCACTCCGCCTTCTCCGCATCATCCAAACCTTCCAACTCGGACTGAAGGTACTGTCTCTTCGGATTGTTGCATGTCTCTGCTCCAGGCAACTGCGCATCTTCTTCATCCGACTCGCCCCTCTTCCGTTTGAGGCTTTGTGTCTGGATGACATTGCATGCCTCCTCAGTGGCCCTAGGAGTAGGAGGGGCCTCAACTGGATCATCGTCGTCCTCGTCAGAGGTAGGGTGGACGATGACCATCTCTGGATCTGAGTCGGACTCCGATTCCGATTGGACGGTCTCGATGTCGGAATCCTAATGGAGGGGTCGAAGTCGGACTCTGATTCCGACTCGTAGAGGTCGGAATCAGAAGATGGGACGTCGTCTTTGGGTACTTGAAGACGATCAAGCCGGATGTAGAGGTCGGTTGTTCTCTTCGGCATCGTTGCGGTTTGATCGGAGAGGGTTTGTGGAATGGAAGTGCATATATTTGGGGAAAAAGTAGGGACGATGAAGAGTTTGGGGAGGATAAGTAGACTTTGAGGGTGTTGGTAATGGACACGGTTATTTCGGGTCAGTATAGGTAACCGAATCGTTGTGGAGAATGATTAGGGAATGTGAGGAGTTGTTGGAAAAAGAAAGTATTATTGAGTGTTGTTAAATAGTTTTGCGTGTAATAAATAACAACTAGATTTTGGTCTTTCACGGCAAAATTTTGGTGGGAGAATGTGAGATACATGCAGAATTTATTTTAAAAGAAAGGGTGGTAAACTGAAATTTGTAAAAAAAATGATTGGTATGAGTATGTAACTAAAGGGGTGTAAACTGAAAGTAGTTGCATAGTACTATATTAATGTATTTTTTGTCTATATGCGTTGGGTTTAAGGGATTAGGGTGAAATTGAATAAGTGACATATTAGTTGTTTGTTCAAGGTAATTACAAAGTATGTTCACTTGGGTATAGACATTGAACTCTGTCGACTTAATTGGTAGTACTTAAGACCCATATGTTTTTCTTGGTAAGTGTAATCTGCAAGTCATTCCAATTTACTACACCATTTTCATTCATATATCTCATGTCAATTTAATAGCTGAATGTTTATCATAATCGTTCCATTTCTCTACATTTTTCAATCATTCCAAATTAGTAGTTCAAGGAAGTCATAATGTATGTTCAAGATGAACAAGGCTTTGGGTTTTAGGGATTAGGGTTCAATCTAAATTCAAGTCATAATGTATGACTTCCACTTTAATACACCATTGTCATTCATATATCTCATGTCAATTTAATACCCTCATGTTTATAATAAACATTCCATTTCACTATATTTTTCAATCATTCCAAATTAATAGTTCAAGGTAGCCATAATATATGTTCAAGGTGAACAAGGCTTTGGGTTTTAGGGATTAGGGTTCAAACTAAATTGAATAAGTGACACATTAGTTGTTTGTTCAAAGTAATTACAAGGTATGTTCACATGGGTATAGACATTGAACTACGTCAACTTTATTGGTAGTACTTAAGACTCATATGTTTTCCTTGGTAAGGGTAATCTGTAATTCTTTCCAATTTACTACACCATTGTCATTCATATATCTCATGTCACTTTAATACCCTAATGTTTATATCACGCCCCAATTTCAGTAAACCGAACTCAGGACGCGAACGTTTAAAACAATAAAACATTTTGAAAACTTTTACATAAATCACTTTAAAATCACCATTTGTTCAACAAAAGAATAATTTACAACTCAAAAGTACGTCGCAACAAGTGAACAAAAAGCCAGGTATACGTCGCTAGACTCAAAAGTAAACACAGAATCCCGCTCCTAGCTCTTCAAGCTTCGGAAGCTCACCTAGTCCAACCTGTGACCGGTACCTGTAGGAAAAGCAGCTAGGGGTGAGCGTTCGCTCACCACCACGGATAACAGACTGACTACGTCATACTTAGCAGACAATGCCAGTAACACCAAAAACAACTCAACACCGGGGACTACTATCCCCAAACTCAAGTGACCCGACCGACACACACACACTGTTACATTCCTCAACCGACTCAACACTCGGACGCGTAATGTAGACCCGACACAACGATTGACGACCTCCTCCAAAGACACGACAGACAACCACGCAACACCCAAGATCACAAAGGATCGCACACCAAACAAGATCGCAAAGGATCGCACGTCAGCTGTTCAGTCACCCATCTCTCTCTCGCCCTTTACTGATCCCTGTCAGGTCAGGCGGTCGACCTGTCGCGCAACTTCTCCCGATCTCAGTCGGAAGGCTAGCCCACAACCTCTCCCCAACCCCCGATCTCAGTCAGGTGACTAGCCACACCCGCGCGTACCTTCTCCCGATCCCAGTCGGGAGGCTAGCCCACAACCTCTCCCCTACCCCCGATCCCAGTCGGGTGGCTAGCCACACCTCACGCAACTTCCCCGACACAAAGTTGGGTCTCCAACCTCAGGTAACCACAATCACAATCACAAGCAAAGTTCAACAAACAGCAACAACCCAGGTTCAACACTCCACAAGCACTCATGGCCACCCAAGACACCAACTGTAAAACACGGACTGAACAACCCCACGGGCACTCACGGCCACCCAAGACACACCGACAATAACTCACGAGCTCAACAACCCCACGGGCACTCACGACCACCTAAGACACACCAACAGTAACTCATAGGCTCAACAACCCCACGGGCACTCACGGCCTCCCAAGACACACCAACAGTAAAACACGGGCTCTCATGGCCACCCAAGACACAACGGTAAAGTACGGGCTCTCATGGCCACCCAAGACACAACAGTAAAGCACGGGCTCTCATGGCCACCCAAGACACAAACTAAACAATCAACCTCCGGGCATGGTCATATGCCTCCAGTAATTCTAATATCGATAAGTTCACTGCTCCTACGACACTACTAAGTGTCACATTCATTTCTAATGTTCGCTACGTTCCCGTATCATACGACACTACCCGGTGTCACCTGCCTTCCTAATATTCGATAAACCTACTTAACCCACGACACCCCGGTGTCACATGCAATTCTACTGTTAACTTTCCCTAATCAGGGTCGAGATCCGGCTACTTTTCCCTACCTCGTATGCTTTCTCCAAAAGCGCACTAACAAGCTCCGGCGTGATCTCGATCACTCGCCTAGCCTTCCCTTTCCTCGGTCTGCAGCACGATCGAATAAGAACACAATTTAAATACTTTTAAGTTCGCAGACATAAACTAGAATTTAATAAACTTGACGCCCAAACGTAACCCTGACATTGTCGATCACTCCCAAACTTCCCAATTACTCGACATTGTCGATAATGGACCCGTAAAAGCCCGATTCGCCTGACATGATGAATCTGCCCGGGTTTTGGAAACGCCCTTCCGGGGCTCCGAAAATTCCCGTTTTTGTTTCTACGGTCATAGAATAATTCAAGGGTTCCTATGCACTCGACGGAATCGAATTCCGACTTCCGAGTCATTTAATTAGCGTTTCAATTTCTAAACCCGTCAATTACAACTTTTACAATTTAAATACAAAATTCGATCTAGTTGTAGTTTAATGATCTGGGGAACGTTCTAAACCACCCGACCACAAAACCCAAGCACCGGAGCAAGTGGGCCCCACCCAGCCCACCTTGTTCGTGGGTGGCTAGGGCTCAAATGGGCCCAGCCAACCATGGTGGTGGCTGGCCCTAGCTCCGGCCAGCCACCCCATGGCCGGCCGGCCACCCCCTATGGTGGCCGGAGCTCCCCCCGAGCTCCCGGTCACCAGAAAACGTCCATCTGCACCCCAAAACGTCTCCAAAACGTCTCCCACGATCCCCCATCCTCAATACAACTCTAAACTACTAGTTTTAAACCAAAACCTAATCTTAGAACTTGACAAAACGAAGATCGGTTTGGTGCTTACCGTAGAGGAAGACGGTGTGAGCTCGATTCTCCTAACCTTGAAACGATCCAAGGGTTGGATGGAGGGGAAACGTCACAAATCCTCAAGAACACACCATTGCTCAGCTGAGCTTGACCCATTTGCCACCTCACTTAAGCCCATGGTTTATGCTTCTATATATTAGAACACTAGGGCACATATGAGGGACGACTGCTCAGCGAAAAGAAAAGAAAGAAAGAAAAAGGGGTGCTGGTCTCCTTGTGTGTGGCGGCGGCTCACTCGGCAAAGGAAACAAGGTGAGAGAAATTGATTCTTGATGGGAGAAGCTTGGTTAGCTACTGGTTTTAAGGAGAACAAAAGGGATTAAAAGTTTGGTCAGCTACAGAAATCAAGGAGGAAGCAAACTTGGTTGGGTTTAATTGTTGGCGCAACATCATTGTTACCAAAGAGATGACCAATTGGGTGGTCATTGCCGTGGAAATTGAGAGCATTTAATGGCCCTTGGTGTGATACTGTAGCAAGAGGTTAAGGAAGAAGCTAACAAGGTCAGATTAGTGGACAAGCATTCGGCATAAACAAGTTCAAAAGAAGGTAATTTGTTTGATGCTTATGTTATCCTATAATTAGCTATTTCCCCTTATTTTGAGCTAGTGTCAATCGGAAACAAAGACTAAGGGTAGTTTATTTGTTCTTGTCTTGGTTCTTTGATCTTGTTTTGAGATTTAGGGAACTAGGGTTTGTAAATTCGTTAAATTTCGGGAAAAGCGATTAGAAACTTTAATTGCGATTTTAGAAAGCTCAGACCCCTAAAATTGATTCCGTCAAGTGCGTTGGAACAAGTAAATTTAATTAGGATTGATAGAAACGAAAAGGGAATTTTCGGAGCCCCGGAAGGACGTTTTCCAATCCCAGGCAGATTCGCCGGGTCGGGCGAAACGGGCATTTCTGGGTCCATTATCGACAATGTCGAGTAATTGGGAAGTTTGGGAGTGATCGACATTGTCGGGGTTACTTTTGGGCGTCAAGTTTATTAAATTCCAGTTTATGTCTACGAACTTAAAGGTATTTACATTGTGTTCTTTTAGATCGTGCCACGGACCGAGGCAAGGGAAGGCTGGGTGAGTGACTGAGATCATCACCAGAGCTCGTGGTTTGGCTTTTCGGAGAACACGCACGAGGTAGGGAAAAGTAGCCGGATCTCGGCCCTGACTGGGGAAAGTTAACAGTAGAATTGCATGTGACACCGGGGTGTCGTGGGTTGAATAGGTTTATTTAAATATTAGGAAAGCATGCTACGGGAACTTGGTAATTATTAGAAAAGCATGATACGGGATTGTAGCGTTTATCAGAAAAGCATGTTACAGGAACTTAGTAAATAACTGGAAATGCATGTGACACTTAGTAGTGTCGTAGGAGCAGAGAACTTAGCGTAATTGATTTACTGGAGGCATATGACCATGCCCGGAGGTTGTTTGTGAACTTGTTGATATTAGGAGTACTGGAGGCATATGACCATGCCCGGAGGTTGATTGTTTATTTTGGCGTCTTGGGTGGCCTTGAGAGCCCGTGTATTATTATTGTTGAGTCTTGGGTGGCCATGAGAGCCCGTGTTGTTATTCGTGTTTGGGTGGCCATGAGAGCCCGTACTTTACTGTTGGTGCTTTAGCTGGCTTACGAGTTAGAGTCTAGTTAAGTTGCAAGCGTGTTTTATCGTTAAGTTTTGGGTGGCCATGAGTGCCCGTGGGGTTGTTGAACCCGTGTCTTTACCTTTGGTGTTTTGGGTGGCCTTGAGAGCCCGTGTACTAAGGTTGGTGTCTTGGCTGGCCTACCGAGTTAGAGTCTCGGGGGGGTTGCAAGCTTTCTTTAGCTGGCTTACGAGTTAGAGTCTCGGTAAGTTGCAAGCGTGTTTTATGGTTGGTGTCTTGGGAGGCCGTGAGTGCCTGTGGGGCTGTTGAGTCCGTGTCTTACTGTCGGTGTGTCTTGGGAGGCCGTGAGTGCCTGTGGGGCTGTTGAGTCCGAGTTTTACGGTTGGTGTCTGGGTGGCCATGAGTTCTGTGAGTGTTGAACCTGTGTTGTTACTGGTCGTTGAACTTGCTTGTGATTGTGATTGTGTTTGTGGTTACCGGAGGTTGGGGGCCCGCTTCTTGAAACGGGGGTCCACGAGCACACGCGTCTGCATGTTCAGACGGGGTAGGGGGCCCGCCCGCCAATAAAGGGGTCCTGGCCGCGCGTGTGTGGTTTGGGTTTGTGAGCATACCTTGGCTGGCTTATGGGTTAAAGTCCCAGTAAGTTGCAGCATTTTCTGGCTGGCTTATGGGTTAGAGTCCCAGTAAGTTGCAGCATTTTCCGGCTGGCTTATGGGTTAGAGTCCAGGTAAGTTGCAGCATTCTTGGGTTGGCCTGACCGGGTTAGAGTCCCGGGAGGGCGTTCTTGGCAGCTGGTTTGCGATCCTTTGTGATCTTGTTTGGTGTGCGATCCTTTGTGATCTTGTTTGGTGTGTGATCCCTTGTGATACTGTTTGGTGTTGCGTAACTTTCTTTTGAGTCCTTGGAAGAGGTCGTCAATGGTTGTGTCGGGTCTACTTTACGTGTCAGGGTGTAGAGTTGGTCAGGGAAGACAACAGTGGGTGTATGTTCAGTTAGAGTACTTGGGTTGGGGATGGTGTTCCCCGGTGTTGAGTTGTTGTTGGTGTTACCTGCTTTGTCTGCTAATTATGCCGTAGTCAGTCTGTTATCCGTGGTGGTGAGCGAACGCTCACCCCTAGCTGCTTTTCCTACAGGTACTGTTCGTGGGACGGACTAGGTGAGCTTCTGAAGCTTGAAGAGCTTGAAGCGGGTTTCTGGGTGTTTTGAATTTAGTGATGTGTACCTCGTTTTTGTCCACTTGTTGGGACGTGTTTTAAGTTGTAATTATTATTTTGTGAACTAAATTGGTATTTTAAAGTGATTTAATGAAAACAGGTTTCAAGCGTTTTTATGTTTTTAAAACGTTCGCGTCCCGAGTTCGGTTTACTGAAATTGGGGCGTGACAGCTTGGTATCAGAGCTCGAGGTTTCACACCTCGGACTGTACGTCAATTAGGTGGGGAGAGTCGAGTCGGTAGAGTCCCGTCGTACGTTGGGTACGCAGGTTGGGAACCGGGTGTAGACCCGTGGTGTTGTGAGTCCTACTTGTGTTTGTGTGTACGTGCAGTGTTTTCTTGCTGGCTTGATGATTGTTGTTGCTGCGTGAAATGTTTTTAAGCTGTCGCGGGTCGACTCAGGAGAGCTCCTGCAGTCGAACGTGACGGTGCTGATATCAAGTCGGTACAACGTAGTTCGGGGACGCCTGGACCGGGTTGTAACCACCTGATGTCAAGAATTGAGGTTTTAATGAAGTGGAGAAAACTTTAAAAGAAATTTGAGTGTTTTGATTTTGTTTGACGCCGTGGGCGTGTGTGTCTGATTGTGTTTGGCCCGGTGGGCGTGGTTCGGTGTTGGTAGGCCCGGTGGGTGTGTCTTGACTTTGTGTGACGCTGTGGGCGTTTGTGTTTGACTTCGATTGGCCCTGTGGGCGTACTGTGTTTGTTGTTGGTTGGCCCGGTGGGCGTGTTGTGGAGTCTTGTTTGGCCCGGTGGGCAAGGTTCAACTTTGGTTGTTGGTCTGGTGGGCGGGTGTCGTTGTCCTTGTTGTTGTAGTTATGACTGTTTGGCTGGGTTGGCTTGTGGTTGAGGTTGAGTGACTCGTGTTTGGTCGTTGTTTTGGTACTTGGGTTTTATGATTAGTGGTAGAGTGTCTGCGACGCACAAGCGTGTGGGTCGCTAGGAGAAGGGTAGGATGCGAGTGCCCTAGGATCGACGTGACGGGCAGTTAGGGGTGAAACGGTCGCGGCTACGGGACGGACCACGGGCCGACCTGGTACGAGACCAGGAAGGGCTCGCTGGTCCGGTCCGGCAGCCAGCATGGACCGGCTGGCATGCCGGCCCGGAGGCCCATATGGACCGGCCCACCTGCCGGACCGGTCCAGCCAGTTTCAAAAAAAAAGGAGAAAAAGGAAAAAGGGTTTGTTTCGTTGTGCGTTTAGGTTTGTGGTTGTGTGACTCGGTTCTTGTTCGTGTGGTCGAGCGTTGGTTTTACGGGTTTGTGTTCGCGGTTGTGGGTTGTAGAGGCCATAGGCCTGGTGTACGGTTGAGTTGTTGTTGAGTTTTTCGCTTACGTATTATTATAACTGAAGTACTAATAGTGTGAGCAATGGTGTGTGCTCAGCTGAGAGCGTGAGTTTTCCCGTCCTGAGGTTTCCCTACGTGATCGGGTATTTGGGTGATTGAGGTTGTGAACCATAGTGATTGCTGAATTGAGGAAGTGTTTCCCGTGTCGAGGTTTATCTTACTTGAGCGAGTACTTGAGGTGTTGTTAGCGTGAGCAGTGTGACGTTTGGCATCAGGTTCTGAGGTAGTGGTTTGCCCTGGTTCGATCGATAAGTCTGTAGTGCTTTACTAGTATGCCATAATCGAACGGGTGTTCGTGGAGGTGAGCATAACGCTCATCCCCTTTACTACTTTTCCCGCAAGGGACGAGTAGCGAACACTGGTTTGGTTGCGGAAAGTTACAAGTAATGCCTAGAGGACCGTGTGAGGGTTACACTAAACCTTACTAGGGTGACTAATGGAGTGGGTGTTCGGTTTCCGTTTTGGGCGTCAATTTCATTGGATGTCGGGTTATCACACTCGTTTGTTCGTCGAGTTGTGCTGAGAGGTTGGGGCTGAGTTTAGAGCCGTTGAGTCCACCCCTGCGTCGTGACACGCCGGTTGGTGGTGGGGTGGTGTTGACTAGGGTCTGTCGTGCCTGCGGAGTTATAGAAGCGAACCGGTACAGGAGGTTAGAGAGAGGGCTCAAGAACCCCGATGCTGGATCGAGCCCTCACCCCGAGGATCGGGTATGTTCGGAGTTGGTAGGCACGACGACGGTAGTGGAGCGAGGTCTTGGAGAGACCGCGAGGGTCCGTGAGTTTTAGCAGCGACTGAGCTGGTGCGTGTATCCGTGGGAAGGATACCCACGAAATGACCGCCTTGACGTGATCCTGGGAATGGATTGGCGAGCGAAGTACCAAGTCATTATCGACTGTTACAGGCGACGAGTGACGGTGTCAACAGGCAACACGAAAGGTTCGTGTATTCTGGGCAGTAGGAGCGGAGTTTCTCCTGTTGGCTTGTCTGCAGTAAAGGATGTCACGCCCCAATTTCAGCGAACCGAACTCGGGACGCGAACATTTAAAATAAGAAAAACACTTTGAAACCATTTCCATTAAAACACTTTACAATACCACTTTAGTTCAACAAAAGGATAATTACAACTCAAAATAAAACGTCCCACAAGCGGACCAAAAGCGAGGTATCCGCCGCTAGACTAAAAGTAACCCGGACTCCCGCCCCTAGCTCTTCAAGCTTCGGAAGCTCACCTAGTCCGACCTGCGACAAGTACCTGTAGGAAAAGCAACTAGGGGTGAGCGTTCGCTCACCACCACGGATAACAGACTGACTACGGCATAATTAGTAGACAATGCCGGTAATACCAATAAAAAAGTCTACAACGGGGGACACTGTCCCCAACCCAAGGACTCTGACTGATCATACACCCACTGCTACCTTCCTTGACCAACTCAACACTTGACACGTAAAGTAGACCCGACACAACAATCACGACCTCTCCCAAGGACTCGAAAGAAATGACGCAACACCAAACAAGATCACAAAGGATCACACACCAAACAAGATCACAAAGGATCGCAAACCAGTTGCTCAGTAACCTCCCTCACCAGACTCGGCCTCAAACTCGTAAAAGTAAACCCGACACAACCAACAATAACCTTCCCCAAAGACACGGACACGGATCAGGCTAGCCGAAGAGTGCTCAGAACCTGCCGAGCCTCGTACACGGATTAGGCCAGCCGAAGAATGCTCGTAACCTGCCGGGACCCGGTCACGGATCAGGCTAGCCGAAGAATGCTCATAACCTTTCGGGATCCGGACACGGAACAGGCTAGCCGAAGAATGCTCAGATTCTGCCGAGGCTCGAGTTTGGTCAGGCCAACCGAAGAATGCTCGTAACCTGCCAAAATCCACACCACTCCCCGACACACAATCGGTTCGGGCAAACACAACCACAACCACAAGCAAGTTCAACAAACAGGCACTCAAGGCCACTCAAGACACCTCAACAGCAAACCTCGGACTCAACAGCCCCACATGCACTCACTGCCACCCAAAACACCAAATGACCATACGGGCTCTCATGGCCACCCAAGACTCAGCAACAATTAACACGGGCTCTCAAGGCCACCCAACTCAACCACAATACAACGGGCTCTCATGGCCACCCAAGACTCAGCAACAATTAACACGGGCTCTCAAGGCCACCCAAACTCAAAAACAATTACCACGGGCTCTCAAGGCCACCCAAACTCCACAACAATACAACGGGCTCTCAAGGCCACCCAAGACACCAAACTACACAATCAATCACCGGCTTAACCCAAGCCTCCAACAGTCCTAATATCAACAGTTTCACAATCAACCTCCGGGCATGGTCATATGCCTCCAGTACTCCTAATATCAACAAGTTCACAAACAACCTCCGGGCATGGTCATATGCCTATAGTAAATCAATTAACGCTAAGTTCTCTGCTCCTACGACACTACTAAGTGTCACATGCTTTTCTCATAATCGCTACGATCCCGTATCATGCATTTCTAATAATTACTACGATCCCGTATCATGCAATTCTAATATTCGCTAACCTACCCAACCCACGACACCCCAGTGTCACATGCATTTCTACTGTTAACTTTCCCTAGTCAGGGCCGAGATCCGGCTACTTTTCCCTACCTCAACCGAAGAGCACCTGCTACGCTTCCTAGCTGCTGACGTTCTGGCTCGCTACCTCCGGGCTTCACTTCGATCGAAGCCGGACGCTAAAGATAACACGAAAGCCATAAATTAAACCCGGTTCCACCGTTAAGTTAAAGATTACGATTTGTCCAGTCTAAATCCGACATTTGTCCTTTAGACTCGAGCGGGGTAAAAGTGGGATTACAACGAATCGGGTTCGAGCATCCGCACACCGAAACTGGTGCAGGTTGCCGAGGGAAAATGTCGAGGCACGGGTCCCAATGCACGGGTGTCGAGGCTTCCCGAGGTCTGATTCATTGTTTCGCTATTATACCGTTCAAGGTCCGATTTAACGTACGGTTTAGTCGATCCACTAAAAACCGATCACAGATAGGTTAACTCACATTTCAATTTACTAGTCCTTTTCAAAACGCCCGCTTCCGTTTAAATCTGATTTTAACCCTTTTTAATTTAAAACCGTTTGATTTTCAGATCCCTTCTCGTTAAAACTGCTTTTGGTTCTCAAATCCCCATTTTAGTTCTTTTCTAATAAAACCGATTAATTAGCCAAAATCTTTTCTGATCTTTTCGAAACTCAAGGAACAAATTCATATCTAATTGATTTGTTCGGCACCAGTAAACTGCTTTAAATCAAATCTGATTTTAAATTCTTTTATTTTAAACCCTTTTTCATTTTCCAATTAAAAACTCAAAACTGAAATCAAGTTTTCATTTCGATTTCCTTTTTACAGTTCTACGAATTGAGTCCTGATCCAACAGTATTAATCCAAATATAACCAGATCCAAAGGGATTTCGCAATAAGGGAAAGAAGAACGGAAAAGGTTTGGGTTTCGAACCGACCGGCCGCCGGCGAGGGCGCGTCGGCTGGGTCCTCACCGTAGAGAAAAATGACGGTGGGAGGCCTCGGGTTTAAGCCGTGGAGGTGGAGAGCACGGCGGGGATTCGCCTCGGATCCGGATGGCTCGGTCCCGTCCCGGATCTGATGAGCTCGCCGGCGACGGCGGGAGCTCGGATCTGGTGGAGATCGACTCCATCGCCGGCGAATCAGAAACGCTCACGGGAGGGACGGCGAGCTCAGTATGGAGACGAGGGAGAGCTGGCTCGGGATCTGAGAGGGAGGTGAAAAGGGGGTCGACGGCGGTGGCTACGGGTGTGGGAGCGGTGGTGGTTCGGCTTGGTTCTCTGGTGGCGGGACGGCGTCGGGAACTGTGGAGAGGGAGCTGGCCGTTGAGGGGCGAGGTCGGGACGGCGGCGGCTCGGTGAGGAGGGCGGGGGCTGGACGGAGAAGGAGGGGGCTCGGTGGTGGCGCGGTGAGGAGGGCGGTGGCTGGACGAAGAAGGAGGGGGCTCGGTGGTGGCGCGGTGAGGAGGGCGGTGGCTGGACGTAGAAGGAGGAGTGGCGGCCGAAATCGGCGCCGGCGAGGGAAGGTCACGAGAAGACGAAGACGAGAGAGCAAGGGAGGGAGGGAGTCGGCTGCGCATGAGGGGGAGGCTGAAAATGAGGGATAAAACCCTAAAATGGGTATATATACCCAGGGCTTGGGCCAGCTGGTTGGGCCAGGCCCAATGAACGAACCTGCCCAGCAGTTTTTTTTTACACAAAACAAACTCGTTCCCAACCTCGACGTTATTATTTAATAAATTAAACGTTTAAATTTCCACGGTCTTTACAATGGAAGTATAGGCCGTGCAGAGCCGAGAATTACCGCGAGTGGCGTGCGAGTTCCCCGAGGTCTTCCCTAAGGAATTGAGCGGGTTGCCACCAGTTCGTGAGGTGGAGTTCGGGATTGACCTGGTGCTGGGAACGGTAGCGATATCGATGGCGCCTTACAGGTTCGCGCCAGCCGAGTTGACCGAGCTGAAGAGTCAGCTCGAGGAACTTCGGGAGAAGGGGTTTATTCGTCCGAACACATCGCCGTGGGGAGCGCCAGCACTCTTCGTGAAGAAGAAGATTAGAGAGCTTCAGATGTGCATGGACTACCGGAAACTGAACCGGGTTACGGTGAATGACCGATACCCGATGCCGAAAATTAATGACCTGTTCTACCAGTTGAGAGGGTCGACGTATTTCTCGAAAATCGACCTGCGATCCGGATACTACCAGTTGCGAGTCCGAGAGGGGGACGTCGCAAGGACTGCATTCCGGGCATGCTATGAAAATTACGAGTTCTGGGTGATGACTCTGAACTACCGAACGCACCTGCAGCGTTCTTGGACCTGATGAACAGTATATTCCGGCTGTTCTTAAATCAGTTTGTGGTGGTGTTTTGTGGACGACCAGGATCCGGGAGATATTTTCCGGCGGTACAGACGCCGAGGGCCGGGATCGTTGTACTAATTGGGAGTTACGGTATCGTGGAGGTTTGTACATACCGCGTGACGGCGGAGGCGACGAGCTACGAGTGTCGCAGCATTCGCGTCTAACAGTGCACGTGAATAGCACTAAGAGGAGCGCGACATCAGGTGGCATGTCTAGTGGAGCGGGATGCGGAGAGCGGTCGTGGAATTAGTATCGCGATGCCTCGCCCGTCGGCAGGTGAGAGCCGAACAACAGCGTCCCGCTGGATTATTGCAGCCATCGCCGGTTGCACGATGGAAGTGGGGGCACGTCACGATGGGTTTCGTGAGTGATTGGCCGAGTTCGCCTACAGCAACAGCTTTCAGGCCAGTATCATGATGGCACCGTTCGAAGCGTTGTGTGACAGGCCGTGTCGGTCGCCCGTGTGCAGGGCAGAAGTGAGAAATAAGAGGTTACTGGGTCTAGAACTGGATCGAGAGACAGCTGAGTTGGTCGTGCCAAAGCGTGAGCGGTTGAAGACCGCGCAGAGTCAACAGGAGCTATGCTAACTGACGCGCCGACCTCTCGAGTCAGAAATCAGTGGTCATGTATCCCGGGAGGTGAGCCCGAAAGATGGACTAATGCGTTTCAACCGTGGCAGAGGCGGGTTAGCCCCGCGGTGTATCGGGCCTTTCGAGGTCTTGAGTACGTCATTGAATGGGCAGATGTTGAGGTAACGGGTGATGTCCCGTGTAAGGAGAAACCAATGCGGGAAAGGGATCCACGAGAGCAGGTCCTGCGCGGAAAGGTTATCCGCTTAGAGCTGGTGTTGGGGCGACACCACGAGGCCGAGTCGACTTGCGAACGCGAGGACGAGGTTCGCGCGAAGTACCCCGACCGGTTCGACTCCTGACGTGCGTTGTTCTAAATTTCGCGGACGAAATTCCTTTAAGGGGGGTATATTGTAATAACCACTCCCGGTCAACGCCAGTCAAACCTGCGAAAAACAGGAAAATTTAAAAAATTTGAGCAGACACTGAATTGAACCGGAATTGGACCCCGAGGGTCATACCGGACTTAATTTGGCCCCGATATCGACCAAAGTGAGTTCCGGGGGACTCATGGCAACTTTCTGACCAATTTGGGAAATGTTGATTTTTCGCTTGAAAAGTCAACCGAGCGACGTGTTGGTCCGTTCGAGGTCCGTTTTGAATCCAAAAAGCTTAGCCATCGTTACGGTTAGCTTAGTTGGGTCGTTTCCTTTCAATTATGTAATTTTGCGAAAAAAAGTCAAATTCAGGTCAAACGGGGTCGAAATAGGGTGTTATAGGTTTAATTAATTTGGGCTCAGTTATTTGTGATGTGGAAATGGTCCTTCGGGGTGGGGTCCTTATGACGGTGGAGGACGACGAGCAGGTGGAGCTTTTATGGCTTTATCGCCAAGATGGAGACTGTTATGTTTTTTTGTCTTAAAATGCCATGGCCCAAAGGCCCATGAGCTTGGCCCATTTGCCACCTCACTTAAGCCCATGGTTTATGCTTCTATATATTAGAACACTAGGGCACATATGAGGGACGGCTGCTCAGCGAAAAGAAAAGAAAGAAAGAAAAAGGGGTGCTGGTCTCCTTGTGTGTGGCGGCGGTTCACTCGGCAAAGGAAACAAGGTGAGAGAAATTGATTCTTGATGGGAGAAGCTTGGTTAGCTACTGGTTTTAAGGAGAACGAAAGGGATTAAAAGTTTGGTCAGCTACAGAAATCAAGGAGGAAGCAAACTTGGTTGGGTTTAATTGTTGGCGCAACATCATTGTTACCAAAGAGATGACCAATTGGGTGGTCATTGCCGTGGATATTGAGAGCATTTAATGGCCCTTGGTGTGATACTGTAGCAAGAGGTTAAGGAAGAAGCTAACAAGGTCAGATTAGTGGACAAGCATTCGGCATAAACAAGTTCAAAAGAAGGTAATTTGTTTGACGCTTATGTTATCCTATAATTAGCGATTTCCCCTTATTTTGAGCTAGTGTCAATCGGAAACAAAGACTAAGGGTAGTTTATTTGTTTTTGGCTTGGTTCTTCGATCTTGTTTTGAGATTTAGGGAATTAGGGTTTGTAAATTCGTTAAATTTTGGGAAAAGCGATTAGAAACTTTAATTGCGATTTTAGAAAGCTCGGACCCCGAAAATTGATTCCGTCAAGTGCGTTGGAACAAGTAAATTTAATTAGATTGATAGAAACGAAAAGGGAATTTTCGGAGCCCCGGAAGGACGTTTTCCAATCCCAGGCAGATTCGCCGGGTCGGGCGAAACGGGCATTTCCGGGTCCATTATCGACAATGTCGAGTAATTGGGAAGTTTGGGAGTGATCGACATTGTCGGGGTTACTTTTGGGCGTCAAGTTTATTAAATTCCAGTTTATGTCTGCGAACTTAAAGGTATTTACATTGTGTTCTTTTAGATCGTGCCACGGACCGAGGCAAGGGAAGGCTGGGTGAGTGACTGAGATCATCACCAGAGCTCGTGGTTTGGCTTTTCGGAGAACACGCACGAGGTAGGGAAAAGTAGCCGGATCTCGGCCCTGACTGGGGAAAGTTAACAGTAGAATTGCATGTGACACCGGGGTGTCGTGGGTTGAATAGGTTTATTTAAATATTAGAAAAGCATGCTACGGGAACTTGGTAATTATTAGAAAAGCATGATACGGGATTGTAGCGTTTATCAGAAAAGCATGTTACGGGAACTTAGTAAATAACTGGAAATGCATGTGACACTTAGTAGTGTCGTAGGAGCAGAGAACTTAGCGTAATTGATTTACTGGAGGCATATGACCATGCCTGGAGGTTGTTTGTGAACTTGTTGATATTAGGAGTACTGGAGGCATATGACCATGCCCGGAGGTTGATTGTTTATTTTGGCATCTTGGGTGGCCTTGAGAGCCCGTGTATTATTATTGTTGAGTCTTGGGTGGCCATGAGAGCCTGTGTTGTTATTCGTGTTTGGGTGGCCATGAGAGCCCGTACTTTACTGTTGGTACTTTAGCTGGCTTACGAGTTAGAGTCTCGGTAAGTTGCAAGCGTGTTTTATCGTTGAGTTTTGGGTGGCCATGAGTGCCCGTGGGGTTGTTGAACCCGTGTCTTTACCTTTGGTGTTTTGGGTGGCCTTGAGAGCCCGTGTACTAAGGTTGGTGTCTTGGCTGGCCTACCGAGTTAGAGTCTCGGGGGGGTTGCAAGCGTTCTTTAGCTGGCTTACGAGTTAGAGTCTCGGTAAGTTGCAAGCGTGTTTTATGGTTGGTGTCTTGGGAGGCCGTGAGTGCCTGTGGGGCTGTTGAGTCCGTGTCTTACTGTCGGTGTGTCTTGGGAGGCCGTGAGTGCCTTTGGGGCTGTTGAGTCCGAGTTTTACGGTTGGTGTCTCGGTGGCCATGAGTTCCTGTGAGTGTTGAACCTGTGTTGTTACTGGTCGTTGAACTTGCTTGTGATTGTGATTGTGTTTGTGGTTACCGGAGGTTGGGGGCCCGCTTCCTGAAACGGGAGTCCACGAGCACACGCGTCTGCATGTTCAGACGGGGTAGGGGGCCCGCCCGCCAATAAAGGGGTCCTGGCCGCGCGTGTGTGGTTTGGGTTTGTGAGCATACCTTGGCTGGCTTATGGGTTAAAGTCCCAGTAAGTTGCAGCATTTTCCGGCTGGCTTATGGGTTAGAGTCCCAGTAAGTTGCAGCATTTTCCGGCTGGCTTATGGGTTAGAATCCCGGTAAGTTGCAGCATTCTTGGGTTGGCCTGACCGGGTTAGAGTCCCGGGAGGGCGTTCTTGGCAGCTGGTTTGCGATCCTTTGTGATCTTGTTTGGTGTGCGATCCTTTGTGATCTTGTTTGGTGTGTGATCCCTTGTGATACTGTTTGGTGTTGCGTAACTTTCTTTTGAGTCCTTGGAAGAGGTCGTCAATGGTTGTGTCGGGTCTACTTTACGTGTCAGGGTGTCGAGTTGGTCAGGGAAGGCAACAACGGGTGTATGTTCAGTTAGAGTACTTGGGTTGGGGATGGTGTTCCCCGGTGTTGAGTTGTTGTTGGTGTTACCTGCTTTGTCTGCTAATTATGCCGTAGTCAGTCTGTTATCCGTGGTGGTGAGCGAACGCTCACCCCTAGCTGCTTTTCCTACAGGTACTGTTCGTGGGACGGACTAGGTGAGCTTCTGAAGCTTGAAGAGCTTGAAGCGGGTTTCCGGGTGTTTTGAGTCTAGTGACGTGTACCTCGTTTTTGTCCACTTGTTGGGACGTTTTTTAAGTTGCAATTATTATTTTGTGAACTAAATTGGTATTTTAAAGTGATTTAATGAAAACAGGTTTCAAGCGTTTTTATGTTTTTAAAACGTTCGCGTCCCGAGTTCGGTTTACTGAAATTGGGGCGTGACACCCTGGAACTCACTTTAGTCGATATTGGGGTCAACTTAAGTCCGGTATGACCCTCGGGGTCAATTATAGGTTCAATTAAGTGTATGTCTTAAATTTTTTAAATTTTCCTGTTTTTAGCAGGTTTGACTAGCGTTGACCGGGAGTGGTTATTACAGTTTATCATAATCATTCCATTTCATTTTATTTTTCAATCATTCCAAATTAATAGTTCAAGGAAATCATAATGTATGTTCAAGGTGAACAAGGCTTTGGGTTTTAGGGATTAGGGTTCAAACTAAATTGAATATGTGACACGTTGGTTGGTTGTTCAAGGTAATTACAAAGTATGTTCACATGGGTATAGACATTGAACTTTGTCAACTTAATTTGTAGTACTTAAGTCACATAGGTTTTCATTGGCAAGGGTAATGTGCAAGTCATTACACTTTACTACACAATTGTCACTCATATATGGCATATCACTTTAATACCCTAATGTTTAGCATAATCATTCCAGTTCACTACATTTTTCAATCATTCTAAATTAATATGTTCAAGGTGAACAAGGCTTTGGGTGTTAGGGATTAGGGTTCAAACTGAATTAAATAGGTGACACATTAGTTGTATGTTTAAGGTAGTTATAAAGTATGTTCACATGGGTATAGAAGTTGAACTATGTCAACTTAATTGGTAGTACTTAATACCCATATGTTTTCCTTGGTAAGGGTAATCTGCAAGTCTTTCCACTTTACTACACCATTGTCATTCATATATCTCATGTCACTTTAATAATGTAATGTTTATCATAATCATTCCATTTCACTTTATTTTTCAATCATTCCAAATTAATAGTTCAAGGAAGTCATAATGTATATTCAAGGTGAACAAGGCTTTGGGTTTTAGGGATTAGGGTTCAAACTAAATTGAATAAGTGACACATTGGTTGTTTGTTCAAGGTAATTACGAAGTATGTTCACATGGGTATAGACATTGAACTTTGTCAACTTAATTGGTAGTACTTAAGTCACATAGGCTTTCCTTGGTAAGGGTAATGTGCAAGTCATTCCAGTTTACTACACCATTGTCATTCATATATGGCATTTCACTTCAATACCATAATGTTTAGCATAATCAATCCATTTCACTACATTTTTCAATCATTCCAAGTTAATATGTTCAAGGTGAACAAGACTTTGGGTTTTAGGGATTAGGTTTCAAACTAAATTGAATAGGTGAGACATTAGTTGTTTGTTCAAGGTAATTATAAAAGTATGTTCACATGGATATAGCAATTGAACAATGTCAATTTAGTTGGTAGTACTTAAGACCCATATGTTTTCCTTGGTAAGGGTAATATGCAAGTCTTTCCACTTTACTACACCATTTTCATTCATATATTTCATGTCACTTTAATACCCTAATATTTATCGTAATCATTTCAGTTCACTATATTTTTCAATCATTCCAAATTAATAGTTCAAGGAAGCCATAATGTATGTTCAAGGTGAACAAGGCTTTGGGTTTTAGGGATTAGGGTTCAAACTAAATTGAATAAGTGACACATTAGTTGTTTGTTCAATGTAATTACAAAGTATGTTCACATGGGTATAGACATTGAACTTTGTCAACTTAATTGGTAGTACTTAAGTCACATAGGCTTTCCTTTGTAAGGTAATGTGCAAGTCATTACACTTTACTACACAATTGTCACTCATATATGGCATGTCACTTCAATACCCTAATGTTTAGCATAACTAATCCATTTCACTACATTTTTCAATCATTTCAAGTTAATATGGTCAAGGTGAATAAAGCTTTAGGTTTTAGGGATTAGGGTTCAAGCTGAATTGAATAAGTGAGACATTAGTTGTTTGTTCAAGGTAATTATAAAGAATGTTCACATGGATATAACAATTGAACTTTGTCAATTTAGTGGGTAGTACTTAAGACCCTTATGTTTTCATTGCTCAACCTTTTTAATACATCATCTTAATGCTTCCACACTACTACCCTAATGTTTATCAAATATAAAAACAAACATCACACATATTCATATACCCGCGTAACACATCAATCATACAACTAGACAAATATATATACACAAAATGAAAATGAACCTGATTTTGTCATTACACTTTATTACACCATTGTTATTCATCTCATGTCACTTTAGTGCTCTAATGTTTATCACAACCAATCCATGTTACTAGAATTTTTCAATTCACTTTACTACACTAATATTTATGTTCTCAATTCGATTGAACCAGGTTGAATACATACTCTTATGGATTCCACAATACTACACTAATGTTTAGCAAATATAAAAACAAACATTCACATACCCAGATAACACATTAATCAAACAAACAGAAAATCAAATATACATAAACTGAAAATGAACTATACACAAACTGAAAATTAACTAGATTTTGATTCCCAAAAACTATTCCTTCATTAATTACATCTGATGATGAGTTTACATTCAAGCATTGTAAGTGCATTGATACACTAGACAACAAACAACCAAAAAATCCCATAACTGTTTGTTGTATCATCATCAGAACAAAAAAAAACACTACCGACCTAAACTACCTACTGGTCGTCTTCATCGTCACTTGCTTCTTCAACATCCTCGCTTCCAGGGTGGCTTGAATCTTCATCGTCCTCTGACTCACCCGATTCTGGCTCATCGTCAGAGTCTCCACCCGAACTGCTCCCTTCATCTCCACAAGCCGATCTCACTCCTGATGCATGTCCGATCTTCTGTTTTTTGGGACCCACATCATCAGGAGACACCGATTCATACATTTTGCGCTTACCCAACACTGGGTCGGAGCCTTTTCCGGTACCAGAAGTTACCGGAGCAGAACCAACAACTTTTCTAGGGTTGCGGTTCGACGACTCGCTCGTCTCAGGGTCTTTGACCTTCCAGGTCTCAGACATAGGCGATGGACGAGTCGTCGATCCCTCAACCTTGGATTGTGGTATTGGAGGAGGGGCTTTTGGAGTTGGAGGAAGGACTCTAGCTCGACCAGTCGGAACACTCGGACGAATCGTCCGAGGATGGGAAATCTCCTCGTGGGAGGAGGAGACGGTCTGGTCGGAATTTCTGGTAGTGGTGGTCGGAATTTTTCGACATCGTGGTTCAGATCTAGGGAGAGAGGACTGTTGTGGGTTTGAAATGACGAGGTAAGTGTGGTTGTGTGTAGGCATGGACTAGTACGTATGTATAGGGTAGTGAGTTGTTTTTTTAATATTTGATGATGATAGAAATGACTTGATTGCTGTAAATAAGTGCTAGACTATGACTTGTTTTTGTATGGGAAAAAACAACAATGATGATAAGTAGATTGTAGGATAAAGCATGCAAAGTGTGATGTAATTCATGTAAATGTATGTATATATAGATTTGCATGTATGTTTCAACATATAGTATTAGATTGTATAAACTTTAGGGTAGTATAATGGAATGAAATGTAACGCACAAAACCGTCAAAGTTGATTATTCAAAGTATCGCTAATCCAAATATAACAGAAAGACAAAGATAATTATCTGAACATAAAATATGAGCGACATTAAATAGGAAATAACTATAGTTTGAATGACTTCAATCAGTTGTGTCTTTTCCCCTTAATGGACAGGTCCTGCTATCGTGCTTTTCGATTATCCAGCACGTATGACATAACCGTCCAGGTTTACCAGCTATCTCACGCTCCTTTTCTCTTGTCGATTCAATTCTTTTGCTCTTTGGCTGACGACCCCCCTTTGTGTTGGTAACAACTGGTGCTTTTACTGTAACTAGTTCCGGCAATTCGATACCGGTAACAGAGGCATGAAACTGGTCCTGTTAAGTCGCGCCTCCGCTACAACGTCATGCACTGTCTTGACTTTATATTTCTTCAACATATCCAACAGCCCCCGAAGGCTCGTGTTGTCCGCATCCGGTGTGTCCCGCCCCAAATTCAGTAGAACCGAACCCGGAACGCAAACGTTTAAGACGATAAAACATTTTCAAACCGTTTTAAATAAATCGCTTTAAAACCACCATTTAGTTAAACAAAATAATAATTTACAACTCAAAAGTACGTCCTAACAAGCGGACAAAATACAAGGCGTACGTCGCTAGACTCAAAAAGGAAACCTAGACTCCCGCTCCTAGCTCTTCAAGCTTCGAGAGCTCACCTAGTCTGTCCCGCGACCAGTACCTGGATGAAAAGCAGCTAGGGGTGAGCGTTCGCTCACCACCACGGATAACAGACTGACTACGGCATACTTAGCAGAACATGCCGGAAACAACAACAACCCAAACACCGGGGACCACTATCCCCAAACTCAAGTAACCCGACTGACGCACGAACTATTACTTTCCCCAACCAACTCAACAACCGGACACTCAAAGTAGACCCGACACAGCGGTTACGACCTCCACCAAAGACACAAAAGACAACCACGCAACACCCAAAATCACAAAGGATCGCACACCAAACAAGATCACAAAGGATCGCACACCAAACAAGATCACAAAGGATCGCACTCCAGCTACTTAGTGTCGGTTGCTAACCGGCTGGGCTCGAGCCTGCCCCACGCAACTTTACCGATCCCTGTCAGGCCAGGCGGTCGACCTGTTAGCGATATGTAGCGAGCTACTTTTCCGATAGCTAGTCGGAAGGGGAGCAACCCTCCATCGCCGAAGAATGCTCAACCTTACCGATCCCTGTCGGAAGGCTAGCCAAAGAATGCTCAACTTTACCGATCTCTGTCGGAAAGCTAGCCAACCCCCACGCAACTTCCCCTGATCTCTGTCGGGACCCCAACCTCAGGCAATCACAATCACAACCAAAGTTCAACAACCAGCAAAAACACAGGTTCAACACTCCACAGGCACTCATGGCCACCCCAGACACCAACAGTAAAACACGGGCTCAACAACCCCACGGGCACTCATGGCCACCCAAGACACACCAACAGTAAAATACTAGTTTAACAACCCCACGGGCACTCATGGCCACCCAAGACACACCAACAGTAAAATACTGGTTTAACAACCCCACGGGCACTCATGGCCACCCAAGGCACACCAATAGTAAAATACTGGTTTAACAACCCCACGGGCACTCATGGCCACACAAGACACACCAACAGTAAAATACGGGTTTAACAACCCCACGGGCACTCATGGCCACCCAAGACACACCAACAGTAAAATACGGGTTTAACAAGCCCACGGGCACTCATGGCCACCCAAGACACAAATAGTACAATCAACCTCCGGGCATAACCAAATGCCTCCAGTAATTCTAATATCGAAAGTTCACTGCTCCTATGACACTACTAAGTGTCACATGCATTTCTATTGTTCGATACGTTCCCGTATCATACGACACCACCCGGTGTCGCCTGCCTTTCTATTATTCGATAAACTTACTTAACCCACGACACCCAAGTGTCACATGCATTTCTACTGTTAACTTTCCCTAGTCAGGGCCGAGATCCGGCTACTTTTCCCTACCTCGTATGCTTTCCCCAACAACTCACAATCAAGCTCCAGCGTGATCACGATCACTCGCCTAGCTTTGCCTTTCCTCTGTCGGTGGCACGATCTAATAAGAACACAATTTAAAACACTTTTAAGCTTCGCAGGCATAAACTGAAATTTAATAAACTTGACGCCCAAAAGTAACCCCGACAATGTCGATCACTCCCAAACTTCCCAATTACTCGACATTGTCGATAATGGACCCGGAAAGGCCCGTTTCGCACGACATGGCGAATCTGCCCGGGATTGGAAAACGTCCTTCCGGGGCTCCGAAAATTCCCGTTTTCGTTTCTACGGTCTTAGAATAATTCAAGGGTTCATATGCACTCGACGGATTCAATTTCCGACTTCCGAGTAATACAATTTGCGTTTAAAGTTTCTAAACCCGTCAATTACAGCTTTTACAATTTAATTCCAAAATTCGTTTCGGCTGTGGATTAACGACTTGGGGATCGTCATAAACCACCCGAACACGAAAACCCAATACCAGAGCATGTGGGCCCCACCCGGCCCTTAAGACCCGAGGGTGGTTGGGCCGGTTCACCATGGTGGTGGCCGGTCCTAGCTCCGGCCAGCCACCACCCCAACTCCGGCAGCCACCATACACGGTGGCTGGAGCTCCCCCGAGCCTCCGGTCACCGAAAAACGTTCATCTTTCGTTCCAAAACGTCTCCAACGAACCCCACACCTCAACTCACCCATAGTTTACTCGTTTTAACCCCAACCCTAAACTTTAAACGTACCAAAACGAAAATCGAAAGGGTACTCACCGTAGGGAATGACGGTGGGAGCTCGATTCCTTGATCGTTGAGACGATCCGTCGGTTGGATCGTCGGTAAACCTCAAAACCCTAAACTTTCTTCTCCTTTTCTCTCCACTTTCTCTCCTCTTTCTATCCCCTTTCTCTCTCTTCAACTCTCTTCTTTTTCTATTTTTTTTACAAATGGCCGAACACACCCCAACCTCATCTTTGTATTATTTCAAAAAAATCAAACAACTATCCTTTAATTACCAAACTACCATCCATGTCTCATCTTTTGTTTTGTTCAAAAACCTGACACCACCACATACTTGACATGTGACAAGTGCGTCCCACACCTTTTGGAAAATATCTTCTAGATATTTTTCAGTCAGATTCGCGAAATTCTGCCGTCTCGGGCCCCGAACGGACACTTTTTACAAGAAATTACGAAACTTCACGGGCTACAAGGAAACGGCTCAACTAAGACCGCCGTGAAGACGGATAAGCTTTTTGGATCCAAAACAAGCCTCGAATGGACCAAAACGTCGCTCGGTTGACTTTTCCAACAAAATGTCAACCTTTCCCAAATTGGTCAGAAAGTTGCCCTGAGTCCCCCGGAACTCACTTTGGTCCATATCGGGGTCAACTTAAGTCCGGTATGACCCTCGGGGTCAAATTTAGGTTTATTTAAGTGCCTGTCCAAAAAATTTTAATTTTCCTGTTTTTCGCCGATTTGACCGGCGTTGACCGGGAGCGGTTCTTACAATCTTCCCCCTAAAAAGGAATTTCGTCCGCGAAATTTAAAACAACCGTACCTCAGGAGTCGAACAGATTGGGGTACTTCGCGCGACCCTCATCCTCGCGCTCCCGAGTCGACTCAGCCTCGTGGTGCCGCCACTGCACCCGCTCTAAGCGGATAACCTTTCCGCGCGGGACTTGCTCCCGTAGATCCATTTCCCAAACCGGTTTCTCCTTATACGAGACATCACCCGTTAGCTCGACATATGCCCATTCCATGATGTGCGAGGGGTCTGCATGTACTTCCGCAACTGGGAAACGTGGATATTTCCAAGCTGTGGTGGCAGTGCAAGTCGGTATGCAACTGCGCCCACTCCGCTCAAGACCTCGAAAGGCTCGATACACCGCGGGGCAAACCTGCCTCCTCCGCGGTTGAAACGCACCAGTCTACCTTTCAGACTCACCTTCAGGGATACATGGTCACCGACTGCTGACTCGAGAGGTCAACGCCGTCTGTCAGCATAGCTACTGCCGACTCTGCGCGGTCTTCAACCGCTCACGCTTCGGCACGACCGATTCAGCTGTCTCTCGGTCCAGTTCTAGACCCAGTAAACCCTCATTCCTCACTTCCGCCCCGCACACGGGCGACCGACACAGCCTACCATACAACGCTTCGAACGGTGCCATCATGATACTGGCCTGAAAGCTGTTGTTGTAGGCGAACTCGGCTAACCGCTCACGAATCCATCATGACGTGCCCCCATTTCCACTGTGCAACACGCAGTGGTTGCAATAATCCAGCGGGACGCTGATGTTCGGCTCTCACCTATTGACAAGTGAGGCACCGCGATACCAACTCTGCAACTGCTCTCCGTATCCCGCTCCACTAGATATGTCTCCTGATGTCGCGCTCCTCTCAGTGCTACCCACGAGCACTGTCGGACGCGAATAATGCGACTCTCGCAGCTCGTCACCTCCACCGTTACTCGGTACAAACAAACCTCTACGATACCGTAACTCCCCATTAGCACGACGATCCCAGCCCTCGGCGTCAACCCCCCCGGCAACTCTCTCCCGGATCTTTGTTGTCTCGACATCCACCGACTGTGCCTTTATCCCCCGGCCAAGCTGGGTGAGGGCTGGGCCACCACTGAGTACATGGTCACGCCACCACTGAGTACATGGCCACGCCACCAGTAACCTCCTCTAGTTCAAGCCCGAACGTGCCCAGTTCCCCCATCATGTCCCATTCTCGGACTAATATGTTAGCAAGGCCTAGAACCGACTTTCTACTCAGGGTGTCGGCGACCACATTCGCCTTACCCGTATGGTAGAGTAGCTCAAGTCGTACTCCTCAAGTAGCTCTGTCCAACGCCGCTAGCGCATGTTCAGGTCTCCTTGGGAAAGGATGTACTTAAGGCTCTTGCGACCCGAGAACACCTGAAATTTCTCGCCATACAGATAATACCTCCAGCCTTTCAGCGCGAGCACTACTGTTACTAATTTCGGGTCATGGGTAGGATAGTTGCGCTCGTGCGTCTTCCCCCGCCTGGAGCCATAAGCAACATCTCTACCCAACTACATTAGCACACAGCCCAGTCCTTCCCAGGACGCGTCACAATAGACCTCATACCCGACCCCGCGCTCTGGCACTATCAATACTAGGGCGGTAGTCATACAAGCCTTCAGCTCCGTGAACGCACGTTCACAATCCTCTGTCCACTCAAATCCGACTCCCTTGCGCGTCAACAGAGTCATAGGCGCGGCTAGTCGCGCAAAGTCTTGGACAAACTGTCGATAATAGCCTGCCAACCCCAGAAAGCAGCGGATCTCGAAGACACTCGTGGGCCGCGCCCACTTCACAACCGCGTCGATCTTCGCCGGATTGACCAAAGTACTGTCACCGGACACAACGTGACAGAGGAATCTCACCTCAACGAGCCAAAACTCGCACTTCTCCAGGTTGGCGTATAACTGATGTGTGCGCAACAGGGTCAGAACACCCCTCAGATGTTCCTCATGCGCCGCCTCGTCCTGTGAGTAGATCAAGATGTCGGCTACAAACAGCACCACAAATTGATCTAAGAACGGCCGGAATAATATGTTCATCAGATCCATGAACGCTGCAGGTGCGTTCGTCAGTCCCAAAGGTATCACCAAGGACTCGTAATGCCTAGACCATGTCCGGAATGTAGTCTTTGCAACGTCCTCCTCCCGGACTCGCAACTGGTAATATCCGGATCGCAGATCAATCGTCGAGAAGCATGTCGACCCTCTCAATTGGTCGAACAAGTCGACAATTCTCGGCATCGGGTATCGGTTCTTCACCGTAACCCGGTTCAGCTTCCGGTAGTCGATGCACATCCGAAGCTCTCCACTCTTCTTCTTCACAAACAGTGCTGGCGCTCCCCACGGCGATGTGCTCGGCCGGATAAACCGCTTCTCCCGAAGTTCCTCGACCTGACTCTTCAACTCGGTCAACTCGGCTGGCGCGAACCTGTAAGGCGCCATCGATATCGCTGCCGTTCCCGGCACCAGGTCAATCTCGAACTCCACCTCACGAACTGGTGGCAACCCGCTCAACTCCTCAGGGAAGACCTCGGGGAACTAGCACGCCACTCGCGGCAACTCTCGGCTCTGCACGCCCGATACTTCCTTTACTGCGGACAAGCCGACGGGAGAACTCCGCTCCTACTGCCCAGAATACACGAACCTTTCGTGTTGCCTGTTGACACCGTCACTCGTCGCCAGTAACAGTCGATATTGGCTCGGCACTTCGCCGGCCAATCCTTTCTCAGGATCAAGTCAAAGGCTGCCATTTCGTAAGTATCCTTCCCACGGATACACGCACAAGCTCAGTCGCTGCCGAACCTAACGGAACCTCGCGGTCTCTCTAAGACCTCGCTCCACTACTGTCGTCGTACCCACCAACTCCAAACATACCCGAGTCCTCGGGGTGAGGACTTGATCTAGCATCAGGGCTCTTGAGCCCTCTCTCGAATGTACTCTATCGGTTTGCTTCTCTAACTCCGCAGGCACGACAGACCCTAGTCAACACCACATCACCACCAACCGGCGTGTCCAGACGCAGGAGTGGACTCAACGACTCTAAACTCAGCCCCAACATCTCAGCACCATTCGACGAAGCAAACGAGTGTGACACCCCGGTATCCAATAAGACTGACGCCCAAATCAGAGACCGAACAACCACTCCATTAGTCACACCGATAAGGTATAGCACAACCCTCACATGATCCTCTATGCATTCACTTATAACTTTCCGCAACCAAACCAGTGTTCGCTACTCGTCCCCTGCGGGAAAAGTAGTAAAGGGGATGAGCGTTCTGCTCACCACCACGGACACCCGTTCGATTATGGCATACTAGTAAAGCACTAACGACTTACCAATCTAACCAGGGCAGACTACTACCTCAAAACCTGCTACCGAACGTCACACTGCTCAAGCTATTAATACCTCAATACTTTCTCACGTAAGGGAAACCTCGAAACGGAGATTATGTTCTCAATTTAGCAAATCACTATTGCTCACAACCTCAATACCCCAATTACCCGATCACGTAGGGAAACCTCAAACGGGGATCACATTCTCAATTCAGCGAATCACTATTGCTCACAACCTCAATACCCCAATTACCCGATCACGTAGGGAAACCTCAACGGGAATCCTATTCTCAATTCCACAAGCCACTATTGCTCACAACCTCGATACCCCAATTACCCGATCACGTAGGGAAACCTCAACGGGGATCCTATTCTCAATTCCGCAAGTCACTATTGCTCACAACCTCGATACACTAGTTACTCGATCATGTAGGGAACCTCAAACAACCCACTCACGTGAAGGAAACCTCAAACCACCCGGTCACATATTGGAAACCTAGTTCGCATGGCGCCGCAGCGCATCAACCTTAACCCCTCTCCGTGGTGAGACTCTCACATCGAGGCGTTGTATCACTACCGCAGGTTATTGATGAGCCTCGAACCCAAGACCTCACCCTTTTAACACCGAACTTACGACCTCTACAACCCACACGACCGTGAACACAGCCATGCAAAACCAACACCCAAACTGCACAATCAAGACGGCGGAACAAGACAGGAATCACGGACCCTAAAAATAACCTTAAGCGACACACACGCTCGACCACCAATTTAACAAACACACGCACAACGACTCACAGACAAATTCAAGTCACCCAACCTCAATCACAAGCCGACAAGGGCAACCAATATCAAAACACGCCCACCGGGCCGACAAATTTAAACACACGCCCACAGGGCCCACCAATTTAAAACACACGCCCACAGGGCCAACCAATTTAAAACACGCCCACCGGCCAACAAATTCAAAAACACATCACGTAGTTACAACCCGGTCCAGGCGTCCCCGAAATACATTGTACCCACTTGATATCAGCACCGTCACGCTCGACTACAGGGGCACCCTAAGTCGAGTCGCGACAGCTTAAAAACGTTTCACGCAGCAACACACAAATAGTATGCCAGTAATAACCCTACTGTACATACACACAAACAAAAAAAGGACTCAAAACAGTACTTGCGTACCCAACGCACGACGGGACTTTACTGACTTGACTCTCCCCACCTAATTTACGTACAGTACGAGGTGTGAAACCTCGAGCTCTGATACCAAGCTGTCACGCCCCAAATTCAGTAGAACCGAACCCGGAACGCGAACGTTTAAGACGATAAAACATTTTCAAACCTTTTTAAATAAATCGCTTTAAAACCACCATTTAGTTAAACAAAATAATAATTTACAACTCAAAAGTACGTCCCATCAAGCGGACAAAATACAAGGTGTACGTCGCTAGACTCAAAAAGGAAACCCGGACTCCCGCTCCTAGCTCTTCAAGCTTCGAGAGCTCACCTAGTCCATCCCGCAACCAGTACCTATAGCAAAAGCAGCTCTGGGTGAGCGTTCGCTCACCACCACGGATAACAGACTGACTACGGCATACTTAGCAGAACATGCCGGAAACAACAACAACCCAAACACCGGGGACCACTATCCCCAAACTCAAGTAACCCGACTGACGCACGAACTATTACTTTCCCCAACCAACTCAACAACCGAACACTCAAAGTAGACCCGACACAGCTGTTACGACCTCCACCAAAGACACAAAAGACAACCACGCAACACCCAAGATCACAAAGGCTCGCACACCAAACAAGATCACAAAGGATCGCACTCCAGTTGCTCAGTGTCGGTTGCTAACCGGCTGGGCTCGAGCCTGCCCCACGCAACTTTACCGATCCCTGTCAGGCCAGGCGGTCGACCTATAAGCGATATGTACCGAGCTACTTTTTCGATAACTAGTCGGAAGGGGAGCAGCCCTCCATCGCCGAAGAATGCTCAACCTTACCGATCCCTGTCGGAAGGCTAGCCAAAGAATGCTCAACTTTACCGATCTCTATCGGAAAGCTAGCCAACCCCCACACAACTTCCCCCGATCTCTGTCGGGCCCCCAACCTCAGACAATCACAATCACAACCAAAGTTCAACAACCAGCAACAACACAGGTTCAACACTCCACAGGCACTCATGGCCACCAAAGACACCAACAGTAAAATACGAGCTCAACAACCCCACGGGCACTCATGGCCATCCAAGACACACCAACAGTAAAATACTGGTTTAACAACCCCACGGGCACTCATGTCCACCCAAGACACACCAACAGTAAAATACTGGTTTAACAACCCCACGGGCACTCATGGCCACCCAAGACACAACAACAGTAAAATACAGGTTTAACAACCCCACAGGCACTCATGGCCACCCAAGACACACCAATAGTAAAATACGGGTTTAACAACCCCACGGGCACTCATGGCCACCCAAGACACAAACAATACAATCAACCTCCGGGCATAACCAAATACCTCCAGTAATTCTAATATCGAAAGTTCACTTCTCCTACGACACTACTAAGTGTCACATGCATTTCTATTGTTCGATACGTTCCCGTATCATACGACACCACCCGGTGTCGCCTGCCTTTCTATTGTTCGATAAACTTACTTAACCCACGACACCCAAGTGTCACATGCATTTCTACTGTTAACTTTCCCTAGTCAGGGCTGAGATCCGGCTACTTTTCCCTACCTCGTATGCTTTCCCCAAAAGCTCACAATCAAGCTCCGGCGTGATCACGATCACTCGCCTAGCTTTGCCTTTCCTCTGTCGGTGGCACGATCTAATAAGAACACAATTTAAAACACTTTTAAGCTTCGCAGGCATAAACTGAAATTTAATAAACTTGACGCCCAAAAGTAACCCCGACAATGTCGATCACTCCCAAACTTCCCAATTACTCGACATTGTCGATAATGGATCCGGAAAGACCCGTTTCGCCCGACCCGGCGAATCTGCCCGGGATTGGAAAACGTCCTTTCGGGGCTCCGAAAATTCCCGTTTTCGTTTCTACGGTCTTAGAATAATTCAAGGGTTCCTATGCACTCGACGGATTCAATTTCCGACTTCCGAGTAATTTAATTTGCGTTTAAAGTTTCTAAACCCGTCAATTACAACTTTTACAATTTAATTCCAAAATTCGTTTCGGGTGTGGATTAACGACTTGGGGATCGTCCTAGACCACCCGAACACGAAAACCCAATACCCGAGCATGTGGGCCCCACCCGGCCCTTAAGACCCGAGGGTGGTTGGGCCGGTTTC
Organism: Erodium maritimum; assembly: GCA_963921825.1. NCBI lineage: Eukaryota > Viridiplantae > Streptophyta > Magnoliopsida > Geraniales > Geraniaceae > Erodium > Erodium maritimum. Next base: position 58,732,421 of record OY997590.1, on the reverse strand, counting down.
GTGCCGGTTCACCATGGTGGTGGCCGGTCCTAGCTCCGGCCAGCCACCACCCCAACTCCGGCAGCCACCATACATGGTGGCCGGAGCTCCCCCGAGCCTCCGGTCACCGAAAAACGTTCATCTTTCGTTCCAAAACGTCTCCAACGAACCCCACACCTCAACTCACCCATAGGTTACTCGTTTTAACCCAAACCCTAAACTTTAAACGTACCAAAACGAAAATCGAAAGGGTACTCACCGTAGGGAATGACGGTGGGAGCTCGATTCCTTGATCGTTGAGACGATCCGTCGGTTGGATCGTCGGTAAACCTCAAAACCCTAAACTTTCTTCTCCTTTTCTCTCCACCTTCTCTCCTCTTTCTATCCCCTTTCTCTCTCTTCAACTCTCTTCTTTTTCTATTTTTTTTACAAATGGCCTAACACACCCCAACTCATCTTTGTATTATTTCAAAAAAATCAAACAACTATCCTTTAATTACTAAACTACCATCCATGTCTCATCTTTTGTTTTGTTCAAAAACCTAACACCACCATATACTTGACATGTGGCAAGTGCGTCCCACACCTTTTGGAAAATATCTCCTAGATACTTTTCAGTCAGATTCGCGAAATTCGGCCGTCTCAGGCCCCGAACGGACACTTTTTCCAAGAAATTACGAAACTTCACGGGCTACAAAGAAACGGCTCAACTAAGACCTTTGTGACGACGGTTATGCTTTTTGGATCCAAAACGAGCCTCGAATGGACCAAAACATCGCTCGGTTGACTTTTCCAACAAAAAGTCAACATTTCCCAAATTGGTCAAAAAGTTGCCCTGAGTCCCCCGGAACTCACTTTGGTCGATATCGGGGTCAACTTAAGTCCGGTATGACCCTCGGGGTCAAATTTAGGTTCATTTAAGTGCCTGTCCAAAATTATTAAATTTTCCTGTTTTTCGCCGATTTGACCGGCGTTGACCGGAAGCGGTTCTTACACGGTGTCTCTATCAACTCCTTCACCCTTGCTCCTATACGGGTTGACAACTCATCATCAGATATGTAGTCTTCATCAGACACCACGCCCCCTTCACACATTTTGGCGGACAGTCTAGTTTCCTTACACCATCTTTGTTTAACCAACGACCGGGGTATTATCTTCAGATTTGTGGTCTTTAGCACACCGTATATATGAGGGCATGGGATGCCGTATGTTAGAGCACGTTTCCAAGTACATGTATACTCCTCCGTGCTAAGCCTCTGTAACACTAAGAACTCTTTATGGTGGTCGTCCTCATCCTCCAGTATTTTGTACTACCTGATATCACCTTCACCACTCATAGCGCCCAAGCTACACCAGTCCTCTGCGTACCCAATATCATTTGTACGTCATTGAACACTGGCCGCGTATACACACTCCATGCATCAGCTTCTATGTCTAGGTTGGTCCGTAATTTAGGTTGGTTTGTGTAGCTCTGCATCATGAGCCTGTAGTGTTCATTGCGTTGCTTCTCAATTACCCCGTCACAGCTCCAAAACAGTTGTACAAGTTGATAATATTTGTCGCTGAAATGTGAGTACGTAATGTTCATTGACTCAGACCTAGATGACGTCCGCATAAACTGGCCCATGTCCATGTGTCTGAAATATGTTTGTATCCATTGCTTGCGTATTTCATAAATGCTTTTCAACCACTTGTTGTCCTGAACGCCGTATTCTTCTAGCACCTTGTTCCATTGCGATTCAAATCTGCTCGGTTTGATGTCATCGTTAAACACGATCTTTTTTATATCGTCGTAAAATGGAGTATCTCGAACGATATTTCCTGCAACTTGTTACTCACATACATACATTAGTACCAGTAGGTAATACACACAAATGCACCTAGACATTCAAACCTAGTTGGGATGTCATACAAAATAATTTTTTACGCACAACTAAAACATCACATGATACGACTGTAAATTTATTTACCTTTGTGTGCATTTTCTCCATAATATGCCACATGCATAACTTGTGAACTGTATTCGGCATCGTTCACAGAATGGAAACCTTCATTGCGGGGTCTTGATCGGTAACAAAATATTTTGGTTCCCTCATATCCATAGCCTTGAGAAATGCATTGAACAGTCATTCGTACGATTCAATGTTTTCATGTGTAATTAGACCCAAACCGAATGTCACGTTATTCCTGTAGTTGTCTACACCGGTGAACGGACAGAAGGGCATCGAATACCTGTACACAACCATTCAATTTGGCGAATTCAAACATTAAAATTGAACCATGAAATGCATAAAGAACATTAAACAAATGTCAAGAAACATACTTATTGGTCGAATACGTTGCATCGAAGCTGACATAATCACCGTACATCTCGTAGTTTCGAACTGAAATACCATTGCACCAGAATAGATTCGTCAGTCGTCCTTCATCATCGACAGAGTAATCATAACGAAACCCGATGTTTGATTCCTTTTATGCACGAAACTTGTCCTGGATGACCTGTATGTCGTTGTTGCCGATGTACGCCTTCAAATCTCGTTGGTAGTTCATGAAATCCGCCTCAGTAGCACCAACCTTTTCAATACCGCCACATTCTTGGATTAATATTCGATGAGCACGCGTAGGACCGATGCCAAATTTTGCACAATGGTCCAACCACGATACGTGGTTTACTGTCATGTGTCTCTTCCCTTTCAGTTTGTGACTGTGCTCCTACTAACCAGCGGGTGATTGTGGCCTGGAATAAACTTTGACACTTTGTAACCAACCTTGTCATCGATTAGTGTCATTCGAATTAATGCCCCACATCCGGTTCTAGTCAGCAGTGTCTTTCTCTTCTTTGTCCCATTATTTGATGTTTCTTCGTCTGGTTGACGCCTGAATCCTTCTTTCGAGCAAGTGATGTACTTTGTGATCACGCATTTTCCTCTACCCATTTTTGTCGTGTTCAACCTTGTGTTAAATCCAGATAGGGAACCATACGTCTTGTAAAATAGTATCCCATGATCCAAAGTGGGAAATATCTGCCCCTCATATGGTGTTCGGCTCGCATTGCAGTTTGGTACGTACGTTTTTCCACCGCATGGGCTAACCAACACTGTGACAGTGTCGCTTTGAATACCATTGTCCATAATTGACTGAATAAGACACACAAATTTCAAAGTATTCAGTAATATATATGCATACACACAAATTAAATTGCAAAAATAGACATTGCGATATATAGTCCACACAAATGATTAAGTATTTGAATTTCTTTTTGTATACAGACAAAGTGATTTGCAAATACATACATCGATATATAAGACATAGATACAAAATAAATCGCATAAACATACATTGACATATACTTTACAAACCATTCAAGAGTTCGTTTCAAAAACATACATTAATGTTTATATACATACGCATATATTAGAATGTTTAGTCATACACGTATGCATAGTGTCTTACGGATACAAATTAAACTGACAGAAACATACATTTGGGTTTGGTTCACATATTTACGAATTAATCGTAGAACAAGGTACTGAGACTTTTGACGCATACACATACAAAATAATTCGCATAAACATACATTGATATATATGACAAACACCATGCATAAGTTTGTTACAGCAACATACATCAAAGTTTACATACTCACACATTTTCTGTTCCTTACTAGAAGTCAAAATTAGAATATTTTCTACCACCCATGCATAGTGTCTTACACATACAAATTACAGTAACAGAAACATACATTTGAGTTTGGTTCACATATTTACTGAGTAATCGTAGAACAAGCATCTGAGTCTTTATACGCACATACATACAAACTAAATCGCATAAACATACATTGGTAAATATAACTCACCATGCAAAAGTTTGTTTCATAAACATACATTAAAGTTTATATACATAGACACATATGGCATAAACACACATCAAGTATAGCGTATATATACAATTCAACATGAGAGAAACGTAAATTCAGTATATAGTTTTAGACACAGAGACAGTTAATTTGTCATATACATACACACATAAAAATATGACACACACATATATCAAATTCAGCAAACACAAACAAATGAAAATAGCCAATACGCATACATTAAACTCAAGATGGCATAAACATACATTAAAAACAGTATGTTCATACAAATGAATATGTCATAAACATACACTGAGTATGGAACACTGAAATATTGAGCTCGACAAATGACTTTTTGTTGAAAAAACACAATTACTATACAATTATGGACTATATTCATTCATTGCAAATGCACACCTTTTTGTTTGTTTTGTCCAATGTATTCATCTTACTATCAGTATCACATCAAAACCATTAATTCAAATGAATGTACAACTCGAAACAATAACCAGCACCCAAAGTTTCAGACAATAAAAAAAAAGAACGACTTACAACCCGATAGTGCTTCCAACCTCAAAGCTTCGTCGATATGTTGTTCGAAACTGATAAAATGCTTGTTTTCCGTCTATCTTCTGCGATTATGAGTTCTGCATGCGTTTTGGCTGATATTTTTTGTATGTAACTGAAAAAATGGTTAGTTTGCGATTTATATTGATGACAGAATCAATCACTATCTCTGTTTTTAGATATTGATGAAGTGGAATTTTTTGCGAAAACGTTTCTATAAAATGGAATCGTGTTTTCCAATATTACCCTCATAGGCGCGCGCGAATTGGTATCAAAATTTCAGAATCGTAAAAAAAATTTGGAATCGCATACAATATCCACCGTGGATTCTGTTTAATCTAGGGCTTAGATTGGGACTATCAAGTACAAACCTATTTTCGGGTCAGAACGTAGAACCAATATGGACCATTGATTACCCAAATCGGATGGCCATCGAAATTCAGGGGGTGGGGGTGATTGATTACGAAATCAATTACAAGATATGCATTAAATCTGGGCCTTTAATTCTACGATCCAAGGGCCCAAATTGAAAGTTCTACGTTCTAACGAACTTATAAAGTTTGTACCTGATAACTATCATATATATATATATCGCATGTTAGCTACCTTCGTTAAATAAACAATGTATAATATGATTAACGCGAGGCTATTTAGAGCTTCGTTACCTCAGTACCTAGCCACTGTTGCTCCCCCCACATTTTTTCGAAGTATTATTTCAAAAGTGGCCCTTCATTTGTCTTGTACTGATGATTGGTTATCGTCTTCGGTTTAGCCTAGTTTCTCACTCCATTGAATGTCGTTAGATAAGAATCAGGAATGGCTTTCACATGGTTAAAATCATACTTTTCCACTACCACAGGTTGCTTCTTGTTCGGTTCAGCCTTCAGTTTTGGAGTTGTAGTCCTCTTAGCTTGCGTGATACGTCATGTGCAGGTAGTAGATGTCTTCCTACTCTTGTTGTCGCGCGTATTAGGTACATCTAGGAGGTGATAACTTCCTCTTCTTGATTGTCGATATGCGGGAAGGTGTTGTTGTTTGTGCAGACACGGGAGGTGATTCTAGAAAATGTTCACCCACACAAAATGTTCGGTGCCTTCACGACATTTTGTTAGGATAGGGGTTATATTCAGGCGGTTTATATCCTTGCGGCTTAGTTCTAAGATGCATTATAATGCCAATATCTTCATGCACACAACATAACTGGCGAGACATTACACGTACAAATAATTGTAAACACACATAATTAACGGCATTATGTGTACCATAATAGGAAAAACAAATCCACAATACGTCATAGTGCTTTATGTCTTACGTTTCTCTCCTACTCCTGCTTTACCTAATAATCCATTCTAGTTTACATGCTTTAACATATGTGTGAATGAATCATTAACCCAAGGGAATCGCTCAAACAACTCTAAGTCATCCACCAATACAAAGGCTCTTTTATTGATTTTGTGTTTGGTTTTGTCTTTGGGTATTAGTACACCTCCGACCAGCAAAAGAAACGCCACCTTTATTATCTCCGCTTTAATAACATGTTCCTTAGGAAGACCCTCCTTTACTTCCTCATTGACTAACTGCTTCATTTCAGTTTCAAATTATCCACACTAGCCTCTTCTTTTTCCTTGGGGAAGTGTTTCTTCACGAATGTTTTGTACTTGTATTTTTGGCCAACACATCAGCGGGGTGATATCGCCCACAATTCATCCCCTTTACGAGTGCATACTCCTCCAAGGACAATCTCACATGTCGCCCATTCACAACGAACCACCTCTCAGATGTTTTTGCATGGATATCGACTTCTCTTAGCAGAAGCACCCACATAACTTTACATGAAAAATCAAGATGTATGTCCAACAAGGGACCAAATTGAGTTCTTTTCAATGTGTTTAGGTGTAAATCGTTGTCCTTTAACCTCGACATCTTGACGTCAAAATGTCTTTCTTTGGTTAACAATGGCTTCAACTCATCAAGAATTACACTGTTTGTTCCGCAACTGGCGGTTCTTGTTGTAGTGCTCTAGATGGTAGGGCAGGTCCATACTTGAAGTTGTTGCTTAGCTCTAGTTTTTTGAACGATTATTGCATGTTACAAGGAAAAAATTCATTTTAGCATGACATTTATCCTCAACTTCCCCATACCAGGAATAAAATTTCCCACACTGTGTTAGATTACACCGAATAAAAATCTCCATCGAAAGTTGCCTAACCCCAATTTGGAGTACTGGAAACACGATTTAGGGTACCGAAAATGACCTAGATCCTTCCGATACAACTTTAGGGTACTGTAAATCCCCTAAATCCTTCTGATACGACTCCAACAATAGAATCATCAACTATCTACCCCAAATTCAACCACCAAACGTATCTACACATACTATGGACAATGCGTACCTACATCGTGGGTGTCGTCGAAAATGGAAGCGCTTCCGTGGATTGGAGACATCGAGGAAGAGGGTTTTAACGCAATACGAAGAATTTGAATTCGAATAGGATTATGACACAATATGGGGAATTCCAATTCTAATATAGGGTTCTCACATACAAAGAAACATGATATATGTAAGTTTAAGTAAGGGTACAATGGCCATTTCACTTTTTTAATTTTAGAAAAACTATCAAAAATACAAAGGAAAATTTTATCGAGTTTCAGTAAGGGTATACAAGTCATTTCGTCAGTTTAGTGGATTAAAAGAAAAGAAAAGAAAAGAAAACGTAAAAGGCAAGACCATGGGCCAAAACCACTAGGAGAAAAGGGCCAAATCGCTTATATTTCCCATGTGCTAAGCACAAGTTCTTTTTCCATCTAAAAGAACAGGAAAAAATAGACGTAAGTCACTACTTTTTGATAATAAACAAAAGGTATAAACATGTTTTTTTAAAAACAAAAGTCATTACAAGACGTGTGTGCTAACAAAGATCTTTTCAAGACATATATATATATATATATATATATATGACACGTGGCCTTTTCACGCACGCGCGCACAACTACTGTTCACGCGCGCGCGGCTAATGTTCACGCGCGCACAGCTACTGTTCACGCGTCCGATTGGTGGGTCAAACCTGGCCGATCGGCTGGTTAGTCTCGCCGATTGGTGGGTTAAAACTTGTCGATCAGCTGGTTAGTCATATACATATGGTACCAGCACCCATGTATATGACGTACCAGCACTTGTGCATGTAATGTACCAACACTGTGTGCGTATTGTACCAGCACTTGTGTATGTATTGAATCGGTAAAATTAAATCGGTAGAATTGAACCTGAAACGAAGTTAGTGTCAGAAATTTGATAAAACCCTCAGTAGTTTTTCGGTGGAAACGGCCTTCCAAGCCAGAGTCACTGCTATGATGTGATGTACGATGTTTTTCGACCATCCGGGGTCATCTAGAGGGCCAAAATCGCACTTTTAGACTCTGTATTTTTATTTCTTTTTTTTTGTTTTGTGGTTTTCTGATTTCCTTTATTCATATTAGGGTTTTTGGAGTACTTTCCTTAGGGTTTAGGTTTTAATTTTTAGGGTTTAGGATTTAGTTGTACCAGCACTATGTGCGTATTGTACCAGTACCACCACGGCCGTTCGGCCAGCACCAGGGCTGATTGGCCAACAACATGCGCGCGAAAAAAAAACATGTGTCGCTCGCTTGTGAGTTCGGAGTTCGCACAATAAGTCTGGTTCTCACATTATACCATCCATATATATATAGTGGCAGAGCCAGGTTGGGCTCAGGGGGCACGTGCGCCCCCCAACCCCCCCCCCCCCCCCCCCCCCCCCCCCCCCCCTTATTTTATTTTTCTGGAAATTTTGCTACTATTTTTTGAATTTTTTGAAAAATACCCCTTAAATTCATATATTTTTTTATTTGTGCCCCTCAAATTTTTTTAACGTTGTGTATTACTATTGAAATTTTTTGGTGCCCCCTTAACCAAAAAAGCTAGCTCCGCCAATGTATCTATAGGGTTTTCCTTTGATATTATATATGTTTTTTGAGCGAAATGTGTAATTCATTAATTTAAATCAAGTACATCTGAGTGCATCAAGAATAACTCCCTGCCCACGAAGACCAAGAACAAACAAAAGACACAATGGTGTCGCAATTCTTTTTATACTATAACTGTCATTGGCGGTATTGGATGGGCCAACTATCAATACTGAGCTGGGATGCCTCATGGGCCATGACAGAAGTCGGAGAGGGGGAATGGGATACCGGAGATCCTGAGGGACCTCGACGGTAATGGTGAAGGGGGAGGCAGCACATCGTACAGGGACCCCACCCATAGCCAGTCCTGATGCACGGCGTACCACTCATTCCTCCTGGCGGGGCTGCTTCCCCGCCTTGACCTGCTCCTTTCGAGTTGCTCCAGCAGCTGCCCTCTTGATTGCTCCAGTTCCCTCTCCATTCACCGTATGGGGTGTCGAGGTAGAACGTTGTGGAAAAACCTCCGACAACGACGAGTCAGGGGACTGAGGTAGAACCCTACCTAGTATCGTATCAGAATGGGGGGGAGCCGGAACCCTAGGAACTGCACCGCCCGGGGGAGGAGCTGTCACGCCCCAAATTCAGTAGAACCGAACCCGGAACGCGAACGTTTAAGACAGTAAAACATTTTCAAACCTTTTAAATGAATCACTTTAAAACCACCATTTAGTTAATCAAAATAATAATTTACAACTCAAAAGTACGTCCCAACAAGTGGACAAAATACAAGGCGTATGTTGCTAGACTCACAAAGGAAACCCGGACTCCCACTCCTAGCTCTTCAAGCTTCGAGAGCTCACCTAGTCCGTCCCGCGACCAGTACCTGAAGGAAAAGCAGCTAGGGGTGAGCGTTCGCTCACCACCACGGATAACAGACTGACTACGGCATACTTAGAAGAACAATGCCGGTAACACCAACAACAAACCCAACACCGGGGACTACTATCCCCAACTCAAGTAACACGACTGACACACAATTGTTACCCTCCACAACCGACTCAACACTCGGACACGTAATGTAGACCTGACACAACGGTTACGACCTCAACCCAAAGACTCAAAAGATAACCACACAACACCCAAGATCACAAAGGATCGCACTCCAGCTGCTCAGTACCGGTTGCTAACCGGCTGGGTTTGAGCCTACCCCACGCAACTTCCTCCGGTCTCTGTCGGGCCAGACGGTCGACTTGTTAACGATATATACCGAGCTAGTTTTCCGATAGCTAGTCGGAAGAGGAGCAACCCTCTATCGCCGATGAATGCAACCCTTTTCCGGTGGTTAACCCGGAAGGTGGGCCAAACCCCATGACACGTGGCCCCAGGACCCCTTTCTTGTCAGGTGGGCCCCCAACCTCGTCTGAACAATGCACACGCGTGCGAACCACGGGACCCCTTTCTTGTCAGGCGGGCCCCCAACCTCGGGCAGAGACTGTCCACAACCAAAGTCAACAACCAGCAACAACACAGGTTCAACAACCCCACGGGCACTCATGGCCACCCAAGACTCCAACAGTACAACACGGGTTCAACAACCCCACGGGCACTCATGACCACCCAAGACACCAATAATAAAATAACACGGGTTTAACAACCCCACGGGCTCTCATGGCCAACCAAGACACACCAACAGTAAAACACGGGCTCTCATGGCCACCCAAGACACAAACAGTAAAGTACGGGCTCTCATGGCCACCCAAGACACAAACGGTAAAGTACGGGCTCTCACGGCCACCCAAGACACAAACTAAACAATCAACCTCCAGGCATAACCAAATGCCTCCAGTAATTCTAATATCGAAAGTTCACTGCTCCTACGACACTACTAAGTGTCACATGCATTTCTATTGTTCGATACGTTCCCGTATCATACGACACCACCCGGTGTCGCCTGCCTTTCTATTATTCGATAAACTTACTTAACCCACGACACCCAAGTGTCACATGCATTTCTACTGTTAACGTTCCCTAGTCAGGGCCGAGATCCGGCTACTTTTCCCTACCTCGTATGCTTTCCCCAAAATCTCACAATCAAGCTCCGGCGTGATCTCGATCACTCGCCTAGCTTTCCCTTGTCGCGGTCCTCAGTACGATCTAACAAGATCACAATTAAAACACTTTTTAAGTTTGCAGACAAAGCTGAATTTTAATGAATTTGACGCCCAAACTCAACCCCAACAATGTCGATCACTCCCAAACTTCCCAATTTCTCGACATTGTCAATAATGGAATCGGAAAAGCCCGATTCGCCCGACATGGCGAATCTGCCCGGTTTTGAAAACGTCCTTCCGGGGCTCCGAAAATTCCCGTTTTCGTTTCTACGGTCTTAGAATAATTCAAGGGTTCCAACGCAATCGACAGAATCAATTTCCGACTTCCGATCAATTTAATTTTTGTTTAAAGTTTCTAAACCCGTCAATTACAACTTTTACAATTTAATTCCAAAATTTGTTCCGGGTGTGGATTAACTACTTGGGGAACGTCCTAAACCACCCGAACACGAAAACCCGATACCCGAGCATGTGGGCCCCACACGGCCACAATGGGAAAATTTCCTTTTTGCCCCAAAACGTTCATAACGAACACAAACATCAACCATTCATATTTAAACCAATCTTAAACAAAACCCGACCTTAATACAACCGTTTAAACTCAAACCCTAAATTTCAAACGTACTAAAACGAGGAAAAAAAATGGGTTCTCACCGTAGGGAATGACGAGGGGAGTTCGAATCTTCAATCGTTGAGTCGATCGGTCGGTCGGATCGTCGGGAAATCACCAAAAACCCAACCTTCTTCTTCCTTTCTCCCCTTCCCTTTCTCTCTATTATTTTCTCTCTCTTCTACCTCCCTTTTCTGTTAAATGGCCGAGACACCCCATTTGCTTTCCCTTTTGTTTTGTTTTAAAAACACACCCTTTTAACATTTACAAAACTAACCCTCAAGTCCCATCTTTTGTTTTCTCCAATAAACCTAACACCACCACATTGGTGACATGTGGCAAGTGGGTCCCATACCTTTTGGAAAATATCTCCTAGATATTTTTCAGTCAGATTCACGAAATTCGACCGTCTCGGGCCCCAAACGGGCACTTTTTCCAAGAAATTACGAAACTTCACGGGCTACAAGGAAACGGGTCAACTAAGACCGCTGTGACGACGGCTAAGCTTTTTGGATCCAAAACGGACCTCGAATGGACCAAAACGTCGCTCGGTTTACTTTTCCAGCAAAAAGTCAACATTTCCTAAACTGGTCAGAAAGTTGCCCTGAGTCCCCCGGAACTCACTTTGGTCGATATCGGGGTCAACTTAAGTCCGGTATGACCCTCGGGGTCAAATTTAGGTTCATTTAAGTGTATGTCCAAAATATTTAAATTTTCCTGTTTTTCGCCGATTTGACTGGCGTTGACCGGGAGTGGTTATTACAGGAGGGGCCAGAGCAAGGTCTTTGTAAACCCTAGAAACCGCACCGCCCGGGGGAGGAGGGGCTAGAGCAAGGTCTTGGCAAACCCTAGAAACCGCGTCGCCCGGGGGAGGAGGGGCCAAAGCAAGGTCTTGGCAAAACGGTTGGGTCGGTAGGGCAGGGTTTGGATGGGGAAGGCCGAGGAGGACGTAGCGTTGGAAGAACATAAATGTGAGACGTCGCAAGGGCCACCCTCGTCTCGGCTTCGCGGTCGGTTTATTGGTGGGTGGCAGCAGTAGCGGCGGCACAGAAGTAGGGATTAGGGTTCCTTCTGGTGGGTGAGGATACACCCCATCACGCCGGAGCAGATACGCTGGGATCGTAGGAAGGGATGAGATGTAAGGAATCCTCACTCTTGGTTGACGCTTCCGTCGAACCCTGAAAGGCCGAACCACTTCACTCGATAGGCGTGGTGGAGGAACGTCAGGCAGGGGAGACCGTGCTGTTGGGGACGATGCATCACCTTCCATTGGCGGCAAGGATAGTGGGATGACCGGACCGGGCAACACAGGCGGCGTAGGTAGGGATTCCTCGAGGAGGATACACACCGTCGATCTTAGAGAATCCGAAGCCGAGTCCGTAGAGAATGCCGATAAAGGAGGCGGGGCCGAGACATGGGGGAGGGGAGGAGAGAGTGGTAGTGGGACCTTTAAACCACGCGGAGCAGAGAGGTCAGACGACATCGGCGGAAAGGTATGAGGGTGCAAGGCGATCGGACTAGAAGTCGACGAATCCACAAGAGGGACGGGAAGGGGAAGAGACGCCGAGGGCTGGGGAGGAGCCAGCCACTCCCATCAATATGTGAACTCTGCACCGATGGGACAGGCGAACACGGGAACGGCAAAATCGACAAGCCCAGGCGGCGCAACAGCGGCGACGGCAGGAGGAAGCTCCATAGAAGCAAGGACAAGCTAGGGCTAGGGTAGGCCTCAAAAACGAGAGAGTCGAGGCTCGATAAAAAGTATTTTAACTTGTTTAGTCCGTTAATAGTTTTGATGGTTTATATGTTGATACTATAGAGGAGAAATCAAATACAAACCATGTCTTAACCTAAAAACTAGAGAACCAATCTAAGCCATCCATTTTACGAATGGATGGATGAGATGCAATTGAGTAGTTGACTTGTTGACTGCAAAAAACATAGCACTTTTTAATAAGTGGTAAGGGCTTTTTAGTAAAACTATCATGTTATTTTTTTTTAATCAATTCACTAATTTAATTTTTCCCGCTTCATTTGAACTCCGATTGGCTTCAAACTTGCGCCATTAGTTTTGTTTTTTTAAGGGCTTTAAATCAAGATCAGTCATGAATATATTTTGAAGCACGAAAAAAAATTATTTCAGTGTTGATTTTTTTTTAAAAAAAATCTGGGTAATTTTTATCAACACTTTGCTCTGGATTTATCAACACTTTACACTGGTTTTATCACCTCATTTTCCAAAACTGATCATGTTTTTATCACCTCATCGCGTGCTTTTTATGAACACTAGTTTTATCAACACTAAACACTAGGTTTATCATTCAATTACGTGTGTTTCATCATCCCCATCACATGGTTTTTTTGAAGCACGAAAGTTTTTATATTTCGGGGCTGGTTTTTAAAGAAATTATATCTGGCTAATTTTTAGCAACACTTTGCTCTAGTTTTATCAACACTTTACACTGATTTTATCAACACTCTACACTGGTTTTATCACCCCATTCTCCAAAACTGATCATGATTAGTTTATCACACTTATTATCAAAATTTAACATGGTTTTTATCACCTCAGTACATGTTTTTATCAACATTTAGCACTAGTTTGATACGTCTGATATAAAACATTTATTAGTGAAGATTTATCAACACTCAACATTTTTTTATCACTCCCATATACCTTTTTTATTTTCGTGCTTCAAAATATATTCATGATTGATCTTGATTTAAAGCCCTTGAAAAAATAAAAATATTGGCGCAAGTTTGAAGCTAATCGGAGTTCAAACGAATCGGGAAATATTAAATTAGTAAATTGGTGAAGAAAAAAATGGACACTTGTCCACATGACACCATGTTTTTACAATTATGCCCTTGCTTGTGTGAGAAAAGATGAAAGTGGCTCGAGTTTGGGTGAAATTGGGGTGATGATGTGGCATCATATGGAATGTTGGATGTTAGGTGTGTATGGCTAGGATTGGTTCTCTAGTTTTTAGGTTAAGAGTGGTTTGTAGCCGATTTCACCTCTGATACTATATGTGCAACAAATCTTTTCAAAAAAAATATATGTAACAAATTATTCGATAAAGTTTGAATTGGGACATGATTCTCTTGTATGCAGAAAGAAACTACGAGAGAAGCGAGTCGAACTGAGGTTGAGTAGAGCATTTGTTTCCGAGGATCATAAATAAACAAGACAACCCAAATTATGACCCACCTAATCTTTCGTTCGAGTCCTCTAGTTGGGGCCTTGATAAGCCCAAGTATCACAGCAAGCCTTGGACTGGGCCAAGTATGGCTCGAATTAAGCTCCACATTAATATATTCTTTATCACTGTCCAAAAAACGATCCATTAATGTCTAAAAACACTGTTTATTTTCCTTAATTAAAATAATATTAATATTGTAATAAGCTATCACGTGAGTGGAATCTAAACCCTATGTGTTTTGGGAAATTAAGTGTACGATGGTCATTAAACACAGACCAGATTACTAAAAAATTAAACTCAAAGGGGCTGCGCTCTCTGCGCAGCCTCCTCCCCTCCCTTGCTCCACTATGGAATCTCTTGAAGGCGCTCCACACACCCATTTATGAGTCCATTCTACCAATTTATGGGTTTTACTTCTTTGTTTTTGTCTTTTTTTGCAGCCGGTCTACCCTCACAGGTCGTCGTCCATCGTTCAAGCCGTGTCACGGTCTCTCCCTCGTCTCGCGCTACCGTTCCAGCATCGCCGGACCGGCCCCGCCTTTGAGCCAGTAGCCACCGTGGTCCCCCTGCCGTTCTCCGGAAGACGGGCTCCACGCGCCGCCTTCCATCTGCATCGGCCTACCGCCCCGGGGTCACCCCTCGCCGGCATGGGTCTGCTCCTTAGATGGATCTGGGATCCGGGAGGAAGGTCGATAGATCGGGGTCTAACTCCACGGCACCCGAAGTCGGGACCCTCGATCTTGGACAAACCATGGCGGATCGACTCGTTGCTCTCGCCTCCCGCACTACTTCGAAAGATCCGGGCGAATCAAGTCAAAGATTGGCCGATACCAGATCGCTCCAATGGCACGGGGCCTAGAAGAATTGGCATCGCAGATTTGGTGGTTTGCTCTTTCGATCGTGTGCTCATTTTATATCCTGTTTTAGGTCGAATAATTTGTTGTTTAGACAATCTGTTGCTTAGGATTTTTCATTTCAAGTCTCGTTGTTTTGAGACGTTAACTGTTTTAGGCCGAATAATTGGGACGGTTGTAAGGAGTTGTCTTGAGTTGTTGCCCACGATTTCAAGTGGGTTAATATTATGGGTCCATGAGCGCCGGGCTTGCTACGGTCGGCCCGGACAAATATCTAGAACCTGAGGCGGTCACGTCTCATCCTGTTTGATTGCCATTTGACATTAATGAAAGTCTCCGGTTACCCGTTTAAAAAAAAAGCTATCACGTGAGTGAGAAGGTACGAAGACATAGAAAGACCCAAACATATGTCTACTAACTCTAAATATTCACACACAAAAATGAAAATAACATAGTTGTATTATATTTGTGTAAAACTAAATAGGTTAAATATGATTGAGGATGAGTTAACTCAATTAAAAGCTCAAGTTGATAGTTGAAAGTCTAATTACAATTATATTTTAATATGCGTCTTTATGGACAAATCCGTTTTCGGGTTTGGAAGTGTATAGAAGATGTGATAAATGCTCATTGAGAAGAGAGATATAAAGGTTGATCTATTTAGGACAAATTTGATAAATTGAGAAGAAATTAGATTTTTTTTTTATAGAGAGTGAGGTTTGAACATGAGTTCGTCAGGAGACAGGTTTTAATACCATATCAGAAAACCAATTCAATTAAAAGCTAAACTTGATAATTGAAAGCCTAATTATAATCCTATTATAACAATATTGTATTTGTGTAAAAATAAATAAGTTAATACCCTCTTGATTTTTTTTTTGTTATAATTTATGAGAAAATAGAGGAGGAATGAAATAATTGGTGGGTGTGGCATGATGAGGATGAGTAAGCAAGAGCAGTTAAGGCATCAATTCTCAATCATTTAATATTTGGCATCCCTTCACGACTTGTGTGAGCTTTGGACCTAAGAAAATGTTGTAAGAATTTCATGCCCATGATAGAGTCTTATTCATGAGTAGACTCTCCAATAGTCTTTATCCTATTTACCAAATAGCACATTTCAATGATTTTACAAACCCAACTCAAAAATCCAGATTAGTTTGAGCATTCCTTTTCAATCACCCTTTGTGCTTAGAGAACCCAATTCCATTGTTGACCTTTTCTTGTTTCAATCTTTTTGTCAAGACAACATTTTGCATGAGTTTAATTAGGGATAAAAATGGGGAACTTTACTTTTACTCGTTGGTCTCCTTGTATTCTTTCAACATTTGGAATATCTTCACTCCAACAAAGCATAATCCTGTGCCACTTGAATATGACAAAATTCCCATATATCATTAAACTAAATAGATCCAGCAATATAATTAGAGAATTAAATGTAAAGAACAAAAGATAATAAGTATTTATAGTACTCCTTGAGATCACATGTACTTTGCTTGGGAGTAAGTGGGTGATGGATGATGGATTAGATTAGACTAAAGTAAGATTTTTCTATATTTTTTCTGATAAAAAATAGAGGAAACCTCAAAAACATGCTTTTAGACGACTTTTGTTAGCACAAATTTATTGTGACGACCTTTTTTCTCTTAAAAACATGCTTATACTTTTCTTTTGTTATAAAAAAAGCAGCGATTTATGTTTATTTTTTTTATTTTTCTGTTACTTTAGATGGAAAACGAACATGTGCTTGACACATGGTCTTTATATTTATCATAAATATCAAAATTGTCTATATTTCTCTTATCTAAATGACGTCCGGAGAAAAAATTGAACACTTAGTACGACCATATCTAATATTTAGACGAGAGGAATAGAGACAATTTCAGTATTTATGATAAATATAAAGACTATGTGTCGAGCACATGTTCGTTTTCCATCCAAAGTAACGGAAAAATAAAAATAATATACGGAAGTCGCTATTTTTTGATAATATACAAAAGGTATAAGCATGTTTTTGAGAAAGAAAAGTAACCGTAACATGATTATGTTAACAAAGGTCGTTCAAATGCATGTTTTTAAGGTTTCTCCAAAAAAATAAGTATTTGTAATAATTCGTTTCAAAAAATGTATTTATAATAATTTGATAAATAGATCATGTCATTGTTGATTGTCTTATCTTTTAAAGAAAATATTAAATATATTTTTAATCGAGTAATTTAAACACAAATATTAGATATATATATATATATATCAATAATAATATAACCAATTCTCAAATATCAAAGAAAAATTCAACAAAAAACAAATTAAGGATATGGGTGTGTGGTTTGAAAAGATTCTCTTTGGTGCATCATCACATGACTCTCAAGAACGAAGAACAAGCACAAGGCACATACATGATTAAGAGATGTGAATGATTTCACATCTCTCTGTGCCTTTATTTTTCTTTTTCTTTTTCCTACTAAATTAATATTGTTTCTTTCAATCTTGACATGCCAATATGTTCGCAAGTCATGTCATTATTGGAAAGAAAAACACATTTAAACTTTCACTTTATTACAAATTGAAGAACATATACCTAAAGATGCATTATTATTTAAAGGCGTGATCAAATAAGAATAACATATTTATTGTGAGTCATGTAAAGTTTAAAATTGTATGTACGATATTGAAAGTAATGGATTCGGTTTTGTTGGACGAATATCGGATTTTGTTTAAACATGGGTAACATTACTCTAATATCACTCGAATTTTGTTGACTGTATCTTTTTTTCTTTGATCAGCAATGCATATTTAAATTATACATCTCTCAAGGAGAAAGATTAGTGCAAGAAGAAAGTCTAGCTACAGACTCTTCAATGAAAAGGCCCACAACAACGGCTACCATCCTGGTAGCTATGAATGGGTACGCAAACCCTGAATGAAGCAATGAAAGGGTACACACCTTGAAACCCCACACCGGGGAAATCTCTGAAATGAAGTGAATGGGTACGCATACCCGTGAATGGGTACGCAAACCCGTGAATGGGTACACAGACCCGGAAGTGAAGTGAGTGGGTATGCAGACCCTGAAGTGAAAGGGTATGCCGACCCTGAAGTGAATGGGTACACAGACCCTGAAATGAAGGGGTACGCAGACCCTGAAGAGAATGGGTGTGCAGACCCTGAAGTGAGAAGGGCACGCAGACCCGAAAATGAAAAAAAGACGGCTAAAAAAGGACACTCACACCCGAATATAGCCATCATGAAGCACTCAAGGAAGAATAGGTCAAAACCCGGATTTTCCAAACATTAAGCACAAACGATACTGAAATAAATCAATCTACTACCATAGTAAGAAGAACACCATGTCTCATTAAGACCATCAATCCGTCACATAGACTTGAAGACGGTCACTAACAAGTCGGTGGCCAACACCACAAACGACGGAGATAGTTCTAAAGGGAATTACCCTCCAGAACACACTATACTAAAATCGATATTGAAGGAACACTGCTTAATGGCACTAAGGCCAAACTATTCGTCGAGGGCCAACACCCAGAAACCGACGAAACCTACCCAACAAAGTGGGAGGAAGTAGAGTGAAACCAACAGATAACGATAATGGCACAATGATGGGAACACTAAACTGTAGCAGGAGAAAAGGAATACCAGTGAGGCTCAGCTAAACCACCAGGTCCACGACGATCAGCACCGAGGATGAGGAAACGCGTCCCACGACCAGACCTGAGAAGAAAAGCTAGGCAACAGAGCGAACCAAGACCAGAATCAAGCCACGATGAGCCGCAAGACCCACGACAATCAACACTCGGGAGGATGGAGAAACGCGTCCCATGACCGGATCTAAAGAAAAACATTGGGCAAGCAGACGAACCACCAGGGTCAGTAAGAACAACCCCGCAACGATCTAAATCCAACAGGATGAAGAAGCGTGTCCCACGACCAAAGTTGGAACGAGACATCCCCAGAGATTCGAAAGACTTGTCACCTCAGCAACACTACAACTGAGCCAAGCACCCTCAAAACGAACCTTCCAACACGACCGAACCAGATCCACGGCAATCCTCACTCAAACGGCAAGAGAAAACGTCCCACGACCGGATCTGAAACGAGTCACTACTAAAGAGCCGCAAGAAGCACCACACCAAACCGCAAAGGAGAACATCAGAGAAGCGGGAAGGGCCAGGGCACACTGGAAGAATAAGGACGAGCCACGAAAATCCTTGCAGGAAAGGCTCCCACGAACGGCAAGCTGCCTTTCTCCACCACGAACTCCAACACCTGAAGCCTACATGCTGGAGCTTGAGCTCGGTCCTCCTCTCATTTCCGGCTAACACCGAGAAACTCAAAAGAGGACCGGTATTTCTACCGAACTCAAACCGACGAGAGGATAGACAGGAAGGACCTTCAAATGCCTTGTGCCAAATAGACCAGGCCCAAAACCAGAACCTGGTCTGACCAAGCCCAAAACCTTACCTGGATCCGACCCGGACCAATACCCGGCTCGGCCCACAACCCGAACATAGTTTGGCCCGACCCAAAGCTCAGCCCATCCAAAACCCTACCCGGACCCAAGACCCGAGTCACTGAGACGACCCGAGAGTACACCCGCCGCGTCCCTTTCACACGAAGCCAGACTTGTTCCGACGCTAGAGCAGCAACACGAAGAAGAACTCCATCTCTTCGGCGAGTAGACAGCACATCAGTACTCCGGTGAGCATCCCAACAGCTGCAGCTCCGACCACGACCAGATCTGGAAGAGTCACGACGGAGACGAGACATAAGCCACTGGATGGAACCTGCACTCTCAGCACGCCGGCGCACACACACGGAACCACGGCCACGGACCGAGAAACTGGTCCCAAGCACTGAAGACAACCGGCGAGCTCCTTGTCTCCGACGCAGAACAACGAGCAACCCGACTCACACCGGTCCAAACTTCTGAATGCCGACAGAGAAGGAATAGATCTGTAGCCGTGCGAGCAAGAGGTCGAGCTCTGGGCAGGGATGCTCCGGTCAACGGCGGTGAGCACAACAGAACCCGAGCAAAACAGAGGAGGGGAAGGGGGAATAAAAGTAGGGGAAGGAGAAGGAAAGAAAAGGGGGAAGGGAGAGGAGGGACCCTCACCGGCGACAACCCCGGCCGAGGCCGTGGCAGTCACCGGCAAGGCACAAGGAGACGGCGGGAAGAGGCTTTAGGGTTTGGGGAAGAAAGGCAAGAGAGAGTTTATCTAATAAGATTGAATGAAGAAATACAAAGCTTTCAGGTCATGTAAAAAAAAACTTGACTCGAATATGTCATTTTAGATGAAATACTTATAGCTATTATGTCTTTATTAGTTATTGTTGGGTTCATAGGGTTTGAAGGTTAAGGTTGTAATTGGTTCTTGTGTTTGGTGGCCAGGTTCCCTCTAATAGTTATTTGGGATTACAGTAAGGTGTGTAGGGATTTCCATGGGCCAAGGCACGACCCCGAGACCCAAATTCCAAATTGGTATGATTTTCTCGATTTATTCAAAACCAAATATGTCCCTGGTTGGTCAAGGTTTTAAGATCCAGATCTTCATCGTCCGTGTTACGGACTGCATTACTGATTCGCACCATCTCGTCCATTATTTTGTGGGCCTTCAAATTCAAACTCATTTTTTGAAAATATTTATTGGTGTTTAATATGTGAGAATTGAAAAAAGAGACTAGAAATCTATTCAAGATTAGTTAAATTACTATAAAAAAATAACCTCTTAAATTTGGTCGAACTTATTATGAGGCTGAATGTTTTTCGTCCATAGATGATATAAGAAAATCTCAATCCTAAAGATAAGAATACTATTTTGTTTTTCAATTTGATAACATCAACATTAATACTCCTTTGACTACATATTGCTTTTAAATTTAATAAGGATGGTAATTTTTTAATTGTCATATAAATATAACTCACATATATAAATATTTACAAATATCGGTTTTATCGATTCAATATTGGTTTAAAAATCAAACCCTCCACTGCCCCTAAACCCTCCGGATTCATAGAATTCAATATGTTCACCTCACTGAAGCCCACTAGTGTTGATCCATTGGGTTCTGTTCGGAGCGGTTTTACTGGTTCAAGCGGTTGGAGAATTGAATTTGGGCACCCGTGTAACTGTATAGGCTGTTTCGAGGTATAATGAAATATATTTTAGGGTCAACTTTTGGGGGTTTAATTTGAATCGTGAGTTTGATGATTAGATATTTGTTCCCAACACCAATCCGGAGGAAGATCTAAATGTATTCATACATGCATCAGTAAGGGAAGTTAAGCAATCAAAACCACATAGCATAGGATTTTTAGGTAGATCGGGAACGAGGCTTGGCGAGTTCAAGGTTTGATAATTAAACGGATGTCTAATAATACCTGCGAAATAGTGGAACTCAAACCAAAGTCCTTTCATGAATCATTAATGGTATTAGCGAAGTTGAATACCTCTGAAAACACTAGGGATTTAGGGTTGATGAAACAAATCTTGTCGGTGTAAATTAACACCATTGTCATTTAAGCATGTTTCAGTCATAACAATTCATATAAACACACATTTATTTCCTAGTTTTGTTACAGTTGTGCTTTCCTTGTGTTTTGTTGCTATGCATTTAGCTTAACCTTGAAGCTGGAGCTAGAGCATAAAGAAGCAGGAGCAGGATCCTCGAGAACAAGCTTCGATGTGAAGAAAGAAAAAAACCCATAAAGTGCTAACTGACTCTGCTTTCCTACAACGTGGAGAAGGAGAACCACAGCTTGGCAAATCAATATGATGTCGTTTCATCTAAAATTTTGGGAGGATGGAACAACCCTCTTATCTCACGTCATCACGACATGGAGTGGACCTCCCATGTCGTGGAAACCACACTGTCCATGATTCCCACTGGTTAGAAGGTGAAAACGAAGATATTTTTTGACATCTATCTCACGATGTGGAAGTCACAAAGGCCACATCGTGGGAGTACTCCACTACGTAGGAATGGTCTCTTTTCTTTGGTCTAGTTTTTTTTTTAATTCCATGGGTGTATGGCTATATTATGTTTATATCTAATTTAGTTATGTTGATGTGTGATAATGGATGGTGGTTGATATTTTTGTTCTAGGGATATAGAGCTCCAGGGTGGAACCTTAGAAACATTAGGAGGTTGTTTATGTGGTTTGTTCGTTAATAGCTCAATTACATGTTTTGGCCGTTAAAAATCAAAGCTTTTTAAAATCCAATTTCATGAGAGCAGTTTGGTTGTGCGCTAAGAACGTACCTAGATTATCTGGTCAATCAACTCTCTAATTGGATGGTTGGGTCAATTGGAAGGGAAATGTTAGCGGGCGTAAAGTGAGACTCCTAGAACTATAGGTGGTTAACCTTGTGGTTAACTACTAATCAATCCAAGACATAGTCATGACTCCGTCCATGGAAGAGACTGGCACACCATCAAGAAATTGTGAATGTTTTGCTAATTCCCTAGAGTAGTCACTATGGGATGGCGAGTTGCAGAAATGGCTGACAATCCCAACCACTGATGCATAGCCTAAAACCATTGTAGTTCGTTTCTCAAGGACTGAATTGTAGTTCCTTCAAGCCTGAGCTGAAACTCGTTTTCTTTACCATCAGGTGGGAACTATCGGAGTTTTAGCATTCCAAAACTTTTTAGCAAGACATAAAATGTTTTTTTAATAGATTAGTGATCATAGAACTTATTTAGGGAAGGAATGCATAGAAATTTGCATGGCCAACTCCAAGATTTTAAACTTTCTTTGCTTCTGCTTGATTGTGGTAATCTTGGATCTTTTTATGCTTCACAAAATCGAAAAACTGGTTTCTCGAGAAAGGTTTAAAGAGTAATCTCTGTTGGAAATGAGTTAAGGGATTTATTTACCTGAGGAATATTGTCATCAATAGTAGAGATCCTCGTGATATTATCTTTACTCATTTATGAATATATGGTTGATATCCAGTACAATCTTCCCTTATTGTGCAAACTAAGAACCAATCTAAACCGTCAGATTCCCGAGATCAAAAGGCCCAGATCTTTCCACGTGCGCGTGGCAGTTTTGTAAATAAGGAAAAACTTCTCCCTCTTTTAACCGTAGTATAACACATGTTGACCATGCCTACAGCGCACAAGGTGTCAGCACCCAATATATGCAAGGTACCATCACTTGTGCATGTAAGTTACCAGTACCATTACGTGTAAGGTACCAGCATTTTGCATGTAGTATTAACACTCTATATGTGGTATTAGTACTCTGTATACAGGTACTACCACTAAGGTATCAACACTTCGCGTGTAGTATCAACACTTTGTATGTAGTATCAACACTTTGTATGTAGGTACCAACACTTTGTATGTAAGGCACCAGCACTTTTTGTGCGCAAGTGCGAGCAGTCAAATGCGCTACAGTATCGGTGAACATGCACGAAAAAAGACATGTGTCAACATCTTGCACGCTCCGATGACGTCAGTGGTGCGCATCATGTGGCTCTTGTCCGTTCTTATATATATATAGTTGGTATCAAGTACAAACCACTCCTTATTGTGCAAACTATGAACTAATTTGAGCCATAGGATCCCCCTAAAGTGATGTCAGCAGAGCGCACCAGATGCTGACACATGGGCAATTAAATATATAAAACACCGCACCTTATTGTGCAAACTACGAACTCACCAGATGCTGACACGTGGGCGCGCGCGCTGCTGGTGCGCGCGCGCACAGTACTGATAGTTTGCATAGCACGGTGCTGATAGTTAGCAAAAAAAGTGTTGATAGTTTACATTTGTACTAAACTATCAGCACTCGCGCTGCGCGCGTGGTCAACACGCGCTACTGTGCGGGTAGAGGCACGCGCGAAGTGGCCACGTGTCAGCATCGTGCGCGCTCTAATGACGTCACTTTGACCGCAACCTGTGGCTTAATTTGGTTTATAGGTTGCACGATACGGGTGGTTTTTATGGTGTGAACCTCCGAACTCACAAATTTTGTGTATACGGTTTGAATAAATATCATTCCCGGTTTGAGGCGAATATTCTGGATTTGTTGTGTCTAACATTGGCAGTGACATGAAAACACTTAGAGCATCTATCTCCCTTAGAAACCCATTTTATTTTAGTCTTTTGCCTCCGAACTTGTGTTGCTGTTTGAGTTTTCTGATCAATCAGGCCCCTGATAAGCCCTGCTACTACATTCAGCAGTAGTGAGAGGTCTTGACTCTAGAATCTTATCTAGACTATCAATCTCAGCAAACAAAATGTCAATCTCTTGTTCCAGGCTACCATAAACTTCTAGTTTCCACTTCTTGAGAAAATCCTTGAGAGATTTCAATTTAAACCATAAGACATATTGTGGTTCTCCCCCAACTAATATAGAGTTCCAAAATTTTGACATCTTTCCAAAAACAAGGGTGATCCATCCAGGCATTGCTAAACTTGATTGGCTTGGGGCCCCAATTAATAATGGGGGATGAGAGAAGAATATGTCTGTGATACTCCTAGCCAAACAACTTTGTGATAAGTGAGAGAAGCTTACGAGAAAATCAGGAGTCACAAGAAATTTGTCAAGCCTTGATGCTCTAGACCGAGTCCCAAACAAGGTATGTTGTCCTCCAACCAATGAAAGATCTACCAGCCCCTTATGATTGATGAATAACTTGAATCTCCTGGAGCTAATTAGAGTAGGTGAAAGGTTCACTCTATCCATTGGAGACACTATATCATTGAAGTCAATTGCACAATTTATAGGCACTGAAATAGAAAGTTTGAATTCAATAATCTCTTCTAACAACAATCTCCTAAGTTGTCTTTCACAAGGTGCATAAACACTGATCACACAAATCTGAAGACCCAGAGGAAAATATGTTCCAAACCACTAAAGTGCACAATTATCCTTTGTGACATGATCTCGTAAGTAAGTATCAGACTTCCAAGTTGAGATGATTCCTTTAGAGGCCCCATATGAAGGAATGAAATCACAATCCCACAATGTTGATAGTCCCCGAGAGGAGAGGAAGTCATGAGGAATCTGCTGCAACTTTGATTCTTGTATAAGTAGAAAGTTTATAGATTGCTTGGAGCAACCACTACGAAGAATTCTTCTCTTCTGAGAAGACCCCGATCCTCTCACATTCTAGGAAAGGACCATCATAACTTCTATTGAGATTTAAAAGCAGTGTTGGAGTTAATGATCTCTAACCCACCTTCCAAATCCTCTTCCAGATCCTCAAACTCGTCACATGATTTAGTGTCTAGGGAAACTTTGTACTATAGTTCTGCTTCCAGATTGTTAAATTACTCCATCACCTTTATGTCTGTAGTTAAATCCTTTAATACAATTTTCTTGCAATACTCCCACGTACCTTTGCCATCTGGAGAGAATTGTCTGACCTTACTATTCGATTTTGGAAGAGTACTAGTCAGAGGCAAACTTTGTTGTAGCGTTTTGTATTTGCCTAACTTAGACCTGGTTGTATATAAGAATGTTGTAGGGAACTTCTTGGGTTTCCTTTTTCCTTTTGAAGGCTTGACTATAATCTCTGGGCTTTGAAAATTTAAGCCCAGTCTTTTTGAGTCTCCCTCCAAGACTCTTTATATTGGTGGAGTTAATGTTACTGACTCAACTACAGTATATTGTTCTATAAATTCTGGGTTCACATTAATGTGGTTGGTTTCTAATGTAGCTGAGCTTAATAGTTCTGCAGACCCCCTCCCTTAAGCAACACCCACCATCACTTCTTCTGTAGCAATTGTCCTTGCCTCTTCAAAGTTATTTTGGGTCACTAGAACAGTAGCACCAATAAGTTCATCCGAGTTATGACTCTTGGTTCTGTAGTTGTTGGGATGCAATGGACTTCTGAACAACATTAATCCCACATGATGAGTCGACATTCATTCTTTCTGCCTCTTTCTGTTCCTGACCCACCCTTCAATATTCACACTTCTTTCTTCATTAACTTCCTCTTCTACTAATCTCACAAGTTCAATAGTCTGAGCCGGATTTTCTAGAGGAGCATTCTCATTGTTCTCACTCTTCTCATTGTCCTCCACCTGTGATAATTCTTCAATGCCTAGACATGATTCCTTATTTCCTTCCTTTGGCAGAGAATCTTCTGAAATACTAAATTCACTCGACATCGAGTCTACATTTTGAAGTGAGACTGGGCTGCTCTATTGAGGAGGAATCATTGGCGTAAAGACGTGAATATTTTGGGCTTCACATGATAGAACTAGTGTTGTGTAAACCTCTTTCCTCCCAAATTAATCTCCACATCCTCTACAATCACTCTGTAATAACCACTCCCGGTCAACGCCAGTCAAACCTGCGAAAAACAGGAAAATTTAAAAATTTTGAGCAGACACTGAATTGAACCGGAATTGGACCCCGAGGGTCATACCGTACTTAAGTTGACCCCGATATTGACCAAAGTGAGTTCCGGGGGACTCAGGGCAACTTTCTGATCAATTTGGGAAATGTTGACTTTTCGTTGGAAAAGTCAACCGAGCAACGTTTTGGTCCATTCGAGGACCGTTTTGGATCCAAAAAGCTTAGCCGTCATCGCCACGGTCTTAGTTGATCCGTTTCCTTGTAGCCCGTGAAGTTTCGTAATTTCTTGGAAAAAGTGCCCGTTCGGGGCCCGAAACGTCTGAATTTCGCGAATCTGATTGGCAAATATCTCCTAGATATTTTTCCAAAAATGTGTGGGACCCACCTTGCCACTTGTCAATTATGTGGTGGTGTTAGGTTTCTTGAAAAAAACAAAAAGAAGAATGAGTGGTAGTTTGTAAATAAGAGTTTGGTGTGTTTTTTTTAAAAAAAACAAAATAAAAGGAAGGAAGATAAAAAGTGTCAGGCACACTTTGAAAAAAAAGGAGAATTAGAGAGAGAAAGTGGAGAGAGGAAAGAGAAGGAGAAAATGGAGAAAAAGAGAAGAAAGTGTTGGAGTTTTGTGATTTCCCGACGATCCGACCTACGGATCGTCTCAACGATCGAAGAATCGAGTTCCCGTCATCATTCCCTACGGTGAGCACCTAATCGATTTTCGTTTTGATACGTTTGAATTTTAGGGTTTGAGTTTAAACGGTTTGACTAAGGTTGGGTTTTGATTAAGATTGGTTTACAGATGAATGGTTGAGGTTTGGGTTTCGTTAGGAACGTTTTGGGGCAAAAAGGGAATTTTTCCATTGTGGCCGTGTGGGGCCCACATGCCCGGGTATCGGGTTTTTGTGTTCGGGTGGTTTAGAACGTTCCCCGGACCATTTATCCATAACCGAATCGAAATTTGGAATTAAATTGGAAAAGTTGTAATTGACGGGTTTTAGAAACTTTAAACGTTAATTAATTGACTCGGAAGTCGGAATTCGATTCCGTCAAGTGAATTGGGATCCTTGAATTATTCTAAGACCGTAGAAACGGAAACGGGAATTTTTGGGGCCCCGGAAGGGCATTTCCAAAACCCGGGCAGATTCGCCATGTCGGGCGAATCGGGCCTTTACGGGTCCAATATCGACAATGTCGAGTAATTGGGGAGTTCGGGAGTGATCGACATTGTCGGGGTTACTTTTGGGCGTCAGGTTTATTAAAATTCAGCATTATGCCTGCAAGCTTAAAAGCGTTTAAAATTGTGTTCTTTTAGATCGTGCTGCGGACCGAGGCAAAGGAAAGCTAGGCGAGTGACGGAGATCACGCCGGGGCTTATTTGGGCACTTTTGGAGAACACGCACGAGGTAGGGAAAAGTAGCCGGATCTCGGCCCTGACTAGGGAAAGTTAACAGTAGAATTGCATGTGACACCGGGGTGTCGTGGGTTAAGTAGGTTTATCGAATATTAGAAAGGCATGATACGGGAACGTAGCGAATATTGGAAATGCATGTGACACTTAGTAGTGTCGTAGGAGCAGAGAACTTAGCGTTATTAGAATTACTGGAGGCATATGACCATGCCCGGAGGTTGATTGCGAACTTATCGAGATTAGGAGTACTGGAGGCATATGACCATGCCCGGAGGTTGATTATGAAACTGTTGATATTAGGACTGCTGGAGGCATTGGTTATGCCCGGATGTTGTTCGTGTATTATTGTTGGTGTCTTGGGTGGCCATGAGAGTCCGTGTATTATTGTTGGTGTCTTGGGTGGCCATGAGAGCCCGTGTTGTTATTATTGAGTTTGGGTGGACATAAGAGCCCGTGTTATTATTGTCGAGTCTTGGGTGGCCATGAGAGCCCGTGGTATTATTATTGGTGTTTTGGGTGGCCGTGAGTGCCCGTGGGGTTGTGAACCCGTACTTTACCGTTGGTGTCTAGGGTGGCCATGAGGGCCCGTGGGGTTGTTGAACCCGTGTTACTTTATTATTGGTGTCTTGGGTGGCCGTGAGTGCCGCTGGGTTGTTGAACCCGTGTTGCTTCGTTGTTGGTGTCTTGAGTGGCCGTGAGTGTCGTGGGGTTGTTGAGCCCGTGAGTTACTGGTGGTGTGTCTTGGGTGGCCGTGAGTGCCGTGGGGTTGTTGAGCCCGTGAGTTACTGTTGGTGTGTCTTGGGTGGCCGTGAGTGCCCGTGAATGGTTTGGGGTTGTTGAGTCCGTGTTTTACTATCGGTGTCTTATGTGGCCATGAGTGCCTGTGGAGTGTTGAACTGGTCTTGTTACTGGTTGTTGAACTTGCTTGTGATTGTGATTGTGCTTGTGATTGTGGTTGCGGATCCCGGTAGGTTGCAAGCATTCTTTGGCTGGCCTGACTAAGTTTGAGTATCAACAGGTTGCAAGCATTCTTTGGCTGGCCTGACACAGTTTGAGTATCAACAGGTTGCAAGCATTCTTTGGTTGGCCTGACACAGTTTGAGTATCAACAGGTTGCAAGCATTATTTGGCTGGCCTGACACAGTTTGAGTATCAACAGGTTGTAAGCATTCTTGGGCTAGCCTGATCCGATTTTGAGTATCAACAGGTTGCAAGCATTCTTTGGCTGGCCTGGTCCGAGTTTGAGTATCACAGGTTGTAAGCATTCTTTGGCTAGCCTGATCCGTGTTCGTGTGAGTGGGAGAGGTTACTGAGCAACTAGTATGCGATCCTTTGTGATCTTGTTTGGTGTTGCGTAGCTTTCGTTTTAGTCCTTGGAAGAGGTCGTGATCGTTGTGTCGGGTCTACTTTACGTGTCAGGGTGTCGAGTTTGTCAAGGAAGGTAACTGTGGGTGTGTGTTCAGTCGGAGTACTTGGGTTGGGGACAGTGATCCCCGGAGTCGAGTTTGTTGTGGGTGTTACCAGCATTGTCTGCTAATTATGTCGTAGTCAGTCTGTTATCTGTGGTGGTGAGTGAACGCTCACCCCTAGCTG
This sequence comes from Erodium maritimum, assembly GCA_963921825.1. Classification (NCBI taxonomy): domain Eukaryota; kingdom Viridiplantae; phylum Streptophyta; class Magnoliopsida; order Geraniales; family Geraniaceae; genus Erodium; species Erodium maritimum. The sequence goes on along the minus strand of OY997590.1, from coordinate 58,702,991 downwards.
CTTTTCCTACATGTACTGATCACAGGACGGACTAGGTGAGCTCTCGAAGCTTGTGTAGCTAGGGGCGGAGTCCGGGTTTTTGTCTTTTGAGTCTAGTGACGGATACCTTGTACTTTTGTCCACGTGTTGGGACATATTTTTAAGTTGTAAATATTATTTTGATTAATTAAATGGAGATTTTAAAGTGTTTATCCAAAACAGGTTTCATTGTTTTATTATTTTAAAGGTTCATGTCCTGAGTTCGGTTTACTGAAATTGGGGCGTGACACACTCTAAGCTTGTTGGAATCAATACCACTACTCTGTCAAAGTATGACCTTTGCAACGATCTCAGATGAGTGAAAATGTAAGTCCCTAAACCTGAAACACAAGCACTGAAGGCCTCTTCACACCACCCTTGGATAGGTAGACCTTGGATTAGTACCCACATAAACCTTCCTTCCAACTTGCAGCGCTTGTTCTTCTTTGGAATGATAGTCATCCATTGTTTCAACTGGTCACAACTCTCATGGAGTATCTCATCTTCATAGTATTGATCTGGGCACTTAAGTAATGACAATCTATTCCCTAATGAGAACAACTTAATCTCTAAGACACATTATGTAGAGATTTCCCTCAAAACTGCCTTAGTGCTCATGTTCCTATGTAATACCACTAGATGGGACTTTTCAACCAACTAAATTAATCTAGTAACCACTTATCCAATCTAAATGCCACCGATCCTAGCTTCCTGATTCCTTGTCTCCCTTGTTTCACTTTCCTTTAATACAGGTCTACAAACCTTATTCAACATCCTCATAGTTTTCCTTTGCCAAGCTTTGGCGAGGAATAATTTGTATCCCAACCAAATGTAACTGTTTAACCTTTGTATCGTTTTGTGTAGAGCATTTTTAGAGTTGAAATATATAAAAGCGAACCATCTTCCACTTATATTTGGTTTGAAAGGGACATCAATTTTCAAAACATGTCCACAATTTTAAAAGATTTCTTCCAACCTAGTCGGTGAAGTCTTATGAGGAAGGTTGACTTTGAAGTTTCTTCCCTCCCAATATTCAGTTTGGTGCTCCTAACATGTTCAAAACCCAGTGGATGGAAACTCATGCTTGACGAAGACGCTTGTTTATATCCCCTAACTTGGGCTGAAGATATGAATGCGAACTTCAAGTGTGTGGCAGCTCCTTGAGCTATTCTTCTAAATAGGTATGTTATTTCCACATCCAAATCCATCCTTCTTCTAACTTTTGAGGATGTTTCTACAACCTGATCTTAAGTCTATGTTTGTGTTTTATCGACCAAATGAACCTGTACCGGTGAGTCCTTACTCCAAGGATGATCAATCGGGCTCCAATCTCTCTTCCTATTTATGAATCTGGTGGTTCAATTAGGTGACCCATCTCGAAGAGTTGAACTTATTGTTGTCGCAGGGAAACTAAAAGTGAACTCAATGATCACTTTCCATCTCCGACTTCAGTGCATGAACTTGAATGAAGAAACTGGAAGAACTCTATTGAACGTACCGTACCTCTACTATACCTCTAGAGAGAACTTTTTTTTGTACCCATATGTTTCATGTTTTTTTATCAGTAATTTTTAATTTTATAAACCGATTCTTTTGAAACAGGACAAGGCCAAGAGAAGTCCCTCAACAGTAGCAACATACAAAACAAAGGCAACCTCATAAAGGTTCCTAATGCAAGAACTTGCGAAGTAACCAAACACAAACCAAACTAGGGTCTAACAAACATATACCCTAATATAACCACCTTTAAGCACAACAAAGGAAACAAGAGCTTTCCTACAAGGACAACTCAACCAGAACTGTCACGCCCCAATTTCAGCGAACCGAACTCGGGCGCGAACTTTTAAAAACATGAACACTTGAAACCTGTTTTCAATAAAAGCTTTGACATTTCCATTTACTTCTCAAAATAATAGTATTTACAATACAAAAACGTCCCAACAAGTGGACAAGGTACAACATCCGTCACTAGACTCAACAAAAGTAAAGACCAGACTCCGCTCCAAGCTCCATGAACTTCAAGAGCTAACCTAGTCCGTCCGGTGATCAGTACCTGTAGGAAAAGCAGCTAGGGGTGAGCGTTCGCTCACCTCCACGGATAACAGACTGACTATGGCATAATTAGCAGAAAAAGCCAGTAACACTAAAACCAAACCCAACGCCGGGACTACAGTCCCCAACTCAAGTACTCAACAGACCCACAACCCGTCACCTTCCTCAACAGGCTCGACACTCGATAAAAACAGTGTAGACCCGACACAACTATCGACGACCTCCTCAAGGACTCGAACGAAACGACACAACACCAAACAAGATCACAAAGGATCGCACACCAGCTGCTCAGTAACCAATCTCAATCAGGTCAGGGTTCGACCTATCGCAATTCCTCGACACGAAGTCGGATCAGGCTGTCGACCTTTAAAACTCGCAATTCATCGACACTAAGTCGGATCAGGCTGTCGACCTTTAGAACTCGCAATTCATCGACACTAAGTCGGATCAGGCTGTCGACCTTTAAAACTCGCAATTCATCGACACTAAGTCGGATCAGGCTGTCGACCTTTAGAACTCGCAATTCATCGACACTAAGTCGGATCAGGCTGTCGACCTTTAGAACTCGCAATTCATCGACACTAAGTCGGATCAGGCTGTCGACCTTTAGAACTCACCACCCCAGGTAACCACAATCACAATCACAGGCAAGTTCAATCACACAGGCACTCAAGGCCACTCAAGACACCTCAACAGTCAAGACTCGGGTCCAACAACCCCACGGGCACTCGCTGCCACTCAAGACACCAAATTAAATACACGGCTCTCATGGCCACCCCGACTCAACAATTAAATACGGGCTCTCAAGGCCACCCAAACTCAACAATTAAATACGGGCTCTCAAGGCCACCCAAACTCAACAATTAAATAAAACGCACGACAACCTCCGACATACTCGATGCCTCCAACGATCCTAAAATCGCTAGTTTCACAAACAACCTCCGGGCATGGTCATATGCCTCCAGTAATTCAATTATCGCTAAGTTCTCTGTTCCTACGACACTACTAAGTGTCACATGCCTTTCTCTTAAACGCTACAATCCCGTATCATGCTTTTCTAATAATTAAATAAATCTACTCAACCCACGACACCCCGGTGTCACATGCAATTCTACTATTAACTTTCCCTAATCAGGGCCGAGATCCGGCTACTTTTCCCTACCTCGTATACAATCCCAAAAGCGCTCCAACAACACCCGAAGCACACTCAGTCACTCGCCGAGCTTCCCCTTGCCTCGGTCCGTAGCACGATCTAAAAGAACACAAATTTAAAGTACTTTTAAACTAGTACGAGTAAACCGAAAATTAATAAACTTAACGCCCAAACGTAACCCCGACAATACCGATCACTCCCAAACTTCCCAAATACTCGATATTGCCGATAAAGGACCCGTAAGGGCCAGATTCGCCCGACATGGCGAATCTGCCCGGTTTTGGTTAATTGCCTTCCGGGGCTCCAAAAGTCCCCGTTTTCGTTTCTACGGTCTTAGAATATTTCAAGGAACCCAACGCACTTGACGGAATTGAATTCCGACTTCTAAGTCAATTAATTAACGTTTAAAGTTTCCCGAAACCCGTTAATTACAACTTCTCCAAATTAATTCCAAATTTCGATTCGATTAGGAAAAAGTGGTCCGGGGGACGTTTTAAACCACCCGAACATTAAAACCCGAGCAACCGAGCACGTGGGCCCCACCCAAGAGGCTTGGCCGAGACCCTAGGGTTTGAGGGAGGGGCTCGGCCACCAAGTGGTGGCTGCTGCCACCTCCGGCCAGCCACCACATGGCCGGCCGGCCACCACCCACGGTGGCCGGAGCTCCTCCCGAGCCTCCGGTCATCGGAAAACGTGCCCTTACACCCCCAAACACCTCTAAAACGTCTCCAACACCTCCCAAACTCTACACAACCCTAAGTATTAGTTTAAAACTTAAACCCTAGCTTTCAAGAAAATAAACGAAACGAGAATCGGGTTAGTGCTTACTCGAGAGGAAGACGAGGGGAAGAGATTTGCTCCTTGCTTCGAATCGATCCAAGGGTTGAAAATCAAACCCTAACTCCACTTCCTTTCTTCTCTCTTCTTCTCCTTCTTCTTCTCTCTCTAAAACCTCTCTTCTTCTTTCTAATTTAATTAAAACTAACAACTAACTCCAAAAACTCCCCCCTTTTACCCATGTTCGGCCAACACTTCCCAACCACACATTTTCCCTCCAAAAATTACACCACCATATAATTGACAAGTGTCAAGGTGGGTCCCAACCTTTTGGAAAATACCTAGTTGATATTTTCCAATCAGATTCGCGAAAAACGGACGTTTCGGGCCCCGAACGGGCACTTTTCCCAAAAAAAATTTAAACTGGACGGGCTTCAAGGAAACGGCCCAACTAAGACCGCTACGACGACGGCTAAGCTTTTCGGGTCCAAAACGGTCCTCGAATGGACCAAAACGTCGCTCGGGTGACTTTTCCAGCGAAAAATCAATCTTTCCCAAAATGACCAGGAAGTTGCCCTGAGTCCCCCGTAACTCATTTTAGTCGATAACGGGGTCAACTTAAGTCCGGCATGACCCTCGGGGTCAATTTAAGTTAAGTTAAGTGTCTGTCTTAAAATTTTTAAATTTTCCTGTTTTTCGCAGGTTTGACTGACGTTGACCAGAAGTGGTTATTACAAGAACAAACAAATAAAACAAATAAGTCCAACCGAAACTAAGACAACAAGGTCACAAAACCTACAAAACACCCCAAAGAAGATAACTTAAACAAACAGGTTTAAAACAGAAAGTCCAACCAACCAAGCCCAAAACAACCGGACCGACCCAAGGCCCAATAGTTTGACCCACCAGTACCTCGAAGAACGAATGAAATCGCGGGCACCTCGGGCAGTGAACCGTGATCGCCATGCCACCACCGATGAAAAAATACGACAACAACAAGCTCCGCCGGCCACCCCTCTGATCACCAACAAGACCAGCCAAAAGATAGAGCACCAAAAGTCTGACCTGAAACAGTACTCATCGAAAAGTCAAGAGTCTCCGGTTGCCGTCGGCCAACACAAAAAATAAACGAGAACTTCAAATCTGACAAATCTTACAATACCCTAATACCCCATCCCAAAAGTTACTCCGAACAGGGTCAAATGACTGAAACAAACTCGTCTGGCCAACACCGACGACGAGCCCCGCGTCCCACCACAACATACAGGTGGAGAAGGACCGGAAAAAGGAGAAACTAAGAGGGAGGAGACGAAAAGGAAGTTGTGGTTGTGAGACTCAAATTTGACTTGGAGGAGGACTTCAAAGAAACCGACTAAAAGACCGACCAACCATCCCAGAGACGAAATTGCCCTAGAACCACGACGATACCCATCCAAGGTGGAGAAGCGTGTCCCATGGCTGGATCTGGAGCAAGTCGTTAGAGAGAAGGAGGAAACACCACGCTTTCGACCCATCCCCACAAGTCCGAGCACCCCAGGATCAAAGTAAACTGGTCTAAATCCACTCCGATCTACACCCTTAGAGGTTGAGAAGCAGATCCCACTGCAGATCCAGACCCAATCGATGAAGATGAAAAGGTATATCTACCAGATAAGTGGAGCGGGTCAGAGAAAACCAACAAGGGTCGGGAAAGAGAGACGAACAAGAAAGAGAAAGGAGGAAGAGAGGGAGAGGGAGAGGGAGAGGGAGAGCGACAGAGATAACGAAAAATGAGGAGCCACAGTGGATCGGCTAGCCAAAGGACCGACTAGTCAGTGGCGACTAAAAAGAGGTTTAGATCTAAGGTTTTAGAGAGAGAAGTGAGAGAAAATTAGTGAAGAATAAGCTTAAATTTTTACTTAGAAGGTTCAGATCTATGAAATCAATTCTTAACCTATACGTTCCATGTTGGAAAGAAAAAATGTTAGTCTTCTTAATTAGAATATGTTTGACTATATAAATTATATATGTATATTACTCTGCAATTGAAAATAAGGGACATGACATAAATTGAATTTGTACGGTCAATTGTTTAGTATTTGAATCAATTTGTTGGTTTGATTTATGTTTTAAAATATCAAACTTGACTCCTGAATGACACATCGCTTGATCGATGAACCAAAAGATGAAACTGCTTAGAGGGTGAGGTAGTCATTTTCATGAATGGGTGGATGTTTAGTTAACTAAAGAAGCAAATAAAAGAGTATATGTGGAAATTTCTTGGATCATAGGTCGATTTTATTGCTTTGGTTAGGCGAAATGCACGGATTTTTTGTGTCCCTCTTTATTTCTGATGAAGATGAACAAGAGTTAGAGGTGTGTACATATCATCTGAAAATTATCTCCAGAAAGTGACGGCTCGGAGAAGGTGACGTTTGCCTAACATTTTTGGATTTTGCTCACAATTAATTTTAATTCTTTTTATGGAGAATTGTGTGTAATATTTGTTCTTGTGGGAATGGAAGGGAATGGCACAAGAATGGATACGTCTCTCATGTTGACCTTTCCACTTGGCCTTTTATGCTCCATCAATCAATCCAATTTTGCTCCAATCTCATTCCCAAAAAATTATTCTTGTCTCAAGAATATATTTCAAATCGATAAGCACATGCGTGTTAGTTAACTTACCTTTGAAATATAAACTTCTGATCTGTGAAAATGATGTGATAAGTTCGTTTTTTTTGTTCATCTCATTTATGATTCGACTATTCATTTTAAGAAATAACATAAAATTGTCCGTAAAATAAAAAATTATGATCAAACAACTCAAATATTTTTTTAAGAATAACGAGATAATGTTATATACGATAAATGTTTATAAGCAAAGAAGCAATGAACATTGAAATGATCGAAATGAAAACGAGTTTTCAACAATGGAGGATCTCAATAGAAAAGTAAAGAACTCAAGACATTGAACCGCTTCATTGAGATGAATGAATGGATGAGATGCAATTGAGTCAATCTAAGTCATCATTTTAGGAATGAATAGATGAGATGCAATTGAGTAGTTGACTTGTTGACTGCAAAAAAAAAACAGCACTTTTTAGTAAGTGGTTAGGGCTTTTTAGTAAAACTATCATTTTTTTAACCAATTCACTAATTTAATTTTTCCCGCTTCATTTGAACTCCGATTGGCTTCAAACTTGCGCCATTAGTTTTGTTTTTTAAGGGCTTTCAATCAAGATCAGTCATGAATATATTTTGAAGCACGAAAAAAAACATTTATTTCGGGGTAGATCTTTTTTAAAAAAAATCATGGTAATTTTTATCAACACTTTGCTCTAGATTTATCAACACTTTTACACTGGTTTTATCAACACTTTACACTGGTTTTATCACCTCATTTTCCAAAACTGATCATGATTTTATCACCTCATCGCGTGCTTTTTATGAACACTAGTTTTATCAACACTAAACACTAGGTTTATCATTCAAATTACGTGTGTTTTATCACCCCCCATCACATGTTTTTTTGAAGCACGAAAAAAAAATTATTTCGGGGCTAGTTTTTAAAGGAATTATATATGGGTAATTTTTATCAACACTTTGCTCTGGGTTTATCAACACTTTACTCTGGTTTTATCAACACTTTACACTGGTTTTATCACCCCATTCTCCAAAACTGATCATGATTTTTATCATCTCATCACGTGCTTTTTATGAACACCAGTTTTATCAACACTAAACACTGAATTTATCATTGAATTACGTGTTTTTTATCACCTCATCACAAGTTTTTTTTATCAACGTTAAACTCTAGTGTATCACACTCATTATCAAAATTGAAAATGGTTTTTATCACCTCATTATTTGTTTCTTATCACCTCATTACATGTTTTTTTATCAACATTTAGCACTAGTTTGGTACTCCGATATAAAACATTTATTAGTGAAGATTTATCAACGCTCAACATTATTTTTTATCACCTTGATATAAATTTTTATTTTCGTGCTTCAAAATATATTCATGACTGATCTTGATTTAAAGCCCTTGAAAAAAGAAAAATATTGGCGCAAGTTTGAAGTTAATCGGAGTTCAAACGAATCGGGAAATATTAAATTAGTGAATTTGTGAAAAAAATGGACAATTGTCCACATGGCACCATGCTATTACAATTATGCCCTTTCTTGTGTGAGAATAGATGAAAGTGGCGTGAACTATGGTAGAATTGAGATGATGATGTGGCATCATGGTGAATGTTGGATCTTAAATGTGTGTGGCTAGGATTGGTTCTCACAGTTCCTATGTGAAGAGTGGTTCTCAATAGATTTCTCCTCCTCATTTATGATTCGACTATTCATTTTAAGAAATAACATATAATTGTCCATCAAATAAAAAAATATGATCAAAACAACTCAAATATTTTTTTAAGAATAACGAGATAATATTATATACGATAAATGTTTATAAGCAAAGAAGCAATAAACATTGAAATGATCGAAATGAAAACGAGTTTTCAACAATGGAGGATCTCAATAGAAAAGTAAAGAACTCAAGACATTGAACCGCTTCATTGAGATGTTTCAAAAGGGATATTGCGGTAGCGTCTGATTGTTAGTCTTAGTGCCCGTAGTTCAATCATAAATGTCCAAATGTATATATCATCATTAGCAATAAGATTAAAGCGGCTTTCTATTACTTATGTGTTGGAGTAATATATCGATGTGATTTCTGATCTATGCCCACCATGCGAATAGAACCATAGATCGAGATGGATCACACTCGATGGGTCCCTAGTCAATAAAGCTTCACTAGAAGCGACTAGTATGAAAGATGGCTCTTCATGGCTTACGTTCTGTTAGTCATTAGAATGGGATTCCGGAGTCTGATCATAGATATCATGTGGGACATGATATTGGACGACCCGCCCTGAATATGTGCCATAGATTGAGTCATTAACATATTCAGTGTCGTAGCTTGTCATGTATCCTTAGACCAAGGAGTCTTTGTGATCACTATGCAGTCAACAACTAAGTTTGACCTGAGCCTAACGTTGTCCGTAACAGGGCTTCCATAACGGCCAGGATTGGCTTGGGGACGGGTTGCATGAGTGACACGAAAGACGGTTAAGGGATTTATCCCTCATACTGAGGTATGTGAAAGATATCGGTTCTCGGCCGCTTGATCGAGAGTGACTGAAAGAATAGCATGGCCATGCACATGATACTAGGTATCATATATTCAGTCATCTCACATATCAAGGAACAGTGATTGAGAATAATAAGGATGACGGCTCTATGCCTTATCTCAATCAGGATATCGGAGATAAAAGGATAATGACAGGGACGACGGAAAGGTTAGAATCGATTGGTTCGATTCGCTATGTAGTGTCAGGCAATACTAAAGTCTCGTTAGTTGCCACTTATATAGGATCAAGTAAAATGGGATTTTACGTTGATCTATCGACATGCATAGACCTAAGGGTCACACCGAAGGATGAAACTCATTGACACATTTATGGAGAATGGCCAAAAGAGAGTTGTCTCGGGACATGACCAAAACTGGGTTTTGGGTCATGTGCCCGTAAGTGAATAGGACATTACGGATCAAGACAAGGCTTGGAGTCTTGGGATTGATCGCGTTGGATAATGTTGGACATTTCCGGTATGGAAGGCTTGGAGGCGATGAGCACGTCACGGGACCTCGTTGGGAATGGCCATGGGCCATGTTCCAAGAGGCCCATGAAAGGCCCATGCAACCAAGGCCCATGGAACTAATTAATCAAGTCTTGATTAATTAGTACTAAGTAAGCAAGACAAGGATTAAGGTGTTGGTGATTCACCACCTAACCCATCTTGTCTTGTCATACTTAGCACCATGCTTGTCTTACTTCACACCATGCTTCACACCTTACTTGTCCTTGATGGTTGTTGATGGTTTAAGTCATCTTTTTCCTACAACAAATCATAAGACAAGAATAGAAACACAACTTCTCTCCCTCTCACACTACAATTTCGAGTTTGGCACTTTTCCCCCCTCTTGTTGTGTTCTTGAGTCATCTAAAGAAGAACTACGTGGCTTTGATTCCAATTGGATACGTAGGCGTCTTGGAGACTCAAGCCGATCATCGTTTCTTTGGTGTTCTCTTCCTTTTCTTGAACTAGTTGGTAAGGAAACATCCATATTGTTTATTCTCTTGTGTATCTAATATTTGGTAGTGTTCTATGACATGGTCTCGAGTTATTTCCGCTGCAAGTATGTGTTCATACCCTCCATCGAGACCCAACAGTGGTATCAGAGCCGTGCTACCTTCGGGATTCACAAGAGAACTTTCGGTTTTGCTTGCTAGTTTCGGTTTTGCATGTTAATTTGCTAAATTGTTTGATAACATGTTTTAAATTCTTGTTTATGGGTTTAATGCATAAAAAATGAATTTTTGAAAAGTTTATCAAATCTGGAATTTTTGAAAAAAAATTTGATTTTTCGGGTCTCGGGAGCGGGACTCTCGGGGAGCCGAAACCGGGACCGAACGGGGCTCCGTTGGACGGAGCTAGGCCAAGCATGACCATTGGATGGTCAATATGCCGAGCTAAACCGTTTTGTTAGTCATGACGAGTTTGGAACCGTCTTGATGAACTCAAAAATCAAATGTTCAAAAGTTTCAATTTTGAACGGTTTCGATAAACCGAGTATCAAAAATTTTCGAAACTTGGCAATTAATTAAAACCGGAAAATCACATGATGTTTGATAACACGATGTGTGATGTGATGTTGGCATGGTGTACATAATAACCCCGAGTTTGATTTAATTATTTATCGCTTTTCACGGCCTGCGAGCCGTTAGAGTTAGCGTGTAATTATTTTTTCGAGGTGTGGTCGTCGTACCACTTATTTGTAATATTTATTAATTCCCGACCTGCGAGTCGTGTATTAAATTGTAATATTTTACTCAAGACGAAGAAAGGGCGAAAAGGTCATTTGGTGGCTTCTCGGGTTTTGACATCGGCTTGGAGTCGGTGGAGCTCAAGAAGCTAGTGGGAGTTAGTTTAGTGGGCTATTATGTACATATTTAACGCTTTATGCTTGGTTTAGTTTTTGCATGATCATTTCTATGTGTTTTAGAATTGCATGCTTAACTTAATTTACCGAGCACATCACCTCACATGCAAAGATAAAATTGGTTTTAATCATTGTCTGTGAGCCCTTAAAATCGTCATTACATTGGATGTAGTTGACGGGTTCGAAGGAAGAATTACATTGGATGTAATTGGAGGCATCATTACATTTGGAATGTAGTTGATGTGCTCATCGCATCTAGGATGTGCCAAAAGTTTAAAACACAACCGGACAAGTAAAAACGGGTCATGTCCGATACCTCCCAATTATCAACACCTTACTACCTCCCCGTCCTATGGGTGTCGTGCGCATTAGCGGAGCATCCATGGGAAAGCGGGGTAGTAGGTTTGGACGACATGTGTAGGTGTCGTGCGCAATAGCGGAGCACCCACATAGTGACGGGCCATAGTTGAAAATTGGTGGACCCGACTACGATTCTCAGCCTGAGGTTGAGCTAGGGTATTAGATAGGGTAAGCCGTGTACATGAGTACATACCCTAGCCAAGAGTCACATTGGATGTGATTGGATGGAGTCCTACCTACATAGCTCGATTAAGTGGTGAGCATTAGTTCAGCTTAATCGGGTGAATCAAGGATCTTGGTTTTAGGTTCTAAAGGTTTAGAATCAATTGGTTGGTGTTTGAACTTGATCTTCATAAAATTTATTCAGTTTACTGATTATATTTTGTTTGTCGTGTAGATCAAATGGCAAGTACTTCAGCGAACAATAGTAGTTTGTCACTAAAAACCATTCTTGATAGGATCAAGCTAAGTGGGACAAACTACTTGGACTGGGACAGAAACTTGAGGATAGTCCTCAAATTCGAGCGCAAAGAATATGTCCTAGACCAGGCTATCCCTGAGGAGCCAGCTAATAATGCCATTAGGGCCGTTAAGGATGCATACCAAAAGCACCTTAGCGATTCTATAGATGTGGCATGTATTATGCTGGGCTGCATGGAGTCTGATCTCCAAGACCAGTTCATGGAGTACTCTGATGACCCCTATACTATGATGGGGATCATAAAGGGTATGTTCAAGGAAAGGGCACGTATCGTGAGATACAATGTCCTTAATGAACTTCTCTCCTGCAAAATGTCAGCAGGAGTCTCCGTGGGTCCTCATGTCCTAAAGATGAAGGGGCATCTCGAACATCTTAATCAACTGGGTCTTAAGATAGAGAACGAGATGGCAGCGGATGTGGTTCTGCGTTCCCTTCCTCGTTCATATGCTACGTTCGTCATGAACTATCATATGCACGATATGGACAAGACCATTTCAGAGTTGCATGGAATGTTGGTAACTGCTGAAAAGAACGTCAAGGATCAGGGATCCAAGGATGTTCTGATGGTCAGACAGGGAAACAGTTTCAAGAATAAGGGAACTGTTAGTGGTAAAGGCAAGGCCCCTATGCACTTGGCAGGAAAGATGAGGCATCCGAAGCGTCCTAACCCTCCTAGGACCGGGGAGTCCTCAAGGAAGGGGAAGGATGTCGAGAATGTCTGCTTCTACTGTCAACAGCCTGGTCACTGGAAGAAAGATTGCAGGAAGTTTCTGGATGATCTGAAGAAGGGCGGTGGGACTGTGCCTTCATCAGGTATTTTCTTTATAGAGCTAAATCTCACTACTTCCAAAGATTCATGGGTATTGGATACCGGGGCTGAATCTCACATTTGTACTAATGTGCAGTGGCTGGAAGGTAGGAGAAGCTTGAAGAAGGACGAGGTGGACCTCAGAGTGGGCAACAAGACTAGAGTTGTGGCGACTGCTGTAGGATCCATAACTCTTCTTTTGCCAAGTGGGCTAGTTTTTGTTTTGAACAATGTATATTGTGTACCTACTTTCAGTAGGAATATTGTATCTATTTCTTTGTTGGACAAGGAAGGATACAATTTTGATGTTGGAAATGGGATTTTCAATATTTTATGCAATGATATATTTTATGCTAGCGCTAAAATGGTTGGAGGATTGTACATATTGGATATGGATAACAATGCCTCAAGCTCTATATATAATGTAAATACCAAGAGGTCTAAGTCCAATGATTTAGACCAAACTCTTTTATGGCATTGTCGTTTAGGCCACATAAACGAGAAACGCATATCAACACTTCACAAGTGTGGACTTCTTAGTCCATTCGAATTTCATTCGATTGATAGATGCGAATCTTGTTTGATGGGAAAACTGACTAAAGCGCCCTTCATCAGTCGCGGTGAAAGGGCGGGTGACTTATTGGGGCTAATACACTCGGATGTGTGTGGACCAATGAGCACACTTGCCAGGAGGGGTTTTAGCTACTTTATCACATTTACTGACGACTTCAGTAGATATGGTTATGTCTATTTGATGAGACATAAGTCTGAAGCTTTTGATAAATTCAAAGAGTTTAAGACTGAAGTAGAAAACCAGCTCGGGAAAAGTATTAAAGCACTTCGATCAGATCGAGGTGGAGAATACTTGACCACAGAGTTTTTAGATCATCTAGCAGAAAGTGGGATCCTTTCGGAATGGACTCCTCCCGGAACACCACAATTGAATGGTGTGTCCGAACGGAGAAATCGGACTTTATTGGATATGGTCCGGTCCATGATTAGTGGGACTGATCTCCCAATCTCTTTCTGGGGTTATGCTCTGGAGACGGCCGCATTCATTTTGAATCGGGCTCCGACGAAGGCTGTGGAAGGGACACCATTTGAGAAATGGCGCGGGAGAAAGCCCGTTTTGTCCTTCCTGAAGATTTGGGGTTGCGAGGCTTATGTGAAACGTTTAGTTCCGATTAAGCTCGAACCAAGATCTGATAAATGCACCTTCGTTGGGTATCCCAAAGAAACAATGGGGTACTACTTCTACAAACCCAGCGAGAACACGGTGTTCGTCGCTCGGGGTGGGGTCTTTATGGAAAGGGAGTTTATTTCCAAAGACGTCAGTGGGAGGGCTGTACATCTAGAAGAAATTCAGGGTGGTACAGATCCAACTGATCCACTGGACAACCCTGTAGAAGAGCCTGAGATGGTCGTAGAGCAAGGACCAGTTCCTGCAACAATTCCAGAAGGTCCAAGGCGATCTGAAAGGGTTAGTCGTCCACCTCCGAGATATGGTTACTTTGTGTCTGGAGGTGACGGTGAGCTTGTGGTGGATCACGATGATCCAGCTACATTTCAGGAAGCTGTGGACGGACCCGACTCTGAGTTATGGCTGGGAGCCATGAGGGAGGAAATGCAATCCATGTCGGACAACCAAGTCTGGGAACTGGTTGATCCCATCGGTGGTGTAAGAACCATCGGATGCAAATGGATCTTCAAGGTGAAGATGGACATGGAAGGCAACCCTCAGACCTACAAAGCCCGACTGGTGGCGAAAGGTTATAGGCAGATCCAAGGGATTGACTATGAGGAAACCTTTTCCCCAGTGGCTATGGTCAAATCTATCCGAATTCTTCTTGCCATGGCTGCATATCACGATTACGAGATATGGCAAATGGATGTCAAAACCGCTTTCCTAAACGGAAATTTGTCGGAGGACGTTTATATGTCTCAACCCGAAGGTTTTGTCGATCTGAAGAATAAGGGAAAGATTTGTAAGTTGTTGAAATCCATTTATGGATTGAAACAAGCTTCTCGGAGTTGGAACCTTCGTTTTGATGAAGCTGTAATTGGATTTGGCTTTATCAAGAATGAAGATGAACCTTGCGTTTACAAGAAGGCAAATGGGGGTATGATTACCTTTCTGGTGTTGTATGTCGATGACATACTACTCATTGGAAACGACATCCCAACCTTGCACGAGACTAAATCTTGGTTAGGGAAGTGTTTCTCAATGAAGGACTTAGGCGATGCTGCTTATATCTTAGGGATTAAGATATATAGAGATCGCACCAAGAGGGTCTTGGGTTTAAGTCAAAGCACCTATGTGAACAAGGTATTGAGTAGGTTCTCAATGCTTGATTCCAAGAAAGGACTCTTACCCGCACGTCATGGCGTTCATCTCAGCAAGACTCAGTGTCCTAAGACACCTGATGAGCTGAAAAGAATGATGCGAATCCCATACGCTTCGGCGGTAGGATCGATCATGTATTCCATGATATGCACGAGACCGGATGTCTCATATGCCTTGAGTTGTACCAGCAGACATCAGTCTAACCCTGGTGAGGAACACTGGATAGCGGTCAAAGCGATTCTCAAATATTTGAGAAGAACTAAGGACGCGTTTCTAGTGTACGGGGGAAAAGATGATTCTGAACTAGTTGTTAATGGATATGTAGACGCTAGTTTCCAGACAGATCCAGATGACTTTAGAAGTCAGTCAGGATATGTGTTCACGCTGAATGGCGGAGCTTTCAGCTGGAAGAGCGTGAAGCAAGACACCGTCGCTGACTCCACGACAGAGGCCGAGTACATAGCGGCTGCAGAGGCGGCCAAGGAGGCTGTGTGGATTAGGAAGTTCACGGCAGGGTTGGGTGTAATCAAAAACCCATCCAGCCCGGTGAACCTATTTTGCGACAACACAGGGGCTATTGCGCAAGCTAAAGAGCCCAGATCGCATAACAAATCCAAACATGTACTGCGGCGATATCACCTCATCAGAGAGATACTGAACCGAGGCGATGTGAAGATCACCTATATTGCAACTGATGATAACATAGCCGACCCGTTGACTAAGGCACTATCGTTGCCTAAACATGAGAGGCATGTAAGGTCAATGGGAATAGATTGGAGTTTAGATTGGAACTAGGGCAAGTGGGAGATTGTTAGTCTTAGTGCCCGTAGTTCAATCATAAATGTCCAAATGTATATATCATCATTAGCAATAAGATTAAAGCGGCTTTCTATTACTTATGTGTTGGAGTAATATATCGATGTGATTTCTGATCTATGCCCACCATGCGAATAGAACCATAGATCGAGATGGATCACACTCGATGGGTCCCTAGTCAATAAAGCTTCACTAGAAGCGACTAGTATGAAAGATGGCTCTTCATGGCTTACGTTCTGTTAGTCATTGGAATGGGATTCCGGAGTCTGATCATAGATATCATGTGGGACATGATATTGGACGACCCGCCCTGAATATGTGCCATAGATTGAGTCATTAACATATTCAGTGTCGTAGCTTGTCATGTATCCTTAGACCAAGGAGTCTTTGTGATCACTATGCAGTCAACAACTAAGTTTGACCTGAGCCTAACGTTGTCCGTAACAGGGCTTCCATAACGGCCAGGATTGGCTTGGGGACGGGTTGCATGAGTGACACGAAAGACGGTTAAGGGATTTATCCCTCATACTGAGGTATGTGAAAGATATCGGTTCTCGGCCGCTTGATCGAGAGTGACTGAAAGAATAGCATGGCCATGCACATGATACTAGGTATCATATATTCAGTCATCTCACATATCAAGGAACAGTGATTGAGAATAATAAGGATGACGGCTCTATGCCTTATCTCAATCAGGATATCGGAGATAAAAGGATAATGACAGGGACGACGGAAAGGTTAGAATCGATTGGTTCGATTCGCTATGTAGTGTCAGGCAATACTAAAGTCTCGTTAGTTGCCACTTATATAGGATCAAGTAAAATGGGATTTTACGTTGATCTATCGACATGCATAGACCTAAGGGTCACACCGAAGGATGAAACTCATTGACACATTTATGGAGAATGGCCAAAAGAGAGTTGTCTCGGGACATGACCAAAACTGGGTTTTGGGTCATGTGCCCGTAAGTGAATAGGACATTACGGATCAAGACAAGGCTTGGAGTCTTGGGATTGATCGCGTTGGATAATGTTGGACATTTCCGGTATGGAAGGCTTGGAGGCGATGAGCACGTCACGGGACCTCGTTGGGAATGGCCATGGGCCATGTTCCAAGAGGCCCATGAAAGGCCCATGGAACTAATTAATCAAGTCTTGATTAATTAGTACTAAGTAAGCAAGACAAGGATTAAGGTGTTGGTGATTCACCACCTAACCCATCTTGTCTTGCCATACTTAGCACCATGCTTGTCTTACTTCACACCATGCTTCACACCTTACTTGTCCTTGATGGTTGTTGATGGTTTAAGTCATCTTTTTCCTACAACAAATCATAAGACAAGAATAGAAACACAACTTCTCTCCCTCTCACACTACAATTTCGAGTTTGGCACTTTTCCCCCCTCTTGTTGTGTTCTTGAGTCATCTAAAGAAGAACTACGTGGCTTTGATTCCAATTGGATACGTAGGCGTCTTGGAGACTCAAGCCGATCATCGTTTCTTTGGTGTTCTCTTCCTTTTCTTGAACTAGTTGGTAAGGAAACATCCATATTGTTTATTCTCTTGTGTATCTAATATTTGGTAGTGTTCTATGACATGGTCTCGAGTTATTTCCGCTGCAAGTATGTGTTCATACCCTCCATCGAGACCCAACACTGATGACACCGACATAGAATCCAAACTGGAAGCTAGGGTAGAGCAGACTCATTTCTGAAACAGTACTGTGGTGGATTGAGTACTCCCTCAGGTTACCAGCGTGCGTCGTCATCCCTGAAATGATAATAGTAGGGCTCCAAAACGCGGGACTACTGACCTCCGAGAAGGTAGGAAAGTACGGTACTAGATCTTGGTGGAACCTCTTCCACCTTACGTCCAATGGGACGGTGAAACTGCCCGACCCTCCACTAGACTATCTCATACTCATTTGGCGAGGTGAGGATGTTTATATCTCCCGCCGTTGTATATGAGTCGTCCCCCGAGCGTATATCTCCTCCCCTCTCTGGATCCCTCCTCCTTATTGGATCATCTTGATGTTGCTACAGGGTTTGGCCCATAAAGTCTTGATGGGCCGATCCAGGCCCATAAAACACTCCAAACCCATACTCATCATAAATAAACCTAGGCCCACTAGCCCCATGGATCCTGGCTGGTCGGGTCGGGTCACCTGGCCTAGTAGGTTTCCTTTTCGGATTCAGAACCCTACCCTGATCCTCTTTCTCGCGCTGTCACCGGATGGTCCCTCTCGGTTTGTCTCAAATCGCACCTTGCCGTCACCGTCCTCCTCCTCCCCATGGGATCATGGGAGGTGCTCGTTCCACCGCCGATGTGGCGAAGAACACTCGGTCCATGCATCCCCCACCGTAGTTGCGCTACCGTCGAAGGGTGGAGACAGAGTTCGCGTGGGAGAGCCACTACGCGTAGAGGTTGAAAAGAAGATGTCGGGGACGAACCCTCAGTCAACTCTGTCTTCGTCCCACCGTTCACCTTCTCATGGCCACTATGCAATGTTGCCATGAGAATCCATATGTAGAGTATGATGATCAGCCTCCATTACAAGAGCCATCGCCTGGACCGAATCAAACCTGTCATAGAAAGCCGAAAATACCGTCACCAGAATCCATGAGACCCGGCTCGTTGAGAACCCTCGGCAAAGGCCACGACGTTTTCTCGACTAAGCTACAACCCTTCATCCAGTACAATATGTAAAAGTGCCCAAAACACCCATGCTTTGAGCATATGCCCATGTTTGAGCACATGGTATGGTGATCAATCACCATGGGTAGCAGTCGCGACGCCGTTACTTTGCTCCCTCTTCCTTCTTTCTTGTTTTAGGGTTTAGAGAACGTTTTTTATACTAATTGATGGATCGATAACATAGTATGTACACATCTAAATCTATGATAACAACTCAAATATTAGTACAATTTATCATTAATGATAATCCTAAATAATTTTACAAAAATTAGTGAACTGAAGTGTTAATTTTTTTTTAGAATGAACGATTGATATTATAAATAACAAGTGTTTACAAAGCAGAATAGGAATAAAAACACTGGAAAATAAATAACATAAAAGAAACGAGTTCCCACGATGGAGGATACTCAGGCAGAAAATTAAAGCGCTCAAGTCATCGACTACCTCTTGAAGGCTCCTGGAAGGTGATACTTCGGTAGCGTTTGACGACACTGATACAGCGCAGGCTCTTACCGTTAACAGATAATGGTGGAAAGATTACTCCCCCAGGTTGTCAGCGTCCGTCGTCCTCCCTTGATTGATAAACGTACGGCTCCAAAACGCGAGATTGTTGACCTCGGAGCTGATAGGAAATTACCGTGCCGACTTTTAGTGGAACCCCTGTCACCTTACGTCCAGAGGGGCGGGACAGTCGACCGACACCCCTATAGACCTCTTCGGACTCATTCCGCAAGGCGAGGGTGCTTATAGCCCCCCCCCCCCCCCCCCCAATTGTCCCGGGTCAAACTACCCACCTAGATCCAAGACCTCTCATTAGGACCGAGTTGGTCCGGGCCCATCTGGTGATATGGCCCACTGTCTTGGCCCAACCCGACCCAGATCCTCCTTGGTCCTACCTTGGGCAGACCCTCATCTCCCCGAGCCCTAAGGCCCGCCTCCGATGGACCCCGACCCCCTGGCCCATGTTGAGAGCCCAAAAGAAGCGGGCCCATATCCAAAACCCTGGTCGATTTTGTTCTTCTCTCCCCGCGCCGCCGCCGCCAAATTTTACCGTCCCGTCATCAGCCGGTGATCGAGCCGGTGCCACTGGAAGACGGTCGCCAAAAATGACCAGCAGGTCAATGTCTTTCTTTAGAGATACTTGCCATGGTAGATCCCCCGAGCCTTTTCAACTGGACGGTGCCTCAGTCTCGGCCCTGTTGGGTCTCGAGGTAGGGTTGGAGATGAACCAACTCGCAGCGAAAAATCAAGGAAAACCAAGAGACGATTAAAACCATGAAACAACTAACAAAGAATGGATTCACAAGAGAAAAATTCAGCACTATTTCTTACCAAAACAAGAACACCGGTTAACGAATGATTGGCTTGAGTCTCCAAGACGCCTACGTATCCACATGGGAATCAAAGCCACGTAGTTCTTCACTTTGAGGACTCAAGAACACAAAAATGGAGGTGGAAACTTGCCAAACCCGAAATTGCAAGGGAAGGGGGAGAGAAGTTGTGTTTCCTATTCTTGTCTTGTGTTTGTTATGTTGAAAAAAGATGACTTAAACATAACAAAACTCATACTTGTCCAACTAAAGGCATGGGACAAGTATGGTGTCAAGTAAGGTGTAAATAGGACAAAGTATGGCAAGACAAGATTGGGTTAGGTGGTGAATCACCAACACCTTAATCCTTGTCTTGCTTACTTAGTACTAATTAATCAAGACTTGATTAATTAGTTTCATGGGCCTTTCATGGGCCTCTTGGAACATGGCCCGTGGCCATTTCCAACGAGGTCCCGTGATTCGCTCATCGCCTCCAAGCCTTCCATACCGGAAATGTCCAACATTATCCAACGCGATCAATCCCAAGACTCCAAGCCTTGTCTCGATCCGTAAAGTCCTATTCACTTACGGGCACATGACCCAAAACCCAGTTTTGGTCATGTCCCGAGACAACTCCCTTTTGGCCATTCTCCATAAATGTGTCAATGAGTTTCATCCTCTGGTGTGACCCTTAGGTTTATGCATGTCAATAGATCAACGTAAAATCTCATTTTACTTGATCCTATTTAAGTGGAAACTAACGAGACTTTAGTATTGCCTAACACTGCATAACGAATCGACCTTGTCGATTCTAACCTTTCCGTCGTCCCTGTCATTATCCTTTTATCTCCGATATCCTGATTGAGATAAGGCATAGAGTCGTCATCCTTATTATTCTCAATCACCGTTCCTTGATATGTGAGATGACTGAAGATATGATACCTAGTATCATGTGCATGGCCATGCTATTCTTTCAGTCATTCTCGATCAAGCGGCCGATAACCGATATCTTTCTCATACCTCAGTATGAGGGATAAATCCCTTAGTCGCCTTTCGTGTCACTCATGTAGCCCGTCCCCAAGCCAATCTTGGCCGTTATGGAAGCCATGTTATGGACAACGTTAGGCTCAGGTCAAACTCACTTGTTGACTACATAGCGATCACAAAGACTCCTTGTTCTAAGGATACATGACAAGCTACGACACTGAATATGTTCATGACTTAATCTATGACACATATTCAGGGCGGGTCGTCCAATATCATGTCCCACATGATATCTATGATCAGACTCCGGAATCCCATTCCAATGACTGACAGAACGTAAGCCATAAAGAGCCATCTTTCATACTAGTCGCTTCTAGTGAAGCTTTGTTGACTAGGGACCCATCGAGTGTGATCTATCTCGATCTATGGTTCTATTCTCATGGTGGGCATAGATCAGAGAACACATCGATATATTACTCCAACACATAAGTAATATACAGCCGCTTTAATTTTATTGCTAACGATGATATATACATTTGGACATTTAGGATTGAACTACGGGCACTAAGACTAACAGGCCCCACCGCCGGGAATCGCTGTACCGACCCCCATGGTTGATCGAGGAGAAGCCTCTGTGTCCTCCTTCCTCCGTACCTCTAGCCATCATCGCCGGTCCTCCCTCCGCCCAACTTACAGAGGCAACATGGTGGCTCTCCTCCATTGCCGCCCCTCCCAAGGTTTGAAGGGACGTCGTCGAAAAGCCAATCGGATTCCAAGACAGTGATAGAGGGGAAGATGGACGAGAGATTTCCGTCGCTTATGTGCCCTCCTCATCACCGCTGGACTCGTGGTGGTTGTCGGATCCTAAAAAATATGTTGTTGCCGTCATGATCGCAAAACTCTAGGGTTTCGTAGAGCTGCGTTTGAATTTCATTTAAAAAGAACTGAAGTGTTAATGAATCTGGGTGGATTGTTGTTAAAATTTTGATGTTGTTGGAACCATTAAAAGACAAAACCCACAAACTAATGTGGAACATGCATCTCATGTAAACAACCATACATATCAAATGGGTAAGCTCCACCACAGATCACAATTTCACTTCCCTTACTCTCTAAACCGAGAACAGCCGAGGGTATTAGTTGATTCAGACTTACGTATATTTCTCGTTAAATTATACGATCTCAATCATCATTTATAAGCTCTCGTGTGATAAACAAACAATAGATGTTATTCGTTATTGATATAATTCTTAAATAAATCAGAAAATAGCGCTACTCTTTTGCCATATTTTGACATGGTTTTTGATATCCACATCTGCCTTTGCTTGCTAGATTGCGTGATAGCAAGTGTTACGGCTCCCAAAAGACTTCCTCGTGTCAGCAGTACCATATGGAGGATTATAGATGCAATTCAAGACTTAATTTTGGTAAATAATTTAGACTCCTTTTTTGTAGGTATCTAAAAATGAATGGACTTTTGTTTTAACTTCAATGATTATATCGGGACATCTCTTGTAACAAATGGATGGTTAGATAGTGATATTGTTTTTGTCTTCATACTAGTTTGTATCAGTCAATATTTGTTCCAATGATACATACATGTGTTATTAGATAATTCATTTATCATTATAATCAATACATAATATCTGATAGGACTATATGTAAATGAAGTTGTCTTAATGAAGTCTTAATATTTTCATCAATAATGTGAGATAATAAAACGAAGTAAGCATACATCAAAACAAATTTCCAAATGACTTATTTTGTTATCAGCAAACAAATTAAATTAAAAGGATTTTGTTTTAAAAAAGAAAACAGAGACCGAAGGTTGAACTCCCAAGGTACAGACATGTATATGTCACCGATACCTAGAACGAGGAGACCATATCCGTTCAAAGGATCAAACCAGATTTACAACTCAAATACCAACCAAATACACAACCCTTAGCCTAATCTAGATGGGATTGAATGGGTAGGTTAAATCAATAAAATTAATTTATGCCCACAAGCTATAGATATTGTAATGAGACACTTTAATTAAAAGGAGAAAGAATGGACCATATGAAAACCAAATATTCAAACGTAGGAGCATCTCCAGCATTAACAGATATGTTGATTGCAAAATGAGACTGATAGAATAAAAAAAGTTAATAAATCTGTTTCTCTCCCCTTTTTCAGTTAGGCTGAAAAAATTCATTTTCAATTCATGTGTTTTCTACTGGCCGATAGAGTAAGCTGATAGAATAAACAAGTATTATAAAAGGCAATTTAAATGATTCATTACGTTCACCTCGTATTATACACGTTGAACGGATAAATACCTCAAAGTTATTTTGTAACGAAAATATAACCCGAACTAACACATAGTAACAACGTTAGTCATTCTGTCCAATTTTCCATGTTCACTGTTCATTTTTCTAAAATTCCAAAAATGCCCTTATTGTTTACAACCGTAAATCAGGGCATTTTCAAAATTTCGATAAATAGTAAGGGCATTTTCGAAAATTTAGAAAAAAAAATGAGCATTGAACAGATGGAAAAGTGGACGGAATGACTAATGTTGTTAGTAAGTGTTAGTTCAGAGTATGTTTTCGTTACGAAATAACTTTGGAGTATTTATCTGTTAAACGTGTATAGTACATGGTAGGTGAATAGTACAAAATTTATCCGTTAAACGTGTATGTCTAGCCATCAGTTGCTTCTTTTCAAGGTCTTTACTGTCACGCCCCAAATTCTGTAAAACCGAACCTGGAGCGTGAACTTTAAAACAATAAAACATTTGAAACCTGTTTTGAATAAACACTTTAAAATCTCCATTTAATTAATCAAAATAATATTTACAACTCAAAAACGTCCCAACAAATGGACAAAGTACGAGGTATCCGTCACTAGACTCAAAGGATAAAACCCGGACTCCGCTCCTAGCTCCACAAGCTTTGAGAGCTCACCTAGTCCGTCCTGTGATCAGTACCTGTAGGAAAAGAAGCTAGGGGTGAGCGTTCGTTCACCACCACGGATAACAGACTGACTACGACATAATTAGCATACAATGCCGGCAACACCAACAACAAACTCAACACCGGGGATCGCTATCCCCAACTCAAGTACTCCGACTGACACACACCCACAATTACTTTCCTCAACCGACTCAACACTCGAACACGTAAAGTAGACCCGACTCAACGATTGACGACCTCCTCCAAATACACGACAACAACCACGCAACACCCAAGATCACAAAGGATCGCACACCAAACAAGATCACAAAGGATCGCACGCCAGCTGCTTAGTAACCTCCCTCACTCACGCGCTTTGCCGAACCACTCAGGCCAGGCGGTCGACCTGTCTCAGTAACCTCTCTCACTCACGCGCTTTGTCGAACCACTCAGGCCAGACGGTCGACCTGTCTCAGTAACCTCTCTCACTCACGCGCTTCGCCGAACCACTCAGGCCAGGCGGTCGACCTGTCTCAATAACCTCTCTCACTCACGCGCTTCCCCAACACAAAGTCGGGCCAGGAGGTCGACCTGTCTCAGTAACCTCTCACACTCAGGTAACCACAATCACAATCACAAGCAAGTTCAACAAACAGCAACAACACAGGTTCAACACTCCACAGGCACTCATGGCCACACAAGACACCAACAGTAAAACACGGACTCAACAACCCCACGGGCACTCACGGCCTCCGAAGACACACCGACAGTAACTCACGGGCTCAACAACCCCACGGGCACTCATGGCCTCCCAAGACACACCAAACAGTAACTCACGGGCTCAACAACCCCACGGGCACTCATGGCCACTCAAGACACACCAACAGTAAAGACACGGGTTCAACAACCCCACGGGAACTCATGGCCACCCAAGACACACCAACAGTAAAGACACGGGTTCAAAAACCCCACGGGCACTCATGGCCACCCAAGACACAAAATACACAATCAACCTCCGGCATAACCAATGCCTCCAATAGTTCTAATATCAACAGTTTCACAATCAACCTCCGGGAATGGTCATATGCCTCCAGTACTCCTAATATCTATAAGTTCACAATCAACCTCCGGGCATGGTCATATGCCTCCAGTAATTCTAACATCGATAAGTTCTCTGCTCCTACGACACTACTAAGTATCACATGCAATTCTACTGTTCGATACGTTCTCGTATCATACGACACTACCCGGTGTCGCCTGCCTTTCTAATATTCGATAAACTTACTTAACCCACGACACCCCAGTGTCACATGTATTTCTACTGTTAACTTTCCCTAGTCAGGGCCGAGATCCGGCTACTTTTCCCTATCTCGTATGTTTCTCCAAAAGCGCACAAAATAAGCTCCGACGTGATCTTGGTCACTCGCCTAGCTTTCCTTTCCCTCTGTCTGCAGCACGATCTAAAAGAACACAATTTTAAGTACCCTTAAGTTCGCAGACATAAACTGGAATTTTATAAACTTAACGCCCAAAAGTAACCCCGACAATGTCGATCACTCCCAAACTTCCCAATTACTCGACATTGTCGATATTGGACCCGGAAAAGCCCGATTCGCCCGACATGGCGAATCTGCCCGGGTTTTGGAAACGCCCTTCCAGGGCTCCAAAAATTCCCGTTTTCGTTTCTACGGTCTTAGAATAATTCAAGGGTTCTTATGCACTCGACGGATTCAAATTACGACTTCCGAGTAATTTAATTAGCGTTTAAAGTTTCTAAACCCGTCAATTACAACTTCCACAATTTAATTCCAAATTTCGATCCGGGTGTGGATAAATTACTCGGGGAACGTTCTAAACCACCCGAACACGAAAACCCGATACCCGAGCATGTGGGCCCCACACGGCCACAATGGCAAAATTCCCTTTTTGCCCCAAAACGTTCCTAACGAACCCCAAACCTCAACCATTCATCTTTAAACCAATTCTAACCAAAACCCAACCATATTTGAATCGTTTAAACTCAAACCCTAAAATTCGAACTTAACAAAACGAAAATCGGTTAGGTGCTCAACGTAGAGAATGACGGTGTGAACTCGATTCTTCTATCGTTGAGACGATCCAACGGCTTGATCGACGGGAAAAGCCACCAATATCCAAACTCTCTTCTCTTTTTCTCCATTTTCTCCTTCTCTTTCCTCTCTCCACTTTCTCTCTCCAAAACTCTTAATTTTTCTAACTTTGCCCAGAACAACACACTTCCTTTCCTTTTGTTTTGTTTAAAAAGTAACAAATAATACTTCATTATAAAAATAACACTATTGAAGTCTTCTTTTGTCTTGTCCAAAAACCTAACACCACCACATAGTTGACATGTGTCAAGTGGGTCCCACACCTTTTTAGAAAATATCTCCTAGATATTTTCCAATCAGATTCGCGAAATTCGGACGTTTCGGGCCCCGAACGGGCACTTTTTCCAAGAAATTACGAAACTTGACGGGCTACACGGAAACGGCTCAACTAAGACCGCTGCGATGACAGCTAAGCTTTTTGGATCCAAAACGGTCCTCGAATGGACCAAAACGTCGCTCGGTTGACTTTTCCAACGAAAAGTCAACTTTTTCCAAAATGATCAGAAAGTTGCCCTGAGTCCCCTGGAACTCACTTTGGTCGATATCGGGGTCAACTTAAGTCCGGTATGACCCTCGGGGTCAAATTTAGGTTCATTTAAGTACCTGGCCAAAAAATTTAAAGTTTCCTGTTTTTCGCAGGTTTGACTGACGTTGACCGGGAGTGGTTATTACATTTACTCTTTGTATCTCCCAACCTCATCAGACCGGGATTCTCCAACTTAACATGCCATTGGTGTGTGTGCATCAACTGGCAATGTAAATATTCCAAGGACTAAAGATCTATTACATGCTTCCCCTTAAGGGTTTCTCCATTGGAATGTGCTTCAACTATAGGTGTAGGAACCAATGTGTGAGATGACTTCAACCTAGATAGTTAAAAGGAGATGATAAGTGAATGAAAAAGTAGTGGACTATTCAAGTGTGCAAAGGGTCAAATAGACCTAGTTGAAATTCCAAGGTTTTTCGATGATATTCGATGGAATCCAACAACATATTATTGAAGTCGTGTCCATACGACGGTAGTCGGTAACGATGATGTCTCTAATAGTTTGCATCACGTTCTACCCGAACATATGTGATTGATACGATCATTGATATGTAGCATCACATCCAATCTAATTTAATAATAAAAAACATCTCATTCGATATCACACTAATAGTAGATAATATGATAACGTCAAAAAGAATTGAAAAGGGTGAGGGGATAACAATATTATGATGAGAGTAGTATTTTCAAATAGTAAAGGATATTTTTAGGAAAAAAACGGTAAAAATAGGCATTGTTATCAAATAATTGTCGTTTTGAGGGTAAAAGTAATAGAGGGGTGTAAGGTTATATAGGCCCTCGGGGCGAGGGAACATGCACCTTTAAAAAATTTCTGATTGGTTTATTTTTTTATTATTTTGATTTCTTATTTCTAATTAGTATGAAAAGAAAATAATTATAATAAATTAGAAAATCATGCAGAAACGAGATGGCGACGGTTAGGGCTTGATCTCTCCGCCGCCACTACCTTTGCTAATTCAAAGTTTCCTATATAGAGGCAATCTTATATACATTATGCATAGATTAGTATTAGTTGGTATATGTTGATCTAGGCTAAGTAGGATTATACCGATAAAAGTTTATGAATTTTTTTTCCACCGTGTTAACGTAACACATAATCCTACATATGGTAACATTGTGATAGAAGATTATGGTATCGTTGAAGACGAGAGGAAACTAAAAAGAGGCTCTCTAGAATTTTAAAAGATCTTATTCATAACTCTTATTTTTAATTAAAATCTTGGAAATAAGTGTGTATATAGATTTACTTGAAATAATAAGTCTCCATTATCAATAAGTACTAATAAAAAGAGAAATAAAAACTTTCTTTGGGAGAGTGCAACAATGGTTAGGGTCGGGTTTTTCTATTGTCGGTTGTGTTGGGTTGTTGTTTGATCAAAGTGATGTTGCACATGGTATTCGGCAAGATGTGTTTGGGCTTAAGGGATGTTGGGCCTTCATCACTGGTGGTTGTGAAAGCTTTCTCCAACCCCAGGTACATGGTTGCCGTTGCGTACGATTCGACTATTATGTCCTCATACTCGTGATGGCAGTAGAGTTTACTGCATGTGCTCTCGACGACGTTCACGTGGGGGAGAAAAGATATGGACCAGACCGTCGACGAAGGTTGTTCGGGGGTGAAGGCAACGGCTTTATACTGCCGCATGGTCGTGAAAGCTCTTTTGTCCGATGTGAGGGTGGATCTCGAACTCCATCGCGGGACTTAGACGATCCACGACTATCAGAGGAGGCGTGATCGGGTGTGGGAGAGTATCGCTGCTCAATGACCACGACGGGGCTGTCGTCGGCTGTGGAGATGGTAGGAAAATCGGATGTGTCGCCAACCTTAGCAGGGGGAGATTGCTATGCTCGGAGTAGCTGAAGAAGGAGACGAGGAGGTCATACATTCTCGGATCCGTATGTGCTCACCTTACTACTCTCTCAACACTGAGGGAGATCGGATTGTAGAGATGGAGGCGCGACCATACTCCACGGCGAAAATAGTAGCGACATAGGAGCGGTTCAAGGAGCAGACCTTGATGCCAGCTGCGACAACGATGATGGAGCAGACTCGGCCTGTAGGAGTGGTGTGTCCATCCCTGCAAGGCCCATTTAGGGTTGTTCCTCCGGCATGGGGTCATTTTCCAACTGTGGGACATTCGGTGGCGGCGGTTGCTCCTCTATGTTTACAAAATTCCATAAACCGACCAAATTGTGGGGTGGTTCCGCCTTAGCGGTGGAAATTTGTGATCAATTTGGGTCTTGTCTCAATGGAGTTGGCTGACTCCGAGGGCGAGACGGAACAAACCAACGAGGGGCGGCAAGCACCATCGCCTTCCCCAATAAGTATTCAGGGGGTCGATGAGGGGTCCGCGGGTACTCTACCCTAATCGACCGTGAAGTGGCATCGGTTCCATCAAGTACCGATACGACATTCTCCTACAAGATCGGGAGCAAACACTTTTACGTTTTGAAAGACCCTCATTATCATCAAATGGTGGATGACGTCAGCTGGTTCTTAAGGAGGATGAATAGTCCAATTGAGCCATCTT
Organism: Erodium maritimum; assembly: GCA_963921825.1. NCBI lineage: Eukaryota > Viridiplantae > Streptophyta > Magnoliopsida > Geraniales > Geraniaceae > Erodium > Erodium maritimum. The sequence goes on along the minus strand of OY997590.1, from coordinate 58,673,992 downwards.
AGTCCCTGGTTACATGGTTTCCTAGGTCGTCACTCTCGGGCTTCAGCAACTGTTTTAGTGGTCTCGACCGCTAAGCAGTATTCTCTAAGAGCACATTCTAGAGTCGATTGGTGCCTATTTTGATCATAGGGCTCGCTCGGCTCTATTCCGTAATTTATAGTAGCTGTATCGGTTGCCTCGGCCGCTATCGTAGCATCTCCATGTTGACACTTTTGGAGCACTTCAGTAAAAGAGCATTTTTTTTCAATTTCGTATATGTCTCATGACGTTTGGACTTTTTAGTTGTTTTCATACAATTGTTTCTGTTGGATTTTGTTTTTTCTAAGTAACCCGTTTTAGGTCAATATTTCCGGTAATTTCTTTTTGTTAATATATTGGCTATGATTACCATTCAAAAAATTATTTAAAATAATACATTCAGAACATGTAATATGACAGAAATTAATGTTACTTTTTTTTATAAATGAGATTAATGTTACTTTCAAATCTTTGTAGTCGCAATAAAACAATCCCATGGGCCAATTTGTCAAGGTAATAAGTAATTTTGATGAAGATCAAATTAAAAAAATAAAAACGTGTTTTGGGATAAAGAAGTTGAAAATGGCCAATTAGCAATACAGACAACTTTCTCACCGTCCAATAATGTTTCACATGGCCACACGGCTTTACACGAACGAACGACACGTGGGAGGTTGACATTGGTGGCAACACATTATTACCATTAATATTATTATAATCACTTAGTGCACGCCAGAATCTTTTATGCATAGTGGAGTCGCTTGGTTTTTAAGTCTTTTTCTTAGGTACTAAATTACTAATACCCTCAATTTTTCTTTATTTTTATGGTAAAATATAGCGCTTTTTACAACTCTCATCAACATGATGTGTTCACGTGGCTCGTTTTTTTGTTTAATTTAGATCTTAAGCACCAAATAAAAAGCATTTTTTTTAATGAATACTAAGATAATGAATCATCACTACGATGGTGATGAGAAAGAAATAGTATAAAAAGAATAGTTTAATTAATTAAAGTATCAAGTGGAAGCAAAAGCCGGCACAGACGGACATTCTCCCATCCCATGTGTGATCTAATAAGCGGCCCTCTAAAGATAATTTATTGTTAAAAACTAAAAATTGAGAAGAAACTAGCCGGGTCGGGTCCAGCGGAGCTTTCCATGTTCGCCGACACGTGGCGCGCATTCCTACGCTGCTGTCCTTGGTCGTATAGTCAGATTTAACCATTGTGATTAGTGATTACAGATTGAATCGACTTTCGGATCACGTGCGGCGCACGAGCCACTCATTGCTCACTAAACCGAGTTGGCTGGGGGTAAAATAGTCATCTTGCATGACTGCCTACTTACTATTTTTGGACGTATTTAAAACTTGAAACTAAATAAAATATTTAGAGTTGTGACGGTCAGATCACAGACAATATTGCGGTGGTTGGTTTGGGGCCGCCCGATCAGGTGGCGTCTGAGAGACGTAGAAGAGAATAAAGGGGTGGTGGGGACCACATGGGGAGGTGAGTGGGCGACGCTGACGGTTTAAGAACCATATCCAACACAGAGCTGACTCAAAAAAAGTTTGTTGTAATTGTATTTGTAGCGACTCGAAGATCCTTTTGTTTGGCAATTGGTGCAAGATAATATTGAATGAGAATAGTGGTCCTTGTCAATACTCGGATTATCTTAATCCCATTTGTGGTGTTGTGATATGACTTGACTCACTAATTTACTGCTACCACCATTTATCTAACAGTATCGTGTTCCCAAAATCTTGTTTAAGATAAATTAAAACAAAATATCATTCATATATTTGTTTTGACTTTTCATCGTATAAACAAACCCTAAAATTTATGTGATATCATCGATGCTGTTATGAATATTCGATTGGATGACCACATGAAATATTTTAGATAGGAGTTACAAGACTTTTGTGGGAGTTAGAAGACTTTTGTATTTCGAATTCTATTATTTATGTAGTTCATTAAGGTTATGTCTCTATGATTATAAGCCTATAAATAGAGGTCATTGTAAAGGATGAAGTGATCAATAATATTCTATTTTCTACTCTCTCCATATTCTCTTGTTCTCTCTAGTTTTTGTTCTTCCATTCACAAGTATCGTTCTTACTTTTATAACACGTTATCAGCACGAATTGCTCTACTATCCAGGTATCAAAGTTTTGTATTATCGTGAATTTATTTTAATTCGATTCATGTTTATTTATACAAGTTCATTTATGTTTTTCGATAAGTATGCTCTGTGATTGCCAATATACATTGGATCTTTCACATCAGAAACTTGATGTTTATTATATACTTGTGTTTTTTTTATTTGATACTCGAATATAAGATTTGTTGAAATCGAGTCATTTGGACCTGAAGTTCCAAGATACGAACCGTTTTTCTTATAACATGCAACTTGGCTTAAAAGCGTGAAGCTTGAAAAAAAATTCACGATACGGTTACATGAGTAGTTTAGCTACTCCATGTGTTCTCTCGTCGCATGGTCATCTTGTGAATAAATTTATGAGGTTGTATATTTGTAGCCTGAAGTTTACAAATATGATGATATGTTGGATCAGAATTTTCAAATACATAATACCATTGACTTGATGTATGTTGGACCAGAAGTTCCAAATACATGGTACAACAAATGGTTGTGTATTCTCTCCCATATATGAATAAGAGTATTATAGTTGATGGTTCATGTAACTAATGACACGTTCTTTACTTATATTTTTACTTAGTTGATTATATTGATTTTATAGTTTTACAATGTCGAACCATTTTGAACCCGAAGTTCAAATATTAACGATAAAAGATTTACGGAACCTGCAGTTTTGATTAAAGATCGTGGGTCTTATAACCTGAAGAAATTAGAGTGACCCGAAGTTCACATGTACCTAATGATGACAAAAGCTGAAGTTTTGGTTCAAAGTATAAACTTGAAACTTAAACCTGAAGCTTGTAACTTGTGTCCGTGGCTTGAAGCCTAAAATTTTATATATAGTTATTTTTATTTACTACGAATACCCCCACGAGCTTTCTCGGTGTGTGGTTATATACATATCTAAAATTGATATTTATACACCCAACGAGTTCATTCATTGTGTAAATCATAATATATGCTTATTCATATTTGTGTGAACATTATACAAATTCGATGTGTAACCTGAAGTTTACACAAGTCATGATATTGTGAACATGAAGTTCTATAATTGTCAAGAATTTTTTTTTATTGGACCCATCATCCAAGTAAACAAGATACATGCAATCACTGAAGAAAAAAAAATGTGACATGAAGCTTACATAAAGACTTGAAGTTCTAAGTTGGTATCCTTGCAGGATAAATCAAAGAAACTATTTTCACACATCATCATATTATTTATAATCGATGAAAAATATTTTTCTCTACATTACTTCCATCTAGTATGCTCTTGAAGTAGCATTACCGAGAACGAAAAGAATCAGACTTAATATATTTATAAGTAATGAATTATCGTTGAAAACAATCAAGCTCGCCCTATTGGCATCACTCAATTCCTTGAAGTGAATGTGATAGGATATGGGTAGATCCATACCTAAGCAAGACCAATGCCCCAGACGTGGTCGCGGTCGTAGTCATAGTTATGAGCCAAATAATTTCCAATTCCATGAAAAATAATGTGTACCACCAGAAATGGAACGAGTATGAAAGGCGCAAAAAAAATGGTACATCAAATGAAAACTCATGAACATGGTGAAAGTTATTTTGTAAATGTAGTTGATTGCGTACCTAAAAGTATGATCAAAGATTTGATTGAAGGCAAATAAGAAATCGTAGAGAGAAACTTTATTGATAACCTAGATCTTGAAGATCTAATCGAATGTCTTTAACTCATTTGTAATTGATGACGAGAAAACAAGTATCATGCATATGAACCAATTTTTGGATGATTTGTATTTATATTTCTGTTATATCCTTTTGTAGTATGTAAACCAATACATTAATTTTCTCATATTAAAGGATATGGATCCCAGAAGTGATCTATCTATTTACAGAAAAGGATAACGATATGAATATGGTTGATAGTGTCACTACACATACAATTATGATAAACAAGAAATATTTTTCATGTCTGACCATGGTCGAGGCAAACATGAACACCATTATGGGTGCTGCAAATATAATAGAGGGCTCCGGAAGAGCTACCTTATTATTGCAAAATAAAATATTTGGAGTGTCTTGTTTTTAATTTTATTTATTTGTCTTATGACAAACTATGAACGAAAGTTTCTCTGATTATGTTAAAAGCAACGTGAATCACTTTGCTTGACAGATAAAAGTGAACAAAATATCTGATGCATCGGATCTTATTAAGGCTCCGGAAGAGCTAATGTAATGTTACACAATTTATTATCAATGATGCAAGTTCTCGACCAGATCAAAAAGAAACTTGTTAAGTTTGAAAGATATTCACCGAAATGGTTATCACATTGAGACAACGAATGAAATGACGTTGAATGTTTATACATCACGTCCATAGTCTTGAGGAGAAAAGAAATTGTGGAGACTCCCTTCATATAGTTTTGGATTATATTATACTTTCATTTTTCCAATTGAAACTAATATGGTGATTAACCAAAACCCAATGGACCTATCAAATTTTATGATATGGCATGATCTGTAATAACCACTCCCGGTCAACGCCAGTCAAACCTGCGAAAAACAGGAAAATTTAAAAAATTTAAGACTCACAGTTAAGTGAACCTAAAATGACCTCGAGTGTCATACCGGACTTAAGTTGACCCCGTTATTGACCAAAGTGAGTTCCGGGGGACTCATGGCAACTTTCTGATCAATTTGGGAAATGTTGACTTTTCGCTGGAAAAGTCAACCGAGCGACGTTTTGGTCCATTCGAGGACCGTTTTGGATCCGAAAAGCTTAGCCGTCGTCGCAGCGATCTTAGTTGAGCCGTTTTCTTGTAGCCCGTCAAGTTTCGTAATTTCTTGGGAAAAGTGCCCGTTCGGGGCCCGAAACGTCCGTTTTTCGCAAAACTGATTGGAAAATATCAATTAGATATTTTCCAAAAGGTGTGGGACCCACCTTGACACTTGGCAATTATATGGTGGTGTTGATTTTGGGGGGAAATTGTGTGGTTGTTAAGTGTTGGCCGAGTATAAGGTTTTAAAGGAGAAAATAATAGGTTTTGTGTTAGTTTGGTAAATATGGAAAGATGGGTGTAGTTTTTAAAAAAATAAAAGGGAAAGGTTGTGTGGTCTCGGCAGAACACAAAAAAAAGAGCAAACAAGAGAGAGAAAGTAGAAAGAGGAGAGAAGGAGGAGAGAAAAAGAGAAGGGGGTTGTAGGGTTTTGCTATTTCTCGATCATCCGACCGGTGGATCGCCTCAACGATTGAAGAATCGAGTTCACACCGTCATTCTCTACGGTGAGCACCTAACCGATTTTCGTTTTGTTAAGTTCGAATTTTAGGGTTTGAGTTTAAACGATTCAAATATGGTTGGGTTCTGGTTAGAATTGGTTTAAAGATGAATGGTTGAGGTTTGGGGTTCGTTAGGAACGTTTTGGGGCAAAAAGGGAATTTTGCCATTGTGGCCGTGTGGGGCCCACGTGCTCGGGTTTTATCGTTCGGGTGGTTTAAAACGTTCCCCGGACCACTTACCCTAAACCGAATCGAAAATTGGAATTAAATTGGAGAAGTTGTAATTTATCGGGTTTAGAAACTTTAAACGTCATTTAATTGACTCGGGAGTCGGAATTCGATTCGGGCAAGTACATTGGGTTCCTTGAAATATTCTAAGACCGTAGGAACGAAAACGGGGGCTTTTGGGGCCCCGGAAGGCAATTAACAAAACCCGGGCAGATTCGCCATGTCGGGCGAATCGGGCCTTTACGGGTCCCTTATCGACAATGTCGAGTAATTGGGAAGTTTGGGAGTGATCGACATTGTCGGGGTTAAGTTTGGGCTTCGAGTTTAATGGTTTTCGGTTTATTCGTACTAGTTTAAAAGTGCCTTTAATTGTGTTCTTTTAGATCGTGCCACGGACCGAGGCAAGGGAAAGCTGGGTGAGTGACTGAGATCATCACCGGAGCTCGTGGTTTGTCTTTTGGGAGAACACGCACGAGGTAGGGAAAAGTAGCCGGATCTCGGCCCTGACTGGGGAAAGTTAACAGTAAAATTGCATGTGACACCGGGGTGTCGTGGGTTGAATATGTTTATTTAAATATTAGAAAAGCATGATACGGGATTGTAGCGTTTATCAGAAAAGCATGTTACGGGAACTTAGTAATTATTGAGAAAAGCATGTGACACTTAGTAGTGTCGTAGGAGCAGAGAACTTAGCGTTAATTGTTTTACTGGAGGCATATGACCATGCCCGGAGGTTGTTTGTGAACTTATCGATATTAGGAGTACTGGAGGCATATGACCATGCCCGGAGGTTGATTGTGAAACTGTTGATGTTAGGACTGTTGGAGGCTTGGTTAAGCCGGAGGTTGATTGCTTATTTGGTGTCTTGGGTGGCCTTGAGAGCCCGTATTTTATTATCGAGTTTTGGGTGGCCTTGAGAGCCCGTATTATTTATTGATTGAGTTTGGGTGGCCTTGAGAGCCCGTACTTTATTATCGAGTTTTGGGTGGCCTTGAGAGCCCGTATTATTTATTGATTGAGTTTGGGTGGCCTTGAGAGCCCGTACTTTATTATCGAGTTTTGGGTGGCCTTGAGAGCCCGTATTATTTATTGATTGAGTTTGGGTGGCCTTGAGAGCCCGTATTTTATTATCGAGTTTTGGGTGGCCTTGAGAGCCCGTATTATTTATTGATTGAGTTTGGGTGGCCTTGAGAGCCCGTACTTTATTATCGAGTTTTGGGTGGCCTTGAGAGCCCGTATTATTTATTGATTGAGTTTGGGTGGCCTTGAGAGCCCGTGTATTTGAATTGGTGTCTTGGGTGGCCATGAGAGCCCGTAGTCAATTGTTGGTGTTTTGGGTGGCCTTGAGGGCCCGTGTACTAAGGTCGGTGTCTTTGGCTGGCCTGACCGAGTTAGAGTCTCGGGGGGGTTGCAAGCTTCCTTTAGCTGGCTTACGAGTTAGAGTCTCGGTAAGTTGAAAGCGTGTCTTATGGTTGGTGTCTTGGGAGGCCGTGAGTGCCTGTGGGGTTGTTGAGTCCGTGTCTTACTGTCGGTGTGTCTTGGGAGGCCGTGAGTGCCTGTGGGGCTGTTGAGTTCGAGTTTTACTGTTGGTGTCTTGGTGGCCATGAGTGCCTGTGAGTGTTGAACTTGTGTTGTTACTGGTTGATGAATTTGCGTGTGATTGTGATTGTGATTGTGATTGTGATTGTGATTGCGGATCCCGGTAGGTTGCAAGAATTCTTTGGCTGGCCTGACCAAGTTTGAGTATCAACGGGTTGCAAGCATTCTTTGGCTGGCCTGACACAGTTTGAGTAACACAGGTTGCAAGCATTCTTTGGCTGGCCTGGTCCGAGTTTGAGTAACACAGGTTGCAAGCATTCTTTGGCTGGCCTGGTCCGAGTTTGAGTATCACAGGTTGTAAGCATTCTTTGGCTAGTCTGACCCGTGTTCGTGTGAGTGGGAGAGGTTACTGAGCAGCTGGTATGCGATCCTTTGTGATCTTGTTTGGTGTGCGATCCTTTGTGATCTGTTTGGTGTTGTGTAGCTGTCGTTTGAGTCCTTGGGAGAGGTCGTCAATTGTTGTGTCGGGTCTACTTATGTGGTTGAGTGTTGAGTCGTTCGAGGAAGGTCACCGTGGGTGTTTGTAAGTTAGAGTACTTGGGTTGGGGATGGTGTTTCCCCGGTGTTGAGTTGTTATTGGTGTTACCTGCTTTGTCTGCTAATTATGCCGTAGTCAGTCTGTTATTCGCGGTGGTGAGCGAACGCTCACCCCTAGCTGCTTTTCCTACAGGTACTGTTCGTGGGACGGACTAGGTGAGCTCTCAAAGCTTGTGGAGCTAGGAGCGGAGTCCGAGTTTTGTCTTTTGAGTCTAGTGACGGATACCTTGTACTTTTGTCCACTTGTTGGGACGTCTTTTAAACTGTAATTATTATTTTGTTGAACAAATGGTACTTTTAAAGTGTTTAATGAAAACAGGTGTTCAAGTGTTTTTATGTTTTAAAATGTTCGCGTCCCTAGTTTGGTTTTACTGAAATTGGGGCGTGACATGATCGTTTAGGCCATCTGGGTTTCATAATGATATAAAGAATTATAGAAAATTCACATGGACATACCCTGAAGGGTAAAAATGTCCTTTTTGTCAAAAGATTACCCATGTGTTGCTTGTTTTTAAGGAAAACTTATTACAAGACCATCTCCAATGAAAGTTGAGACTGAATATCCAACATTTTTAGAAAGAATTCACATAGATATATTGGAATTCATGACATGTGATATGTTTACGGCACGATTTGCCGACTATCAATTTGATGAGACAATTTCCCGGCATTAGGGGGAGATAAAGAAACGTCTGGAAAAGAAAGACGAGAAATTTCATGGGATGCATTGACATTGTCTCATTTTGATCCTCGTACGAATCAATATGAACTAGAAGTTCAGAAAATTATCCACTTACAAAAGGTTGAAAATACATTGCCTGATGCATTTACGGATGTTAAGACTATGATAAAATCACATATACCAGTTGCTAATGTTCCTTGTAGAATTACTCTTCCTGATGAAGAAATGGGAAATATGCTAGCGCTAGCAAATGAGTCTAAAGCACGCAAGAAGCGTGACAGACCTATTGGATCCAATTATAAAACCCAAGAAAAGGAAAGGAACAAGTTCGACAAGTTGGTACATCAAATTATATTACAATTCCCGAAGAAATAAATGTGATAAAAATAAATAGACGTCTTCAAAAGATAATGAAACACCTGAGAAAGATGACAATGAAGAGATCTCGTTTAACTATGTCATTCCAGGTGAAAGATGGAATAGAAAAGAAATTGTTGTGGATAATATATTTGCGCATGCAATTGCATTAGATATTTCAAAAGAAAATGAGGATCATGAACCAAGATCGGTCAGTGAATACCGACGAAGAAATGATTGACCAAAATGGAAAAATGTTATTGAGACATAATTGAATTCACTCAACAAACGCCAAGTATTCGGACATGTAGTCCAGACACCTGAAGATGTCAAACCCATAGGATATAAATGAGTATTTGTGCGCAAAAGAAATGATAAAAACGAGGTCGTAAGATACAAAGCTCGACTCGTTGCACAAGGATTTTCACAACGACCATGAATTGATTATGAAGAGACATATTCACCGGTTATGGATGCAATCACACTCAGATTTTACTTCTTTTTATTTATTTATTTATTTATTAATTTGTTTATTTAATTTATTTTACTTACTTAGTATGAGTCACTTGATAATGACACTTACATAAAAGTCCTTGAAGGATTACAAATTCCTGAAGCATGCATCTCAAAACCTCAAGAAATGTATTCAATAAAGCTCCAAAGATCTTTGTAAGGGTTAAAACAATCTGGTCGAATGTGGTATAATCGTCTTAGTGAATACCTTTTGAAAGAAAGATACATCAACAATAAAATATGTCCATGTGTTTTTATTAAACGGATGAAAACCGGATTTTCCATCGTCGCAGTTTATGTTGATGATTTGAACATCATTGGAATACATGTTAAACTTGTAGAGATGATGAAATACTTGAAAAGTGAATTCGAAATGAAAGACTGGAGAAAAACAAAATTTTGTCTTGCCCTTCAGATTAAACATTTGTCGAAGGAGATTTTTGTTCACCAGTCATCATATATTGAGAAGATCCTTAAACTATTCAATATGGATAATTCACATCATTTGAGTTCCCCCATGGTTGTTTGATAACTTGATGTGAAAAAGGATTCATTTCGCCCCCAAAAAGAAGAAGAACTCCTTGGTCCCGAAGTACCATATCATGGTCTAGAAGTACCATATCTTAGTGACATTAGGGCGTTAATGTATCTTGTTAATTGCACCCGTCGTGATATTGCATTTTCTATTAATTTCCTAGCAAGATTTAGTTCTTCTCCGATTCGAAGACATTGAACTGGTGTTAAACAAATTTTAAGATATCTTCGAGGAACATTATATATGGAGTTATTTTATTCAAAAGACTCGAAGTCTGAATTGATTGGATATGGTTGATGCCAGATATTTATCTGATACCCACAAAGCGTGGTCAAAAACTTGGCATATACTTACATATGGTGACACCGCTATATCTTGGCGCTCAATAAAACAGACCCTTACAACCACTTCTTCAAATCACGCTGAGTTGATAGCTCTTTATGAAGCAAGTCGTGAATGTATATGGCTAAGGTCTTTGATCCATCATATCCGAGAATCATGCGATCTTTCAGTAAATAAAGTAAGTCCAACTGTCTTATGCGAAGATAATACAACTTGTATAGCTTAGATCAAAGGAGGGTACATGAAAGGAGATAAAGCGAAACACATTTCTCCTAAGTTCCTGTTTACTCATGAACTTCATTAAAATGGAGATATCGATGCTTATCAAATTCGTTCTTGTGACAATCTTGCAGATTTGTTCACTAAAGCACTTCCTACAACTTGCTAAGATCAGAATGAGAAAACTCCTTGATTTATGAGGAGATGTTGTAATCAGGGGGAGAAATACGTGTTACACTCTTTTTCCCTTGATTTAGGTTTTATCCCAATGGGTTTTCCTAACAAGGTTTTTAATGAGGTAACTTAAATACGTATTGTACAAATTATGTACTCTTTTTCCTTCTAGGGTTTTTCCCACTGGGTTTTTCCTAGAAAGGTTTTAACGAGGCATACTAATATTTGTACATGTCATCCAAAGGGGGAGTGTTATGAATATTTGATTGGATGACCACATGGAATATTCTAGATAGGAGTTAGAAGACTTTTGTGGGAGTTAGAAGACTTTTGTATTTTGAATTCTATTATGGGAAAACGTTGGTTCCAAACCTTTCTCAACGTTTCGTTATCACATCCTAACCCAGACCAACGTTTCGTTGCAATTCCATACTTAAAAGGTTTGGTTTTTTGCACAAAGTATAAAAAACTGTTAAAATGGTGGATGATGTTAGTTTTAATTACAAGTTGTCTTTTATGCCCTCTTCTTCAACCTTGGACTATCTCTTGTTTCCATCCAAAACATAAGATCCACCTGCAACATTTCACAAAGAATCCAAAACTTCCTGCTCCTTTTGCACATCAACAACACTAGTTAAATCCATATGAAATTCCTTAGAAATAGGAATAGACTCTTTCTCTGCCACATAATCTAAATAATCCAAAACTGATCCTACATCTTTCAAAATTGAATTTTGAAACGGCGAAACAATCTCGGACAATTCCATATCCAGAAGCGACGATTTCCCATCACGATCTTAGATTTCTGCAGATTCCCACTTCACAAAGGAGCAAATGTGGAGGTGGGTGTGAGCTTGGTGGAGGGAGGAGTAGATGTGGAGGAGAGGAATCGAAGTTGAAGAGCCAGATTAGGGAAGGGGCAAAATTGTCATTAAAAAATTTCAGACCCCTCATGTGACTTGCACATGCTCGATGAGGTAACGGTGCTGTTAATTTTGACAGTTTTTTATACTTTGTGCAAAAAACCAAACCTTTTAAGTATGGAATTGCAACGAAACGTTGGTCTGGGTTAGGATGTGATAACGAAACGTTAAGAAAGGTTTGTAACCAACGTTTTCCCTTCTATTATTTATGTAGTTCATCAAGGTTATGTCTCTATGATTATAAGCCTATAAATAGAGGTCATTGTAAAGGATGAAGTGATGAATAATATTCTATTTTCTACTCTCTCCATATTCTCTTGTTCTCTCTAGTTTTTGTTCTTCCATTCACAAGTATCGTTCTTACTTTTATAACAAATGCATTTTAATTTTGAGACGAAAATTGAAAATTCAAAAAAAACTTCACCCTGAAGGGGAAGCAAATATCTGCCCACATGTCATGATACTCGCAAAAAAATGACTGAAATAAATGCTCAAATAACCTAATTGTTCTATTGAGATGTTTAGAAGGGAATATTGTGGTAGCGTTTAAAGTAATCGATACAACGGTTCAAAATTGAGAAGTAGGACAAAGCCAGCCCATTTTCGGGTTGGTGTCTAGGCGGACTCTATACTCTTTCGGGTTTCGAACGTGTGTCGTCCTCCTTGGAATGATAAAGTAGGGCTATAAAAACGCGAGAGTACTAACCTCCGAGATAGTAGGAGAGTACCGTGTCAGATCTTGGTGGAACCACTACCACCATACGTCTAGTGAGTTGGTGTTGCTGGCTGACCCCCCATTGGACCACGATGTTCTCATTAATCGAGGCGGGGTGCTTGCCGCCCCTTTTTGGTAAGTCCGCTGCCTCCTCGGACTCCATACCGTTCTATGTGTCTGTGAGTGGACCATCACCATACCCACTCCGACCGCCACTCCCTGTACCGCGGTCGGCCAATCTCCCATCGTGGTTCCACCTGCCCCACACACTCCTCAATCATCCCCGTCCTGGACAACGACCGGTCGCGCGCCATGTACAAGGACACCAAACACACGCCTAGTTTCCGACGCTAGTGGTACGGTGAGCCGCAACCCTAGCCGCAAGCATTATGTCCTCAGCTCCCCGCGAGCCCTGAACCTCAAACCCTCGTGGCCACTATAGAGGACGCCACTATTCACGATCTTCACTAGCATCTCGGATGGCGATCCCCCGACGTTGCCTTCAATCCGATTACTGATCACCATCAACCCCCTAATTGTCGGATCGCTAAGGGAAGTGTGTCGGTCATACACCGTAGGTGATAGATTTTCCACCATCGAGAACTCAGGGACGATGTTTGCTTCCCGCCACCCTTTTCTCTGCCGTCATCCCTATGACTGTTGCCTTGATCCGTAGGACCAAGAAGAACAAATAGAACGCCGACAAAAACTTCGCACGCCCTCCCTATATGCATCATGTCTACTTTAGAGAAGAGACGTCAGCTAAACCCTCAGCCTCTCCTTGCTTTAGACCATCGTGAGGAAGCCTTTTGGACGCCGAATCGAGTTTTCTCCCTTGATATAAAGGAGAAACACCTCTCAACCACAGTACCTCTACTCCCTCCTTGCCCTCGTGTTCCCATCAAACTATTGCCGAGAAATACCTAAAACCACACACAAAGGGACCAAGCCATGTAAAGATCACCGAGATCAATCAAGTTAATGATCAACCACATTATATTGTGGCGGTAGAAAGAACCAAACCTTAACCGCCGCTCCATTACCAAACTCTAAATATTAGTAAACATTATGCATCTTTATCTTTCATTATTTATCAAAAAAACTGGATTGTTAATTTAAGTAAAAAAGTTAAACATGACTTTACATTTTTTAATACCTAAACTAACCTTCACACACCATCACCGCTTAAAAAGTTGCACCAATTCATCATATATTGTTGTCAAGTCTAATTGCACGATAACTCGAATACTTAATCAGAGTCAATAGATTATCTCCTGAATACTCAATATGTTATCACTCAACATATGAGAATGGAAGAGTAGAGAAAGATGGTTGATTGAAATTGAGCACTCAAAATGTGCTGATGGGTTGCTATCAACATATTTGTATTAACCTATCAGCACATTTTGTACTAAACTATCAGCACTGTGTGTGCGCGCACCAATAGCGCGCGCGCCCACGTGTCAACATCTGGTGTGTTCGTAGTTTGCACAATAAGGTGTAATGTTTTTATATATAATTGTCCACATGTCAGCATTTGGTGCGCTCTACTAACATCACTTTGACGGATCCTATGGCTTAGATTTGTTCGTAGTTTGCACAATAAGCCCCTGTTTGTATATATATATATATATAGGCGTGCAATCAGGTGCGAACCAGCTGCTACGGTGTGAACCTACGAACTTGCTGAAATAGTGTATGCGGTTTGAGAAAATAGCAGTACCGATTTGAGTTGAATATTCTCAAACAAAAAATTTCTCAAACCAGAAATGTTATTTTCTTGAACCATATTTTCTCAAAGTAAAATGCTGTTTTTTCAAACTTTTTTTTCTCAAATTGGAATGCTATTTTTTCAAACCCACACCAATTACAATGTTTTAAATTAGGCTTCTTAACTGGATCACTTATTTTGTACATTACGAGTTATTACCCCTAAATATATATGTCTCAATTTGTAAACACTTATTTGATCAACTTTTTTTGTTATTCGAATACAAAGCTTCAGAATGTTTGTCACAACCTTTAAAAGTCTTTCGGCTCCATCCACAACTCACCACCTAATGAAAACTTTTCATAGGCATATACCATGATTGGTTGCCTCATAACAAGGTACGAATTCTACTTCCATGGTGGAAGAAGCTATGAGTGTCTGTTTAGCACTTATCTAGGATATAGCTCCTCCAGACAACATGTAGACATAACCAAAATAGTATCTCTTAGTATCTTGGCAACCCGTAAGATGAGAGTTAGAATAACCAAGACCTCTAATTCGTCTGACTTTTGATAGGTGAACATCTACTCCTTTTTTCTTTTTAAGTACATCATGACCTGTTTGGTCGCTTTCCAATGACCCATACCGGGGTCACGTAAGTATCTGCCCAACATACCCACTATGTACCCCAACCTAAACGATTACATACTTGAGCATACATAAGACTACCAATAGTTTAAGAATAAGGAAATTTAAGCAAAAAAAAATATCAGATTCATTCTTGAGGAACTGTTTGAGACTAAACTTGTCTCCTTTAACAATAAGGGTATCTCCAAGTGCATAGTCTTTCATGTCGAATCTGACAAGAACTTTCTCGATATAGTTGTTTTGTGATGACTGAAGAATACCACGAGATTGATCCTAATGTATCTTGATTCCCAATAAAAAAAGATGTGTCACCAAGATCTTTCATTTAAAAATGCGTTGTTAAAAATCTCATGGTTTCGTGCAACAAGTCTATATCGCTACTAGCCAACAATATGTCATCAACATAAAGCACTAGAAAGATGAATTTAATCTCACTGAACTTATGATATACATAGTTATCCAGTATTTTAACCTCTAAACCATGTGAAGCAATGATATTGTGAAATTTGTGATATCATGATGAGAAGCTTGGTCGAGACCGTAGATAGAACTTTTAAGTTCACATGTAATAACCACTCCCGGTCAACGCCAGTCAAACCTGCGAAAAACAGGAAAATTTAAAAATTTTAAGACGGACACTTAATGAACCTAAAATGACCCCGAGTGTCATACCGGACTTAAGT
The DNA here is from genome assembly GCA_963921825.1 of Erodium maritimum. Lineage (NCBI taxonomy): Eukaryota > Viridiplantae > Streptophyta > Magnoliopsida > Geraniales > Geraniaceae > Erodium > Erodium maritimum. Next base: position 58,658,696 of record OY997590.1, on the reverse strand, counting down.
TGACCCCGTTATTGACCAAAGTGAGTTACGGGGGACTCAGGGCAACTTTCTGATCAATTTGAGAAATGTTGACTTTTCGCTGGAAAAGTCAACCGAGCGACGTTTTGGTCCATTCGAGGACCGTTTTGGATCCGAAAAGCTTAACCGTCATTGTAGCGGTCTTAGTTGAGCCGTTTCCTTATGGCCCGCCAAGTTTCGTAATTTTTGGGAAAAAGAGCCCGTATTTTTATTATCGAGTTTTGGGTGGCCTTGAGAGCCCGTATTATTTATTGATTGAGTTTGGGTGGCCATGAGAGCCCGTCTATTTAAATTGGTGTTTTGGGTGGCCTTGAGGGCCCGTGTACTAAGGATGGTGTCTTTGGCTGACCTGACCGAGTTAGAGTCTCGGGGGGGGGGGGGGGGGGTTGCAAGCTTCCTTTAGCTGGCTTACGAGTTAGAGTCTCGGTAAGTTGCAAGCGTGTCTTATGGTTGGTGTCTTGGGAGGCCGTGAGTGCCTGTGGGATTGTTGAGTCCGTGTCTTACTATCGGTGTGTCTTGGGAGGCCGTGAGTGCCTGTGGGGCTGTTGAGTTCGAGTTTTACTGTTGGTGTCTTGGTGGCCATGAGTGCCTGTGAGAGTTGAACTTGTGTTGTTACTGGTTGATGAATTTGCGTGTGATTGTGATTGCGGATCCCGGTAGGTTGCAAGCATTCTTTGGCTGGCCTGACCAAGTTTGAGTATCAACGGGTTGCAAGCATTCTTTGGCTGGCCTGACACGAGTTTGAGTAACACAGGTTGCAAGCATTCTTTGGCTGGCCTGGTCCGAGTTTGAGTAACACAGGTTGCAAGCATTCTTTGGCTGACCTGGTCCGAGTTTGAGTATCACAGGTTGTAAGCATTCTTTGGCTAGCATGATCCGTGTTCGTGTGAGTGGGAGAGGTTACTGAGCAGCTGGTATGCGATCCTTTGTGATCTTGTTTGGCGTGCGATCCTTTGTGATCTTGTTTGGCGTTGTGTAGTCTTTCTGTCGTGTCCTTGGAGGAGGTCGTCGATAGTTGTGTCGGGTCTACATTGTGTTATCGAGTGTTGAGTCTGTTGAGGAAGGTAACGGGTTGTGGGTCAGTTGGGTACTTGAGTTGGGGACTATAGTCCCAGTGTTGGGTTTGGTTTTAGTGTTACTGGCTTTGTCTGCTAATTATGCCGTAGTCAGTCTGTTATCCGTGGTGGTGAGCGAACGCTCACCCCTAGCTGCTTTTCCTACAGGTACTGTTCGTGGGACGGACTAGGTGAGCTCTTGAAGTTCATGGAGCTTGGAGCGGAGTCTGGTCTTTACTTTTGTTGAGTCTAGTGACGGATGTGTACCTTGTCCACTTGTTGGGACGTTTTTGTATTGTAAATACTACTATTATTTTGGTAAATAAATGGAAATGTCAAAGCTTTTATTCAAAACAGGTTTTAAGTATTCATGTTTTAAAAGTTCGCGTCCCGAGTTCGATTCGCTGAAATTGGGGCGTGACATCACAGACCATAGACTTTGGGTACGTCACCTGGTACAAATTTTTTTGATTGTGTCATATATATGATTTCCTTAATATCCCCATTTAAAACATCCATCTGGTGCAGCTCCAGATCTAAATGAGTTATGAGTGCCACTATTGTTCTAACATTATCTTTTGATGATGCTGGAGAGAAATTTTTATTTTTATAATCAATACCTTTATTTTGAGTGAAATTCTTGGCTACTAGACGCGTTTCATACCTCTCAAAATTTGCCTTGGAATCCTGTTTGGTTTTAAATATCCATTTGCAACCTATGGGTTCTGCATCTTCAAACAACTTGACAAGTTTCCAAACGTTATTGTCATGCATACATTTCATCTCATCATTCATTGAATCAACCCACTTTAAACAATTAACACTGAGGCGGTGACTTCTAGTGGCTAAGGACTGGCCGAATCACTCCAAGTCTCTGTTGTGAGTTGATACGAGCTTCCGTAAGTGCCAGAGTGTCTCGGGTCAGGATGGTGCAGTGTGTGTTGCAGGTTCAGTTTTAGAGGATCCTTAATCGATATAATGGGGTGTTGGGGTGGCTCACGTAAATGTTTCATCTAAATAGGTTATATAGGAGTTGAGCTTTATTGGCCTTTAAATGTTTCTCTAAGAAAATGTTAGGGAATAAGAATTTTGGATTACTTTTGTAAATGATACTTTGTGTTCCTCTTTGTGTGATTGGGAATGTATTACTCCAAGGTTTGAGATTGCCTAGAGTGTATGTAATTTGGTTGAGAAGTGAGGCTTTTACCGTGGTTCTCAATGATGGGAGTGTCTTTGCAGGGTTGGTGTTCAGGTTTGTTATGGCAACTGGGAGATCTTTGAGCACTGTTCTATAAATTATTCATGAAGATTTCTCTTATACTTGTGTGATAAATTTCATGTGTTAATACGCTCTCCTCTGTGGGATGAGTCTCATTTTAGTGATTTTAGTTTGAATCAAACTGTGTTTCAATCATGGTTGGAATAGTTTTTTGTGATAAAGTTCTAGTTCATGTATTGTCGGGATTAGGGGTGCTTCTCTATCCTTGGAAAGGTATGAGGACCAGTCGGAGGGGTAATGATATGTCAATATATGATTTTGGACTGGAAAATCACTCTCCAACTCAAAATTTGGTTGACGATTGTCACGCCCCAATTTCAGTAAAACCGAACTCGGAACGCGAACGTTTAAAACAGTAAAACATTTTGAAACCTTTTAAATGAATCACTTTAAAACCACCATTTGTTCATCAAAATAATTATTTACAACTCAAAAGTACGTCCCAACAAGCGGACAAAATGCAAAGTGTACGTCGCTAGACACAAAAGAAAACCCGGACTCCGCTCCTAGCTCTTCAAGCTTCGAGAGCTCACCTAGTCCAGCCCGCGACCAGTACCTGTAGGAAAAGCAGCTAGGGGTGAGCGTTCGCTCACCACCACGGATAATAGACTGACTACGGCATACTTAGCAGACAATGCCGGTAACACCAACAACAACCCGACTGACATCGACAAACAGTTACTTTCCTCAACCGACTCAACACTCGGACCCGTAATGTAGACCCGACACAACGATTGACGACTTCCTCCAATGACACGACAGATAACCACGCAACATCCAAGATCACTAAGGATCGCACACCAAACAAGATCACAAAGGATCGCACTCCAGCTGATCAGTCCCCCACGCCCTTTGTCGATCCCTGTCAGGCCAGGCGGTCGACCTGTCGCCACTTTGCCGATCCCTGTCAGGCCAGGCGGTCGACCTGTCGCACTTTTCCCGACACAAAGTCGGATCAGGCTGTTGACCTGTCACCCCCACGCACGCGCGGCCAGGACCCCTTTCCTCACGGGCGGGCCCCTTACCCCGTCTGAACATGCAGACGCGTGCGATCACAGGACCCCATTTATTACAAAGCGGTCCCCAGCCTCAGGTAACCACAATCACAATCATAAACAAAATCCAACAAACAGCAACAACACCGGCTTAAGACTCCACAGGCACTCATGGCCACCCAAGACACCAACGGTAAAACACGGGCTCAACATCCCCACGGGCCCTCATGGCCACCTAAGACACCACCGGTAAAACACGGGTTCAACAACCCCACGACACTCATGGCCACCCAAGACACACCAACAGTAAAGACACGGGCTCAACAACCCCACAGACACTCATGGCCACCCAAGACACAAACAGTGAAGTACGGGCTCTCATGGCCACCCAAGACACAAACAGTAAAGTACGGGCTCTCATGGCCACCCAAGACACAAACAGTAAAGTACGGGCTCTCATGGCCACCCAAGACACAAATTAAACAATCAACCTGCGGGCATAACCGCATGCCTCCAGTAATTCTAATATCGATAAGTTCACTGCTCCTACGACACTACTAAGTGTCACATGCATTTCTATTGTTCGATACGTTCCCGTATCATACGACACCACCCGGTGTCGCCTGCCTTTCTAATATTCGATAAACTTACTTAACCCACGACACCCCGGTGGCACATGCATTTCTACTGTTAACTTTCCCTAATCAGGGCCGAGATCCGGCTACTTTTCCCTACCTCGTATGCTTTCTCCAAAAGCGCACAAACATCTCCGGGGTGATCCCGATCACTCGCCTATCTTTCCCTTTCCTCTGTCTACGGCACGATCTAAATAAGAACATAGTTTTAAACACTTTTAAGCTTGCAGGCATAAACTGAAATTTAATAAACTTGACGGCCAAAAGTAACCCCGACAATGTCGATCACTCCCAGACTTCCCAATTACTCGACATTGTCGATAATGGACCCGGAAAGGCCCGATTCGCCCGACATGGCGAATCTGCCCGGGTTTTGAAAACGTCATTCCGGGGCTCCGAAAATTCTCGTTTTCGTTTCTACGGTCTTAGAATAATTCAAGGGTTCCTATGCACTCGAAGGAATCCAATTCCGACTTTCGAGTAATTTAATTAGCGTTTCAAGTTTCTAAACCCGTCAATTACAACTTTTACAATTTAATTCCAAATTTCGATCTGGGTGTAGATTAATGACTCGGGGAACATCCTAAACCACCCAAACACGAAACCCGAATACTCGAGCACGTGGGCCTCATCCGGCCAACCTTGGCCGTGGGTGGCTAGGGCTAATTTGGGCCCGGCTCACCATGGTGGTGGCCGGCCCTAGCTCCGGCCAGCCACCCCATGGCCGGCCAGCCACCACACACGGTGGCCGGAGTTCCCCCCGAGCTCCCGGTCACCGGAAAACGTTCAATCTTCGCTCCAAAACGTTTCCAACGATCCCCACACCTCAATACCACCATAAACTACTAGTTTTACTCAAACCCTAACTTTCAAACTTAAGCAAATCGAAAAACGGTTAGATGCTCACCGTAGAGAATGAAGGTGTGAACTCGATTCTTCTATCTCTGAGATGATCCAACGGGTTGATGATCGATGAACTAGCAAACCCTAAGCCTCCACCTTCTCTTTTCTCTCTTCTTCTCCTTCCTTCTATCTACTTTCTCTCTCCAAAAACCCCAAAAAATCACCTTATGGCCGAACCCCCCCAACACCACTCATCTTTGTCTTGTTTCAAAAATACCTAACACCACCACATATTTGACATGCGTCAAGTGGGTCCCACACCTTTTTGGAAGATTCGCGAAATTCGGATGTTTCGGGCCCCGAACAGGCACTTTTTCCAAGAAATTACGAAACTTTATGGGCTACAAGGAAACGGCTCAACTAAGACCGCTATGACGACGGCTAAGCTTTTTGGATTTAAAACGGGTATCGAATGGACCAAAACGTCGCTCGGTTGACTTTTCCAGCGAAAAGTCAACATTTCCCAAATTGGTCAGAAAGTTGCCCTGAGTCCCCCGGAACTCACTTTGGTCGATATCGGGGTCAACTTAAGTCCGATATGACCCTCGGGGTCAAATTTGGGTTCATTTAAGTGTTTGTCCAAAAATTTTAAATTTTCCTGTTTTTCGCAGATTTGACTGGCGTTGACCGGGAGTGGTTATTACAATCTACCCCCCTTAAAGGAATTTCGTCCGCGAAATTTAAAACAGACGTACCTCGGGAGTCGAACAAGTCGGGGTACTTCGCGCGAACCTCGTCCTCGCGTTCCCAAGTCGACTCAGCCCTGTGATGCCTCCACTGCACCCGTACCTGGCGGATAATCTTGCCACGCAGGACCTGCTCTGGTGTGTCCATGATCCGAACCGGCTGCTCCTCATAGGAGACATCGTCAGCCACCTCGATATCCGTCCACTCAATTACGTGGGAGGGGTCCGCATTGTACTACCGCAACTGGGACACGTGGAAGACGTTATGAACTCTCCCAAGTTGTGGTGGTAACGCCAGACGATAAGCCACTGCTCCCACTCTGCTCAAGATCTCGAACGGGCCAATGTACCGTTGGGCTAACTTGCCCCCGCTGCGTCTGAACCGTACCAGTCCCTTCCTCGGGCTCACCTTCAGGAACACGTGATCACCGACTGCGAACTCAAGAGGTTTACACCGTCTGTCGGCATAGCTCTTCTGCCGACTCTGTGCGGTCTTAAACCGCTCGCGTATCAGCGCGACCTTCTCTGTCGTCTCTCTGACAAGATCTGGCCCCAGCAGACTCTTGTCCCCCACCTCTGCCCAACACACTGCGATCGACACGGCCTCCCATACAACGCTTCGAACGGTGCCATCCCAATACTGGCCTGGTAGCTGTTGTTGTAGGCGAACTCGACCAACGACAGGTGGGTTTCCCATGATCCCCTGAAATCCAGCACACATGCCCGCAACATGTCTTCCAAGATCTGAATGGTGTGCTCGGAATGACCGTCTGTCTTGGATGGTGACCTGTACTGAGTAGAACTTCGATCCCCAACGCGGTCTGCAGACTCGGCCAAAATCTGGACGTGAAACGAGGATCCCTGTCAGACACTATCGACACAGGGACCCCATGGAGACGTACTATCTCCTGAATGTACAGGCTGCTCAACTTGCCGACCGGATCCGTTATCCTCATAGCCAAGAAATGGGCCGACTTGGTCAACCGATCGACTACTACCCATACGGCGTCGTGTCCATTCGGCGATCTTGACAGTCCACTCATAAAGTCCATCGTGACATGCTCCCACTTCCACTGGGCGATCGGTAGTGGCTGCAATAATCCGGTGGGACGCTGATGTTCGGCCTTCACCTGCTGACAGACGAGGCACCTCGATACAAATTCCGCGACTGCTCTCCGCATCCCGCGCCACCAGAAGTGCCGCCTGATGTCACGGTACATCTTGGTGCCACCCGGGTGCACTGTAAGACGCGAATGATGTGACTCTCGCAACACGTCGTCTCTACAGTTTCCCGACACGAATAACCCTCCTCGATACCGTAACCCCCAATCTGCACTGATCTCCCAGCCTACCACCTCGTCACCGCTGACGACCCTCTCTCGGATCTCTGACGTCTCGACGTCCTCCGACTGCGCCTCCAACACTCGGGCAAGTAGTGAGGGCTGAGCCACCAATGAGAACATGGCCACGCCACCCGTAATCTCCTCTAGGTCAAGCCCGAACGTGCTCAGTTCCCCCATCATGTCCCACTCTCAGACTGATATGCTAGCGAGACTCAGAACCGACTTCCTACTCAGGGCGTCGGCGACCACGTTCGCCTTGCCCGGATAGCAGTGTAGCTCAAAGTCGTAATCCTCAAGTAGATCCATCCATCGCCGTTGGCGCATGTTTAGGTATCGTTGGGAAAAGATGTACTTGAGGCTCTTGTGATCCGAGAACACCTGAAACCCCTCGCCATACAAATAATACCGCCAGCCCTTTAGCGCGAACACGACTGCTGCTAGCTCCAAGTCATGGGTAGGATAGTTGCGCTCGTGTGTCTTCAACTGCTTGGAGCCATAAGCGACAACTCTACCCAACTGCATCAGTACACAGCCCAGTCCTTCCCCGGACGCATCATAGTAGACCTCATACCCGATCCCTCGCTCTAGCACTACCAATACTGGAGCGGTAGTAAAACGAGTCTTCAGCTCCGTGAACGCACGTTCACAATCCTCTGTCCACACAAACCCGACTCCCTTGCGCGTCAACAGAGTCATCGACGCGGCTAGTCGCGCAAAAACCTGGTCAAATCGTCGATAATAGCCTGCCAACCCCAGAAAGCTGCGGATCTCGAAGACACTCGTGGGTCGTGCCCACTTCGAAACCGCGTCGATCTTCGACGGATCGACCAGTATACCGTCACAGGATACAATGTGACCGAGGAATTTCACCTCAGCGAGCCAAAACTCGCACTTCTCCAGGTTGGCATATAGCTGATGCGTGCGTAGCAGGTTCAGAACAGTTCTCAGATGTACCTCATGTGCCGCCTCGCTCTGCGAATAGATCAAGATGTCGTCTACGAACACCACCACAAACTGATCTAAGTACGGCCGGAATATACTGTTCATCAGATCCATGACCGCTGCAGGTGCGCTCTCAGCCCAAACTGCATCACCAAGAACTCGTAATGCCCATAGCGTGTCCGGAATGCAGTCTTTGCGACGTCCCCCTCTCGGACTCGCAACTGGTAATATCCGGATCACAGATCGATCTTCGAGAAACATGTTGACCCTCTCAACTAGTCGAACAAGTCATCGATCCTCGGCATCGGGTATCAGTTCTTCACCGTAACCCGTTTCAGCTTCCGGTAATCTATATACATCCGAAGCTCTCCACTCTTCTTCTTCACGAAGAGTGCTGGTGCTCCCAACGACGATACACTCGGACGGATAAATCCCTTCTCCTGAAGCTCCTCGAGCTGACGCTTCAGCTCAGTCAACTTTGTCGGCGCAAACCTGTAAGGCGCCATCGATATCGCTGCCGTTCCCGGCACCAGGTCAATCACGAACTCCACCTCACGTTCTGGTGGCAACCCGCTAACTCCTCAGGAAAGACCTCGGGGAACTCGCATACCACTCGCGGTAACTCTCGGCTCTGCACTGCCGATACTTCCTCCACTGCGGACAACACCGACAGGAGAACCCTGCTCTTACTACCCAGAACACACGTCACCTTCGTGCTGCCTACTGACACCGTCACTCGTCGCCTGTAGCAGTCGATATTGGCTCGGTACTTCGCCAGCCAATCCATTTCCAAGATCACGTCAAAGGTCGTTATTCCCAGTACGAGAAGGTCACCAGGGCAAGGACAGTCTGCGACTCTAATTTCGCAGACACGACAGACCCTAGTCAACAATACATCACCCCCAACTGGGGTATCCAAGCACATGGGTGGACTCAACGGCTCTAAACTCAGCCCCAACCTCTCAGCACACCTCAATGAAAGAAACGAGTGCGACGCCCTGGTATCAAATAAGAACAACGCCCATAAATGATACAATAAACACGTACCCTGAATGGTCTCGCGGTAGGTAGTGGCTCCTGGGGCCCGGGAGTCGGTAACTGCGTACACTCTTCCCTCTGACGCCTGCTGCCTCTGACCCGACGCAGTGACTGCTGGATACCCAGATCCCTGCTGCTGTCTCGGAGCTGGCGCGCTCGTGGACGGCTGCGAAAACCTCGACTGCTGACTCTGACGCGGGCGACCCCTGGGTGATTGTACTATACGCGACTGCTGCGGTCGCTGCGCTGGTGTTTCCCCCAACGGCTCATGGCACCTGACCATAGTGTGCCCAACCCGGCCGCACCGGAAACACCTGGCCTCGTCGGCTCTCGACCCCGTGTCCATCGGACACTCTCGCTGTATGTGGCCTGGCTGCCCGCAACCAAAGCATATCGGTCGTCTCTCTGAAGCGACTGGCCCCACTGATGCTACCGACCCTGTCCGCCTCGCTCCGCCTTGCTGAGCACGTGGCCGGAAGAACCCCGTGGTCCTCTGTCTCCTCGGATCTCGGAACTCGGACGGCCCCACAACACTGGTAGGCCGCTGTCGAACCTCACGAGTCCTGGCCGCATCCCGGATATCCTGCTCCACTGTCGCTGCAGTGTCCACGAGCTCTGAGTACTCCCGCAACCTCAAGGCGAGGACACGATCCCGAATCACCGGCCTCAGTTCCCCCTCGAACCGCAGGCGACGGTTCTGCTCTGTCGCCACCATTTCTGGCGCGAATCTGGTCAGGGCCGTGAATCTGGCCTCATATTCTGCCACTGACATCCCATCCTGCTGCAGTTCCAGGAACTGCCGATGTCGGTCCAACCGAGCCGACTCGGGGAAATACTGTGCCAGAAAGACCGTCTGGAAGATGTCGTAGTCGTGCCCGGCTCTGTCCCTCACAAGCCCCCACCAGTGGTAGGCGCTGTCCCTCAGCTGATGAGCTGCAAAGGACACTCTGCGGCGGCCATTCTCGATACCTGAAGTGTCCAGGTCCTGCGTGACCTGCTCCATCCACCTCTCGGCTAGGTCGGGGTTCGGCTCCCCGACAAATGTGGGTATGCCCAACTTCAGGAAGTCCAGTAGTGTCCGGGGCATATGGTCCTCGGCCTGAACGGGCCTCACTAGGACCGCTGCTGTCTCCGGAGCTGGCGATGCTGACTCTCTACTGGCGATGATCGCCACCAAACTCTGTACTGTCCTGGTCAGCTCGTTCAGGGCGGTCGTAGTGGGAGGGTCTGCGACCGGCGGGACGCTGGGCGTGGCCGTAGATGGTCCCGCGTCGCTCCTCCTGTACCCTGGGCCTCCGCGTACTCAGCGGGCTCAACGGTGGGCACCCGGCCTGGTGTCCCTACTGACCGTCCCCACCTGCCTCGCGCGGGCGCCCGTCCCCGTGTCACGACTGATCGTCCTCTTCTACCACGAGTCATGTGTCAGTATCCTCTGCACGGATACACGCAAACGTTTAGTTTGCGAATTTATATAACGACGACATGCTCAAATATACTAGCGTTCACACGGTCTACGTCTACCCTAGCGTACTTGTTACTAAAACGTCACCCCGCTCACGCTATCAATACTTCAGTTACTAGAACGCGTAAGAGAAACCTCAAATCAACCGCACAAACGTGCACCAAGTCACGCAACAACAACACGAAAACTGCGTAATCAAGACGGTGTAAAAGACAGGGGTCACGGATCCGTGACCGACCCCGTCACGGTTGGGGTCACAGAGCCGTGACGAAGGCCCTAAAATTTCCAAAACGCGCTGCTCCGTCACGGATCCGTGATAGGGTCCGTGACACTCGCGCATGCCTATTTTCCAAATTCGTTTCAAACTCGAATCTTACCCCGTTTTAACCCTAAAAATAGCCTTAAACGACACACACGCTTGACCACCAATTCAACACACACACGCGCCACGACTCACAGACAAATCAAGTCATTCAACCTCAACCAAAACACGCCCACAGGGCCAACAAAATCACAAACACGCCCACAGGGCCAACAAATTTTAAAACTTTGTCCACTTCATTAAATATCTTACTTCTTGACATCACGTAGTTACAACCCGGTCCAGGCGTACCCGAACTACATTGTACCCACTTGATAACAACGCCGTCACGCTCGACTACAGGGGCGCCCCTGAGTCGAGTCGCGACAACTTAAAAACGTTTCACGCAGCAACACACAAACAGTATGCCAGTAATAACCGTACTGCACATACACACAAACACAAACACGACTTAAAACACTACGGGTCTACACACGGTTTCTGACTTGCGTACCCAACGCACGACGGGACTTTACTTGTCACGCCCCAATTTCAGCGAACCGAACTCGGGACGCGAACATTTAAAACAAAGAACACTTTGAAACCTTTTTCCATTAAATTACTTTAAAATACCAGTTTAGTTCCACAAAATAATAATTTACATCTCAAAATAAGTCCCAACAATTGGACAAAACGAGGTACACGTCACTAGACTCAAAAACACCCAGAAACCCGCTTCAAGCTCTTCAAGCTTCAGAAGCTCACCTAGTCCAGCCTGCGAACGGTACCTGTAGGAAAAGCAGCTAGGGGTGAGAGTTCGCTCACCACCACAGATAACAGACTGACTACGGCATACTTAGCAGACAAAGCCGGTGACACCAACAACGACTCAAATGACACACACACGACCAACACTTTTCTCAACCGACTCATACACTCGGACACGTGATGTAGACCCCACACAACAATTGACGACCTCCTCCAAAGACACGACTGTCAACCACGCAATACCGAGATCGCAAAGGATCGCATACCAGCTGCTCAGTAACCATCTCTGTCTCTCGCCCTTTCCGATCCCAGTCGGGCCAGGCGATCGACCTGTCGCGCAACTTCTCCCGATCCCAGTCGGGAGGCTAACCCACAACCTCTCCGCTTCACCCGATCCCAGTAGGGTGGTTAGCCACACCCACGCGTCCTTCCCCCGATCCCAGTCGGGGAGCTAGCCCACGACCTCTCCGCTTCTCCCGATCCCAGTCGGGAGGCTAGCTACACCACACAACCTCCACCATGATCAAGTAACCAAACACAATCACAAACAAAGTTCAACAGACAGTAACGACACCAGTCTCAACTCCACAGGCACTCAAGGCCACCAAGACACCAACAACCAAACACGGGTTCAACAACCCTATGGGCCCTCATGGCCACCCAAGACACCAACGGTAAAGTACGGGTTCACAACCCCACGGGCACTCACGGCCACCCAAAACACCAAAATGACAACACAGGCTCTCATGGCCACCCAAAACTCAATAATGATAACACGGGCTCTCAAGGACACCCAAAACTCAACAATAATAACACGGGCTCTCAAGGCCACCCAAAACTCAACAATACTAACACGGGCTCTCAAGGCCACCCAAAACTCAACAATACTAACACGGGCTCTCAAGGCCACCCAAAACTCAACAATAATAACACGGGCTCTCAAGGCCACCCAAAACTCAACAATAATAACACCTCTCAAGGCCACCCAAAACTCAACAATAATAACACGGGCTCTCAATGCCACCCAAAACTCAACAATAATAACACGGGCTCTCAAGGCCACCCAAAACTCAACAATAACAACACGGGCTCTCAAGGCCACCCAAAACTCAACAATAATAATACACAACAACCTCTGGCATACTCGATGCCTCCAACAGTCCTAAGATCACTAGTTTCACAAACAACCTCCGGGCATGGTCATATGCCTCCAGGAATTCTAATATCGCTAAGTTCACTGTTCCTACGACACCACTAAGTGTCACATGCTGTTCTAATAATTTCTACAATCTCGTATCATGCCTTTCTAATATTCGATAACCTAAATAACACACGACACCCCGGTGTCACACGCAATTCTACAGGTAACTTTCCCTAGTCAGGGCCGAGATTCAGCTACTTTTCCCTACCTCGTATATAACTCCAAAAGTGCTCCACTAAGTCTCGATGTGATCCCAGTCACTCGCCGAGCTTCCCTTTGCCTCGGTCCGCAGCACGATCTAAAAGAACACAATTTTTAAAGCACTTTAAACTCGCAAGAAATAAACCGGAAATTAATAAACTTAACGCCCAAATGTAACCCCGACAATGTCGATCACTCCCAAACTTCCCAATTGCTCGACATTGTCAATAAAGGACCTGTAAAGGCCTGATTCCCCCGACATGGCGAATCTGCCCGGGTTTTGTAAAAGGCCTTCCGGGGCTCCAAAAGCCCCCGTTTTCGTTTCTACGGTCTTAGAATAGTTCAAGGAACCCAATGCACTTGACGGAAACGAATTCCGACTTCCGAGTCAATTAATTAACGTTTAAAGTTTCTAAAACCCGTTAATTACAACTTCTCCACTTTAATTCCAATTTTCGATTCGGTTAAGGATAAATGGTCCGGGGAACGTTTTAAACCTCCCGAACACTAAACCCGATCACCCGAGCACGTGGGCCCCACCCGGCCCACTTGGCCGTGGGCCCTAGGGTTCCAATTGGGCCCGGCCACCATGGTGGTGGCCGGCCACCCCCTATGGTGGCCGGAGCTCCTCCCCAGATCTCGGTCGCTGGAAAACGTTCAATCATACCTCCAAACACCTCTAAAACGTCACCAACACCTCCCCAACCTCCATACAACCCTAAACCAAAAGTTTCACCCAAACCCTAGCTTTCAAAAATTAACAAAACGACGATCGGTTTAGTACAAACCGTAGAGGAGGATGAGGGGGAGTAGCTTCCTTCTTGGCTTGAGGTGATCCAAGGGTTGGATATGGCGTGAATAGTGCAACCCTAACTCCAAGCTCTCTTCCTTCTTCTCCTTCTCTCTCTAACTCTCTCTTATCTCTTCTATTTCAAACAACTAACTCATTTTTTTTTTTTTTCTTTTTAACCAAGTGTGGCCGGCCATGTCTTCCTCTCCACTCATTTTCCCCCCAAAACTAACACCACCACTTATTGGACAAGTGGCAAGGTGGGTCCCACACCTTTTGGAAAATATCTACTTGATATTTTCCAATCAGATTCGCGAAAATCGGACGTTTCGGGCCCCGAACGGGAACTTTTTCCAAGAAATTACGAAACTTGGCAGGCTACAAGGAAACGGCTCAACTAAGACCGCTGCGACGACGGCTAAGATTTTTGGATCCAAAACGGTCCTCGGATGCACCAAAACGTCGCTCGGTTGACTTTTCCAGCGAAAAGTCAACATTTCCCAGATTGATCAGAAAGTTGCCCTGAGTCCCCTGGAACTCATTTTGATCGATAACGGGGTCAACTTAAGTCCGGTATGACCCTCGGGGTCAAATTAGGCTAGATTAAGTGTCTGTCTCAAAAATTTTAAGTTTTCCTATTTTTCGCAGGTTTGACTAGCGTTGACCGGAAGTGGTTATTACATTACTGACTCGACTCTCTCCACCTAATCGACGTACAGTCCGAGGTGTGAAACCTCGAGCTCTGATACCAAGCTGTCACGCCCCAATTTTAGTAAAACCGAACTCGGAACGCGAACGTTTAAAACAGTAAAACATTTTGAACCCTTTTAAATGAATCACTTTAAAACCACCATTTGTTCATCAAAATAATTATTTACAACTCAAAAGTACGTCCCAACAAGCGGACAAAATGCAAAGTGTATGTCGCTAGACTCAAAAGAAAACCCGGACTCCGCTCCTAGCTCTTCAAGCTTCGAGAGCTCACCTAGTCCAGCCCGCGACCAGTACCTGTAAGAAAAGCAGCTAGGGGTGAGCGTTCGCTCACCACCTCGGATAACAGACAGACTACGGCATACTTAACAGACAATGCCGGTAACACCACCAACAACCCGACTGACACCCACAAACTGTTACTTTCCTCAACCGACTCAACACTCGGACCCGTAATGTAGACCCGACACAACGATTGACGACTACCTCCAATGACACGACAGATAACCACACAACATCCAAGATCACTAAGGATCGCACACCAAGAAAGATCACAAAGGATCGCACTCCAGCTGCTCAGTCCCCCACGCCCTTTGCCGATCCCTGTCAGGCCAAGCGCTCGACCTGTCGCCACTTTGCCGATCCCTGTCAGGCCAAGCGCTCGACCTGTCGCCACTTTGCCGATCCCTGTCAGGCCAGGCGGTCGACTTGTCGCACCTTTCCCGACACAAAGTCGGAGCAGGCTGTCGACCTGTCACCCCCACGCACGCGCGGCCAGGACCCCTTTCCTCACGGGCGGGCCCCCTACTCCGTCTAAACATGCAGATACATGCGATCATAGGACCCCCGTTATTATGAAGCGGGCCCCCAACCTCAGGTAACCACAATCACAATCACAAACAAAGTTCAACAAAAAGCAACAACACCGGCTTAACACTCCACATGCACTCATGGCCACCCAAGACACCAACGGTAAAACACGGGCTCAACAACCCCACAGACCCTCATGGCCACCTAAGACACCACCGGTAAAACACGGGTTCAACAAACCCACAGCACTCATGGCCACCCAAGACACACCAACAGTAAAGACACGGGCTCAACAACCCCACGGGCACTCATGGCCACCCAAGACACAAACAGTGAAGTACGGGCTCTCATGGCCACCCAAGACACAAATAGTAAAGTACGGGCTCTCATGGCCACCCAAGACACAAATTAAACAATCAACCTCCGGGCATAACCGCATGCCTCAAGTAATTCTAATATCGATAAGTTCACTGCTCCTACGACACTACTAAGTGTCACATGCATTTCTATTATTCGATACGTTCCCGTATCATACGACACCACCCGGTGTCGCCTGCCTTTCTAATATTCGATAAACTTACTTAACCCACGACACCCTGGTGTCACATGCATTTCTACTGTTAACTTCCCTAATCAGGGCCGAGATCTGGCTACTTTTCCCTACCTCGTATGCTTTCTCCAAAAGCGCACAAACAAGCTCCGGGGTGATCCCGATCACTCGCCTAGCTTTCCCTTTCCTCTGTCTGCGGCACGATCTAAATAAGAACATAGTTTTAAACATTTTTAAGCTTGCAGGCATAAACTGAAATATAATAAACTTGACGCCCAAAAGTAACCCCGACAATGTCGATCACTCCCAAACTTCCCAATTACTCGACATTGTCGATAATGGACCCGGAAAGGCCCGATTCGCCCGACATGGCGAATCTGCCCGGGTTTTGAAAACGTCCTTCCGGGGCTCCGAAAATTCTCGTTTTCGTTTCTATGGTCTTAGAATAATTCAAGGGTTCCTATGTACTCGACGGAATCCAATTCCGACTTCCGAGTAATTTAATTAGCGTTTCAAGTTTCTAAACCCGTCAATTACAACTTTCACAATTTAATTCCAAATTTCGATCCGGGTGTAGATTAATGACTCGGGGAACGTCCTAAACCACCCGAACACGAAACCCGAATACCTGAGCACGTGGGCCCCACCCGGCCAACCTTGACCGTGGGTGGCTAGGGCTAATTTGGGCCCGGCTCACCATGGTGGTGGCCGGCCCTAGCTCCGGCCAGCCACCCCATGGCCGGCCAGCCACCACACACGGTGGCCGGAGCTCCCCCCGAGTTCCCGGTCACCGGAAAACGTTCAATCTTCTCTCCAAAATGTCTCCAAGACGTCTCCAACGATCCCCACACCTCAATACCACCATAAACTACTAGTTTTACTCAAACCCTAACTTTCAAACTTAAGCAAATCGAAAAACGGTTAGATGCTCACCGTAGAGAATGAAGGTGTGAACTCGATTCTTCTATCTTTGAGATGATCCAACGGGTTGATGATCGATGAACTAGCAAACCCTAAGCCTCCACCTTCTCTTTTCTCTCTTCTTCTCCTTCCTTCTATCTACTTTCTCTCTCCAAAAACCCCAAAAAATCACCTTATGGCCGAACCCCCCCAACACCACTCATCTTTGTCTTGTTTCAAAAATACCTAACACCACCACATATTTGACATGTGTCAAGTGGGTCCCACACCTTTTTGGAAAATATCTCCTAGATATTTTCTAATCAGATTCGTGAAATTCAGACGTTTCGGGCCCCGAACGGGCACTTTTTCCAACAAATTACGAAACTTCACGGGCTACAAGGAAACGGCTCAACTAAGACCGCTATGATGACGACTAAGCTTTTTGGATTTAAAACGGGTCTCGAATGGACCAAAACGTCGCTCGGTTGACTTTTCCAACGAAAGTCAACATTTCCCAAATTGGTCAGAAAGTGGCCCTGAGTCCCCCGGAACTCACTTTGGTCGATATCGGGGTCAACTTAAGTCCGGTATGACCCTCGGGGTCAAATTTGGGTTCATTTAAGTGTTTGTCCAAAAATTTTAAATTTTCCTGTTTTTCGCAGATTTGACTGGCGTTGACCGGGAGTGGTTATTACAACGATCATACGACAGATAGCTCTAATTGACTTTGTTTGGATAAGGGGTTTGAAAACTTTGAAAATAATTTACCTGGATCGGTTGAGGTAATTGAATCGGGATAGGATTCTCGGTCTTCACAGTTGGTGTTGATGGATTATGGATTGGATATTGTTGTCCCTCTAATTAAGGACTACTTGATCTTCTCTATGAGTCTCGTTATTTATCGGATGCTGAGAAGTGTTCCAGAGCCTCGTCAAATGCATTACTAATAAAAAACACTAAAAGATTGGCCTTTCTTTGGTACTAGAAATCTATATCTACCTGGCTAAAATATGGGGATAGATGCTCCAAGTATTTCCATCTAATTGTTAATTATAGGGATGTTAAAAATCTCATTTCAAAGATCTTTTTTGATGGCTTGATTGTCACATAACCTCATCAAATGAAATAAGTTGATTTCAAGCACTCCATCTAAATTTGCTTTGCTGATAAAAAAAAAGCACTCCATATCCTATTTTAAAGCCCCAAAACACTTTCCTTGGGCGATACCCTCTCCCCCTTTTAATAATATCACCTCTGATGAAGTGTCATTACTTCAAGATCCTTTTTATACCCATGAAACTGTGGGTGTTGTTAATAGTTGCAATGGTTCAAAAGCTCTGGGGTTAGATGGGTTTTCTTTGAGATTTTTTCCCAAAAATGTTGGGGTGTTGTGAAGAATGATTTTATTAATTTTCCCCGACCTTCTAAAAACATGGTAAGCTTGGAAAGGGACTGAACTCTACTCTTATTGACTTGATCCTCAAGGTTGAGAAGCCTCAAAGCTTTGCAGACTAAAGGCCATCAATCTTGTTTTAGCTTCTTTCAAGATTTTGGCTAAGGTCATGTCTAGAAGACTCAAGTTGCTAATCAAAAGCCTGGTAAACGACACTCAATCAAGTTACATAGCAAGAAGACATATATTGGATGAGGCATTTATAGCCTCTGAAGTTGTGCACTCGATCAGGAAATGTAATAAAGAAGTTGTCCTCTACAGATGAGATTTTGAAAAGGCATATGATTGTATCAATTCAGAATACTTGGACTCCTTATCTCAAATGATGGGGTTCTAGAGGGTTTGGAAGATCAACTATCCTAATTAATGGATCTCCTTCGCCTAGTTTTCCTATGGGCAAATGGCTTACACAAGAATGTCCACTATCTCCTCTCATTTATGCTATTGTTGGGGAAGGCATGCATCAATTAATGGAGAAATGTTTAAGGGATAGCAATTTTCTAGCTTTTGTTTTAGGGAAAAAGGTCTTGAGATCTCTCATTTGTAGTTTGTAGATGACACTATAATGTTCATCAAATATGGGGCTCAAGAACTCATTTTTAAAGGTTCTTATTATGTGTTTTTAACTCTGCTATGGGATAACAATAAATTTTTCAATTCAAGTGTCTTGTTTGATGCTCTAATTATTGATATTCTGGGTTGTGGCACTTGTTAGTCTTAGTGCCCTTAGTTCAATCGTAAATCTCCAAACGTACATATCATCGTTTGCAATAAAGTAAAGCCACTTCACAAGACTTATGTGTTGGAGTATTATATCGATGTGTGTTCTGATCTATGTCCACCATCCACAATAGAACGATAGATCGAGATGGATCACACTCGATGGGTCCCTCATCAACACAGCTTCACTAGAAGCGACTAGTATGAAAGATGACTCTTTATGGCTCACGTTCTATTAGTCATTGGAATGGGATTCCGGAGTCTGATCATAAAATATCATGTGGGACTTGATATTGGACGACCCGACTATATATGTGCCATAGATCAAGTCATGAACACATTCAATGTCGTAGCTTGTCATGTATCCTTATACCAAGAAGTCTTTGTGGTTGCTACGTGGTAAAAAACTAAGTTTGACCTACGCCTAATGTTTCCCGTCACTGGGCTTCCATAACGGCCAGTATTTACATAGGGATGGACTACATTAGTGACATGAAAGAAGGCTAAGGGAGATATCGATTCTCGACCGCTAGATCAAGAGTGACTGAAAAAATAGAATGTCCATGCACATGATACTGGGTATCAAACATTCATTCGTCTCACTTATCAAGGAACAGTGATTGAGAATAATAAGGATGAAGGTTCTATGCCTTATCTCAATTAGGATATTTAGAGATAAAAAGATAGTGACATAGACGACATAAAGGTTAGAATTAACATGAGTCGATTTATTATGCAGTGTCAGACAATTCTAAAGTCTCGTAGTTGCCACTTATGCAGAATCAAGTAAAATGAGATTTTACGTTGATCTACTGACACGCATAAGCCTAAGAGGGTGACACCGGAGGATAAACTCAATAACATTGTGGAGGAGAATGGCCAAGCAAGAACGTTGAAACGAGACATGACCAAAACAATGTTTTTGGTCATGTGCCCAAAGTAATTAGGACATTACGGATCGAGACAAGATCGAAAGTCTTGGTAATGATCTCGTCGGATAATATTGGACATATCCGGGATGGAAGGCGTGGGATGAGATGAGCGCGTCACGGGATCTCTTCATGAATGGCCACGGGCCATCACCCGTGAGGCCCAATTGCGGCCCATGCCACCAACGACCCAAAGAACCAACTAGTTAAGTCTTAACTAAATGGTTCTAACTAATTAGTTAAGTTAGGTATTTGGTGATAAGATTGGACCCTCAGTCCAACAACTCTCTACCAACTTCTAACTACTTTACACCATCCTTATCCTAAAATACTAATAGTTTATTATGTTGATAGAATTACATGATATAAGTGATATCCTTATCAACATAAGATATAACACACGAAAGAAAGAGCAAGAAATCCTTCTTCTCTCCCAAAAGTTTCGACAACACTACTACCTTCTCCATTTTTTGTGTTCTTGAGTCCTCTTGATAAGAACTACGTGGCTTTGATTCCTAGGACGATACGTAGGCGTCAGAGAGACTCAGTCCTGATCATTCCTTACCCAATGTTCTTGATTCGGTAAGAAATGGTGATTTCGGTTTTGTTTTGTGAATCTAATCATGGTAGTTATTTATGTATGGTCTCGAGTTGTTTGCTTCCTTTGTGATAAGATGTTCATGGTATCATCTACAATTTATAGATGACACTATAATGTTCATCAAAGGTGGAGCTCAAGAAATCATCAATTTAAAGGTTCTTCTTGTGTGTTTTTAACTCTGCTCTGGGATAACGATAAATCTTTCTATCCAAGTGTCTTGTTTGATACTTTAATTGTTGATATTATGGGTTGTGTCACTTTCAAAATCCTTATCCCTTATTTCAGGTTCTTGCTTGGTGTCGATCCAAGGAGAATCATGACATGGGACCTTATTGTGTCCAAATTTGGCAGTCCAAGTACACAAGTCTGGGTGGAAGAATAACCCTCACAAAGTCCAGTTTTGGTGCCCTCCCTCTTTACTATATGTCTCTGATGAAGGCTCTAAAGGGGTCATAGATGAACTGAGCGGTGGAAAAGGGATTTTATTTGGGGAAAATTTACAGGGAAGAAGACAATTCATAAGGTGTGCTGGGATTAAAAATTTCAACCAAAAGAATGAAGGTGGTTTCGGTCTGAGATGTCTCTCTAGGATGAATGATGCTCTCCTTTCCAAGTGGTGGTGGAGATTCTGCTTGGAATCTGACTAACTTTGGTGATTTTCTCTAAGCTAGACTGGGAGATCTCTAATTGGTACTTGAATCTATTTAGGGTCCTTGCCAAATGTTCCTGCATTGCCTATATTTAGAACCTATCTAAAGATCTCAATTTTATCCCTCTTTATGGGAATGAAGGCATCCATTGGGATATTGGTTCAGAAACAAGAATTTGTTTCTAGCATGATATTTAGCTTAAGGATGACGTTCTTAAAGATCGTTGTGCATGTCTATATAATACCGCAGACAAGGCCTCATCAATTAATCTTGATAAGGAAGACAAGGTGTATTGGGTTCATGATAGTAAAGGGTTCTCAACCAGCATATCATACTCATTGTTTGAACCGCAATGCACTAGTAAATCTTAGGTGTAAATTTTATGGTAGTCCGATTATCCTCTAAAGTTAGCTACTTTTGATTTGTTAGGTTGTGACGTAGACATAAATGCATCGATTTCTTATTATTTTAGCCCATATTATTGAGCTTTTCAGTCATGGCTGATTGGTTTGATGCACTTCTTTTCCCTTTTGGTGAAGTTGGTCCATTCTCATGAGGATTCAAAGATTAAACAAGAAAATGGGGATTCATAGCGAAATTTAACCCAGAATGTCGAATCCTTAAACTAGGCTAGACCCGACCACAAACAGCACCTCAACGCCGTACAAATACCAAGACTCACTATTTTGTGCTCTCCTAGTCAAGCACCGCGATCGAGACTGCTGGACACAAGGACTGTTGGTTCCCCGAACCACGCCAGACTTAGAGACAGTTGGTTCCTCAAACCGCGTTGGATCTAGGGATGGCATGTTCCTCCACCCTTTCCGGATCTAGGGACGACTTGTTCCTCTACCCTTGCCGGATCCAGGGACGGCATGTTTCCCAACCTGTGCTGGTTCCAGTAATGGGTCGTGCCTCTACGGCTCTTAAAGTCCATAAGCCCTATTTTGGCGCTCTCCTAGGAACGATTCGTGCTGCACGCCATGTTCAATTCCAACTGTGTTTCTTATGGTAAAAATAGAAAATTTAGGATTATAGAAGGGACAGAACAAATTTGAGTGGGATTATCTTGTATTTGACATAATCTAGGAGGGATAGAGAATGGAGAACTAGAAGGATTAAAGATTGAAGAGAGAAGAACACCCTTTGCATGATTGATTGATAATTGGGGTTACTCCATGTCCTAACGCCCAACTTTCAGAAATTGTTAAATCCAAACCCTATACAATTGAATTGCCATGTAGTAACGGTCAATTAACTGAAATTGACAATTGTTTCTAATTTTAAACGGGCGTTAACTTGGCCAAGTGAAAAGTCGAGTTTACCCTCAAATATGTTCTTCCTTCGGACGTTAACTTGGCCTAACTTCATCTCTTTGTGGCCTCATCTCTTCATCTCAGCTCTTCGAACTTCATCTCTTTGTGTCCGAGCTTCAAATTTCATCTCTTCGTGACCTCAGCTCGCCTAAGCTCCATTATAAAATGAGTCACGTGAGACGCACGTGATTCACTGTTCACGTAAACAGTCAATTTAAACAGTACTTTTTGGGTTTTGATAATTCAGTTTTGAAATTCGTTACTATTTGACAATTTTCCAAAGCTTGGGTGCGGATTTGACAATTAAGTGTAGTAGGGGTTAAGACATGGAGTAACCTAATTTTATCAAACTTTTACTTAAATTTATCAAAATGCTTATTTATTCTCTCCTTTGTCTTCCCTCGTCGAGAACAACTAAAACATCATAATATAAGGTTATGGGGGGATTATGGATTGGACTTATGTGTATTGAATTATCATATTGTCGTGATTGTTGAATCTAGGTTAGGGTTTGTGGTTGATTTATACTTAATGCTCTATCTTTCGTGTAGGCTTGATAGATGATGTAAATTAGGATCTAATACTCGAGATATGAGGATCGTAATTAGTTTAAAATCATTCATAAGTTGGTTTTAAATCTTGCCTAGGGATAACTAGGTTAACACAATCGCAATAGTCATAGATTTGCATTGAAAGCTAGAAATTATCAAATAATCTAGTGCATCGGGTCTTCATACCTCTAGATTCAAGAGAAGTAGGAGGTTAGATTCCTTTAGGTTTCTAAGACGTCGACCGAAGTTAGGACTAGAATAGAGATAATTTGTTTTCCTTAAATAGTTAACTTCACAACAATTAGACATGTTCAATATTATAAATTGATCTCTATGAACCCATACCCTGGATTGCTTTATCTCTGATTCAAAACTCTGTTTACTTTCCAGTTTGCTTGATTCGTCATTTAATCACAGTTTATATTATATGTTACAAACAATACCATTTTCTGAATGAAACAGATTAATAACGAACTCTAAATGGCAATTTCTTGTCTTGTGCTCCATTGTGTATGATAATCTGGACTTTAATTCCAAAATACTACTTGATGACTGGTACGCTTGTCGTACATCTTTTCTGTGCTAAAACTGTAGGGCGTCAATTAATCTTGGAAGGGAAGACAAGGTGTATTGGATTCATGATAGTAAAGTGTTCTCAATCAGTAGACCATACTCATTTCTTGAACCATAAGGCACTGGTAAATCTTGGGCAACAGTTCTATGAAAGTACAATTCTTGTTCAAAGTTAGTTGCTTTCTCTTGGTTGGGGTACTTCAACGCGATTCCTACAAAATGCTCCCTAAAGGAAAGAAGAGTTATAATCCCCTTGTAGCAATGCCTCTGTGTAATTTTTCTCTCTTTATTTGAGGAGTGCTAACGCATCCTCGTTCATTGCTCTTTAAGCTGGAAGATTTGGGGTATGGTCTTGAACTGGTGAGGGTTGATTTAGGTTTCTTTGCTAGCATTTGCTACATTTTCTCCTCTTGGACGGCTCTAGTTCTCATCTAGGCGAGGCGTTGGTGGGTCGGCCTGGTCAGTATCACCATTTGGGAAATATGGATGTGTAGAAACGATGATATTATAAACAATAGGGCAACGTCTGAGGATAAGGTGTTTTGTAAAATACAATCATCTTCATACTCGATCATCTTGGCCAACATTAAATCTTCCTTGTAGTTCTCTTTCTCTAAGTGACATTGATTCCTTCTTGGTTGCGGCAAAAGAGTTAGTTCTTAGCCTCTATGTTGGTTTTTCTAATTGAATGTATAAAAAGTTCATTACAAAGTTTTCATATGTTCTCTCAGCTCCTTAGTTTTGAGTTTGAGTTTTTGTATTGTGACAACAATATTTTACAGCTCTTCCCCCATCCCACAGTTTAGAAAATTAGAATTTTAAATATTTAATCACTGATAAAAATAACTAAGGATTTTGAGTTGAATTTCGTCCAAGGTAATAGTGTCTCGGCTAAGAAAAGAAGAATGAGAGGATAATCGAGCAAACAGGCGATCCCATCCTTCATTTTCCCGCTCGGTCCAAGTCTAAGTCTCATAGTTGGGAGCAATAAACTAGGAAAAGCATTTGGGAGTATGTGAAGAGGGTCAGGGTTAAAGTTGTGGAGTCAGGCGATCATATTAAAGAGAAATTCAATAATCTTGATGATTAGATATCAGAACGAGTGAATTTGGAAGATGAGGATATTGAACCCTTTGATTACAAGAATAAGTGGAATGGGGAGGTAGATTTGGTACCTTTGGTCGTTGCTTCTACTTTTTGACCAAAGATATTGTAGGGGGGAGATGTAGGAGTACTATTCCTGTCATTGTATTTTATCACACTCGTCCGAAGCCTCTATCCTACAGTATAGGTATCAAGAAGGTTGTGTTATGGTCAATGAAGAGGATGACTCAAATTTGGTGTCGATGAGGTTTTTAAGTCCTCAAACGTCACTCTCTCCTAGTGACTTTTTCTAAATGGGTACTGGTCGAGTATTGTGAGGGATTTTTTTTTGTTTTTTTTATCCGCATAAAAAAACGATTTTATTGAAGGATGATAGAAGAAAGTACAAGGCTGCCACAAAGGCACAACGAGCTAAGGAAAAAACAAGTAAGCCAAAAACTGAGATCAGAAGAAGCTTAGTGGCGAGGACTTCCATCTCGCCAAATCACAAACTGAAGCATTTGACAGGCTGAGATTTAGCAGAGAGAAGGAGAAGGATTGAATTTTCAAAACCACATGCTCAAGAGATTCCAGAGAATCTGAGAAGATCGCAGAAGTTGCGAGAAAGCCAGATGTACCAGAAACTTACAAAGAGAATTCTTCTCCAGAAGAGACCAACCAAGCCCTTAGGGCCGAGAGCGCGTCACTGAAGGATCAGGCTGAGGGGGAGGCCGGGATACAAGCACTAATGTTCCACCAGTTTAGAATTGCATACCAAATGCCTGCAGATCTCGGGCAAGATAGAAGTAGATGAGGGCAGTCTTCAAAATGGAGAGAACAGAACTTACAGAAAGAGGAGGCCAAGCTGATGTGGAGGCCTCGCTCCTCCAAGAAGGACCGCGTCAGGACTGCCTCCAAGGCAACTAACCATCCAAACAAGGTAGTTTTTGGAGGAAGTTTGGTACTCCATAGGATAGAGCACCACTAGAGTTTCGGGCCTGCCAAGTTTTCCTGATTTCCAAGTAAACCTCTTTGACCGAGAAGGATTTAGAATTATGAACCCATCTAATTTGGTCTTCGCTTAAGGATTGTAAGTAGTTATGGATTCTTGGCTCAGGAGAGGGAGTCTCAAGGTGAGCTGGTCTTTTGTTGGTGATAGGTTTCGCTCTTTTGTATGGATCATCAAGTGTTTCTTGGTTACTCTGGTTTAAAGTGGATATTAAGTTCAGGTATTAAAGAACAGTGTAATTCCTGGTTCTTTGGGGTTGTGAAGAATCTTACTTCATCATTTGGTTGATGCAATTAGTTTAGGGACTTTGGCTTCTGTATGTAATTTTTTGGTCTTGTCTTTTTTTTGGATCTAGTGCATGTCTTTTCATTTTTGGATATAATGTAGTGCTTACTAGGTCTTTGTTTTCTTTTTCTTTTTTGATCAGCAAAAAAAACAAATTTTATTCGACCAATCGAGACTCTCCAGGGGAGAAATACAAACAAAAGGACGAAGATAAAAAGGACCGAAACAAGAAGGCCCAAAAGGGCTAACTGTAAGAACCACACCAGGTCAATGCCAGTCAAATCGGCTAAAAACAGAAAAATTTAAAATTTTGGGACACACTTAAATGAACCTAAATTTTACCCCGAGGGTCATACCGGACTTAAGTTGACCCCGATATCGATCAAAGTGAGTTCTGGGGGACTCGGGGCAACTTTCTGACCAATTTGGGAAAGGTTGACTTTTTGCTGGAAAAGTCAATCGAGTGACGTTTTGGTCCGTTCGAGGTCCGTTTTGGATCCAAAAAGCTTAGCCGTCGTTACAGCGATCTTAGTTGAGCCGTTTCCTTGTAGCCCGTGAAATTTTGTAATTTCTTGAAAAATGGGCTCGTTCGGGGCCCGAGACGGCCGAATTTCGCGAATCTGACTGAAAAATATCTAGAATATATTTTCCAAAAGGGGTGGGACCCACTTGCCACATGTCACACAAGTGGTGGTAGTTGTTATTTTTGAACAACTAAAGGAGATGGGAGGTGGAGTGTTCGGCCATTAACAAAAAAAGAGAAGAATTAGAGAGAGAAAGTGAAGAGAAGAAAGAGAAGGAGAAAAGGGAGAAAAAGAGAAGAAAGGGTTTAGGGTTTGTCGATCACCCGACGATCCAAACGACGGATCGTGTCAACGATTGAAGAATCGAGCTCCCGTCATCATTCCCTACGGTGAGAACCTATTCGATTTTCGTTTTGATACGTTTAAAAGTTAGGGTTTGGGTTGAATTAGGTTAAATATGGATGAGTCCAAGTGTAGGGTTTGTGGGGAACGTTTTGGAGCGAAAAGGATCGGTTTCCGGTGACCGGAGGCTCAGGGGAGCTCCGGCCACCGTGGGTGGTTACTGGCCGGAGCTAGGACCGGCCACCATGGTGGTGAACCGGTCCAACCACCCACGGGTCTTGATGGCCGGGTGGGGCCCACATGTTCGGGTCTCGGGTTTTCCTGTTCGGGTGGTTTAGGACGATCCCCAAATCGTTAATCCACACCCGGAACGAATTTTGGAATTAAATTGTAAAAGTTGGAAATGACGGGTTTAGAAACTTTAAACGCGAATTAAATTGCTCGGAAGTCGGATATTGATTCCTTCGATTGCGTTGGAACCCTTGAATTATTCTAAGACCGTAGAAACGAAAACGGGAATTTTCGGAGCCCCGAAAGGGCGTTTTCCAATCCCGGGCAGATTCGCCGGACCGGGCGAATCGAGCCATTCCGGGCCCGTTGTTGACAATGTCGAGTAATTGGGAAGTTTGGGAGTGATCAACATTGTCGGGGTTGCATTTGGGCGTCAAGTGTATTAAAATTCAGTTTTTGCCTGCGAACTTAAAAAGTGTTTTAAATTGTGTTCTTATTATATCGTGCCACCGACCGTGAAAAGGGGAAGCTAGGCGAGTGATCGCGAGCACGCCGGAGCTTGGGCGTGGAATTTTGTGGAAGCGTTACGAGGTAGGGAAAAGTAGCCGGATCTCGGCCTTGACTAGGGAAAGTTAACAGTAGAAATGCATGAGACACTTAGCAGTGTCGTAGGATAAGTAAGTTTATCGAACACTAGAAATGCAGGCGACACTTAGTGGTGTCGTATGATACGTGAACGTATCGAACAATAGAAAGGCATGTGACAGTTAGTAGTGTCGTAGGATAAGTGAACTTATCGAACAATAGAAATACTGGTGGCATTTGGTTGTGCCCGGAGGTTGATTGAATTGTTTGTGTTTGTGGGTGGCCATGAGTGCCAGTGGGGAGTTGAACCCGTATTTTATTGTTTGTATTTGTGGGTGGCCATGAGTGCCCATGGGGAGTTGAACCCGCGTTTTACTGCTTGTGTGTCGTGGGTGGCCATGAGTGCCCGTGGGGAGTTGAACCCGTGTTTTACTGTTTGTGTGTCGTGGGTGGCCATGAGTGCCCGTGGGGAGTTGAACCCGTGTTTTACTGTTTGTGTGTCGTGGGTGGTCAAGTGTGCCTTTGGGGTGTTGGACCCGTGTGTTTACTATTTGTGGGTCGTGGGTGGTCCTTTGGAGTGTTGAACCCGTGTGATACTGTTTCGTGTGTCGTGGGTGGCCATGTGTGCCTGTGGGGTGTTAACCCTGTATTGTTGTGGACTGTCCTGTCGAGGGGTAGTGAGTCGTATATCATTGTCGCTATTAGTTGAACCTTGGGGGCCCGCCTGACAATAAAGGGGCATGTGGTCGGGCGCGTGGGGTTTGGCCAGCCTTCCGACTAACCATCGGTAAAGTTGTGCATTCTTCTGCGACGAGGTTGGGGGCCCGCCTGACAATAAAGGGGTTCTGTGGTCGCGCGCGTGGGGGTTGGCTAGCCTTCCGACTAACCACCGGTAAAGTTATGCATTCTTCTGCGATGAAGGGCGGCTCCCCTTCCGACTAGCTATCAGAAAAGTATTGCGGTAAATGTCGCGAACAGGTCGACTGCCTGGCCCGACTGAGTATCGGGGAAAGTTGCGTGGGGCAGGATCGAGCCCAGCCGGTTAGCAACCAGCACTGAGCAGCTGGAGTGCGATCCTTTGTGATCTTGGGTGTTGCATGGTTATTATTCGCATTTTGGGTTGAGGTCGTAACCGTTGTGTCGGGTCTACATTACGCGTCCGGGTTTGATTTAGTTGGGGAAAGTAATAGTTTTCGTGTGACAGTCGGGTTATTGGAGTTTGGGGATAGTAGTCCCCGGTGTTTGGTTTGTTGTTGGTGTTTCCGGCATTTTCTGCTAGTATGTCGTAGTCAGTCTGGTATCCGTGGTGGTGAGCGAACGCTCACCACTAGCTGCTTTTCCTACAGGTACTGGTCGCGAGACGGACTAGGGGAAGTCTCGAAGCTTGAAGAGCTGGGAACGGGAGTCCGGGTTTTTGGGAGTTTAGCGACGTACGCTTTGTTTATTTTGTCCGCTTGTTTTGGACGTGCTTTTAAGTTGTAAAATATTATTTAGATTAACTAAATGGTGATTTTAAGCGGTTTACTTAAAGGGGTTTGAAATTTTTTTTATTGTTTCACCGTTCGCGTTCCGGGTTCGGTTCTACCGAATTTGGGGCATGACACTAACAATTACAGAATTTCTTGAAACAATTTGATGGTGTCTTCATTTCCACGAGAAGAGGTGAAACCCATTGATTTACAAAGAGCCCAGGCTCGTTTAGCCTCCGACTTCTTCCGAAGCGAGCGCGAGGGACTGACATCTTTGAGGGTCTGAATGGGCTTCCGTTGACTGTTCCTGATCCTTTTGTTCTTCCGTGCCGGACGGGAGAGGATAGAACCGGGGGCGAATAAGGGACAGACGATGTCGGAAATGAATGAGTAGAAACTTTGGGGCCCGGGGCGAGGGCCAGAAGGCTTGGGAGCTGCCAAGGGAGAGTTGGGTTTGGGATTTGCAGCAGGAATTTGAACAATCCGGCCCAAGTCAGCAGGTCCCGGGCCCAACTCGGATGAAGGCAGACCAAACGGGTCCGGCCCAAAAGGCACATCAGATATCGAGGAGCAGCACTTTAATCCTTTCGCGTTGTTTCGAGAACAGAGAGATGCGCAGGCTTGGGATCTGAAGGGGCAACAAACTCGGGACTCTCAGATGGAGAAGTCGAGGCGACACGCTCGGTATCAAAAACCGAGGGGCCGGTCCGGTCACTGCGAGGCAGGGAGGCGGTGGCGACCTACCGGAGCAAGGCCGATTGGCGCAGATCCGGCCACACAGAAACTAGAGATCTCCTTTAAGGTGAGTCATCTTCAAATCCGAGAGAATCTTGCTCAGTGTCGCCGACCTCATCCTCAGGGGCGTCCAGAACAGGATCAAAAGCCTCAGAAACTGGGACCAAATGAGCATCTCGAGCAGAATCCCAGATGGGGAATTTTGAGTTTTCAATCACAAGATCGACTGAGACTGATCCTGAGACTGGCCGCCGCGAGAAAATGAGGGCAAAGACCTGGTCAAGCCGAGAGAAGGAGGAGGAACAGTCATGGACGGCGATGACGGTACCCACAAACGAAGCTATGCTGCGTATTGAGCCTACCGACCAACCAGAAAGGGGAATTCCAACCATGGAGATCCAACTGAAGCAACCTCCGCCGAAAACAGCACTTGAATCCGAGAAGAAATCGGAGAATAGAGGTCGGATTTTGATCCATGCCACCGCTTCAGCCGACCTGAGAGCTTCAGCAGAGTTGAAACGAATCAAAAAACCTCTGCCCCCAAGCTCATGGAGGCTAACGAGACCGAGCCAGGAGGGGGTGAGAGCGGCTTGAAGCGCGGCAGACGGCCGATTGTCCCGGGCTATACCGATGATCGCAGAGTGAATCAGTCCAAGGGTTGGCGGAGCCAATATAAGAGCGGGCGTTTACAGAGCCAGGGCGAACGGAGGGAGGAGGAGGCGGAGCAGGAGCACTAACCACCACCTCTTTGAACGAACGATGATTGGAAGCGGCCTAAGAGGAGAGCGCAATCGGATTGATGTTAGAGGATTGGGAGCCACGACCGAAATCCACAATCAACCGATTAGAGCCCAACCAGGAACGATAGCTTGTACTTAGTGTTTTTTTAGTTCTTGAGGCTGATTTCCAATTTAGGGTTGCATCGCTTTTGCATTGTACTTTTTCTTGAAATGCAACATATTGAATAAAACCATCGTTTATAAAAAAACAATTAACACTTTATTTGACTTGTTGGAAGCTGTTTGGATCAGTTTTCCTTGTCCATGTGTCAAACCATGTTCCTGAAGGAATACAATGTAATAACTTGAGATTAAATTTTTTTTTATCTCTAGTGGATCGCCTAGATGACACTTCTTCTTGAGGTTATTGAGGTTGCTCTTCTGGAACAACATCTTGAACTTGAGCAGGGAGTGGCAAAAGAAAATCCTCATTGTTTTATTCTATTGTGTCTTGAATAATGTCAATAGGCATTGTCAATAACAACAGTTTGTAAAGGAATGAGTTCCTCTTCAGACACAATATTCTTAACACACTCTCCCCCTCAAACATAACATCAAAATAAATCTCGAATTTCTCATATTGAAAAATGAATTAGTTGAGAGATCATGAACTTAAAACCCCTCGATTGATTAGGATACCCAACAAAGTAACAACTAATTGTTTTCGAGTCCAAATTATTTTCATGCGGTCTATAAGGTCTCACCTCAACTGGACTACCCCAAATGTGTAAGTTTGCAATACTAGGCATTTTTCTTATCCATAGTTCATGAGGGGTTTTCACTACCTCTTTGCTAGGTACTATATTTAGTATATAAACTACAGTCTTAATTGCCTCTCCTCAGAGTTATTCTAGTAAAGAAGAAGAACTATTCATAATTATTAACGTGTCCTTAAGCATCTTGTTTTGTCTCTCCACAACAACATTCATGCGCGGTTTCCTAGGCATGGTGTAATGTGGGACGATTCCGCACTCCTATAGGAATTTGGAAAAGGGACCCGAACGTTGTTCACATGATCCATCACATCGATCATAGAGTCACCACCACGATTAGATTTGACAACTTTAATCTTCTTACTTAACTGATTCTCTACTACCAATTTAAAGGCCTTAAAACATACAAGCATTGTGACTTTTTATATATCAAGTATAAGTACAAAAACGAGAATAGTCATCTATAAAAGTGATAAAATATCATCGATTATTCCAAGAAGCTGTAGGGAACGGACCACATATATTAGTATGTATCAATTGTAAGACATGAAAGCTTCTATTGGAACCTAACTTCCTTATGTTTGTTTGTTTTCCATTAATACATTTTACACATGCACCAAGGTCTATGTAATTAAGGGTTTCATGAATTACATCCGACACAAGAATCTCCATTGTCCCTTTGGAGATGCGCCTTAAGCGTTTGTGCCATAGAGTGGCAGAATTAAGATATAACAATTTGCGCTTTGTACCCCTTGAGGTGATTTGCAATGTTCCTCTAGTCAAAGCAATCGTATTGAACATATAAAGATTATCAATCATTAAACATGCCACAACTAAAGAATAATAAAGAAAACGAATAAACTTATCGTCTCTAATTGAACAAAA
Source organism: Erodium maritimum (assembly GCA_963921825.1). NCBI lineage: Eukaryota > Viridiplantae > Streptophyta > Magnoliopsida > Geraniales > Geraniaceae > Erodium > Erodium maritimum. The sequence continues at coordinate 58,626,672 of OY997590.1, read as the reverse complement.
ATAAACCAATTTGTCCAGAACAAAAAACGAAACCAAATTCCATCTAAATGACAGTACTACATAGTCTATTTTAATTCAATAAAACTATCACTGTCAAAAGATAATCCGAATCTGTAAATGGCTTTATTTGGAGCTGCTTTACCATCACCTACATACATGAATATTTCGGCATCACTTGGCAATTGGCTCTAAATGCAACCTTACATAGAAACACTTGTCTGAGTAGTAGCACCGGTACCTACCCACAAAGTATTACTAGGTATAAAAGTAAAATTAACTTTAGCACAAAAACGGTAAAAAGCCCACCTTTGTTCATACGCCATGCGGCAAATTTAAGATATTGTTTTTTCACATGCCCATGTTTCTTGCAAAAGAATTGCGTAAATCCTTGAAACCGAGCCTTTTGTTTCTAGGGTTGTGAAGTTCCAATTGTAGTTTACCTTTCCTTAGTCTCTTTCGTTTGTTTCTCATTAAGGTAACTGCAACATGAGCACTTCCAGTCTTTTTATGCTTCAACCTATCTTTTCCTTGCACACAATGAGAAATGATCTCATCAAGAATCTCTTTGTCCTTTCAGTATTATATCTAACTATAAATTGACCAGGGCCTACCCACTTGTAGTTCTCGGTGCCTTAATCCTCCGACAAGTAATTGGTGTTCTCTTCGGTCCATTTCTCTACCCAATTATCTTCCATGTTTGATCTTGAGCTCATTTCCAAAGGACTCTAAATCAAATCTCAAGAATAAAGTAGAACTTATATCAGGGATTTTGATGGGTATGAAACTGATTGGTTTTGTTATTCTTATGTTTTATTTGTTCTCTCCTTTTAAATTAACTTTTAATAATTATCTACTTCTATTTATTCAAGTTTGCATTGCTTTTGCACTTCAATTTTACATATGAGGTGGTCGACGGCCTCGCTAGAAAGAGAGATCTGAGAATCAAAAGAGTATGGTATTATTTGAAAATTAGATAAAAAAGGAAAGGTAAATTAGACATTTTGTCTCTAACATTGAGGTTGTTAGTCAAAATTAACGAAAATATTTTTTTATATGAAAAACGAAATAGGTAAATCCTTTAACATGAGTCTTTTGTTTCTAGGGTTGTGAAGTTCCTATTGTAGTTTCCCTTTCCTTAATTCTCTTTCGTTTGTTTCTCAATTAGGTAACTACTACATGAGCACTTCTAGTCTTTTCATGCTTCAACCTATATTGTTCTTGCACACCATGAGAAATGAGCTTATTAAGAGTCTCTTTGTCTTTTCGAGTACTATCGCTAACTATAAATTGACCATAGTCTTGTATGAATTCTAGGGAGCAAAACACAACGGAAATTAAAAAAAACTTTCCCTGGAATAGCCTTTGAATCCAAGTAATTCCGAGTAAACTGGCAAACAAAAAAATAAAGAGATTACCTCTCTGTTTGAGCCTGGTTCAAGACGGGGACCAAGATCGTTCCCGCTGCTTGAGGATGACGATACGTCTTCAACAAAATATGTCCTCTACCGGTATCCACACCAACAAGTTTTAGCAAAAACGTTTGTGTGCTAGCACAAAGGAAGAACTCTTCTTCCTTTTCTCTCTCTCGTTTTTATCTCTACACAACCTTAAGAACAAATATATTTTTCTCCCTACTCTTGCATGCTTACAGATCCCAACATGACCACACTATTTTATTTGGAAAGACACAACTCTTTGACTTCCAAGTTTTACAAGTATCTCACTTTGGTTTTGCATGCTTACTATTCCTAAACTTGGCCTCACTATTTCACTTCAAAAGAATTAAACTCTTAGACTTCCAAGTTGAGGCATTCTATGAGTAGTAGACATGCAAAAATACTCTTTTTGAATTTTCGAAATTCAAAAGTCATTTTTGCATATTAATTGCTAAACATAATTTTTATTATATTTAGCAATTGAAAAATGAGTTAATGAATAAATAAATATTATATCAAATACAATATATTATTTTATTCATTTAATGGACTTTAAATTTCCAATTCGATTTTGGGCTTGTTGTTGTGTGCGACCATGTAGGCTCATACCACGTGTTGGTAGTAGGCCTGAAATCTCGTTTCATCCACATGTCTTATATGGCCTCTAGCAAGGCATTATGACTACCCAAACGTGTATGATGATCGTCAATCCGACTTAACCTTTTACCGTTAATATATTAATCCCTTTGTCGTCGATATCTCGATCGAATAAGGCATAGAGCCGTCATCCTTGTTTTATTCGATCGATGTTTCTGGATCTTAAGTAGACTGTAAGTGATAACTCTTTATCGATTCGCATGGTCATGCATTTCCACAATCTCACTTATCAAGGGGCCCAAACGATATCTCTCATATTTACATGAGTGACAAATCCCTTATCAGTCAACCACATCTCTCACATATACAATTATGTGCCTAACAACAACCTTTATTGTTTCCCGGTTAAAGACAACGTTGAAATGTGTCAAAACACATAACCATCTATGTAGGAACCATGAAGACTATAAAGTCAAAGGACTTAAGCCATATTAGGGTACTGAGAAATTCTCATGACAGTTCATATGTAGTATTCTCGCAGTGGGTCATCCAATACCATTTCCCTAAATGACATATATGATTTGACTTCATATCCAATATGTATGATCAGTAAAATGTGATCGTCAGCCAACATGATCATCATACTAGTCTTAGTATATCAGTAAGACCAGGGATCAATGGAATAATACTATTTTACTTCTAATATTTTTGTTACCAAGTCACGTACTTGATGATGTTAGAAAGAGTCGAATATTCACACTTTTAACATTTAACAAATGATAACAGTAGTGTCAATGTATTAATAAGTGATAATGTCGTACAAGATCACGATTGGCCTAGGGCATAATACCAAAAAGCCTCCCCACCAGTATTCCTTGGTACCTTAATCCTTCGAAAAGTAATCGGTGATCCCTTCGGTCCATTTCTCTGCCCAATTGTTCTCCATGTTTGATCCTGAGCTCGTTTCCAAAGGACACTGAATCAAATCTCAAGAATAAAATGGAACTTATGTTAGGGAATTTATTATTCTTATTTTTTTTGTTAGCCCAATTGTTCTCTATGTTTCATTATTCTTATTTTTTTTGTTCTCTATGCATGCATATTTATCATTTCTCAAGCGTCTCCTTTATAAAATGTCGATCAATTTCCACATGCGTTGTCTGGAAATATTAGAATGGATTATGAGCAATGTAGATTAAAGATTGGTTGTCACAATATAGTTTCATAAGCATTATGGACATAATCTGTAGTTATTTTAGAATACTGTTTATGCATGAAACCTCACATATTCATTGAGCCACGACTCTGAATTCAGCCTTTGCATACTCTGTGCCACTACTTGCTTCTTTTTGCTTCTCCATGTTAAAAGATTACACCAAATAAAGGTACAATATGCTGACGTTGACCTCCAATCATTTGAGCATCCAACCCAATTAGCATCTGTGAATACCTCCACATGTATGCTCTCATTTTTCTGAAAGAGAATTCCCTTTCTCGGACTTCCTTTAAGATAGTGAAATATTCTATCCACTATCTCAAGGTGACTTTCCAGTGGATTATGCATATGTTGACTTACAAGTCTCACTGCATATGCAATATCTGGATATGTATGTGCTAGGTAAATTAACTTTCCAACAAGTTTTTGATACCTGGTTTTATTGGCTGGAAAATCCTTATTTGAACTTATGATTAAGACAAATAGGTGTAGAAGAAGGTTTGCACCCAGGAAGTCTTGTTTATGTTAGAAGATCCAACCCATACTTTCATTGTGATATTGTTACCCCCCCCCCCCCCCCCCCTTGATGATCTTGATACTTCCACTCCAAGCAAAATACTTGAGCTGCCTCAAGTCTTTGATCTCAAATTGTTGAGCTAAACATTGCTTCATCTTGTGAAGTTCAGCTATGTCATCTCATGTCATAATTATATCATCAACATAGACAATCAATATAACTATTTTACCTCCTGAACTATGTTTGTAAAACATAGTGTGATCAGAATTAGCTTGTTTATAGTGCGGCCCTTTCATAGCTTTTAAGAACCTTCCAAACTAAGCTCTTGGAGATTGTTTGATACCATGTAATGCGATTTTTAGAAGACATACCTTTCCTTCCATATTTTGATTGAAACCAAGTGGGATTGCGTGAATACTTCCTCTTTCAATTCCTTAGATAGAAATGCATTTTCACATCAAATTGCATAAGTGGTCAATCCAGTTTACTACCAAAGACAACAAGACTCTTACAGTGTTAAGATTTGCAACTATAGCAAAAGTTTTTCGTAGTCTAGGCCATATGTTTGAGTGAAACCTCTTGCAACCAACCTGGCCTTGTATCTTTCCACATGTCCATCAACATTTTACTTTATAGTGAATATACATTTACATATCACTATATGTTTGTAGTTATTTTCCAAGTCAGATTTTTCTTTAGAGCCTCATTTCTTCCAAAATTGCTTCCCTCCACTTAGGAATACTTAGAGCTTCATGTATAGAACTAGGGACCACATCATCAGTTATCTTTGTGGAAAAGGCCCTAAAACTAGGTGATAGTTTGAGATATAAAACATAATTTGATAGTAATTATAAGGGGTGTTTAGTGAAATCACAAGTTCCTTTTCTAAAAGCTATAGGATGATACAAATAAGAATTTTTATGTACTAAAGAGGATTTAGAAGATGGAGTTGAAGATGGAGAATTTGTACATGTATCACTACTAGGTTCAGATTGTAACAATATTGGGTTTGTAGGGGTTACAGATTCTGCACTCATTTGCTCATTTGAGGAAACACAAAATTCAGCATTTTGCTCCTCAATAGAAGTAGTGTCAATAACATTATCATATGAAATAAGGTTGTCAACACTAAGATTATTAGTCTCAGTCCTAAGTACACCCATTTTTGGTATAGGTTAAACTGATAATTCTCAAAAAAAATCTTCTATCTCTCTCTCTCTCCCCCCTGAAGAGAAGTTTTCTAAAAATATGGTTTGTCTTTAAAGAATGTAGCATCCATAGTGATAATTTTTTTTACCCGAGTAGGGATCAAAACATTTAAAACCTTTTTGTGTAGGAGAAAACCCAAGAAAAATACACTTGATAGCTCTAGGAGCCAATTTTCCTCTATTATGACTACGAATGTGAACAAACACTATATAACCAAAGATCCTAGGATACAAAGTTGTAAAATACTTATTTTCTAGAAACTTAGTTTTAAGTGTGTGAAAAGGGGTTTTATAGTCAAGTACTTTGTTGGGAATTTTATTAATTAAATATTTAAAAATTAACAAAGCATCCCACAAAAAAATTAGGAACATTCACAGAAAACATCAAAGCTCGGGTAGCTTCAAGTAGGTGTTTATTTTTTCTTTCGGAAATTCCATTTTGTTGAGACGTATCAATACAAGAACTCTGATACATGATGCCTTTATCATTTAAAAAGTATCCTACTATGTGATTAAAATAGTTTCTATCGTTATTAGTTATGAGAATTTTAATCTTGGTTTGAAATCGAGTCTCAACCATGGTATAAAAGAGTTTAAAAATTCAAGTTGCAGTAGATTTTTCTTTTAAAAGATAGGTTTATATATTCCTAGTATTATCATCAATAAATTTGATGAACCATCTTATGTCTGAGATATTTTTCACCCGAGATGGTCCCCAAAAATCACTATAAATTAAGGGAAAAGGTTTAAATGGAGTACATTTTACAAGAGAAAAGTTTGTCCTTTTATGTTTTGCTAGTTGACAGATTTCACATTGAAAAAGATTAACGTCTTTATTATGAAACATAGTAGGAAATAAATGTTTTAAATACCCGAAACTTGGATGGCCTAATCTATAGTACCATAACATTATTTCATCTGATACTAAAAAGAAACTAGAGTATTGAGATTCTGAATTTGTTTCTATAAGTCAGCTTCTGAGATGAAGTAGTACAAACCCCCACACTCCTTAGCATTGCTAATCATCTTCCTCGAGCATAGGTCCTGACACTCATATAAATTATCAAAAAATGTGAGTTTACATTTGGAATCAACAATTAACTTGTGGACACATAAGAGATTACATGCTAGGTTAGGAACATGTAACATATTAGATAGATTGATAGATGGTGAGAGAACAATGGAACATGTCCCAACAACAATAAAGAGAGAAACATTTTCAATTTTAACTTTACAAAGACCAGAACAAGGATTATAAGTTTTGAAACGAGAGGAGGAACCAATCATATGCTAAGAACCCCTGAATCTATGATCCAATGGTTATGAAGTTCTAAGGATACTTTTAAGGCTAACTGAAACATATTTTTTGGGATAACAAGGGTGATGGAGGTGTAGATGACTAATATGTAGTCCACAGTTTTAAAAAAATCTCTAAGTTTTCTTGAGTGAAGAAGAAATGCTCAGGAGTTGAAATTTGGACTCCATTATTGTTGGACAACGAAGCTTCACGAGCAGCAAAATCAGCAACATTTTTGTTGGACAACGAATCTTGAGGGAACAATTGAAAAGGCTGAAAATCAGTAGATTTTCTATGTAGCTTCCAGCACTTAGCTTTGACATGTATTGGATTACATGCAATACTTACATGTTGGGCGTTCAAACTTTTTTGAGAATCTGGTATTTGAATCTAGCTTGGAAGTCACCATGGCTGTGGTCTCAAATGGAGGTGTTGAGATACTAGATCCTAACATGACTTGGCATCGACTTTCCTCTCTACGTACCTCAACAAATACTTCTCTCGTACTTGGTAGAGGGTCTCTACCAAGTGTTCTTTCCCTAAAATCATCAAGACCTGCATTTAAGCAAACAAGAAATTCAATTACCCTTTCTTTTTCAACAGTCTGTTGATTGGAATACTGTATCTGTTGTGCAGTGCCATTGGTAGTTGCAATACAGGTGCAGATCATGCCATATTAATTTGATGTCAGTGTAGTACTCAGTGACTAACTTCTCTCCTTGTTTCTCCTTCCTAAGGCGATTCTTAATCTCGAAAAGTTTATCAGCATTTCCAAGATCTAAATATGTCTCTTGCTTAGACTTCCAAATTCCTTTTAAATGTTCCTTTAGGGTTCCTTCTCCTTCCTCTCTGATTCCTTACGTGTTGCCCTCACCTTCTCCGACGCCTCCTGCCCATAGTCCCCACAACAATCCTATGGCATCATCCATGCCACCTCACATCGTGATGACCAACGTGAAGATAACCTACTCACTTGCTCCCGAGAAATCTGATCAGTTGCCGCTTCCCCACGTGCCTGATGACACTAGCCTTGAGGTTGTCCCCCACAAGGACCTATTGCAGCGAACCATACTCCGACACCGAACTTGGAGGTTATAAAAATGTTGCGATACCAGAAGAAGAAACGACCTCCAAAACCTCTTATTTTTCCACCCAACATCACCACACCCCCACACCACCTTCAATCACCGATTTCGACAAGACTCTGTTATGGTATCGATACTAGGGAAACCGACATTCTGACTACCCTTTTCATTGAGGAACAAAGAGCCCCTATTAGTCGATCGCTAGGAAATCGAGCCGACAGACTTGATCCTCCCCTCTACAGGTGACCTTAGACTTCTGTGGGGGCCCCTTAGTGCTCACCATGTTCCCTGGTTGAGGCAGCCTTCTTCTCCAGCCACGCCGATGGTCCGAGCGATTTCCAGTGGACCCAAACCAGTCTAGCGACATATCTCCAACGTCTAGTAAACCATAGGCAGGGAAATATGAGGAATGAGGAGGATGGCACTACCACGCTTCCATTTTCGATGCCGGCTCGGTGGACTTAGCTAGAGGGATGTGAACGTCGCCGTTGAGTCCTTCCCAACCCTCCACCTCCACCATGCTACACTCACATGTCCCAAGAGATAGTGAAGCCTATGCGGAAGAAGACACAAAAGCTACCACCGATACATGAGATTGGACGCTCGACATCTTTGCCTCTTACATCCTCCACCCAGTCTGAACCAACCCCATACTTGATCCAAGACATTCTCATCCCCTTACTTGATCCAAGACTTTCTGCATAAAGCATTGTCACCAAGTTGGAGGAGAAGCATTGTATCTCCTATTTCCAACCCGTTCTCCGACGGACATCGAACCCTAGGACCAAGAGAGGCAGAGGCGATATGGAATTTCCTACCTAACCTGGGATCATCTCTGATTGGTGCAAGCCCCTTGTATGCCTTGGGTGATACACACAACATCCCTATGACCTACTATCTCAAGAGAGGGGGTGAGGACAAAGATGCTTCGGCTATGATCAAGGCGAGGCCTGCCAAACATCTTCGCTAGGGTCCATGAGTAGTCCCACCATAAACGGGGTATGTGTGGGTGATGAGCGTAAATTTGTCTAGTTAATTTTATTAGTTTTCCACTATATTTTTTCTTGTTTGTTCTTTTTTTATACTTTTAGAATTAGTTCAATGTCGATATTTTTAAAATGTTTCAAAAATATTCATGATTCATTTTTTTTAGTCCTTGAGAAAAGAAAAATATTGACGTAAGAACGAGCATGATCAGAGCCCAAACGGAGTGGGAATGAGCAAACGAATAATAAATTTGAAAAGTGGAAAGAGCTGCAGTAGAATGGGCACGTGGTGTGTTCTGAATGGGCCATGTGGTGCTCTCTGAATGGGTCACGTAGCATGCCTATCCATCCGTAGTCCAAAGCAGCGTGTAGTGTACATCAAATCAAATATTTTCTTTGTGCTTTCTTTATATATAGGATTGAGGGGAATTTTTTTGAGTAATATTTGTTTTATTTATAATCGATTTTTTCTAACAATTAATTTTAGCAAAGTTTATTTTTTTTTCTCTTTTGTTGTTACTTGTTCTTCAACTTTGAAGCATTTTCTACTATATAAGGCCATAACTTTGACAATCAAAGGAGGTTTCAAGCATCCATGAGCCTCTCACCATCTCCTTCTTCTCAATTTTCATGTGTTGAAGCTTTGGAGAGTTTGAGAAGGTGGGTTTGCAAGCTAGATGAGTATTTGATTGAGTTTATCAACCAAATCTTGGTTCTATTCTCTATCCTTCTGTATATATTTTTTTTAAGTTATTTTTTTTATGCTTGAGTAGGATCTGGAATCCATAATCTTGGATTTGAATCCTTGGTCATGGGTAGTGTGTAAACTTAGATTTCCTTGAATTAAAGCATGGATTTGTGGTTAATTTGGTGTTGGTGATGTTAAATTGCATGATTTGGATTTTTTCTGAGCTTAATTAGCATCTAATTTCTTGTATGGATATTCATCTATATTTAAGATACTCAATGTTAATGGAAAACAAGGTAGTGACAAAAATCCATCCACTCTCATTCTTCCAACTGAGAGTCAAAAGACATGTTTGGAAAAAGAAGGGCAAAAAGAGATCCAAGCACATAAGGACATTGCCCACCAAGACCTATCGATTGGAACCTAAAGTCCTAGCCAAAAGTATAAAGACCTACCCAAGGTATGATTTATGGACCTACTCCTATCATGCAAAACAACTTCTTGCTGTATGAGGATCATCCCTATTGGGGGAAGAAAATGCCCGAAGAATATAAACCATCAAGGAAAATAATAAGAGATTTAAACTAGGGATGGCAACGGGTCGGGTGTTGTAATACCCAACCCTAGCCCGATTTTCTTACTTGCGCCCCGAGCCCGCCCTGGACCTGATAGTGGACCACTTGCTGCCCGATGCGCTTGTGCCCTGATCGGGTCAGGTATTATCCTACCCGCCTAGTAGGGTGGGCATCGGTCGGGGCCCGAAAATATTTTCATTATCCGTAACCCAAACCGGGAGGACCGTTTAATAGAAATCCATAACTATCACCGCATCGGATTCCAACAAAAAACCTAAAAACCGACCGTCACGGAGCCGGTCGGTTACGGTTTTTAACCGACCCATTGGGATTTATTTTGGGCCTTCAATTAAAGCCCAAAATAGAAAGAAAAAACATCAATTTCTTAAACAACTAGAACAATAAAACCAATTTACAACAAAAACACAATCAGTTATTACTGATAATTTGCTATTAAGCTGTCTAATAGAAACTCCTCTTATCCTAAAAACTGTGTGAACCAATCCTAGCCACACACCTTTTAGATCCAACATTCACCATAATGCCACATCATCACCCCAATTCCACCAAAACTCACGCCACTTTCATCCTCTCTCACACAAGCAAGGGCATAATTGTAATAGCATGGTGTCATGTGGACAAGTGTCTATTTTTTTCTGGGTTACTTGTTGAAACTTACCCTTATGTATTGGTCACGAACACTATGCTACCCTCCTTTTAAAAATCATATTTGTGGTACCTTATCTATTGGTCATGCGATTACGTTAGGAAAAATAGATGGTAAAATGCCGTTTTTCCATTCCGTTAGTCATATGACCTCAAGTGTCATATAATGGATGGTAAAATGACGTTTTTTTCCCTTAAGTATTTGACCTCTATATATTTTATAAGGAACAACAACGAGGGTGCAATGATAATGTTCCTTATAAAATGTATAAAAGTCAAATAATGAAGGAAAAAACGGCATTTTACCATCCATTATATGACACTTGAGGTCATATGACTAACCGGAATGGAAAAAACGGCATTTTACCGTCTATTTTTCCGAACGTTCTCGCGTGACCAATAGATAAGGTACCGCAAATATGATTTTGAAAAGGAGGGTAGCATAGTGTTCGTTACCAATACATAAGGGTAAGTTTCAACAATTAACTCTTTTTTTCTTAACCAATTCACTAATTTAATATTTCCCGATTCGTTTGAACTCTGATTAGCTTCAAACTTGCGCCAATTTTTTTCTTTTTCCAAGGGCTTTAAATCAAGATCAGTCATGAATATATTTTGAAGCACGAAAATAAAAGGTTTTATTGGGGTGATAAAAACAATGTTTAGTGTTGATAAATCTTCACTAATAAATTTTTTATATCGGGGTATCAAACTAGTGCTAAATGTTGATAAAAAACATGTACTGGGTGATAAAAAACAGATAATGAGGTGATAAAAATCATGTTCAATTAAAAATAAGGGTGATAAACTATAGTTTAGTGTTGATAAAAAAACATGTGATGGGATGATAAAAATACATGTAATTTAATGATAAACATAGTGTTTAATGTTGATAAAACTAGTGCTTAGTGTTCATAAAAAACATGTGATGATGTGATAAAAATCATGTTCGATTTTGGAAAATGAGGTGATAAAAATAGTGTTCAGTGTTGTTAAACCCAGTTTATAGTGTTGATAAACCCAGTGTATAGTGTTAATAAAAATTACCCAGACTTAACTTTTTAAAAAAATCAGCCCTGAAATAAGGGTGATAACCTAGAGTTTAGTGTTGATAAAAAAAACATGTGATGGGATGATAAAAACACATGTAATTTAATGATAAACATAGTGTTTAGTGTTGATAAAACTAGTGCTTAGTGTTCATAAAAAAACATGTGATGATGTGATAAAAATCATGTTCGATTTTGGAAAACGAGGTGATAAAACTAGTGTTCAGTGTTGATAAACCCAATGTATAGTGTTGATAAACCCAATGTATAGTGTTGATAAAAATTACCCAGACTTAAATTTTTTAAAAAATCAGCCCCGAAATAAGGGTGATAACCTAGAGTTTAGTGTTGATAAAAAAAACATGTGATGAGATGATAAAAACACATATAATTTAATGATAAACATAGTGTTTAGTGTTGATAAAACTAGTGCTTAGTGTTCATACAAAAACATGTGATGATGTGATAAAAATCATGTTCGATTTTGGAAAATGAGGTGATAAAACTAGTGTTCAGTGTTGATAAACCCAGTGTATAGTGTTGATAAAAATTGCCCCGACTTAACTTTTTTTTAAAAATCAGCCCCGAAAAAAAAAATTCGTGCTTCAAAATATATTCATGACTGATCTTGATAGAAAGCCCTTGAAAAAACAAAACTAATGGAGCAAGTTTGAAGACAATCAGAGTTCAAACGAAAGGGGAAAAATTAAATTAGTGAATTGGTAAAAAAAATGATGGTTTTACTAAAAAGCCCTTACCACTTACTAAAAATGCTGTTTTTTTGCAGTCAACAAGTCAACAAATCAATTGCATCTCATCCATCAATTCTTAAAATGAATGGCTTGAATTGGTTCACACGGTTTTTACTTTAAGGAGTGGTTTCTATTTGATTTTTCCTCTAAGCTATCATATCAATAAAGACATTTTAAAAAAAAGTCTTTAATGGTCTCTAAAAACAAAAACCTTCAAGTTAAATACATGACACAAACAATAAATAAATAATTAAAATATATGTTTATTCGAGTGCAAGGATTTAAATTCAATTTCACTACAATCAAATAAACTTTAAACTTTAATTTATTTTAACTTGAACAACCAATTTACTACATGATTTTTATAGACGAATCTATGATTAAAAGTAAACTAATCTCCTATATTTTACCTTTGTTACACTGTTAATTTAATAATAGTGTCAACATTTAAGTTAAATCTCTTGTAATACTATAACCATCAAATTAGTGAAACAAAACATAAATATTTTTATATGCACACCTAAAGCCGGTCGATCGGTTTTTATTGGTTTAGAACATAAAAAACCGTACCCACCAACATACTGTCGGGTTGGTATTTTTTTAATCGTAACCGTCGCCGGTGACATCGGTTCGGGTGATTCCGGTGTTGGGGACGGCCGATGACGGTCGGTTTTCGGTGACAGCCGGATATTTGCCCAGCCCTACCGCCTTGTATAAGAGTTGAATTTTTTTCCAAGAAACCATAATTTTATTTTTCTACTCAATTTATATTAGCAAATCATGTATATATGATGCGTAAAAGTTTCATATATCAATATGAAACATATAACATAATAAACAATTATTCACGACCACGAGCATAACATAATCACTAGTTTTATCACATACTGTCTCTTAGCAAAACTATAATAATCGCATCATCCCGGGCAAGTAAAACAAATAACATCAAACCAAAATTAATCACTTCCAAGTTTAGGTTTAGTTTTTTTTTTAATATTATGTAGTAAACTATCGGGCAGGGTTCGGGGCGGGTAGTACCTAACCCATCCACGTCCCGACCCCGGTTAAAAGCCCGGTCAAACTAACCTATCCCTGGCCCATTTGTGAAAATACTCGGCCCTGACCCGATTTTTTTGGGTCGGGTAGGTCGGATCACCACCGGGTCCGGGTACCGTTGCTATCCCTAGTTTAAACAATACATCTACCCTTAGAATGCATCACAAATTTTTGGGTAATAAGGACTTCCATGATTGAGGGTAAAAACATGTTTGAGATGTAGATTCAGAGATAAGGAACTGACACCTCTTGTGGGAAACCGAGCACATAATAATCCAACCAAAAGGTTAATAGAGGGCGGATAAACCTTTTGAAAGTGATGAGTGCACTTTGAACGCCGACACTAGTCAAGTTCCCAAAGTCAAAAAGAGTTTGAAGGTCTAGGCTAGGGTAAAGGGACCAAAAGTTTAAGGATATGTCAAGGAACAAAAGAAACGATCTTTCAATGACATATTACTTCCTCTAGTGTTCATCCCCTAGATTTTACGAATGTCTTCCTAGATGTCATTAATTCTCAAGTTAGGTATATTAAGCAGCCTTAATGGGGTTCATGAGTCAACAATGATTGAGCATATGCGGGTTTCAGGGAGTACCCGCTCATTTGGAACATGAAGAGACATCTTTTCGTACTCTCCCGATCCTGACTCCTCTTTGGTTCTAACGTTGATTTAGAATCCATCCCATAAAGCTTTGAACCTATATTTCACACAACCTCAAGACTTTAGTAATCGTCACCATACTCATTATGTGAGTTCTCTTTGAAATGAATAGTCATTTACAAGACAACATAGAATAGGCAAGACAACAACAATATCATACAAATTAAGAGAAACATGCATAATAATCGACACAGAACATCTTAATCTTATTTTGTTTTTAAAAGTGCACTCGCATATGTTGTTTGAGGTCTCTTTTATTTTAAAGGGAATGCAAGTAAAAAATAGTTCTTCGCTCAGAAACATGTATTTTCTTAGACTAGAACACTATGGTTATGGGTTTTTCTTTTGATCATAAAGAGATCTTGCATTGTTGATAACATTGCATCATACAAATAGAGACCCAAATTACAAGGAAATAAATAAACGTTCTAGAATAAAGGTTGGGTGGATCCAACGCCCTAGCCTAATAACATAAACGTCAGATCCTTAAGCTGAGTCCCAATAGGATGAAAAACAGGAAACAAAAACTAGAAACACTCGTTTGTGTATTGAATTAACTACTACTAGATGGATTAAGTAAAGAAGAGATGATCTGAATACCTCATATTGTACTGAGGTGATCCCATTAGTTAGCCAAGGAGTAAACCATGGGAAGGTAAAGGAGAAAGCCCGACACGTGCCAACCTATTTCGGAGAAGGGTAGTCCTCCTCATAAACCCCCTGCTGTCCTTATGGGTTGTCACTAATTATAGTGCAGTTGTTTACTAATCCTTGTTGTGTCTTCCTGGAGGCCTTCTTCTAACTCTCCCGATTGGGCCTCATCTAATGTCCGTTTCTTCATGTTGGGCCCTTATTGACTCTAGGATCTTGGGGATAATGGCGGGGTTTTTATTTCCCTCGCTTCCCTTCCTATTCCTTACCGTTTATCCTAGTGGCCGTTGGGGATCCAAAGAAGAATAGGGCCTATAAGGGATGTGTGAGAAATGTAGGATGCTTGGAGAATTATGGTGTCGACCCCTTCGGGTTCCAGTTAGGTCGAAGATCCTATAATACCTCCAGGGCGGTGGGTCGAACAACATCCTCTTTACAATCTACCTTTAGATAGTAGGTTCCTTCAATAAGGGTGCCTCGGTCGGGTGATTGAGGCTTAGAAAGGAGATCTGGTGGCACATGTGTGACACGATGGGCCTTATTCCAATCAAGCCCGATGGACAGATGCGACATCGTTTCACACAAGAGAGGGAGGTCGCGACGATACCGCATGGATAAGTTGTGCGTGTATGGGTTGGATGAGTGAAAAGACGTCGTTCTACCTATCATTGTGCTTCTTCTCCAACCCTTCGCATATAAGCAAAACTGTAGCTCAATTTCAGTGAAAGAACAATTGAGTATTTTTATCTTTAGTAGCTTAGTTTATTAGTAGCTTAATCATAGTAGTTTATTACTTTCATAGTTGATAGAAAAAGGTCATTTAAGGTTGTCTTGATGTGTATTTGGGGATTCATTATCAATTAAGCTTCCCATTTTTATTGTTAATGGCTGATGGTTATTGGGTATCCGGTCTAAACCATGACATTCGACCGAGGCAGGGGATCTTGCGACAGAGGTGCAACAAGTTGAGCAAGTGGGGGCAGCAGTTGAGGTCATAACATGACATGTAATGGAAAAAGGCTCGGTGGCAGTAGGGTAGTCGGGGCTACAACCCAATTTGTGTGTAGTTTTGTCTAGGTTGGCTGGTTTCTACAGCCAATAAAGAGGATACAAAACGTGAAGGCATTCGAACCTGGTTATCCTAAGAGAACATGTAGTCATGATTAGCATGGCCAAGTTAGTTGCAAGAAAAACAGAGGAGTACGAGACGTTTATATTGCAGTATGACATAGGTCGGCTCAACATACTCTGGCAGCCAAGCCCACAATTGAGCACTATTAAACCAAAGATTCAAAACCACCATTCGCGGAGGCAAGTCCACGAGGATGATTGGTCTCGCTTAAAACACCATGGTACCCACCTGCGAACCCGATAATTCTATGGCATAGGTCCTTGACCACCTGTTTCTCATTGTTTAAGATATTGTCCATAACGTCGCGGAGAGCCTTGAGTTCGTACAACTAGGTTGTGAATAGACGGCCAACCAGCCCAAAGGTCCTACATATCTTGATGTCGTCTGTTTGCTCGAGAGGGATCTCGATCACCAGATCGTCCTCTTCCTCTACAAGGGAAAAGGCTTCAAGGCCTTGTTGGAGGTGTAAGAGGCCATCCACCGCCATGGTCGGTACTAGGTATATGGTTTCAGAGCGTAGGGAATGTGGAAAAGGTACTTGGTGTTGAGGAGATGGGAGGCGAGCCGGGCGTTGTAAGGGAAGCCGATGTCACAGATTGGTTATCGCATGGGACGGTCTCTAAATTATTTGAGGCTGCAACAAAACAATCTGCAAGAAGAAGCCACGGGATTGCATTGGATTAGTCCGAACGAATGCTATATGACCATGGATAAAAAAAGTTTATGGTCGGATTTTGATGTCATTGAGTCTCTACAAAGGAGAGTAATACTACCGCTTATATTTTGTATGGTCAGGGGGTTAGGCATGAGAGAATGATAAAAAATGTGATTATTTAATCAAAATGAAATAGATATGAAAATCTACCCACTAAAAAAAGTTGTATTTGGAGTATTGTGCTCATTTGGGATTTCTCCATCTCTATTTTCCCCGTGTTCTATTCGTGTTGAAGACGTAAGTATGATTAAAGTTTTCTAGATGTTCATTTCATGCTCTAAACAAGCCGTTAATTTTGAATTTACAAAGATATTATCATGGTTGATTACAACTATCAAAGAGTAAGATGAGATTAAAGTCTAGAAATTTTGATATATATATATAATTCCTTTAAATTCCTTATGTGATAATATGAGTTAACTATAATCATTAAAAAAAAAGGTTTAAAGTATCTTTTTGATCTTAAAATATTTTTTGTTTTATAGGTATTAGTAAAGTCATCAAGAAATTGTTTGACATTTGAGTTTCATAACATAAAAATCCATCCTTGGATAAGAAAAATTCATCCAGATTCATGTAGGACAAATTTAAGTTAAACAATGTAAACTCAGGATTTATTACATCACAATGAAATCAAGTTCCACAAGTTAAGTGTTTGTAGTTTCGTCCTAACTCTTCCTTTTTGCTACTTGTTTTGGTCGACTGGATAACATAACCAATAAGGCAAAAAGATTGCGTTTTATTTTCCATTATAAACCTTCATTTATTGTGAAAGAGATTTGAGTGATAATCAAGAAAAAAATTGATTTTACATTTCCCAAAAATAACCCCCTCTTCAAGATAAAACGGATATTTCAAAAATTAAAATTTTGATGCTTTCGAAATAAGAGTCTTGAGTTAGCTAAAGTGTTGTTAACCATCATAATTATCATTAACTCCATTAGTTTGACCGGTCTCATTCTTTTGATTACCACTAATTACCCTATTATTTATTCCTCCATCTAAAATAAAACTAAAAGAAAAAATAAAACGTGATTAAAATTGAAGTTTAAGAATGAAAAACAATATTGACGCCGGGAACGACCACGGTGAGAATAATAGTTGAATAGAAACAAAATACGAAAAAAGTATACATACACAATACAAGAAATAACTATTTGTATTTATTTATGAAATCAAAAGGTGATTATAAAATTAAAAATAAAAAAAGAAGAAATTAAAATTAGAAGGGAAAAAAAAGTTTAAGAGAGATAAAGGCTAAAGGGGACCTCCTAAAGATTTTGCTCGGAAGCCAAAGGCCCAAAGCCAAAGCCAAAGCCTAAGTCTAAGCAGCTTCAGCAAGTTCGCTCTGATTTGCAGAGAAGAAGAGCCGCGAAGACCAGAAACAGAGCGAGTGCGAGATATATATAGAGAGATTGTTGTAGCTTAGAAATTCCAATCAGGTCCCTTTTCTTCTTATCCAATCCGTAAGTCCCCTTTTTGTTCATTACTAAATTTACTACTACTGTTAATTTTCTGTCTCGATTTTCATATTTCCGTTGTATTTTTTGATAAGAGCAATGGATTTGATTTTGGAGGTCGGCAGATCTAAATTTCTGTCTTCGGCATCGGAAGCAATGAATTGAGTCTCAATTTTGGGGTAGATTTGGTGTTTCCGTGATTGGATTTTCGAGATCCATTCTGGGTTTTCTCGTTGGCTGTAGAGTTTTGCGTTTCTGGGCCCTTCCAGCTTCTTTTTTTTGACTCAAATCTGGTTTTGACAGGAGCTGATTTTGACTTACCCGAATCAATCTTTGGTTTCAAGATTGAGTTTTTATTAATTTTTACCAAAATGGATCGGTTGTTCATTGGATGCAGATCGGTGAACGTCTGAAAAAAAAGGTCAGGTTCTGTAAAACAATATTGAGCTTCTGGGTTTATGTTTTTTTGCTCAATGAATTACTCTGCTAAACAGTTCTGGATTTGAGATTTACTCCTGCTCTTTTGATTTTGGGAACAAAGCAAACAGATTTATCATTCCCTTGTCTATGTCATAACAACTAACTGTTTTGAACCTCTCTCGGATTCTATTTGGTTAAAACTCAAATCAGTAGTATTTTTATTGGGGACTTAGGGGCTTGGAATTGGAAAAAAGATAGAAAATTTCCATTGTAATTTTTTGGTTTCCTGTGGAGTTTATTGTTTTAAGGAAGAAAAGAAGGCTTTGGATCGGATTGGGTTTGTAAATTTGCTACCTCGTTGAATTTCAGAGACATGTTGGAGGGTCGATCCTGTCTGGTGAGGTTGATTTCATCTTCCTGCCAATCAGAGACACAGTGGTCCAGGTCAACTTACATGAGTTACAGGCTGGAGGTTGATATTGCAAAAGGAAAGCGCCCATTGGAAGTCCACGAAGAAGAGGAGCAACTCTGTCGTCAGAGTAAAGCATGCAAGTTATCGGACTCTTGCCAGAGCTCACCTGAACCCGATGAATCCGATGAGGAGCAGCAGGTAGAAGGAGGAGAAGGTGAGGGTTATTCGGATTCGGGTTCCTTATTTGGTGCCATTGGTAGAGACAACTCAATTAGTTGTCTCATCCACTGTTCGAGGTCTGATTATGGATCCATTGCCTCTTTGAATCGGGACTTCCGGCAGTTAGTTCGAGGCCGTGATCTCTATAAGCTTAGGAGGAAGGATGGTGTGGTTGAACACTGGGTCTATTTTTCTTGCCACCTTCTCGAATGGGAAGCTTTTGATCCGATTCGCAGCCGGTGGATGCATCTGCCAAGAATGACATCAAATGAATGCTTTATGTGTTCCGATAAGGAATCTTTGGCTGTGGGCACAGAGCTTCTTGTCTTTGGTAAGGAAGTCATGGCTCATGTCATATTCAGATACAGTATACTGACTAACTCGTGGTCTTCTGGAATGAGGATGAATGCTCCGAGATGCTTGTTTGGATCCGCTAGCCTTGGTGAGATTGCAATACTAGCGGGCGGTTGTGATTCTCAGGGAAGCATCCTGAGCTCTGCGGAGCTATACAATTCAGAGACTCAAAAGTTTGAGCTACTTCCTAGCATGAATAAACCAAGGAAGATGTGTTCCGGGGTATTTATGGATGGAAAGTTTTATGTGATTGGGGGAATTGGGGGAAGTGAATCAAAGCTTCTCACATGCGGGGAGGAGTATAATTTGGAAACAAGAACTTGGACTGAGATCCCTAACATGTCGCCTGGGAGGAGTGCTGCAGCTGCTGAGATGCCGGCTGCGGCGGAGGCCCCTCCTCTGGTTGCAGTAGTAAATAATGAATTGTATGCCGCGGATTATGCTGACATGGAGGTGAGGAAGTATAACAAGGAGAATAGGGAGTGGTATACAGTGGGGAGATTGCCCGAACGGGCAGCCTCAATGAATGGTTGGGGTCTTGCATTTAGGGCTTGCGGTGACAAGCTGATTGTTATAGGCGGACCTCGGGCTGCAGGAGAAGGTTTCATAGAGGTGAACGCATGGGTTCCAAGTGAAGGCCCTCCACAGTGGAACTTGCTTGCCAGAAAGCAATCTGGTAGCTTTGTCTATAATTGTGCCGTGATGGGATGCTAAATTTTGGCGGTACCATGTGTATTCTCACAGTGGCTTGCTCCTAATGGGACGGGGATGGGGATGTACAACTACAAGATTGGTTTTTTACTTCAACACAAAATTCTTGCAAATGGGTAATTTCCCCTTCTTTTTTTTTTTTAATCTTTTTCCCCTTTCAATGGGAAGAAATTGCAGATTTCATTTCAGCTTCAATAGAATGCATTCTTGGAAGGAGATATTGAGTTTTATATTCTTTTCACCTTCTCAAACTTCTATTTATATTTTCTGTAATTGGAATTTGCTTCTTTTCCCAAATTTACTCTCAAAGCTTGGAACCATGTAGCACAGAAATAGATTCAATAATATGAATTACCAACATATTGGTAGGTATCTTTTCAAGGATCACTGAATGAGTTTTATGGGTTTCATTTAATTGGTGTTTTCTTGAAGATATCAAATTTCTGAAAACTTGCTATCGTTATGATGTACTGATTGAATTTATATTTGTTTGCAGTTGATGTGCTATATATACTTGACTTTTTCGAGCTTCTTATGGTGTGCTTCAAATGTTATTAATATGTGGTTCAACCTATTTATGTTAAGGGGCTGAAAATTTGCTTGTATTCTAGGTCTAAACCAAGCCATGATGCTGTAAAGTTTTATGTCTAGGAGTTCTTGTAGACTATATCTTAGCATGCATGACAGTAGGCAAGAAAGCAGAATGATTTCACCAGAAGTAGCCGGTAAGAAAACCAGAAAAGATGAATACAATCTATGTAAGTTGGTTCAAACCTAGGGTAGAATAAATATGAAAAATTATAATCTAGGGTATTGAAGTAGGAGTTAAAGGCTTTCTTCTTTGGTGTAGCTGAAATACAAACTAGTTAGTGTAGTAGATTTCTAATTTGCAGGAAAGTATTTATCAGGTAGTTTTCTTCAGATGAAAACATGACATGTTAATCTTGAGCTGAATATGGACATAGAAACTTGTTAGCCTAATCATTTTTTGCTGTAACTGTAAGATGATAGGGGTTGTTAAGGTTTTAGAGTGACTTGATTTAATTAGAGTGTGTTAATGTTTTCTTCTTCGGCTCCCTTTGTTAGGAAGAGGATTAAGTATTGAAGTTGTCAATCTTCATATTGTCTGATTGCTGGATATTCAGTTGATATAGCTTTTGGTTGTGTTGTTGAATTAGATAAGGGTCGGTCCCAAGGAAGATGAGATGGTGACTGTATAAAGGTATTAGGAAGAGGATATGGTTTGGGGACCATAGTTAGTTTAAGGGACCGACCAAGCATCTATTGTTTCTGATCAACTCATATTTTTATCCCTCCACCCTTTCTTTCAATTAAACGTGGGCTTCTGGGCCTCAAAGCTTCTGGGCCGTGGGCTTCTTGGGCCCTACTGCCAATTTCCTACATAGAGCTCACCCCATCATAAATTGCCCATCAACCATCAAGTCAACCTATGCAAAATCGGGTTAGAGCATATATGCAGTGCAGGATGATCTACGGACATTTTATCGGCGACTTTGATCAAATCATCAGTCAAATAGGAAACCCAACGGTAAAAGGGTGTTATGTGTGATTGGAGATTATGTCAAATCGTCATCGATTTACCACAAGCAATCAGTCTTCTATGAAATCGTCCGACGATTTTGTCGTTCAAAACCAATCACGTGCTGCCACGTCGTAGTTCGTTGAAAACAAACTATTTTCCTAATACACCCTCAGAAAAATCGGTCTCCAAACTCATTCCATACATACACCAAACAATATCCTCTCATCAGTTTTCCTTTCATCATCTCGTTCCAACACAATTCACGTTACATATAAAAATGGATCGAGCCTTCTCACCAACTCCATGATGCAAAATCTTATGGTCCTAAGAAGAAGTCTGATTTGTTATTACATGTCTCTTTCATTCCATCGTGGACGAATATTGGACTTTTTGCATTTAAACTTCTTCGACACTCTGTCTGAATTTACCCCAGCTTAAAACTAAAAACAAGTTAAAGATCACTAGTTGAAGATAAGTTAGTTACATAAGCTTTTTTTTTTTTTGATCGGCAAAACAGATTTAATAGAACAAACCCTCTTTTGAGGGGAAAGAGGATACAACATAACTAGCTACAGTTCCAACAAAAGCTTCCCCAAATCGATCATATGCCGATTATAAGGGAGAAACAGAAATATAAGGTAAGTTAACACAATTAACTAAAAAACCGACAGCGAATTCTTGAAGATGGGACTAGCCAAACCAATACAGATGTTTGCTTGCATCCCAAGTTACTGAAAAAGCTTGCTTGCGTCCCAAGCTATCCAATGAAGCTGAAGTGGGCCTGTAGGGATGTGATGCAAATTCGAGGATAATGCTGCTAAATTGTGGCTGCAGAAGAAAGGGGTCCCGAATTATACAACGATTGAGCTGAATGAGAAAAAACTCATGAGACCTTCGAGATTTCCTCATATCACTGAAAATGAGAAGTTCTAACACTTCAATTTGATTATCCAAAACGGATAAGTGTGGTCCAGGTGCCTTTAAAGATGAAGTACATTGCTGGATGTAGTTAGAATATATGAATCCAGGATGAAGAGCTGAAGGAGATTAGAATATCTGAAACTAGGATGAAAGAGTTGATGGAGATTACTGCTATGAGAAAAACACTTCAGGAAGCAAGATAGACGCAACAAGGCAGCACTAAGAAACCTGCTAACAAGGAGAAAGGAGAGACTCTCATCCAGCTCTTCATCTTCAACATAATTTATAGAGGTTGCAAACAAAATCGAAAGAGTTGTCAAACTAAGACCGAGTTTTAGATGCGAGAGCTGCCTAATATACACCTAAGAACACGTCTTGCATCATTCACCCAAAAAACATTGAAAGACAAATCAAAGTGGCTACGCTGTGGATGATGTTATCAAAATTTTCGTTTGATTAATTTTTAATATATGTTCTAGAGAGAGGTGCTCCTACCTCTCACTAGAAACTTATAAACCCTTACTCTACCCTTGCCCTTCTTTTCGTTGCGGTGCGTCTGCGACGACCCTTTTCAGGGCGTCGCCGTGTTTTCCGTTCTTTGATTTCCTTTCCTTCCTCCCTTTTCCTTTCTCTTTAGATCTGTGAAAACACTCTGATTTTCTCTCCATTCCTCTTTTCTTCTTCACTTCTCAGATCTGGTTTACCTGGCCTCTTTTCTTCTTCGTTGAGGACTTGGGGTCGTCTCTCACCTTCGATGAGCTTCTGACTCGTGTTGGCGGTCGACGAGAACTCGGATTTTTCGAGATCTGAGAGATGGGTGGCGGATCTAAGAGGCGGAGAGGTCATCATCTCATCACTCCAGCACTTCCAGGTTTTCCCCTTTCGAACCCTACCTTTTTAGTCTTCCTTCCACGACCGTGGTGTTTGCTCAGGGGGCTCACGGTCGGTGTTGACCGACATGGGTTGTTCGCCCTTGGGCTTTCTTGAAGCTAAATTTGGTTTTGGTTCGGTGGGGATTTCCTCCGGATGTGTGTGGGTAGTGATTGGGCGTCGGGTCCCCCTTTATTGGGTAGTCGTCCGGGGTTGCCCGACGACAGGTTACCACTTCTGGTAACTTGGACTGAGTGTGCTGGAGGGCGGAGGTTTTGAAGTGGACTTTGGGTCCTTTGTTGGGGTTCTTTGCAGGTGCTCCTGTGGCTGCTGCTGACTCTAAGTTGGGCGCTCCGTCCCACGGCGTTGCTCCTTGCGAGTTCGGTAGTTTCTGAGGCTCGAGGTGTTGGTTGGCTCGAGGAGTGCGGGGATCAAAGTTTGCTTCTAGGCTTTTGACCGAGTCAGAGGGTCTACTGGTTTTGGGGTTTGTTAGTTTTTATTTTTATTTACTGGTTCTGTCTTCTTTTGGGCCTAAGGCCCTCTGTTTGAGCTTCTTAGTTGTTAATTGGGTTTTAGACCTCTTATGTTTTAACCCCTTGTTGGGTTTTGTCTGTTGTTTTGGAGCTTCACGGTGAAAAATCTTGTATCTAGACTGTTTCGGGTATTGCTGGTTTGCCCCTTGTTGGGCTACTATTGTTTTCTTTGTTGAAATTTGGGTATAAGATTGCTGTTAGACCCATCCTGTTGGTTCGACATTATGTCCAGTGTTTGTTATGTTGAGGGTTTGCTAGTCAAATTGCTCTTATCTGTATTGAGGATTGCTCTCCTTGTCCTTTCCCTTCATTTCTAAAGATTGTATGTTCTAAAAAAATCTACTGATCAATTTTTTTTAATAATCATATGCATTTTATATTGTTTTTAATAATCATATTGTTCTAAAAAAATCTACTGATCAACTAAAGATTGTATTTTTTTTAGTTCATAGTCATTTTTTTGAGTAAAAATCATATGCATTTTTATATTGTTTTTTCCGATTATGAATTTTTTGTGTTTTGTTGCACCATTCACAAATAATTTGAAAATTAAAATAGTCTATATTACATAGTAACAACTTACATGAATACTTCAAATAAAAATAGTTCAACCCATATGTCTCTTAATTCACACGATATGAACACTTTTAACAAGAGCAAACCTAAAAAAAAGTACTAGCGATTAATTAGAGCACATCTAGCATGAAAATTTCTGTCAATGTAGAGACCCGTTGTAGACATCGAAGTCGAGACCGTCGTCGAAGACAACCACGATTCTTGTTATCAGAGCTTCCGAATCTAGGTTAATGGCAGTCAATGGTTGTTTGGCATGTGACACCCCTTTCAATATTATTTTGACCGTTGATTAACGTAATGATAAGATTCTTTTTCAATGGTAAAAATCCGATTCTTACAAATACTCTAGTCTTCTTGTTCTTTCCATTTTCTTAACATCTTTTTCTCACACTCTCATTCGAGCGATAGTTCGAGAAAAGATCAAGAGAATTTTCAAGTAAAGAAATATTCAGAGGAACAAAAATAAAAGTTTTAAGTCTGATGCTTGGCAATGAGAGTTTCGGCCAATTTTTGCTTGGATAGTGGGAGCCATTTCAATATATTTACCTAGTGCCAGATTCAAAGCCCCATAGCAGTTTAAGTCATGCATCCACACAATCCACCTTTTTTGGTTCTAGTGCATTCGCACCAGCTAACGGACATGTCGGTCGGTGATTTCAAGAAGAAAATTTGTGGTTAGTCTCTTGTTGGCTTCATTAATTCAAAGACTCGATTAATAAGAACAACAAAAAGAACCTTTTATTTTAAAGGCAAATTGGGGTGTAGTAGAACTGACTCAAGCTTAAAGCTCAAGAATTAGATACAACTGATGAATCGTTAGCGTAAAGTGAACCCTCATGTGAAAAAGGTTTAACGGTTATTTTTTGCAGGACCAAAAGCATACACCAGTGGACAATTGGTCGTACAAAAAATCAATAACATTTACATATTGGCATTGGTAGGAGGCGGTCTTGTTGAAGCCGAAATACTTTCAAGGAAGACATTCCGTAAAGGCGATGTGATTGGATGAACCTAGTACATACAACTCATCCCTAACACCATCACCAACAAATCAAGGTCCCGACTCTAATTTATTACTCAATTGGACCCTGGATCCCCTTGATGGTGCTTCATCCCCACCATGTAAGTAAGCCCACAAAGAAAGAAGGCGGCCAAAAAGAAAGGAAGAACAAGACTCAATCCGGCCAGGACTTGTAGTTCCTCTTAGAGATTGAAAAAGCTCGGAAAAATGTCGTAAATACCGAAAGTTGAGGATTTAAAGTATTAATGAGACGCATGTCAAATTTTATCATCTGTAATGATGTTGGAACAACTGCAACGTCATAATGCCCAACTCCAATGGCATACAAGTGCACTAAATTTTATATAAGTAGGTAGTTATCCTCAATAGTTATCTAATTTATTTTGGGGTACATTACCAAAACCAAAACTGTACAATTGTATTGGTCTTTTTTTAGTGAAAGAAGCTTATATTATTAATGGAAAGAAAAAATGCAATACAAAAAAACAGGCGACTTTAGTGCCTCGTTCATAAACTCTTCATAAAATGTGGAACATAAATCCGGGTTTGAATAGAAACCACAAGCTAAGATAAAAGGCTGTAAAGAGATAAACATACGAGGGAATATACCAGAACGATGTTTGATCCCATGGTGATGACTCTTTTCTCATGAGGTGTGTGATCGAACAAAAATCTCAATAGAAGGTAGGGGGATTTTAGTTAGATTCATAGGCACTTCTCTCCATACGGCCTTGAATCTCTGCTCACTGATCATTGACCTTAGCGATGCTATATATTAGCCCTCGCCTGATCTTTGAGCGCTTAGTTTGTAGATGCCCTCTGCCTGCCGGTTCCCCAACCAAGGTAGCTAATAATGGGTATCCTCCCCCCCCCCCTCCTCCCCCCCCCCCCCCCCCCCCCCCCGCCCCACAGGGCCAACATTCCTTCCAGGGTGAGGGATAACTCGATCCCAAGTCGCACCTATCCTTCCTACTTGTGGGGTTAAGGTAAGATGTTTGATGTTACTAGGGGCATGTTCATTGATGTGGTGGGGGTGTGGGGCTATAGGTAAGATGTTTGGTGTCTCATGTTCGAAATCCGTGGGTACTCTGGGTGTTGAGGTGAAACTTTGACCCAACCGGTTGCAAAGTTTTGACCAACATATAAGCCCTTTCCATATCCAAACACATATCAAATCGGTGGATTGCCGATGTTTCCCTACCATAGTCTCGAACTGCATGTCCTATTCTCTCGTAGTTGAAGTAGAAGATGGGCATTCTCTCATAGGTAAGGCTGGCCCTTACCGGATGCTGAATTTCCTAAAACTAGAGTACCATCGACCGATGCAATGGACGATCTAGAGGCATCAAGAAACGGACCTGAACCTTTTCTCCCCCAAAAAATTCCTACTGATCACATGAGACATGCACACATTTTCCTAGTGTGTTACCAATCATGGTTCCCCTAGTTTGGGTTACGACCAAAGGTGGGAGGCCATTCACTTGAACCTATAGTTGGACCCTATCAAGCCGGGGGATTACTACCCCTAGTGGATCAGTGAAGTCCCCTAATATCAACGGTGCCTTGTCGAAACACCAGGGTTCTCTTTGGCAAACCAAATCCTTGGCTTTTCCGAAACTAAAGTAGAATGCGAACATTCATGGCTCCATGTCTTTGATCACTAAGGCTGATGCAGACTGTCCCCAAGCTTTTGTTACGACCTTCAGCATAGTTTCCTTCTTGTACGGTCGACACGCGAGTAGTCTACCGACCATACTAAGCAATCGGCATGAAAGGACCTCCGTGAAAATAAGAGTGAACAGGACCTCAATAAGTACATCCTCGTCCACGGTCAGAGAACATGTAAACAATCCTTCTTGGAGATTTTCTACTGAAGGAGGCGGGGTGGCCATGACTAGAGACGACATCTATGTTGGAGGAAGAAGCTGGTGGAGGAGTCGCTCGACATCAAGAACGTTTGGTCGTGGTAATAAGGATTAAACTCATATTGGGGCATCCCATGCAGAGAGGACGAAGGTATCCCCATGTCGTATTTCGAGGTTTAGGGATAACCCCAACCATAGTCAGAGAATGCAAGACAATCGACGACAAATAGAGAGTTGGTTGAAAAAGATCCACTACATGGGGTTTTCGATCTGTTTCGGTTTAGAGGGAAGCTTTGGTGGTGTGCGTGTACCCCCGACAAAGACACCAGAAGAGTACAAAACGACATGAATGAGACTGCTCCGTTGGTGACATGCAACGACGTGGGTGGTTCAGGTGACGGAGGAAGAGAGGCTAAGAAACCTTGCAGGTCTCTTGAGGAAGCGTGCACGAAAGGGCTGTCGGTTTGGATTTGAAGGGTCTACGAACCCTCTTGGCTTAATAATAGCATAAAAATGGCGTGCGACATGGTGGCAGACGTTTTCATAGGTGACAGAGAAGTCGAGGAAGGTATAAGGATCACGGGGGAGCAGCAGTGTTGGTCGACACCATTAAGAACTAGAACCAGACTCTAAGGTTAGGGCTAGATTAATTATTTATTGTATTGGTATGTGTTTTATGTTTTGCTAATTTATATTTAATATAATATTTAATTAATGTTTGTTTTTTGAAAATAATTTAATTAATGTTTTAATTGTATCTTATATTTAATTAAAATAATATATTTTTTCTCATCAGCGCTCAATTCAACGTCTTCCCCGACTGACACATCCAACCTCCCAAAACTCAATCTGTCACCACCAGTGGCGGAGCCACATGAGCCCTAGGAGTACGTGCCCCCTCAATTTTTTCTTAAAAAAATATTTCTGTTTTTAGATTTTGTTTTTTTAAAATGACCCTTTTATTACTTCTAATTTGTAGTTGTGCCCCTCAATTTTTTTTAGCGACATAGATTATCATTGAAAAATTTCGATACCCCTCTCACTAAAAACACTGAATCCGTCGCTTATCACCACCAAACTTTGATTAATATCCTTAATATTCACTGTGAATATGCTTTACTATACAAGTGGTTTCCGCCACTACCCATCAACTGAAAGTCAAATCAAGCCCTTCTTTTCTTTATTTATTTGATTAACAAAGTTTTATTGAAGGACGAAGTTTTCAAAATGAAAACAAGGCCAATAGTAAACCCTCAAACTAACAACCAAGAGCATGCTTAAACCGGCACCTCAAACCAGTAAATAATCAACCCAAACAAGAGGGTACAACACATGTCTCTTACCAGGGAACAAACCAGAACTCTTACCAAGTAGATATTACAAACATTAAGAAAGACAAGGCCAGCTAAGGAAACTAACAAACATAACAAACTAAACACACCAGATAACCACCAAGAGGAGCAAAACAGAGAGGAAACGTGGAAGAGAAGAAAACTCCACCGCCCATCAAATGGCCATCAAAGAGAGAATGAGCTAATGCTCGGTCTTTATTTATTCAAAGAATAACCCCCCACCAGCCAACACTAGGAGGGGGACCGAGAGGGAGAGAACCAATATCAAACGATACCGAGCAACAATCGTAACCCTCAATAACAAATCAAACCCTAATCTCTCTTGTTTCTCGCACGAAGACGATGAGGCTGACATATTTTTGGGGAACTCTGGACCGCTTCCTATTGGGTCTGGTAATGGGCTTTCTACACTGAGCCCAACCTTAAATAACGACCAGAGTTTAGTGGGTTTGGGTTCATGCTCTCCTGGGTCGTTTTCGGGTTTGGAAGCCAAAATTCCTCCAATTTCCCCAGTGGTTGCTTCGAGAAGTACAACAGATCTCTCGCCATTTTAGGTGGGAAATAGTGACCCGATCGGGTTTCAAAGTAGTCCGTGGAAGGAGGCTCTCCTTCAACCTCCGAAACCTATGTTTAAGGGTCGCAACTCGAAGCAGGCTCCTCCTAGAGCTTCTAATCGTCAAAGACGACCTCCACAATTTTTTGGGGATTATTATACTGCTGAAATCAAACCAGCTCGCTCCTTGAATCGGTATCCTATGGACGTTGGGAAACAGATTTTTGTCGGGTATTGTACTCGCAGGTCCCGTTGAGAGCTCTCTTGTAATGGTTTCCTTTAGTTAGATCCTGCTTGGATCTAATTTTTTCTATATAAAAAATTGAGCTTATCCAAAAAAAAAAAAAAACCCTCCCCCCCTCCACCAATCCCACAAATCGAGTTAGTAGCTGTCGGCCAGCATCGGGATAAAACAACCACCCGATAACTCTGTAGACGATGAAGAGGTAAGGAGGATTAGAAGGGAATAGAGGCCAAACCTGTTAACCTTCAACGTAGTCAAGCAAGCCCCAAACAGAACCGCACCAATCATCAACTGGCAGTGTTGAGAAACAACGACCCACACCCGGTTGAAGATCAAGACACCTACCAAAAAACTACACGAGCTCGAGCAACCAAAGCCCCGACGAGAAGCCTCTAGAAAAATACCGGTCTTCAAGGTGAGGGAAGAAGAAACGACTCCCACTGTAGATTCATAGAAGCAAGCCGGGGACGAGGATGAGAAGCACCAAAGAAGGACACAAAGTAGTCGGAGACAGAGTTGGTGAAGCTTTGATCCGACATCGCCTCGAAACCCCCACCCACCAGCGGATCTGAGTACACGGGTCCAGATCCAAACCACAACTTCTCCCTCGATGTCTAACCAGACACTAAACTCGGACACTACCGGAACCGCTCCATCACCAGAGCAAACAGAGGGAGAAAGGGTTGGTATAAAAACCCTAGGAGAAAATATTTCAGGCGATGAATGAATCGAGACGAAGAGGACGCTGTGAAGAGAGAAAAGAGAGATTTAATCATAGGGGTGAGAGATAGAGCCACCGGCCTTATAGATTGACGTCCATCCCTATCAAAACGATGGGGAAAAAACTCCCACAAGTGGATCTACACAGGCACGATGACCGGAGAGGGAGAAAAGGGTCAAAAGAAGGGTGAAAGAGAAGGTAAGAAGAAGGAAGAGAGGAGGAACCACCAGCGTTCTTATTAGCTTCGAAGGAGAGCATTTCGAATACCGGTGCAACAGTTGTAAACAAAGGTAGGACTAGCAAAATAGAAAAAAAAGGAAGAGGAAATGCTTTTAGAAAGAGAAGTAGTCAAATGCTAGTTTCTTAAAAAAAAAAAAAGAGAGGCAATAAGCCATTCCTTTCTTCAAAAAAATAATAAAAATAAAATCGAGCCCTTCCTTTTATCATTCCCTCCGCATATATGATCTTTCGTGAACCAATAACCAACGTTGAGTTTTCAACTCCATCAAACAGTATATATTTAATTTCAATCACAGACAAACATATTGGACCCCTGATGATACCCTAGGAGAAATCAGACTTTACCTATACAGAAAGTGGTTGCAATGTTGACAAATCATTTTTTGTTATTGAACTAATTAACGATATGCTCCTAACACGCACATGATGCCTCGCACCCTAAACTCACCTACACCTATTTACTGGTTGATAGTGCATTTTTATCCTCTTAGATGCCCTAATAATTAATAATGCTAATTTTTATCGCATTTTAAAACAACCAAGAAGGAAAGATTTTCTATCTCCTTTGTCTCCCACGAAACCATCATGAATAAAACACGACTTTCTATTTGCTTTACATGTTCCATCACACTCTTAGAATTTTTTTTGATAAGCAAATTTTTTTATTAGGCGAACATTCTACAAGTAAGTAAAACGATACAAGAAAAACGATCATTAAAAGGACCTTTTCCCCAAACCAATACAAGCATATAGCAAACTGAAAACAAATATAGAACATGAAAGCAAACTGAACAGAGCACCACCCTCCTTGCTTACTTTCTATCCGGATTCAAGCAGAGAAATCAGTTAGAAACCGAAACAAGAGTTGATTTTCCTGAAGTCGCTTATGGAATAACCTCATTCTCGCTATCCTCGACTTCCTCCTCAACCTCAACATGTTGTGGGGATTCAAAAATTGAGGAGTTAGCCACAGTCTTTTTCACAATTTGCTTGCTAAAGCTCCACGTTCCTTCTTTACATTGTTTAGCAATATCAATAGAGAAGCTTCCTGCCTGACCCCCTTTATCAGCCGATGTTTTGGCTCTTGTCTAGTAAAAAAACAGTTGGAGGAACTGCCTTTTTTGGCTGTCCTTTTTTGGACGACCACGTTTCCTTGGAACCTCTATGGGAATACTTTTTTTACTCAGAAGAATGTATTTCCACGGACTTCCGTCTTGTACCACAAAGGTTCCTCCGTCAACTACCATCGTAGGTATTGCAGCCCCAGACATCTCTTGGGCTTGCGTAACTGTCAAGCCAAGATGAACTTGAGTTGTATTATCCACGGGCCCATCCTTAGCCGAGCTTAAAACCTCAAGCCCACTCGGAGAGAAGCCCTCAACTGAAGACAAATCAGTACCAATGCGTTTAAAAACGTCATACAAACTCGGATCGCTGGCTGACTTCTGAGCTCCTGGGCCTGGGCCACCAATTGGCCTGTTAGCTGCACCAATTCCAGCTGCTATTGGATCAGGACTATTTAAAACCGGGCCTGCTTCAATCGACCCATTTACCACATTTTCCGGTCCAGTTAAGACTCCACGCAACTCGTCTTCCTCGCGCGAGACCTGATTCTCCGAATGCGATTGCGTGGCTTTAGGATCGCAATCTTCGACAGACGCTGAAATCACGGGACGTGATTTCTGGGCCACCATGTCACGCCCCAAATCCGGTATTGACCGGACCCGTGACGTGACTTAGTGAAATTAAATAAAATAATTTAAAAGTAACGAATATCTGATAAATAGGAAAGAAACTAAATCCACAAAAATTTAAATTCCTGAGTCCTCTCCTTAGTCAAGTACACTTTGGAAATACAATACGTCTCTAATGATATAAATAAACCCCGGGCCTCCGCTAGCTCCCAGCTCTGCGTAACCCTCTAGTCCAAAGCATAACTATCACCTATAGAAAACACGGTAAGGGGGTGAGCTTGACGCTCAGTAGGGAAAACCCAGGAAGCCATCTCAAAACGGGTTTACCAGAAAGTCATTTCACAAAATTAGAGGTGATTAAACAGTTTGATACAACGACATGACACTTAAGGCAATTAAAAGATAAAAAACCCTTTTTAACCCGACACTCATAAATCCGACCGTACCAGCGTTAACTCAACACCATCCACTAAACCAAGGCACACACCGCAGGTAACAATCCACGTAAAACACCCAAATACATTTCCAAACTAACTTTTAACTATTAAAGGGAAAAGGCGACAACGAGGAACTGTAACCCAAATTAAACAACCTTCACTTTGCTCGACCACAAACTATCCCGAAAATCCTCGTCCAGAATCCTTTCACTACCGACTCACGGATAACCACAAAGACGACGTTCCCCTTTGCACGGAAGCCACACACAATTCATAACAAGGAAAACACCCATAGCCACAACACAACAATACTCAATAAAATTCAAGTAACACTCCATCAAGTCAAGACATTCTCAAACACACAACTCGTAACCAACGCACGGTCTCGGGAGCAACCCGCTCGGCCCGGCGTAGCCGTACGCAACTTCCCCCTAACACACAGTCAGGAGAGGCGGTCGACCTCATCGCGGAACACATCTCTTCGCGTAACACATTGCGAAACACAGCGTTTTACCGACACCCGGAAGGCAGGGAAATCGCCTCTTCGCGCAACACATCGCGGACACAACGTTTGACCGACACACGGAAGGCAGGGAAATCGCCTCTTCGCGCAACACATCACGGACACAACGTTTTACCGAGTGCTAGTCGGAAGGTAAGGAAACCACCTCTTCGCGGAACACAGCGTTTTACCGACTCACGGTCGAAAGGTAGGGAAACCACCTTTCTCGGGTAACCACAATACCACAATCACAATCACGATTACACTCACACATGACACACTTGCCCAAAACATAGCAACACATGCTTCACCGAATATCACATATCATGCTTCTCAATTTACCAAACATAGCAACACATGCTTCACCCAATATCACATATCATGCTTCTCAATTTACCAAACATAGCAACACATGCTTCTCCCAATATCACATATCATGCTTCTTAATTAACCAAACATAGCAACACATGCTTCACCCAATATCACACACTTACCATCTTTTACCGTTACCACACTCAACGTGGTAAACCCCACTGGTTTAACCGGTATTCAATCACCAACCTTCCCACAGTTCAACAAATCACATAACAGGAATTAACCACTCAAGTCATCAACATGTATCACTAGTTCAATTCTACTCGTCTTCATACTTGTTATTTATTAACCGATTACACAGCACAGAACACATCAACAGTCTCAAATAGCAAACAACCCTACATGCACGACATGACCCGATTCTACCAGCACGGCAATTCCCAAGACTGAAATCGTAAATGTTCACAGTTCAATCGTCTACGCTAGTTATTCGCATTCTACATGCATACTAGTTCTTTATCCGATTATTAGGTTTCCCTATATGCATTCTAGAACAACCGAAATAAAGCGGGTTTCGAGGTAATCCCTACCTCTATAAGAACCAACAACTGTGTCTCCTAGCTGCTGACGTACTGGCCAACTCCAGTCTTCTCCGTGCTCGGGGTAAAGACCTGGTTTTAACACAAAAGGGACCGTCATCAGTCCCAGTCCAGCTCGTAACGGTCCTCAAATTTATAAATTAAGTCCAATAGTTCGTTGTCCAAATGTTCTTTAGAAGTCCGATAGGTCCTTTAGAAGTCCGAAAGTCCAGGTAGTTATCTGATTTTAAGTCAAATATTTAATTAATCTGGGCTGACCCGGATCCGACCCGAGTCCGAGATCCGGACCCGAATTCGACCCGTCCAAGTCATCAGGCTCGTGTTGGGTCTCGAGGTAGGGTTGGAGATGAACCAACTCGCAGCGGAAAATCAATGAAAACCAAGAGACGATTAAAACCATGAAACAACTAACAAAGAATGGATTCACAAGAGAAAAATTCAGCACTAGTTCTTACCAAAACAAGAACACCGGTTAACGAATGATTGGCTTGAGTCTCCAAGACGCCTACGTATCCACATGGGAATCAAAGCCACGTAGTTCTTCTCTTTGAGGACTCAAGAACACAAACATGGAGGTGGAAACTAGCCAAACCCGAAATGGCCATGGAAGAGGGAGAGAAAATGTGTTTCCTATTCTTGTCTTGTCTTTGTTATGTTGAAAAAAGATGACTTAAACATAACAAAACCCATACTTGTCCAACTAAAGGCATGGGAAAAGTATGGTGTCAAGTAAGGTGTAAATAGGACAAAGTATGGCAAGACAAGATTGGGTTAGGTGGTGAATCACCAACACCTTAATCCTTGTCTTGCTTACTTAGTACTAATTAATCAAGACTTGATTAATTAGTTCTATGGGCCTTGGTTGCATGGGCCTTTCATGGGCCTCTTGGAACATGGCCCGTGGCCATTTCTAACGAGGTCCCGTGATTCGCTCATCGCCTCCAAGCCTTCCATACCGGAAATGTCCAACATTATCCGACGCGATCAATCCCAAGACTCCAAGCCTTGTCTCGATCCGTAAAGTCCTATTCACGTACGGGCACATGACCCAAAACCCAGTTTTGGTCATGTCCCGAGACAACTCCCTTTTGGCCATTCTCCATAAATGTGTCAATGAGTTTCATCCTCCGGTGTGACCCTTAGGTTTATGCATGTCAATAGATCAACGTAAAATCCCATTTTACTTGATCCTATTTAAGTGGCAACTAACGAGACTTTAGTATTGCCTGACACTACATAACGAATCGACCCTGTCGATTCTAACCTTTCCGTCGTCCCTGTCATTATCCTTTTATCTCCGATATCCTGATTGAGATAAGGCATAGAGCCGTCATCCTTATTATTCTCAATCACCGTTCCTTGATATGTGAGATGACTGAAGATATGATACCCAGTATCATGTGCATGGCCATGCTATTCTTCCAGTCACTCTCGATCAAGTGGCCGAGAACCGATATCTTTCCCATACCTTAGTATGAGGGATAAATCCCTTAGCCGTCTTTCGTGTCACTCATGTAGCCCGTCCCCAAGCCAATCCTGGCCGTTATGGAAGCCCTGTTACGGACAACGTTAGGCTCAGGTCAAACTCAGTTGTTGACTACATAGCGATCACAAAGACTCCTTGGTCTAAGGATACATGACAAGCTACAACACTGAATATGTTCATGACTTAATCTATGGCACATATTCAGGGCGGGTCGTCCAATATCATGTCCCACATGATATCTATGATCAGACTCCGGAATCCCATTCCAATGACTAACAGAACGTAAGCCATAAAGAGCCATCTTTCATACTAGTCGCTTCTAGTGGAGCTTTGTTGACTAGGGACCCATCGAGTGTGATCTATCTCGATCTATGGTTCTATTCGCATGGTGGGCATAGATCAGAGCACACATCGATATATTACTCCAACACATAAGTAATATAAAGCCGCTTTAATTTTATTGCTAACGATGATATATACATTTGGACATTTAGGATTGAACTACGGGCACTAAGACTAACAATCTCCCACTTGCCCTAGTTCCAATCTAAACTCCAATATGTCCCCATCGACTTTACATGTCTAACATGTTCAGGCAGTGACACTGCCTTAGTCAAAGGGTTGGCTATGTTATCATCTGTTGCAATATCGGTTATCTTCACTTCACCTCAGTTCAGTATTTATCTGATGAGGTGGATACGCCGCAGTACATGTTTGGATTTGTTATACGATCTAGGCTTTTAGCTTGCGCAATGGCCCTTGTGTTGTCGCAAGATGGATTCACCGGGCTGGATGGGTTTTTAATTACACCCAGCCCTGCCATGAATTTCCAAATCCACATAGCCTCCTTAGCTGCCTCTGCAGCATCCATGTACTTGGCCTCTATCGTAGATTCGGCAATGATATCTTGCTTTACGCTCTCCCAGCTAAAGCTCTGCCATTCAGCGTAAACACATATCCTGATTGACTTCTAAAGTCATCTGGATTTGTCTTGGAAAACTAGCGTCTACTCATCCTTCGACGACTAGTTCAGCATCATCTTTCCCCCGGGTTAGAATGATGTCTACTGGTACAACATAAGGCTTACGAGACGTCTGGTCTCATACATGTCATGGCATATATGATCGATCCTGCCCCCAGGCGCATAGGATTCTCATCATCCTTTTCAGCTCATCAGGTGTCTTAGGACACTGAGTCTTGCTGAGATGAATGCCATGACTAGTGGGTAAGAGTCCTTTCTTTGAATCGAGCATTAAGAACCTACTCAATGCCTTTTTCACATAGGTTCCCTGACTTAAATCCAAGACCCTCTTGGTGCGATCTCTACATATCTTAATCCTTAAGATATAAGAAGCATCGCCTAAGTCCTTTATTGAAAAACACTTCCTCAACCAAGCTTTAGTCTCGTGCAAGGTTGGGATGTCGTTTTCAATGAGAACCAGAAAGGTAATCTTGCTCCCACTAGCCTTCTTATAAACGCAAGATTCATCCTCGTTCTTGATTAAGCCAAATCCAATTACAGCTTCATCAAAACGAAGGATCCAACTCCGAGAAGTTCGTTTCAATCCATATATGGATTTCAACAACTTATAAATCTTTCCTTTATTCTTCGGATCGTCAAAACCTTTGGGCCGAGACATACAAATGTACTCAGTCAAATTTCCATTTAGGAAAGCGGTTTTGACATCCACTTTCCATATCTCGTAATTATGATACGCAGTTATGTCAAGAAGAATTTGGATCGATTTTGACCATAGCCACTAGGGAGAAGGTTTCCTCATAGTCAATCCATGCCTATAACCTTTCGCCACCAGTTGAGCTTTGTAGGTCAGAGGGTTGCCGTCCATGTCCATCTTCACCTTGAAGATCCATTTGCATCCGATGGTCATTACCCCATTGATGGGATCAACCGGTTCCCAGACTCGGTTGTCCGACATGGATTGCATTTCCTCCCTCATGGCTCCCAGCCATAACTCGGAGTTGGGCCCATCCACGACTTCCTGAAAGGTGGCTGGATCATCGTGATCCACCATGACTTCATTGTCACCTTCGGATACCATATCTTGGAGGTGGAAGATTGATCCTTTCAAATCGCCTTGGACCTTCCGGAATTGTAACAGGAATTGGTTCTTACTCTACGACAATCTCTGGCTCCTTTCTACTGGGTTGCCAATTGGTTTAGACGGATCTGTACCATCCTGAATTTCTTCGAGATGCACAGTCCTCCCAATGACGTCTTTGGAAACAAAAATCCTTTTCCATAAAGACCCCGCCCCATGCGACGAACACCATGTTCTCACTGGGATTGTAGAAGTAGTATCCCCTTGTTGCTTTGGGATACCACACGAAGGTGCATATCTCAGATCTTGGTTCGAGCTTAGTCGAAACCAAATGTTTCACATAAGCCTCGTAACCACAAATCTTTAGGAAGGACAAAGCGGGCATCATCCCGTACCATTTTTAAAATGGTGTCCCTTCCACACCATTCGTCGATGCCCGATTCACTATGAATGCGGTCGTCTCTAGAGCAAAACCCCTAAAAGAGATTGGGAGATCAGTCCAACTAATCATGGAACAGACCATTGTCTAACAATGTCCGATTTCTCCGTTTGGCTACACCTTTCAACTACAGTGACCTAGGAGGAGTCCATTCCAAAAGGATCCCATTCTCTTTTAGATGATCTAATAACTCTGTGGTCAAGTATTTTCCACCTCGATCCAATCGAAGTGCCTTAATACCTTTGTCGAGCTGGTTTTCTACTATAGTTTTAAACTCTTTGAATTTATCAAAAGCTTCAGACTTATGTCTCACCGAATAGACATAACCATATTTACTGTAATCATCAGTAAATGTGATAAAGTAGCTAAAACCCCTCCTGGCAAGTGAACTTATTGGTCTACACACATTCGAGTGTATCAGCCCCAATAATTCACCCGCCCTTTCATCGAGATCGATAAAGGGCACTTTAGTCATTTTGCCCATCAAACAAACCTTGCACCTATCGATCGAATGGAATTCGAATGAACCTGAAAGCCCGCACTTCTGAAGTGCTGATAGGCGCTTCTTGTTTATGCGACCCAAATGACAGTACCATAACAGAGTTAGGTTTAAATCGTTGGATTTAGACCTCTTGGTATTAACGGAATATATAGAACTTGAGGCATTGTTACCCATATCTAATATGTACAATCCTCCAACCATGTCAGTACTGGTATAAAACATATCATTGCATAGAACATTGAAAACTCCATTTCCAATATTAACATTATATCCTTCCTTGTCAAACACGGATACAGATATAATATTCCTACTAAAAGTAGGTATGCAATATACATTATACAATACTAAGACAAGGCCTCTTGGCAAAGCAAGACTCATGGATCCTACAGCAGTTGCCACAACTCTGAGGTCCATTTCGTGCTTTCCAAATCTCTCCTACTTTCAGCCACCATATATTAGTGCATGTGTGAGATTCAGTCATGGTATCTAATACCCATTAATCTTTGGAAGTAGAGAGATGTAGCTCTATAGAGTTAATACCGATTGAAGGCACGGTCCCACCGCCCTTCCTTAGATCATCCAGGTTTCCTGATGAAGGCGCAGTCTTACTGCCCTTCTTCAGATCATCCAGGCTATTTGATGAAGGCGCAGTCCCACTGCCCTTCTTCAGATCAGCCGTGAACTTCCTGTAATCCCGGTTCCAATGACCAGGCTGTTGGCAGTAGAAGCAGACATTCTCAGCTGTCTCATCTTTCCTGCCAAGTGCGCATGGGCCCAGCCCATGCCACTTCCAATTCCCTTGTTGACCATCAGAATATCCTTGGATCCCAGATCCCTGAGATATTCTTCTCAGCAGTTAATGACACTTCATGTAACTCTGATATGGTCTTAGAGACAGCCTTGTCAAGGACATATTCTTTGCGTTCAGACTTGAGGACTATCCTCAAAATTCTGTACCAGTCCAAATAGTTTGTCCCATTTAGCTTGACCCTGTCAAGAATGGTTTTTAATGACAAACTATTAATGTTCGCTGAATTTGCCATTTGATCTACAACAGATAAAATTCAATCAGTAAACTGAATAAATTTTATGAAGATCAAGCTTAAACACCAACAATCGATTCTAAACCTTTAGAATCTGAAACCAAGATCCTTGATTCACTCGATTAAGCTGAACTAATGCTCACCACTTAATCGAGCTATGTAGGTAGGACTCCATCCAATCACATCCAATGTGACTCTTGGCAAGGGTATGCACTTATGTACACGGCTTACCCTATCTGTTACCCTAGCTCAACCTCAGGCTGAGAATCGTAGTCGGGTCCACCAATTTTCAACTATGGCCCGTCACTATGTAGGTGCTCCGCTAATGCGCACGACACCCACATATGTCGTCCAAACCTACTACCCCGCTTTCCCATGGATGCTCCGCTAATGCGCACGACACCCATAGGACGGGGAGGTAGTAAGGTGTTGATAATGGGGAGGTATCAGACATGACCCGTTTTTACTTGTCCGGTTGTGTTTAAAACTTTGACACATCCTAGATGCGATGAGCACATCAACTACATTCCAAATGCAATGATGCCTCAAATTACATCCAATGTAATTCTTCCTTCGAACCCGTCAACTACATCCAATGTAATGACGATTCTAAGGGCTCACACACAATGATTAAAATTCCAATTTTATCTTTGCATGTGAGATGATATGCTCGGTAAATAAAGTTAAGCATGCAATTCTAAAACACATAGAATTAATCATGCATAAACTAAACCAAGCATAAAGCGATAAATATGCACATAATAGCCCCCTAAACTAACTCCCACTAGCTTCTTGAGCTCCATCGACTCCAAGCCGATGCCAACACCCGAAAAGCCACCAAATGACCTTTTCGCCCTTTCTTCATCTTGAGTAAAATATTACAATTTAATACACGACTCGCAGGTCGGGAATAAATAAATATTACAAACAAGTGGTTCGACGACTACACCTTGAAAGAATAATTACACGCTAACACTAACGGCTCGCAGGCCGTGAAAAGCGATAAATAATTAAATTGAGCTCGGGGCTATTATGTACACCATGCCAACATCACATCACACATCGTGTTATCAAACAAGCATGTTATCAAACATCATGTGATTTTCCGGTTTTAATTAATAGCCAAGTTTCGAATTTTTTTTTTTTTTTTTTTTTTTGATGCTCGGTTTATCGAAACCGTTCAAAAATGAAACTTTTGAACATTTGATCTTCGAGTTCGTCATGACGGTTCCAAACTCGTCATAACTAACAAAACGGTTTAGCCTTGGCATATCAACCATCCAATGGTTATGCTTGGCCTAGCTCCGTCCAACGGATCCCCGTTCGGTCTCGGTTTCGGCTCCCCGAGAGTCCCGCTCCCGAGACCCGAAAAATCAAACTTTTTTCAAAATTTCCAGATTTGAAATAATTTTCAAAAATTCATTTTACATGCATTAAATCCATAAACAATAATTTAAAACATGTTATCAATCAATTTAGCAAAACAACATGCCAAAAACGAAACTTTCAAGCAAAACCGAAACTTTGAACACCGTCTTGTGAATCCCGAAGGTAGCACGGCTCTGATACCACTGTTGGGTCTCGAGGTAGGGTTGGAGATGAACCAACTCGCAGCGGAAAATCAATGAAAACCAAGAGACGATTAAAACCATGAAACAACTAACAAAGAATGGATTCACAAGAGAAAAATTCAGCACTAGTTCTTACCAAAACAAGAACACCGGTTAACGAATGATTGGCTTGAGTCTCCAAGACGCCTACGTATCCACATGGGAATCAAAGCCACGTAGTTCTTCTCTTTGAGGACTCAAGAACACAAACATGGAGGTGGAAACTAGCCAAACCCGAAATGGCCATGGAAGAGGGAGAGAAAATGTGTTTCCTATTCTTGTCTTGTCTTTGTTATGTTGAAAAAAGATGACTTAAACATAACAAAACCCATACTTGTCCAACTAAAGGCATGGGACAAGTATGGTGTCAAGTAAGGTGTAAATAGGACAAAGTATGGCAAGACAAGATTGGGTTAGGTGGTGAATCACCAACACCTTAATCCTTGTCTTGCTTACTTAGTACTAATTAATCAAGACTTGATTAATTAGTTCTATGGGCCTTGGTTGCATGGGCCTTTCATGGGCCTCTTGGAACATGGCCCGTGGCCATTTCTAACGAGGTCCCGTGATTCGCTCATCGCCTCCAAGCCTTCCATACCGGAAATGTCCAACATTATCCGACGCGATCAATCCCAAGACTCCAAGCCTTGTCTCGATCCGTAAAGTCCTATTCACGTACGGGCACATGACCCAAAACCCAGTTTTGGTCATGTCCCGAGACAACTCCCTTTTGGCCATTCTCCATAAATGTGTCAATGAGTTTCATCCTCCGGTGTGACCCTTAGGTTTATGCATGTCAATAGATCAACGTAAAATCCCATTTTACTTGATCCTATTTAAGTGGCAACTAACGAGACTTTAGTATTGCCTGACACTACATAACGAATCGACCCTGTCGATTCTAACCTTTCCGTCGTCCCTGTCATTATCCTTTTATCTCCGATATCCTGATTGAGATAAGGCATAGAGCCGTCATCCTTATTATTCTCAATCACCGTTCCTTGATATGTGAGATGACTGAAGATATGATACCCAGTATCATGTGCATGGCCATGCTATTCTTCCAGTCACTCTCGATCAAGTGGCCGAGAACCGATATCTTTCCCATACCTTAGTATGAGGGATAAATCCCTTAGCCGTCTTTCGTGTCACTCATGTAGCCCGTCCCCAAGCCAATCCTGGCCGTTATGGAAGCCCTGTTACGGACAACGTTAGGCTCAGGTCAAACTCAGTTGTTGACTACATAGCGATCACAAAGACTCCTTGGTCTAAGGATACATGACAAGCTACAACACTGAATATGTTCATGACTTAATCTATGGCACATATTCAGGGCGGGTCGTCCAATATCATGTCCCACATGATATCTATGATCAGACTCCGGAATCCCATTCCAATGACTAACAGAACGTAAGCCATAAAGAGCCATCTTTCATACTAGTCGCTTCTAGTGGAGCTTTGTTGACTAGGGACCCATCGAGTGTGATCTATCTCGATCTATGGTTCTATTCGCATGGTGGGCATAGATCAGAGCACACATCGATATATTACTCCAACACATAAGTAATATAAAGCCGCTTTAATTTTATTGCTAACGATGATATATACATTTGGACATTTAGGATTGAACTACGGGCACTAAGACTAACAGCTCGTACCTGACCCGAGCCCGACCTAGACCCGGTCCAGACCCGGGTCCAGACCCAGTACAGGATCTGGACCCAGGCCCGATCCATGTTCAGGCCCGAGGCCCAGATCTGTCCAGGCCCATGTCAAAGGCCCGTTCCTTTTTCACATGTGACCCAAGCCCACTCTCACTGGAGCCCAAGACCTAAGCCCAGTCCAAGGCCCGTCAGATGAGGACTAGGGTTTGGTCTTCGTCCGGCCTCACTCCGACGACGGCGGCGGTGGAGG
The DNA here is from genome assembly GCA_963921825.1 of Erodium maritimum. Classification (NCBI taxonomy): domain Eukaryota; kingdom Viridiplantae; phylum Streptophyta; class Magnoliopsida; order Geraniales; family Geraniaceae; genus Erodium; species Erodium maritimum. The sequence continues at coordinate 58,583,771 of OY997590.1, read as the reverse complement.
CGGATCTCAAGACGTTCCTCACGGTAGTGGAGAGGCGTCAGAAGCCCAGGAAGCTCGAAGAAAGGTCGTCAGGGTCGTGCTCGAGCTCCTTCGCTCCAGATCTGACGCCGTGGATGCTTCGCCGGCGTTAAATCACCAGATCTGGAGCTCGAAGATCCGGCGAGCCTCGTCTGGCAGAGACCGCCCACATCGAGCCTGTTCTCGGTCGTTTTCCAGGGAAGGAGAGGCGTGGGAGGTGAGATGTGGTCGGGAAATCACTCACCGTCGTTCATTTCGTCCGTTGACGGCACGGTGGGGCTCGGGACGAAGTCGGCGATGTTGGTCGTTGCGAATCGAGGGAGAAGAAGAAGAAGAAGAAGAAGAAGAAGAAGAAGAAGAAGAAGAAGAAGAAGAAGAAGAAGAAGAAGAAGAAGAAGAAGAAGAAGAAGAAGAAGAAGAAGAAGAAGAAGAAGAAGAAGAAGAAGAGAGGGGTTCTGGGTTCTGATGTGGCGAGGAGGTGAGGGACGGTGGGTTTGGTTGCTCGAAGAGGACGAAGATGGAGGGAGAGACGGCGGAGCTCGCACGGCGGCGATGCTTTCTGGATCTGGTTCGAGAGCGTGAGCGGCGAGAGGAAGGGGAAGACTCGGGATGCGTGCACGCAAATTGATACGAAACGACGCGCTTCAAGGTTTTGGTCGATCTAACTTGGGCCTGCTCGTGATATGGGCTTGCGCGCGAGATTAGGGCCCGGTCTGGCTCGGCCCAAAGGGTTGGGTCTGACCTGGCCCAACTCTAACTTTTTTTTTGAACTCTTTTCTTTTTCTTTCCCCCTTTTTTTTGAATTCGATACCAAAAATAAACCCGTTCTCCAACCGTCGATAGTCCAATAATAATTTAATTCTCTTAAATTACCCAGTCTTTACACACCAAATCCGGGATATCAGTACCACCTTTCAAGCGAATTGGATTCGATTTGACATGTTCGTGATCCTCAACGATCCGAGCACCTTCCATCGCCGGCGATCTTCGTGACGGACGGTCCATGGAAACAAACAGCTTATAGCCATTGATTTTATACCCATTTAGGGTTTGGATTGCCTGCACAGCTGCAGACGGAGTGGTGAACTCAGCAAACCCAAACCATCGTCCTTTCCTGTTCGGTTTGGGATGACATTCGCATCAACCACCTTCCCAAACGGAGAAAGTGAGTTGCGCGCCCACTCCGACGTAGATCCCCACATCAGGTTATAAATAAATATCTTGTAGCCACTGGTACAAACCTTCCCTGTTTGTGAGTCCTGAAACAGAGACTACGAAGGTGCCCCTATCGTTTCCCCTGACGATGCCCCTGGAGCTGCTGCAGGAACCACCAGGACATGATTGGTCGGACGCTGCTTAACTAGACCCTTTGAAGCCTTATCAGCAGCCTTTGCTTTACCAGCAACCAGAACATCGCCGAGATCCTCGACCTTGGCTGGGGACTTACCTGGACCCTGTTTGGCATTTGGCTTGTGTCCAACGTCCATGGAGGAGACAATATCCACATACTCCTTGTATAGAGATAGCAGAACTGTACCAAAGGAAGAATGAGACAATACCGACGTATCAAGATCACCCAAGCGTTGTCGACGAGACTGCCTCTACCGGCGATCCCGAGTGGTCAAAACCATGACGATCTGCTGGTTACTGATAGCTACTTATTGCCAGAAATAGTTTAATGAAATCTTACAATTTTTAGTGCACCAACACATTCCTCATACAATCCCGTGTTCTTTGAGTAAGATTGAGCTACAAGGCATTCGCCACCATCACCAACGAAGATGCGAATGGATTCCAAATGCAATGATGCCTCAAATTACATCCAATGTAATTCTTCCTTTGAACCCGTCAACTACACCCAATGCAATGACGGTTCTAAGGGCTCACATACAATAATCAAATCTTAGAACATTTATAATAGAAAGAACCTTATAAAAAATCGTATTATTAGAGAACCATACGTTGGCGATGTAAAATAGTGATTCCCAATCTTTGAATGTAATTGTATTCTACCGTAGTGAAAATTAGATAGGGGATTAGATTGTAAGTGGATGCTGACTGGATGCTGAATTGATATTTTACTGATTTTATTAATTTTTTTATTAAAACAGTAAATATTATATATTATATAAAATTGAAATGAATTTGACAATTTTTTTTAATAATAACATAAATTAAAATAAATTGAAACTTATAATTTTATTCATCCCCGCATAATACCATCAAGTACATAGGTGTTGCATATAAAAAGATTTTTTTTACTCGTCGTCGGAATAGTAATGCGCTCCAAATCGACCCCATATGTGCTCAATAACGCCCTCTTGTAGTTGCCGGTGGGTCCGATCACTTGTGACACTAAGTCGAGCAGCTAAACGGTCCCGGTAGGTCAAGGGTCCTCCCTGGTGCCATCGTTCCGGTGGTGTCCAACTTTGCATTTCTGGAGGGGGATCGAACAACAACTCATCATCTCCTTCTTTGTACCGGTCAAGTTCATCATCTACAATCATGTTGTGTAGAATTATAGAAGTGTGCATGATATTAGTCAAAATATACTTGCTCCAAACACGAGCGGGATGGGAAATGACGTGCGACCGGGCTTGGAGGACTCCGAAAGCCCGTTCAATATCTTTCCGATAACCTTCTTGAACTTTAACAAAAAAATTCTGTTTGCGAGTATAGGGATGGAGAATAGACTTCACGAACCGACTCCATGATGGGTAAATGTCGTCCACCAAATAATAAGGTCGGTCGTAACGATGGCCGTTGATATCGTACTCCACGACAACCTCACGATCATGAAAAGCGTCGTGAAATAAGTGGCTCTTGTTGAGGACATTGATGTCATTGTTCGAGCCATCCATCCCGAAAAAGGAATGCCAGATCCATAAATCACGGGACGGTACAACTTCCAGCATAATGATGGAATCTCCATGGTAATCTGCCCGGCTATGGGCTCCTTACGATGTGGTTTAGAAATTCTTCCACTCCTAATGATTATAGTCAAGAATCCCAATCATATTGGGGAACACTCGGTTGTACCCCGATTTGAATATTAGGGTCAAGTCATCATGTGTAGGTATACTCTCGTACTCAGCCCCGAATACCTCAGCAACGGCCTTGCAAAAGTGGCTACACATTCGAGTATGTTACCTACCCTAATTCGTATGGATTCGTCCAAAGAATCAACCGAGCACCCATATGCAAGCATTCATATCGCGTTGGTGAATTTTTTGTGCGTTCATAACCCTAAGCGTCCCACAATGTCCCGCTTCTGAACGAAGTAATTGTCATGCTCCGCTACAACTTACATCACCTGTTAAAAAAGGGGTGACACATACGGAATCGATGCCCAAACATATCGGGCCCATACGTTTGTTGATCGGAAAAATAATCTTGCATCAGTCGGTCGTGGGCTTGGAGACGACCTTTGTGAATCTGTCGCCGGGAAGGTTCCCCAAATTCGATCCTTTGCTTTAGTGTGTTGATCCTTGGCATTGGTCTCTCTATGTCTCTCTCAACCCTTCGTCAGAGTCGTTCTTCCACTAAACACATTTGGGCTGCCAACTCCTCATACGATTGACCCTCCTCGTCATACATTTTGTATCGCAATGTAGGAGAGAAATTTTTTATTTTGAGAGAGAAAGTTGAGATAATATTGTTGGTGATATTGGAGAATGAGGGGTGTATTTATAGATAGAATTTGTGAGTTTGATTAATTGAAAAAAGTTACCGTTATCCAACCGTTGCCAACGGTCGGATTTTTTTTTCCGACAAAGACACATGTCGAGCCACCATTGGCTGGCATGCGAACAGCGAGGCGCAAACCGGCGAACCGCAATCGCAGTGCGTCAATCGCAGTTTGTAACCGCGTACGCAATTTAGAGGTTCGTGGTTTGCAACCGCGACCTTAATTTAACAGTTCGGGTTCGCAGATACCGCGTTCCATGTAAGGGTAGGTTAAAGCCCTCACTTGGGTCACTTTTCAGCCATTATTCTATTGTGGCCGAATTTGGGAGAGAGAGGAAGAAGAAAGTTGGTTTTGGAGACTTGAAGAAGAAGAAAGGAGGAAAAATGGAAGCTTGAAGTCATTTTCTACCCAAAATCTCTCCAAAACTCTTGATTCTTCATCTATTCTTCATCCTCATGGTAAATCCCTCTTCTATTTTCGTTTCTATCAATTTTGGTTCATGGGTTTTGAAGAAAATGATGAACAATGCTTGGGTTTTGGAGTTTGGTGTTTGGATGATGAAGTTTTGGAGGAAATTGTTGTTGGATGATTGGTTTTGTTGAGTTTTGTGGAGTTTTGATGATTACCCATGGAGGGTTTTGAAGTAGAGACATTTAGGGATTGTTTTTGGAGCTTGGGATGGTCATCAATGGAGGTTTTTGGGTTATTTTTGTGAAAATCGCGGCTGGAGGAAGAAGAAGGCGGAACAGTGCTGAACCGTCACAGATCCGTGACGGGAACCGTGACTGGAGACGTCACGTCTCCGTGAGGGAGACCGTGACGGCGTCAGTCACGACTCTGTGAGGAGAACCGTGACGGCGCAGACCACGGATCTGTGACCAGATCCGTGGCAGACCTGAATTTGGACTTTTGGGTCCTTTTTGTTGAATTTCGAGTAACTGGAATGATTATCCATAACCGGGTCTTTTGGGGGTTAATTGGGAATTTTTTCCTTTGTAAACCTTTGTAAATTACTCTTAATTCTCGGTTTGTTTTGTGATCCAAGACCTTGGACCCGAGCGTGACGGCGGAGGAGGAACTTGGATCCCGTGAAGTGGAGGAGGAAGCGAGCCAGGTCGTCAGCAGCTAGGAGTTACTAGTATGCTTTTAGAATAATGATAATAACCGGAAAGGTCCTAGTTCGCATATAGGATGTGATTCACTAGAGTAACCGGTTTCAATTACATAATAACCAGACAAGTCTTAGTTTGCATGTAGGATGTGATTCACTAGAATAATCGCTTTCAATTCTTGGGAAATTGCCGTGCTGGTAGAATGGCCATGTCGAGCCTTAGGTTGTGTGCTGATTGAAATGCCATGATCTTTGATTGAGATGCATGATGTGTGACATAGTGTCGATAAGATTCAGAACCTTGTTATGATATACTCGGTGTAGCATGTTCTGACTATGTGTGGGCAAGTGTGCCGTGATTGATGTGTTGTGAATCCTTGGTTGTGATATGATCGGGTGAGTGATAGACCGATTTGTGTGTTATGGTGAGTTGGCTCGGTTGGTGTACCGTGGTCGAACTATAGCATTGTGATGCGTGTTATTCTCTTGATGTGTGTTCCAAGAGGAGGTGTGTCCGGTATGATACCTACACTGAGAGAGTATGCCGGTGTAGAGTATCGAGGACGAGGATGGTTTAACCCTTACCCCGATGCTATGTGGTCCGGGAAGGCGTACGACTGAGGTATGTGCCGGTCCGTTATGCGTGAGGCCCCGATTGTATGTGACGGGAAGACGTCCGACTGAGGGATTTCCGGTCTAGGATGTTACCCCGAGTCTACGGGACGGGAAGATGTCCGAACCGATGCTCCGTGTTCCGGTACGATATAAATGGGACGGGCTGTGATAGCCGGTGATATTGGGAACGTTTGTACCAAGTTACGTGTTGTTCTGCTTAGTTTACGAACGGGTCATGCCCGATTTTCTTCAGAAACTGAAGTGTATGTACCATCACGATTCAGCTATAGGGGCCGCTATAGCTGTACGTGAATGGGGGGGATATCAAGTGGTTACAACGTAATTCGGGGACGCCTGAACCGGGTTGTAACGATGCGATGTCAACATGAATGTTATGTTAGAAAGAGGATGTGTTAAGAACTTGAAACTAAGTCTATGTTGGGCATTTTGAAATTGCTTTATGTTATAAACTGTAGTCTGTGTGATTTATGTGTGAACGTGTTGTTAAGTGTGAAACTGTGTGTAATCTCGCTGTTTGAGTGTATGATCTATGTAACGCACTAGTGTGCAGACTTCTCTGATGTGTGCTATTGTGTGACTATACTGTACTGAGTATATTATTATTATGAGTACTTGTGTTGGACTGTGTGTGACATTAGTTATTTTAAGCACGCCGTTCTTTTCGAGTTAATAAACTGAACCTGTGTGTTATCCGTGCAACGGGTATACGACATGGCACCGAGTTACGTTCCGCGAGGTACGAGGAGACGGCCCGCTAGAGGTCGAGGACAACCATCGACTACTGAGTCGGCAGGGGCAACTAGTGCTCAGGGTGCACCCGCTGAGGGGCACGAGAGGGTTGAGACAGCCCAGGCGGCAGCTCTGGAAGAGCTGACTCGCACTGTTCAGGGATTGGCAGCAGCCTTTGCCCGGAGAGAGGCTATAACTCCGACACCGGAGGCTGCACCTGCTGCCACTGAAGCGACCATCAAGGGACGTACTCAAGTCGACAGCTACATTGCGCAGGCACTGCGAGACTTTCGTAGGCTGGGCACGCCTATGTTTTCCGGGGAGCCAGACCCCGAGGCAGCCGAGAGGTGGCTGGAACGGATCACCCGCAATCTGGACACATCAGGAGTCTTGAGTGGTAGCCTCCGAGTTTCGTTCACTGCTTTCCATCTGGAGGGAGAGGCCTACCACTGGTGGCGGCACGAGCAAGCGCGAGTGGGAGATGACTTTGCGTTGTTCGGACATCGATTTCTTGAGCAATATTTCCCACAGTCGGTACTGGACGACAGGCGTCAGCAGTTCCTGGAGCTGCGATAGGGTGGACTGTTATTGTCCGAGTACGAGTCGAGGTTCACCTCCTTGTCTCGTTTTGCTCAAGAGATGGTTCAGACTGAGGCTCTCCGTTGCCGACGTTTTGAGGCAGGTCTTCGCCCGAGGATTGTAGATCAGGTCGCATTTTTGAGGACCCAGCTATACTCTGACTTGGTAGATCAGGCCTTGGCTGTGGAGCGGCGCTTTCGTGAGTCAGCCAATGTGTGGGAGGTCAGGCCGTGGCCGACCAGTTTCCTGAGGCCATCTGAGTCTCGAGACCCGAGGAGGCAGAGGACCTCAGGATTGTTCCAGTCCCAGACGCAGTTGAGAGGACCGCGACAGGTCGGGTCGGTGGCTTCTGTTGGACATTCCATGAGAGGGTGCACGTGATACGGATGTGGACAGCCGGGTCACATGGCTCGAGACTGTCCGGGGAGCAGCGGACCAGTGGACCGTCCAACGGGTAGACCTGAGGAGAGGTCGAGTGTTGGGCCACCGCCATGTCACCGGTGTGGTACGCCAGGACACTTCATTTCCAGGTGCCCCGATCGACTTTTAGAGGTGTCGACCCGCGACCGCAGCAGTCGCAAACTAGGCAGTCGCCGAAGTTCCAGTAGCGTCAGGCACCGACGCAGAGAGCTCCGAGGCTGGGAGCGAGCGCGCCAGCGCCGAGGCAAAGAGCTGCGCAGCAGGTGGCACTTCCACCACCTCCGAGAGGCGGACCCCCGGCACAGCAGGGCCGAGTATATGTTGTCACCGACTCCCGAGCTGAGGGACGTCACGCTAGCCATGAGGCTACTCAGGGTACGTTCTTGCTTTATAATTCTTTGGCATCTTTCTTGTTTGATATTGGAGCATCTCATTCTTTCATCCCTTCTTCTTTTGCTCGTATGTTGGGGTTGAGGGTGGAATTTCTGAGTCGACCTTTGTGTCTTGAAACCCCGTTTTGAGTACTGTGTGCCGGGCTTGTGAGATCCGAGTGGTTGATTACCCGTTTTATGGTGACTTGATTGTACTGGACATGGCGGCTTTTGACGTGATTCTGGGGATGGACTGGATGACAAGGTATTGGTCGTCGATCGACTGCTACCGGCGGCAGGTGACCGTAGTACCGGGCGACACGGTCGTTACTTGTGTCTTGGGAAGTAGGAGCGGAGTACTCCTGTCTGCGTTGACCGTGGGAGATGAGACGGAGGTCGTGCAGAGTAGAGAGCTACCGAGAGTGGTATGCGAGTTCCCGGATGTCTTTCCGGAGGAGCTGTCAGGATTGCCGCCGACGCGCGAGGTGAAGTTCAGGATCGACTTGATCCCGGGTATGGCGCCGATCTCTATGGCCCCGTATCGGTTTGCACCAGCCGAGTTGGTCGAGCTGAAGCGACAACTCGAGGAGCTTCGGGAGAAGGGATTTATCCGACCGAGTGCTTCGTCGTGGGGAGCACCCGCCCTTTTCGTGAAGAAGAAGGGTGGAGCATTGAGGATGTGCATTGATTACCGGAAGTTGAATCGGGTTATGGTAAAGAACCGTTATCCGATGCCGAGGATCGATGACCTGTTTGATCAGTTGAGAGGAGTGAAATGCTTCTCGAAGATTGATCTTCGATCAGGGTACTATCAGCTGAGGGTCCGAGATGAGGATGTGGAGAAGACCGCATTTATACTCGTTATGGGCACTACGAGTTCTTGGTGATGCCGTTCGGGTTGACTAACGCACCTGCGGCGTTCATGGATCTGATGAACGGGATCTTATGACCCTATCTAGATTAGTTCGTCGTGGTTTTTGTGGATGACATCCTGATTTATTCGCCTAGTGAGGAGGCACACGTGGATCACCTAAGGACAGTGTTGACATTGTTGCGCATTCACCTGTTGTACGACAACCTGGAGAAGTGCGAGTTCTGGATCGCAGATGTGAAGTTCCTCGGGCATCTTGTGTCCCGAGAGGGTATACTCATCGATCCGGCAAAGATCGACGCGGTCTCGAAGTGGGCACGACCCAAGAGTGTCTTCCATATCCGCAGCTTCCTAGGCTTGAAAGGGTACTATCGACGGTTCGTCCAGGACTTCTCCCGTCTGGCCGCGCCGATGACTTCCTTGACACGCAAGGGAGCTGATTTTGTGTGGACTGATGAATGTGAGCACTCCTTTGCCGAGCTGAAGGCTCGTTTGACCACCGCGACGTGTTGATAGTGCCGGAGCGCGGGATCGGTTATGATGTGTATTGTGATGCGTCCGGAGAAGGGCTGGGATGTGTGTTGATGCAGTCCGGGAAGGTAGTTGCATATGGCTCGAGACAGCTGAAGACACATGAGCGCAACTGCCCGACCCACGATCTTGAGTTGGCAGCAATGGTCTTTGCGCTGAAGAGTTGGAAGCACTATTTGTATGGAGAGCGATTCCGAGTGTTCTCGGATCACAAGAGCCTCAAGTACATCCTCTCCCAGCGCGACTTGAACATGCGCCAGAGGCGATGGATGAAGCTGTTGGAGGAGTACGACTTTGAGTTACTCTACCACCCGAGTAAGGCGAACGTCGTCGCCGATGCCCTGAGTAGGAAGTCGACTCACAGCCTCGCTAGCATATCTGTCCGAGAGTGGGACATGATGGAGGAGCTGAGCACGTTTCGGCTCGAGCTCGATGAGATCACCGATGGCGTTGCCATGTGTTCGTTGGTGGCGCAGCCCACACTTGTTGCCCGTGTGCTAGAGGCACAGGTCGGGGATGCCGAGACCGCAGAGATCCGAGAGAGGATGATCAACGGTGATGACACCGAGGGCTGGAAGCAGGGTGCTGATCTGGGTTTACGATACCGAGGAGGGCTGTTTGTGCCACGTGGTTGTAGAGATAATGTGTTGAGAGAGTCTCATCACTCCCGTCTTGTTGTGCACCCGGGTGGCACCAAGATGTATCGGTATATCAAACGGCAGTTATGGTGGAGCGGGATGCGGAGAGCAGTGGCAGAGTTTGTTTCGAGATGCCTCACTTGTCAGCAAGTGAAGGCCGAGCATCAGCGTCCCGCAGGCTTGCTACAGCCGTTACCGATCGCAGAGTGGAAGTGGGAGCACGGTACGATGGACTTCGTGAGTGGCTTGCCGAGGTCGCCTGTGTGTTGGACTTCCGAGGGTCATGGGAGGACTACTTACCATTAGCGGAGTTTGCCTACAACAACAGCTTCCAGGCCAGTATTGGGATGGCACCGTTTGAGGCGTTGTATGGTAGGCCGTGCAGATCGCCCGTGTGCTGGGCAGAGGTGGGAGACCGGAGTCTACTTGGTCCGGAGCTTGTCCAAGAGACGACCGAGAAGGTCGCACTGATTCGGTATTGGTTGAGGACCGCGCATAGTGGTCAGAAGAGTTATGCAGATAGACGGCGCATGCCTCTTGAGTTTTCAGTTGGTGATCATGTGTTTCTGAGGGTAAGCCCGAAGAAGGGCCTACTGCGGTTCAACCGTGGCGGAGGAAAGTTGGCCCCGCGGTTTATCGGACCTTTCGAGATCTTGAGTAGAGGTGGACCTGTTGCTTATCGACTTGCATTGCCACCATAGCTCGGGAACGTTCATAATGTCTTCCATGTATCCCAGCTACGGAAGTACACTACAGACCCCTCCCACGTGATTGAGTGGACGGACATTGAGGTCGCTAAGGATGTTTCGTATGAGGAGCAACCAATCAGGATTCTAGATAGGCGAGAGAAGGCTTTGCGTGGCAGGACTATCCCACTGGTGCGTGTGTAGTGGAAGGATCACGGAGCAGAGTCGACCTAGGAGCGCAAGGATGAGGTTCGTGCGAAGTACCCCAGCCTGTTCGACCCCTGAGGTACGTTAGTTTAATTTCGAGGACAAAATTCTTTTAAGGGGGGTAGATTGTAAGAACCGCCCCCGGTCGATCCCGGTCGAACCAGAGGTTTACGGCGAAAGTTGACTTTCTACTGGAAAAGTCAACCGATGACTCTGGGAGTCATTCGGGACCTTTCTGGGCCCCAAAAAGCTTAGCCGTCGTTACGGTTAGCTTAGTTGAGCCGTTTACTTTCAATTGACTGTAATATTGGAAAAAGTCAACCCGGAGTCAACTTCAGTCAAACCTCGAGATTTAATTAGTTAATTAATGATGTGCTGAGATAATTTGAATGAGGTGGTCCCCACTATGGACACATGTCCATAGTGGCTTGGAGGAGAAGAAACAAGGTCTAAGCACCATTTTACCCTCAAAAGCTTGGGCATAGAAGGCATTTAAGTGAGATGGTGTTGGGTCTCGAGGTAGGGTTGGAGATGAACCAACTCGCAGCGGAAAATCAATGAAAACCAAGAGACAATTAAAACCATGAAACAACTAACAAAGAATGGATTAACAAGAGAAAAATTCAGCACTAGTTCTTACCAAAACAAGAACACCGGTTAACGAATGATTGGCTTGAGTCTCCAAGACGCCTACGTATCCACATGGGAATCAAAGCCACGTAGTTCTTCTCTTTGAGGACTCAAGAACACAAAAATGGAGGAGGAAACTAGCCAAACCCGAAATGGCCATGGAAGAGGGAGAGAAAATGTGTTTCCTATTCTTGTCTTGTGTTTGTCATGTTGAAAAAAGATGACTTAAACATAACAAAACCCATACTTGTCCAACTAAAGGCATGGGACAAGTATGGTGTCAAGTAAGCTGTAAATAGGACAAAGTATGGCAAGACAAGATTGGGTTAGGTGGTGAATCACCAACACCTTAATCCTTGTCTTGCTTACTTAGTACTAATTAATCAAGACTTGATTAATTAGTTCCATGGGCCTTGGTTGCATGGGCCTTTCATGGGCCTCTTGGAACATGGCCCGTGACCATTTCCAACGAGGTCCCGTGATTCGCTCATCGCCTCCATGCCTTCCATACCGGAAATGTCCAACATTATCCGACGCGATCAATCCCAAGACTCCAAGCCTTGTCTCGATCCGTAAAGTCCTATTCACTTACGGGCACATGACCCAAAACCCAGTTTTGGTCATGTCCCGAGACAACTCCCTTTTGGCCATTCTCCATAAATGTGTCAATGAGTTTCATCCTCCGGTGTGACCCTTAGGTTTATGCATGTCAATAGATCAACGTAAAATCCCATTTTACTTGATCCTATTTAAGTGGCAACTAACGAGACTTTAGTATTGCCTGACACTACATAACGAATCGACCCTGTCGATTCTAACCTTTCTGTCGTCCCTGTCATTATCCTTTTATCTCCGATATCCTGATTGAGATAAGGCATAGAGCCGTCATCCTTATTATTCTCAATCACCGTTCCTTGACATGTGAGATGACTGAAGATATGATACCCAGTATCATGTGCATGGCCATGCTATTCTTCCAGTCACTCTCGATCAAGTGGCCGAGAACCGATATCTTTCCCATACCTTAGTATGAGGGATAAATCCCTTAGCCGTCTTTCGTGTCACTCATGTAGCCCGTCCCCAAGCCAATCCTGGCCGTTATGGAAGCCCTGTTACGGACAACGTTAGGCTCAGGTCAAACTCAGTTGTTGACTACATAGCGATCACAAAGACTCCTTGGTCTAAGGATACATGACAAGCTACAACACTGAATATGTTCATGACTTAATCTATGGCACATATTCAGGGCGGGTCGTCCAATATCATGTCCCACATGATATCTATGATCAGACTCCGGAATCCCATTCCAATGACTAACAGAACGTAAGCCATAAAGAGCCATCTTTCATACTAGTCGCTTCTAGTGAAGCTTTGTTGACTAGGGACCCATCGAGTGTGATCTATCTCGATCTATGGTTCTATTCGCATGGTGGGCATAGATCAGAGCACACATCGATATATTACTCCAACACATAAGTAATATAAAGCCGCTTTAATTTTATTGCTAACGATGATATATACATTTGGACATTTAGGATTGAACTATGGGCACTAAGACTAACAATCTCCCACTTGCCCTAGTTCCAATCTAAACTCCAATATGTCCCCATCGACTTTACATGTCTAACATGTTCAGGCAGTGACACTGCCTTAGTCAAAGGGTTGGCTATGTTATCATCTATTGCAATATCGGTTATCTTCACTTCACCTCAGTTCAGTATTTATCTGATGAGGTGGATACGCCGCAGTACATGTTTGGATTTGTTATGCGATCTAGGCTTTTAGCTTGCGCAATGGCCCTTGTGTTGTCGCAAAATGGATTCACCGGACTGGATGGGTTTTTAATTACACCCAGCCCTGCCATGAATTTCCAAATCCACATAGCCTCCTTAGCTGCCTCTGCAGCATCCATGTACTTGGCCTCTGTCGTAGATTCGGCAATGGTATCTTGCTATACGCTTTCCCAGCTAAAGCTCTGCCATTCAGCGTAAACACATATCCTGATTGACTTCTAAAGTCATCTGGATTTGTCTTGGAAAACTAGCGTCTACTCATCCTTCGACGACTAGTTCAGCATCATCTTTCCCCCGGGTTAGAATGATGTCTACTGGTACAACATAAGGCTTACGAGACGTCTGGTCTCATACATGTCATGGCATATATGATCGATCCTGCCCCCAGGCGCATAGGATTCTCATCATCCTTTTCAGCTCATCAGGTGTCTTAGGACACTGAGTCTTGCTGAGATGAATGCCATGACTAGTGGGTAAGAGTCCTTTCTTTGAATCGAGCATTAAGAACCTACTCAATGCCTTGTTCACATAGGTTCCCTGACTTAAATCCAAGACCCTCTTGGTGCGATCTCTACATATCTTAATCCTTAAGATATGAGAAGCATCGCCTAAGTCCTTTATTGAAAAACACTTCCTCAACCAAGCTTTAGTCTCGTGCAAGGTTGGGATGTCGTTTTCAATGAGAACCAGAAAGGTAATATTGCTCCCACTAGCCTTCTTATAAACGCAAGATTCATCCTCGTTCTTGATTAAGCCAAATCCAATTACAGCTTCATCAAAACGAAGGATCCAACTCCGAGAAGTTCGTTTCAATCCATAAATGGATTTCAACAAATTATAAATCTTTCCTTTATTCTTCGGATCGTCAAAACCTTTGGGCCGAGACATACAAACGTACTCAGTCAAATTTCCATTTAGGAAAGCGGTTTTGACATCCACTTGCCATATCTCGTAATTATGATACGCAGTTATGTCAAGAAGAATTTGGATCGATTTTGACCATAGCCACTAAGGAGAAGGTTTCCTCATAGTCAATCCATTGGATCTGCCTATAACCTTTCGCCACCAGTTGAGCTTTGTAGGTCAGAGGGTTGCCGTCCATGTCCATCTTCACCTTGAAGATCCATTTGCATCCTATGGTCCTCACACCATTGATGGGATCAACCGGTTCCCAGACTCGGTTGTCTGACATGGATTGCATTTCCTCCCTCATGGCTCCCAGCCATAACTCGGAGTTGGGCCCATCCACGACTTCCTGAAAGGTGGCTGGATCATCGTGATCCACCATGACTTCATTGTCACCTCCGGATACCATATCTTGGAGGTGGAAGATTGATCCTTTCCAATCGCCTTGGACCTTCCGGAATTGTAACAGGAATTGGTTCTTACTCTACGACAATCTCTGGCTCCTTTCTACTGGGTTGCCAATTGGTTTAGACAGATCTGTACCATCCTGAATTTCTTCGAGATGCACAGTCCCCCCAATGACGTCTTTGGAAACAAAACTTCTTTTCCATAAAGACCCCACCCCAAGCGACGAACACCATGTTCTCACTGGGATTGTAGAAATAGTATCCCCTTGTTGCTTTGGGATACCACACGAAGGTGCATATCTCAGATCTTGGTTCGAGCTTAGTCGAAACCAAATGTTTAACATAAGCCTCGCAACCACAAATCTTTAGGAAGGACAAAGCGGGCATCATCCCGTACCATTTTTAAAATGGTGTCCCTTCCACACCATTCGTCGAAGCCCGATTCACTATGAATGCGGTCGTCTCTAGAGCAAAACCCCTAAAAGAGATTGGGAGATCAGTCCAACTAATCATGGAACAGACCATTGTCTAACAATGTCCGATTTCTCCGTTTGGCTACACCTTTCAACTACAGTGACCTAGGAGGAGTCCATTCCAAAAGGAACCCATTCTCTTTTAGATGATCTAATAACTCTATGGTCAAGTATTTTCCACCTCGATCCAATCGAAGTGCCTTAATACCTTTGTCCAACTGGTTTTCTACTTTAATCTTAAACTCTTTGAATTTATCAAAAGCTTCAGACTTATGTCTCAGCGAATAGACATAACCATATTTACTGTAATCATCAGTAAATGTGATAAAGTAGCTAAAACCCCTCCTGGCAAGTGAAGTTATTGGTCTACACACATTCGAGTGTATCAGCCCCAATAATTCACCCGCCCTTTCATCGCGATCGATAAAAGGGCACTTTAGTCATTTTGGCCATCAAACAAACCTTGCACCTATCGATCGAATGGAATTCGAATGAACCTGAAAGTCCGCACTTCTGAAGTGCTGATAGGTGCTTCTTGTTTATGCGACATAAATGACAGTGCCATAACAGAGTTAGGTTTAAATCGTTGGATTTAGACCTCTTGGTATTAACGGAATATATAGAACTTGAGGCATTGTTACCCATATCTAATATGTACAATCCTCCAACCAAGTCAGTACTGGTATAAAACATATCATTGCATAGAACATTGAAAACTCCATTTCCAATATTAACATTATATCCTTCCTTGTCAAACACGGATACAGATATAATATTCCTACTAAAAGTAGGTATGCAATATACATTATACAGTACTAAGACAAGGCCTCTTGGCAAAGCAAGACTCATGGATCCTACAGCAGTTGCCACAACTCTGAGGTCCACTTCGTGCTTTCCAAACCTCTCCTACTTTCAGCCACCATATATAAGTGCATGTGTGAGATTCAGTCCTGGTATCTAATACCCATGAATCTTTGGAAGTAGAGAGATGTAGCTCTATAGAGTTAATACCGGATGAAGGCACGGTCCCATCGCCCTTCCTTAGATCATCCAGGTTTCCTGATGAAGGCGCAGTCCTACTGCCCTTCTTCAGATCATCCAGGCTATTTGATGAAGGTGCAGTCCCACTGCCCTTCTTCAGATCAGCCGTGAACTTCCTGTAATCCCGGTTCCAATGACCAGGCTGTTGGCAGTAGAAGCAGACATTCTCAGGTGTCTCATCTTTCCTGCCAAGTGCGCATGGGCCCAGCCCTTGCCACTTCCAATTCCCTTGTTGACCATCAGAATATCCTTGGATCCCAGATCCCTGAGATATTCTTCTCAGCAGCTGATGACACTTCATGTAACTCTGATATGGTCTTAGAGACAGCCTTGTCAAGGACATATTCTTTGCGTTCAGACTTGAGGACTATCCTCAAAATTCTGTACCAGTCCAAATAGTTTGTCCCATTTAGCTTGACCCTGTCAAGAATGATTTTTAATGACAAACTATTAATGTTCGCTGAATTTTCCATTTGATCTACAACAGATAAAATTCAATCAGTAAACTGAATAAATTTTATGAAGATCAAGCTTAAACACCAACAATCAATTCTAAACCTTTAGAATCTGAAACCAAGATCCTTGATTCACTCGATTAAGCTGAACTAATGCTCACCACTTAATCGAGCTATGTAGATAGGACTCCATCCAATCACATCCAATGTGACTCTTGGCTAGGGTATGTACTTATGTACACGACTTACCCTATCTGTTACCCTAGCTCAACCTCAGGCCGAGAATCGTAGTCGGGTCCACCAATTTTCAACTATGGCTCGTCACTATGTAGGTGCTCCGCTAATGCGCACGACACCCACATATGTCGTCCAAACCTACTACCCCGCTTCCCCATGGATGCTCCGCTAATGCGCACGACAACCATAGGACGAGGAGGTAGTAAGGTGTTGATGATTGGGAGGTATCGGACATGACCCGCTTTTACTTGTCCAGTTGTGTTCAAAACTTTGGCACATCCTAGATGCGATGAGCACATCAACTACATTCCAAATGCAATGATGCCTCAAATTACATCCAATGTAATTCTTCCTTTGAACCCGTCAACTACATCAAATGCAATGACGGTTCTAAGGGTTCACACACAAGGATTAAAATTCCAATTTTATCTTTGCATGTGAGGTGATATGCTCGGTAAATAAAGTTAAGCATGCAATTCTAAAACACATAGAATTAATCATGCATAAACTAAACCAAGCATAAAGCGATAAATGTGCACATAATAGCCCCCTAAACTAACTCCCACTAGCTTCTTGAGCTCCACCGACTCCAAGCCGATGCCAACACCCGAAAAGCCACCAAATGACCTTTTCGCCCTTTCTTCGTCTTGAGTAAAATATTACAATTTAATACACGACTCACAGGTCGGGAATAAATAAATATTACAAACAAGTGGTTCGACGACCACACCTTGAAAGAATAATTACACGTTAACTCTAACGGCTCGCAGGCCGTGAAAAGCGATAAATAGTTAAATTGAGCTCGGGGCTATTATGTACACCATGCCAACATCACATCACACATCGTGTTATCAAACAAGCATGTTATCAAACATCATGTGATTTTCCGGTTTTAATTAATAGCCAAGTTTCGAAATTTTTTGATGCTCGGTTTATCGAAACCGTTCAAAAATGAAACTTTTGAACATTTGATCTTCGAGTTCGTCATGACGGTTCCAAACTCGTCATAACTAACAAAACGGTTTAGCCTTGGCATATCAACCATCCAATGGTCATGCTTGGCCTAGCTCCGTCCAACGGAGCCCCGTTCGGTCCCGGTTTCGGCTCCCCGAGAGTCCCGCTCCCGAGACCCGAAAAATCAAAAAAAAATTCAAAATTTCCAGATTTGAAATAATTTTCAAAAATTCATTTTACATGCATTAAATCCATAAACAAGAATTTAAAACATGTTATCAAACAATTTAGCAAAACAACATGCCAAAAACGAAACTTTCAAGCAAAACCGAAACTTTGAACACCGTCTTGTGAATCCCGAAGGTAGCACGGCTCTGATACCACTGTTGGGTCTCGAGGTAGGGTTGGAGATGAACCAACTCGCAGCGGAAAATCAATGAAAACCAAGAGACAATTAAAACCATGAAACAACTAACAAAGAATGGATTAACAAGAGAAAAATTCAGCACTAGTTCTTACCAAAACAAGAACACCGGTTAACGAATGATTGGCTTGAGTCTCCAAGACGCCTACGTATCCACATGGGAATCAAAGCCACGTAGTTCTTCTCTTTGAGGACTCAAGAACACAAAAATGGAGGAGGAAACTAGCCAAACCCGAAATGGCCATGGAAGAGGGAGAGAAAATGTGTTTCCTATTCTTGTCTTGTGTTTGTCATGTTGAAAAAAGATGACTTAAACATAACAAAACCCATACTTGTCCAACTAAAGGCATGGGACAAGTATGGTGTCAAGTAAGGTGTAAATAGGACAAAGTATGGCAAGACAAGATTGGGTTAGGTGGTGAATCACCAACACCTTAATCCTTGTCTTGCTTACTTAGTACTAATTAATCAAGACTTGATTAATTAGTTCCATGGGCCTTGGTTGCATGGGCCTTTCATGGGCCTCTTGGAACATGGCCCGTGACCATTTCCAACGAGGTCCCGTGATTCGCTCATCGCCTCCATGCCTTCCATACCGGAAATGTCCAACATTATCCGACGCGATCAATCCCAAGACTCCAAGCCTTGTCTCGATCCGTAAAGTCCTATTCACTTACGGGCACATGACCCAAAACCCAGTTTTGGTCATGTCCCGAGACAACTCCCTTTTGGCCATTCTCCATAAATGTGTCAATGAGTTTCATCCTCCGGTGTGACCCTTAGGTTTATGCATGTCAATAGATCAACGTAAAATCCCATTTTACTTGATCCTATTTAAGTGGCAACTAACGAGACTTTAGTATTGCCTGACACTACATAACGAATCGACCCTGTCGATTCTAACCTTTCTGTCGTCCCTGTCATTATCCTTTTATCTCCGATATCCTGATTGAGATAAGGCATAGAGCCGTCATCGTTATTATTCTCAATCACCGTTCCTTGACATGTGAGATGACTGAAGATATGATACCCAGTATCATGTGCATGGCCATGCTATTCTTCCAGTCACTCTCGATCAAGTGGCCGAGAACCGATATCTTTCCCATACCTTAGTATGAGGGATAAATCCTTTAGCCGTCTTTCGTGTCACTCATGTAGCCCGTCCCCAAGCCAATCCTGGCCGTTATGGAAGCCCTGTTACGGACAACGTTAGGCTCAGGTCAAACTCAATTGTTGACTACATAGCGATCACAAAGACTCCTTGGTCTAAGGATACATGACAAGCTACAACACTGAATATGTTCATGACTTAATCTATGGCACATATTCAGGGCGGGTCGTCCAATATCATGTCCCACATGATATCTATGATCAGACTCCGGAATCCCATTCCAATGACTAACAGAACGTAAGCCATAAAGAGCCATCTTTCATACGAGTCGCTTCTAGTGAAGCTTTGTTGACTAGGGACCCATCGAGTGTGATCTATCTCGATCTATGGTTCTATTCGCATGGTGGGCATAGATCAGAGCACACATCGATATATTACTCCAACACATAAGTAATATAAAGCCGCTTTAATTTTATTGCTAACGATGATATATACATTTGGACATTTAGGATTGAACTATGGGCACTAAGACTAACTGATGGCATATTGGACATTTAAAGGGTAGGTTAAAGCCCTCACTTGGGTCACTTTTCAGCCATTATTCTATTGTGGCCGAATTTGGGAGAGAGAGGAAGAAGAAAGTTGGTTTTGGAGACTTGAAGAAGAAGAAAGAAGGAAAAATGGAAGCTTGAAGTCATTTTCTACCCAAAATCTCTCCAAAACTCTTGATTCTTCATCTATTCTTCATCCTCAAGGTAAATCCCTCTTCTATTTTCGTTTCTATCAATTTTGGTTCATGGGTTTTGAAGAATATGATGAACAATTGTTGGGTTTTGGAGTTTGGTGTTTGGATGATGAAGTTTTGGAGGAAATTGTTGTTGGATGATTGGTTTTGTTGAGTTTTGTGGAGTTTTGATGATTACCCATGGTGGGTTTTGAAGTAGAGACGTTTAGAGACTGTTTTTGGAGCTTGGGATGGTCATCAATGGAGGTTTCTGGGTTATTTTCGTGAAAATCGTGGCTGGAGGAAGAAGAAGGCGGAACAGTGCTGAACCGTCACAGGTCCGTGACGGGAACCGTGACTGGAGACGTCACGGCTCCGTGAGGGAGACCGTGACGGCGTCAGTCACGGCTCCGTGAAGAGAATCGTGATGGCGCATACCACGGATTTGTGACCAGATCCGTGGCAGACCTGATTTGGGACTTTTGGGTCCTTTTTGTTGAATTTCGAGTAATTGGAACAATTATCCATAACCGGGTCCTTTGGGGGTTAGTTGAGAATATTTTCCTTTGTAAACCTTTGTGAATTACTCTTAATTCTCAGTTTGTTTTGTGATCCAAGACCTTGGACCCGAGCGTGACGGCGGAGGAGGCACTTGGATCCCGTGAAGTTGAGGAGGAAGCGAGCCAGGTCGTCAGCAGCTAGGCGTTGAGACTTGTTTACTTTTGAGGTAGGGAAAGTAGCGAATACCGGTTTAATTGCGAAAAGTTACTAGTATGCTTTTAGAATAATAATAATAACCGGAAAGGTCCTAGTTCGCATATAGGATGTGATTCACTAGAGTAATCGCTTTCATTTATATAATAGCCGGACAAGTCTTAGTTTGCATGTAGGATGTGATTCACTAGAATAATCGCTTTCAATTCTTGGGAAATTGTTGTGCTAGTAGAATGGCCATGTCGAGCCTTAGGTTGTGTGCTGATTGAAATGCCATGATCTTTGATTGAGATGCATGGTGTGTGACTTAGTGTCGATAATATTAAGAACCTTGTTATGATATACTCGGTGTAGCATGTTGTGACTATGTGTGGGCAAGTTCGTCGTGATTGATGTGATGTGAATCCTTGGTTGTGATATGATCGGGTGAGTGATAGACCGATTTGTGTGTTATGATGAGTTGGCTCGGTTGGTGTACCGTGGTCGAACTATAGCATTGTGATGTGTGTTCCAAGAGGAGGTGTATCTGGTATGATACCTACAGTGAGAGAGTATGCCGGTGTAGAGTATCGAGGACGAGGACGGTTTAACCTTTACCCCGATGCTATGTGGTCCGGGAAGGCGTACGACCGAGGTATGTGCCGGTCCGTTATGCGTGAGGCCCCGATTCTACGTGAAGGGAAGACGTCCGACTGAGGGATTTCCGGTCTAGGATGTTACCCTGATTCTACGGGATGGGAAGATGTCGGGACTTCCGGTACGATATAAATGGGACGGGCTGTGATAGTCGGTGATAATGGGAACGGTTGTACCAAGTTACGTGTTGTTCTGCTATGTGTTCTGTGCGTGTTGATTGGCTATGTGCGTTGTTTAATTTGTGATTGTGGTCTTGCGAGTGTGATTGGTGGTTGGTACCTGTTCCGTGGGCGTTGTTGATAGTTATGCTTTGCTAGTATGACCTAATTAGACGGTTACTCGTGGTGGTGAACTGAGTTCATAAACTTAACTACTTTTCCTACTGAGCGAAGGCTCACCCCTGACCATGTTGTGTTTCAGGTATTGAGCGGGGTTTGTACTAGCTGGGTGCTCGATGCTTGGGAGCTACCGAGGGTCCTAGGCTAGCTTGTCTAGAGACGTACTGTTGGTTTGAACTCTTTTACTACGTACTTTTTACCGAGCTGTTGACTCGTGTGGATATTTGGAAGTTTAAATCGTTATTTTGAGACCCTTTTTCATTATTAAACTGCTTTATTATTTACTGTTTTAGTTCACGTCTCGAGTCCGGTCAAAACCGGACTTGGGGCGTGACATTCCACAACAATGATCTACGAACCGTGAACCGCTAAATCGCGGGTCACGGTCACGGTTCGCGGGTCGGTTTGGAGCGCTGCACTTGCTCTTTGAGCATGTATAGTGGAAAGAAACGTAGAAGAGAACCATATGCTGACTATGCATAATAGTGATTCCCATCGCTGGAATTTAACTGTGTTCCACAATGGCGAGAACCAGGTAGGAGACTGGATTGTGAGTGGATGCTGAATTAATATTTAACAGTGAATGTTATATAAAATTAAAATAAATTTAACAAAAATAATTAATATTAACATAAATTAAAATAACTTGAAACTTATAATTTTACTGATCCCCGAATAATATCATCAAGTACACAAGTGTTGCATTTAAAAATATTTCTTTACTCGTCGTTGGAATGGTAATGCGCTCAAAATCGACCCCATATGTGCTCAAAAGGTCCTCTATTAGTTTTCGATGGGTCTAATCACTTGTGTCACAGAGTCCAGCATGCCAACGTTCTCGATAGGCCAATGGTACTCCCTGGTGCCATCGTTCCGGTGGTATCCAACTTGGCATTCCTAGAGGGGGGGTCGTACAACAACTCTTCATCTCCTGCTTCGTATCGGTCACGTTCATGCTCTACAATCATGTTGTGTAGAATGATACAAGTGTGCATGATATTAGCCAAAGTATACTTGCTTCAAACACGAGCGGGATGGGAAATGACGTGCCACTGGGCTTGGAGGACTCCGAAAGCCCGTTCAATATCTTTCCGACAACCTTCTTGAACTTTAGCAAACAACTTTTGTTTGCGAGTATAGGGATGGAAAATAGACTTCACGAACTGACTCCATGATAGGTAATTGATGTGTTGTTGAGGAATAAGTGCATGTTGTTGAGGACGTTGGTGTCGTTGTTCGAGCCAACCATCCTGAAAAAAGAATGCCACATCCATAAACCATGGGACGCTACAACTTCCAGCATAGTGGTGGAATCCCCGTGGTGATCTCCCCGGCCATGGGATCCTTGCGATGTTGTTTGAAAATTCTTTCACTCCCAATGCATGTAGTCAAGACTCCCAACCATGTCGGGGAACCCTTGGTTGTACCCCGATTTATGTAATCGGGTGAGGTCATCTGGTATAGGTGTACACTCGTACTCATCCACGAATACCTCAACAACGTCCTTGCAAAAGTGGCATACAAATTCGAGTATGGTACTTACCCAAATTTGTAGGGATTCGTCCAACTAATCGGCCGAGCACCCATACGCAACCATATGTATCTCGACAGTGTATTTTTGGTGCGTTAATAACCCCAAGCGTCCGGCTTCTGAACGAAGTAGTTGTCATGCTCTGCTAAATTTCACATCACCTGTTGAAAAAGTGGTTGACACATACGTAATCGACGCCTAAACATATCGGACCCATACGTGGACTGATCGGCAAAATAATCTTGCATCAGTCGGTAGTGGGCTTCGAGACGAGTTCTATAAATCTGTCTTCGGGAAGGTTCCCCCTGTTCGATCCTTTGCCTTAGTATGTTGATCCTTGGATTTGCTCTCTCTCTATGTCTCCGTCAACCCTTCCCCGGAGTCGTTCTTCCACTAAACGCATTTGGGCTGCCAACTCCTCATACGATGGACCCTCTTCATTAGACATTTGTATCGAAATGTGGGAGAGAATTTGTTGATTTTAAGAGAGAAAGTTGAGAGAATATTGTTGGTAGTATTGGAGAATGATGGGGAGTGTATATATAGATGGAAATTGTGAGTTTCATGAATTAATAAAAAGTTACTGCTATTCGATCGTTGTCAATGGTCGGATTTTTTTGTCCTAGTAAGGACACGTGTCGAGCTACCATGGATTGGTGCACGAACGACGAGGCGCAAACCGGCTAACTGTAATCGTAGTGCACGAGGCGCGGTTCGCGCCTACGATTTAGCGGTTCGCATTTCGCAAATTCCGCGTTCCACAATGTGCGACATGTGAACCACTAAATTACGGGTCGTGGTCGCAGTTCGAATGCCGGTTCGAAGCGCTTCACATGCTCTTAGAGCATGGATAATGAAAAGAACTGTAAAAGATAACCGTATTAGGGAACCGTATGCTGACTATGCAAAATAGTGGTTCCCAGCCATTGAATTTAACTATGTTTCAAAATGGTGAGAACCAGATAAGGGGATGGATTGTGAGTGGATGGGGACTAGATGCTGAATTGATATTTTGCTGATTTTATTAAATTACTTATTGAAATAGTAAATGGTATATAAAATTAAAATAAACTTGAAAAAAATAATTAATAATAACATACATTAAAATAAGTTGAAACTTAAAATTTTATTCATCCCCGAATAATACCATCAAGTAAACAAGTGTTGCAAATAAAAAGATTTCATTACTCATCGTCGGAATGGTAATGCTCTCCAAATCGACCCCATATGTGCTGAATAAGGTCCTCTTGTAGTTGTCAGTGGGTCTGATCGCTTGTGACACTGAGTCGAGCAACCAAGCGGTCTCGGTAGGCAAATGGTCCTCCCTGGTGCCATCGTTCCGGTGGTGTCCAACTTGATATTTTTGGAAGGGTATCGTACAACAACTCGTCATCTCCTGCTTCGTACCAGTCACGTTCATCCTTTGCAATCATGTTGTGTATGATATCAGCCAAAGTATACTTGATCCAAACATGAGTGGGATGGTAAATGATATGGCACTAGGCTTGGAGGACTCCGAATACCCGTTCAATATCTTTTTGACAACCTTCTTGGACTTTGGAAAACAACTTCTATTTGCGAGTATAGGGATGGTGAATAGACTTCAAGAACCGACTTCATGATGGGTAAATGTCGTCCGCCAAATAATACGGTCGGTCGTAACGATGGTCGTTGATATCGTACTCCACATCAAGCTCACGACCATGAAAAGCGTCATGGAATAAGTAGTTGTTGTTGAGGACATTGATGTCGTTGATCGAGCCAGCCATCCTAAAAAAGGAATGTCAAATTCCTAAATCACGATACGCTACAGCTTCCAGCATAATTGTGGAATCCTTGTGGTGATCTATTCGGTCTTGGGCTCCTTGCGATGTGGTTGGGAAATTCTTCCACTCCCAGTGCATGTAGTCAATACTTCAACCATGCTGGGAAACCCACGGTTGTATCCCGATTCGAGTAATCGGGTCAAGTCAGCCGATGTGGGTGTATGCTTGTACTCAGCCCCGAATACTACAACAACGGCCTTGTAAAAGTGGTCTGCACATTCGAGTATAGTACTTACCCCAATTCGTATGGATTCGTCCAAAGAACCGGTCGAGCATCCATACGCAAGCATCCGTATAGTGGCGGTGCATTTTTGGTGCATTGATAACCCTAAGAGTCCCATAACGTCCCGCTTCTGAACGAAGTAATCGTCATGCTCCGCTATCTTGTCCATCACCCGTTGTAAAATTGGTCGGCACATACGGAATCGATGCCTAAACATATCAGGCTCATACGTGGGCTGATCGGAAAAATAATTTTAAATCATTCGGTCGTAGGCTTCGAGACAACCTCTATGAATTTGTCGTCTTGAAGGCTCCTCACGTTCGATCCTCTGCCTCAGTGCACTGATTCTTGGCATTTGTCTCTCTATGCCTCTCTCAATCCTTCTCTGGAGTCGTTCTTCCACTAAACGTATTTGGGCTGCCAACTCCTCATACGATAGACCCCCCATTGTCAGACATTTTGTATTGAAATGAAGGAGAGAAATTTATTATTTTGGGGTTGTATTTATAGATGGAATTTGTGGGTTTAATGAATTAAAATAAAGTTACTGTTATCTGACCGTTGACAATGATGAGATTTTTTTTTTGTCCCGAAAAGTAGACGTGTTGAGACACCATTGACTGGCGCGCGAACAACGAGGCACGAACAGGTGAACCATATTTACTGTGCACAAGTCTCGGTTCATGACCACGATAGTGGTTCGTGGTTCGCAGATTTCGTGTTCAACAACGCGCGACTTGCGAACCACGAACCGCTAAATCACAGGTTGTGGTAGCGGTTCGCAGGTTGGTTCGTAGCGTTGTATATGCTTTATATTGCAAGCCTTGAAATTTTGATTTATTGATTCCCATAATAATAAACTCGAATAAAAGAATGCCATATAATGACTTTCTTGGAACAAAACGTTAACTATAATCTTGACAAAGAATAATTTTGGAATTGTTAGCTATAAGTATATCTCCTGTACATAGGGTTTGAATATCAAACTTTAATACTCAAACTCTTGGATAGATTATTTTTTAGAATAAAAAGTTTCATTAATAGAAAAACAGAGTCATTACAATGGTCATTACTTTTGTAGTAATAATGATCCAATTTCCCTTGTAAATGAATCGATTTAATAGAAAACAGTTATATCAATAAAAAATATAACTAAAATATGAATTGAAACCAAAACTAAAGCAGGAATAAAATCCAAAGGGTGCTAATGCTAAGAACCGCTTAAAGTAGGGCCTAAACGCTGTTTGGTCCCTACTCTCCAAGTACTGGTTTTGTCAAATGAGCTACCGAACTTGAACCTAACAGTCAGGATGGGAGTGACGCCTCGTCCCAGGAACTCCTCCCGGAGTAGGTCCTTGGAGCCTAGGTTGCTTATCATCAACTTTGCAAAAAAGAACATAACAAATAAAATAGGCCAGAACCAAACGATCAGAGATCGAGGAGGATACATCAGTGGAGGCCAAGGAGGTGGATACACCGATGACGGCTTCAGAAACGGCGATTGTTGCTCAGGGATAGGGATCCGGGGCGAGGAGATTGACTAATATCGAAGAGAAACAGGTGGAAACCTTTGGAGTAACAGGGGGACCAAAGCACAAAACGGAGGCACACCGTTAGTGGCGAAAGGGAACCAACGACACGGTGACTAGAGGTTGTGCGAACGAAACCCTAGTAGAAATGAAGAGGTTGCGCAGTGACTAGAGGTTGCACGACAACGAATACAAGATCAGATTGCGGCGCATTCGTTGGTGCACGAGATCCGGCTATATCTTTCAGGACAAGAGCAATAGATGCCCGAACTCTTGGAGGCGCCCTAAAACACAGTAGCGACATCATAGAGGATGGCTAGGGTTGAGAGTTCTGAAACCCTAACAGAAAGATAGTTTTCGCTCTTCTTTATTGCGTTAACTCTTGGATAGATTATTTGATAGAATTGAATTCGTTGTAATGTTTATTGATATGCGTAGTATATATATACAATTGGAGATATCACAAGGTGAGTTAACGATAAGTATATCCCTTGTACATAGAGTTTGAATATAACTTGAATATTGAAACTCTTGGATAGATTATTTCATATAAATTTGACTTACCTTGTGATATCTCCAATTGTATATATATATATATAGGGTTGGTATCAGGTACAAACGACCCCTTATTGTGCAAACTACGAACCAATCTGAGCTATAGGATCCACCCAAAGTGATGTCAACAGAGCGCACCGGATCCTGACACGTGGACAATAAATATATAAAACACCGCGCCTTATTGTGCAAACTACGAACTCACCATGTGCTGACACGTGGGCGAGCGCACTGCTGGTGCGCGCGCGCACAGTGCTGACACGTGGGCGCGCACAGTGCTAATAGTTTGGGCGCACAGTGCTGATAGTTTGGCATTGTGCTAAACTATCAGCACTGTGCGCCCAAACTATTAGCACTACGCGCGCGCGTGGTCAACACGCACACGCGCGTGGGCAGAGGCGCGCGCGAAGCGGCCACGTGTCAGCATCGCGCGCGCTCTGCTGACGTCACTTTGACCGCATCCTGTGGCTTAGATTGGTTCGTAGTTTGCACAATAAGGATGATTTTTACTGGATAGCTACCCTATATATATATATCAATAAACAAGACGAGAAATTCAATTCTATCATGGTATCATTTCTATTCCAAATTCTCTTTCACACGTTTCCGTATCACTAATCACTCTGTTGTTTTGATTATTTTTTCTTTATGCGCAACACATCTACTTGTCCACGCATCACCTTTTCCGGCTCAAATCAAGCTCTTTCCACCTAATCAATGGCTGATCCTTGTTTATACACAACTCTTACAGTCTCCAACATCTGGAGTTCAATCCTCGTCACTTTGGAAATGGAAAAATGATAGTTTCCGTCCTGGGCTGAATTTTTGAAGGTTCACTGCCGTGTGTATCAAGTTTTGCACCACATTCTCACAGACACATCTCCTCCGTCACTGGTCAACCCATAATCTCCGACGGGTGTTCTTTCGACTGCTTTAGTAAGCTCCACTACTGCTGCTTCTACTGAAGCCACGAAGACAACAACTCTTGTTGCACCCACCAAAGCCACATAGTCACTATCTACTCCTACTGCTCCAACACAAGTTCCGGCCTTGGCAATCCCAACTGACATATGGGAGCGTCTCGATGCCACTGTTCTTCATTGGATTTACGGTACCATCTCTCATGATTTTTTATAGACTATTATTGAACCCGATTATTCTACTGTTTGAGCTTGGAATGCTCTCCGTCTTATCTTTCAGGATAACAAGCACTCTCGTACCGTTTACCTTGACCATCATATTTCTATTACCAAATTGATGATTTTGCTAATGTTTCGGGTTATTGTCAAGAACTCATGTCTATTGCAGATCAATTATCAGATATTAGAGATTCAGTTTCCAATAATCGACTTGTCCTTCAGTTGGTTTCCGGTATCTCAGAGGCATATGAAAATGTGGCGATGATTATTCAGTAGAGTAATCCACTCCCTCTATTCTATGAGGCATGGTCCAAGCTCATTTTGGAGGAAACTCGCAACCTGAAACAAGCTCGGTCAGGTGCTCTTTCCTTTAACTCTACATTACATGTTGACCCCTCTAGGCAATCTTCTTGAGATACTATTGATAGGAAGAATTCTCGGGGAACTAATAGAGGTCGTCATAACTCTATGGGTAAGACAAGTAATAATAAAACTGGTCGTGGGGGTGGTCGGAATGGTTCCCGGCCTAGCCAGTCCACCAATAGTTGGCTAACTAAACCACATCAGTCGCCTACCTAGGTTGCTTCTCCTCCTGCTTGGAATGAACAACAATCTTGGATTGGGACTCCATATTGGACTGGACAACCCATGCCTTGGATTGGTCCCCTCATTCTTTCCCGTTGTGCCCCTATCCAACATCTCCAGGGCAATATATCCGTGCACCACCTCCTCAACATATTTTATTATGCTCGCTTCCTACCAGCAGTCCTCAAACCCACTTGACTATACCCATGGGCGCCCACAATTCCATGGAAAATCTATCTATCCAACAACCCCCGGATAATACTTGGTTCCTGGACACTGGTGCTTCCTCTCACATGACAGCAAATTCGGGTACTATAAGTTCTTATGTTATTTCAAACATTTCTCGTTCTGTTATTGTTGGTGATGGTACTCAAATTCCCATTCAGGGTTATGGTAAGGCATCCATTTTTTCTACTCATCCTCGTTATCCCTTACAAGATGTTATCCATGCTTTTCATCTTGTTAAAAACCAAGTCTCTGTACGCCTATTTGTCAAAGATAATAATGCCTGCTTGAATTTGACCCTCTTGGTTTTTCTGTGAATGATTTTTGGACAAGATATCCGATTTTGAGGTATAATAACACGTGTGATTTGTACTCGGTCACTTCTCATGTTTGTCCTCCATCGTCATTTACTTCTTTCGCGTTTGTGGCTTTGTTTCCCCAAATTTGGCATTCTCGCTTAGGTCATCCGGGTGCCCCTATTTTTGATTAACTTCGTCGTTCTAGTTCTATATCTTGTACTACGAACAATTTCATTTTTTTTCAAGCATGTGTATTTGGGAAACAATTTAAACTTCCATTTCAAACATCTTTATCTCATACTTCTTGTCCATTTGATATTGTGCATGCTAATTTATGGACGTCTCTTGTTTTGAGCTTTTCTGAACACAAATATTACTTGGGTTTGCTTGATGATTTCACTAATTTTGTTTGGACTTTCCCTCTAAGCACTAAGTCTTAGGTTTCCTCTATGTTCTCCTCTTTCAGCAAATTTGTCTCCACTCAGTTTGGATGTGCCATCAAAACTTTTCAGTGCGACAATGGAAAGGAATTTGACAACTGATCCTTTCATCAGTTTTGCTCATCTTCTGGGATAGCATTTCGTTTCTCTTGTCCTCATACTTCCTCTCAAAATGCACGAGTTGAATGCAAGATTTAGAGTCTTGGTAACATGGTTCGTACCTTACTTCTCCATGCATCTATTCCTCCTTCTTTTTGGCACATGCTCTCTATGTCTACATATATGTTCGGTATTCTTTCTTCTAAATTGTTTCGTTTTTCTTCCCCCATGTCTTATCTTTATAATCGTGTCCCCATTTTTCCACACCTTCTCGTTTTTGGTATTTTGTGTTTTCATCTCCTCCCATCTACATCGATACATACATTTCATGCTCGCTCAACACCGTGTGTTTTTCTGTGGTTTCCTCCAAACCATAGAGGGTATAAGTGTTATGACTTACAAACTAAAAAATTCATTATTTCGAGCCATGTTGTGTTTGATGAATCAGTGTTTCTTTTTTATACTACCTTTTCCCCCTCTTCACCCACTTATGATTTTCTAACTAATTTTGTGTCTTCGGCAGTCAAGGCCCATATTTATTACCCCCCAGTCCGTGGTTCCTCTTGGCCCAACTGGTCTCGGAACCAAGAACTCATATCTTGTATTGCCTAGCCTTCCTCCACTAGTCAGATTCCTTTCGACCAGCCCTACCGAGTCTAGCACTTACCCAACGCCTCACACACAGACTGCCTCCTCCAGCTATGTGCCACTGTTCCCTGATCCACCTATCCTTGGCCCGTCTGCCTTACAAGACCCCCTTTCCAACCACCCAACCAACCGACCCCTCCTCTTTCCAATCCTCATACCATGATCACACGGAGTAAGTTGGGTATCACCAAACCTAAAATCCCATTTAATCTTTCCTCCCCCACCAATGTATCTCCCATTCCTCGTAATCCCAAAGATGCCCTTACCGATCCGAATTGGAAATTAGCAATGACAGATGAGTATAGTGTTGTACTTAACAATAAGACTTGGATTCTGGTTCCTCGTCATGTGGGGGTTAACATTATTCGTTGTATGTGTATTTTTCACCACAAGACAAATTCTAATGGTTCATTTTAGCGTTATAAGGATTGTTTTATTGGTGATGGCAGGTCTCAACAAGTTGGAGTAGACTGTGATGAGACGTTTAGCCCGGTCGTCAAGCCTTCGACCATCTGCATTGGTCTGTGTATTGCCGTCTCTCGTTCTTGGTCCATCCATCAGCTTGACGTTAAGAATGATTTTCTCCATGGAAATCTTAATGAAACAATATACATGCATTAACCCCTCAGTTTTCAAAGCTCTTCTTATCCCCACTATGTTTGTCTGTTGCACCGGTCTCTCTACGGACTCAAATAGGCCCCTCGAGCTTGGTATCAGCGTTTCAATGACTTTGTTTCCACCATTTGTTTTTTTCTCATAGATGGTCTGACCACTCTTTGTTTACCTTACGGCACGGGAGTGACACAACTTGCTTATTGTTATATGTGGATTACATCATTCTGGCTTCCTCTTGTGAGGCGCTCCGACTTTCTATTATGCCTTGCCTCAACTTCGAGTTTGCTATGAAGGATCTAGGTCATCTTTCCTAGTTCTTGGGGATTGTTGTCACTCGTCTTCCTGGTGGGATGTTTCTCTCTCAAGAGAGATATGCCTCAGAGATTATTGATCGTCCTAGTATGGCCTCGTGTTCATCCTCGACAACACCAGTGGAAACACATGGAAAGCTTAGTGCTTTTGATAATTCTCCCTTTGAGAACCCTACTCTATAACGCAATCTTGATGGGACGCTTCAATATCTCATATTCACTCGCCCATACATCTTTTATGCAGTTCAACATACAATCACTACAAACCGGAAAAAGAACAACCAAAAACCCTCTGACTTGAAACCCGTGCCAACCCTAGCTTCACTTCTCCTTCACAACAGCCTCTCTCCGCCGGTGATGAGCTCAGCTCCGGCCCCGGCTGTCACCGGCGGAGTCCTACCATTCTCCTTCATCTTCCCTACCCCCCTCTCTTCTTCACCTTTCTTCCCCCCTTTTTCTCTGGTTCTGGTCTGGGGCTGGTGGTGTTTAACTCCTAGATCTATTACAGCCAAGTCTCTTCGTCTTCTCCGGCGTTGTCACTCGTCTCCGGTTACTTGGACACTCCGCTCGCCTCGCCACTATCGAAAGCCAGTTCTGTTGCTGCCAAGTCAGGTGGACTTCTGAGTGCTCCGGCTGGTTTTGCTCCGGCGTCTCGTCTCCAGCTTCAACCCGCTCCTCCGCTCGCCTAGCCGCCGGTCCCGTCCGTGCTCCTGCTCGTGTATCAGCGTATTTGGTGCGGCGGTGCGGTAGTTTTGCGCTTGAAGCTCGCCGAAGTCGTCTTTTGCTGGCACTGTGCGCTAGATGCTCGCCGGAGTCGTCTTTTGCCGGCGTCAGGTTCGCGGGTGGCTGCGCAGAAGCACTCGCTCGGAGTAGCAGCTGGTTCGGAGTGGCGGTAGGCTCGGACTGGTTAGGGTCGTCGATTGGGCCGGGTAGGGTTCTGGTGTTGGCCGGGTCTGGCACTTTTTGGGCCGGGCTAGTGGCTTCCACTGCTTTGGGTTTGGACGGTTCGGTCCGGGTTGACAAATGCGGTTGGATCCGGTTCCTGGTGCGGGTCGGGCCGGGTCGGGTCGTCTTCTGGGTCGGTTTACCCGGTTCGGGTCGGATCCGGGTGGGTTTTCCAGCAGACCCGAGTTTGCTCCTTCGTTGGTTCGACGCTGCTTTGGTGGTACTTTGAGCCTTTCGGGTTGAGCGTCGCTTCAGAGGTGCCTTTCTTAGAGCTGGTCGTGGGACACGTTTCTGCATCTTTTTTGGGAGTGGATCATTGTGGCTCTTGTAGGTGTTGGTGGTGGCTCGCTCTGTTGCCTAGCTCGTGGTACGCGTTTCCTCATCCTCGGGTGTTGATCATCGTGGACCTGGTGGTTAGCTGAGGCTCACCGGTATTCCTTTTCTCCTGCTATAGTTTAATGTTCCACCCTATGTGCCATTATCGATATCTGTTGGTTTTACTCTGCTTCCTTCCATCTTGTTGGGTAGGTTTCGTCAGTTTCTGGGTGTTGGCCCTCGACGAGTAGTTTGGCCTTAGTGCCATAAAGCAGTGTTCCTTCAATATTGATTTTAGTATAGCGTGCTCTTGTGGGTAACTCCCTTTAACACTGTCTCCGTCGTTTTTGGTGTTGGCCACCAACTTGTTAGTGACCATCTTCCAATCTATGTGACGGTTGGATGGTCCTAATGAGACAGGGTTTTCTTATTACTATAGCAGTAGATTGGTTTATTTTAGTTTCTTCTGTGCTTATTGTTTGAATTTCCGGGTTCTGACCTATCCTTCCTTATGTGCCTCATGGTGGCTTTACTCGGGTGTGAGTCCCCTTTTGTTAGCCGTCTTTTTTCTTTCTCGGGTCTGCGTACCCCTTCTCACTTCTGGGTCTACGTACCCACTCACTTCAGGGTCTGCGTACCCTTGCACTTCTGGGTCTGCGTACCCTTTCACTTCTGGGTCTACGTATCCTTTCACTTCTGGGTCGGCGTACCCCCTTTCACTCAGGGTCTGCGTACCCCATTTCACTCAGGGTCTGCGTACCCATTCTCTCTGGGTCTGTGTACCCATTCATTTTCTCTCAGGGTCTGCGTACCCTTTCACTCAGGGTCTGCGTACTCATTCACTCAGGGTCTGCGTACCCATTCACTCTAGGTCTGCGTACCCTTACACTCAGTGTCGGCGTACCCATTTACTTTCACTCAGGGTCGGCGTACCCATTCACATTCACTCAGGGTCTACGTACCCATTCACTACAGGGTCAGTGTACCCATTCACATCAGGGTCTGCGTACCCATTCACTCAGAGTCTGTGTACCCTTTCACTACTGGGTCTGCGTACCCATCCTTGTTTACTGCTTTTCTTTTGTTTTCAAAACTTCCGCCTTCAATCTGTAGACAGATTGTTTTTTTGTAACCTTTTTCTTCCTCAGGAGAGGATTAATTTATCATATGTTTTCGTTGATAAAAAAAACATATGTGCCTTCATATGCACGATCTGCGTGTCAGTCACATGAGAGCTCTCAAGAGGATCATACGTTATCTCCAAGGTACTTGACATCTTGGTCTTCACCTCAGCTCTTCTTCCGATTCCAGCCTTGTATGTTACACGGATGCTGATTGGGGTGATTGTCCTAACACGCGTCACTCGACCTCCAGCTATTCTGTACTCTTGGGTGACAACCTGATATCTTGGTCCTCTAAATGCCAGCCTACTATTTCCCGCTCAAGTACTGAGGTCGAATACCATGGCGTTGCCAATGTTGTGTCGGAGGTATACTGGCTTCGCAATCTCCTTCTTGAGCTCCATTGTCCCATTTCTCTGGCCACTCTGGTGTACTGTGACAATGTTAGTGCCATCTACCTCTCTGACAACCCGATCCATCATAAGCGCACCAAACACATCGCGTTGGATATACACTTTGTCCGAGAGAAGGTTTCCAAAGGCCTTGTTCGCGTTCTTCACGTCCCTTCCCGCTCCCAAATTGCTGACGTGTTCACCAAGGCCTGTCGCGTCTATTGTTTCATGACTTCTATTCCAGTCTAAACGTCCGGGAGCCTC
The DNA here is from genome assembly GCA_963921825.1 of Erodium maritimum. Classification (NCBI taxonomy): domain Eukaryota; kingdom Viridiplantae; phylum Streptophyta; class Magnoliopsida; order Geraniales; family Geraniaceae; genus Erodium; species Erodium maritimum. Next base: position 58,549,381 of record OY997590.1, on the reverse strand, counting down.
GAGCTCAGACTATAGAGGTGTGTTATATATAAATATATTCAAACTCTTGGATAGATTATTTGATATAGATTTGACTTATTTTGTGATATCTTCAATTATATATATCTCCTGCGAATATCAATAAACAAAAAATCCTTTAAATAGTAGTTTTAAACCTAACCTCGCTGAGGTTCTTCTCCTAACCCTGCTAGGGTTCCAACCGCCGCCGCCGCCTGCTCGCTGCCCTCCTCCGTCCCTCACCCACCTGGTTCTTCCTTGTCTCCCCGCCTTTGCTCCCCACTCCTTCATCACTATGGTGTTCCCGTTTCAACGCTGCCATCGTAATGGATATCCCACCCGGACTCCATGGCCGGCGACCCACCTCCCTCCTGATCGCCTCTTTGAGTCTGGTCTGCCGCGCCCCCAATGACCGATCAAGCCAATCCCTTTTTGGTGCTGCATAATCGGGGTTGGTCCATGCACGATGTGCACCACGACCCGAGGTGGTTGCACCAGGCTCCCTGGCACCGTCCCACACCGGAGTCCGCCCGACCCTCTGCAGCCAACCCTGGCAATCAACGCCCTCTCCCGGACTGGGATCAACCAGTCCGACGACAGGGACTCCTTTTCAGGGCCTAACCTGTTCCCCCACCGGAGTGCAACGTGAATCCGGCCTACCATTGGGATCTGGTGCACTACTTTTCCTGGTCTTCGGCTTATCAACCAGGGATCAGGATACAGTCGGGTAGGGCTCCCCACTACCCGGGTTCCGCCAACCCTAGGAGGATCGTGACCAACAGGAGCCGGGCACACCAGGAGCATCGGAGTACTACCGTGAGGGTGTTGCATCCGGCTCCGATAATAGCTAAACGACAAGACAAGGATATCCCAAGCCCTCAGTCTCGTTTGAAGATCGGGGCCAAGTGGAAGAGGCCTGACCCACGGCTGGGTGATCTGATGAACTGCACTTTGGCTCGACGGGGGATCATGCGATTCACCACAGCCGTTGGACCAAGACCCAGGGTGATCAAGACGGTCCCAAACCTGCGTCCAAAACGCTGCCAACCTCCATTGCCAAGTACAGGAACGAGAATTTAGCCCGGGGGACTGCAACCCCCCGGGGGAGGAATGATCCCCCAGAGCGGGGGTGGGAAGGACCTCCAGGGACCTATACCCACAGACCCGGGACGTCTAAAGCCGAGAAGTCTCGGGGAATCCACACCAAAGGCTTCCTCTCTTTTCAGTTTGATTGTGGTAGGACGAATAAGAATTTGGCTAGGTAGTTTCTATTTCATTAGTTTGGGTTTTTTTGAAACAGTGGATCGAGGAACTCTTGAGGTTGGATCTGCGAAACAAAGCAGACTATTTATATGGAACCATGTGCACCTGATGGGCCACGGCCAATCGGGACAACAGCTGGTGTCCGGTACTGTTAGGTCCCACATTGTAAGCACGATGATATTATAATACTACTTCTTTCCCGTTTCAAAAAACAAAAAATCCTTTTTAATTCTATCATAAATATTGTTCGGTAGAATAAGTTTTTCTTAATTCATGGATGTTGTTTGGAAATGTTCTTTTATAATTATTCTAGTGATGATTATGATTTGTAACTTTAAAATAGTTCAGTCGTTGTGGATTCCACTTAACATAGATATCTAATTTTAGAAACCATTATATACCTATTTGTATGTGAGTTGTACTATTTTTGTTGGTACTGCTTGACATATGTGGGGTATCTGCTCCCCTCTTTAGATTGGTTGGCCTTTTCAGATCTTTGTAAGATATGATATAAGAACACCTTGGGCACACACTTTGGTCAATTATTTAGATGAAACTAAAGAATTTTTATGTTCAAATTATATTTCGCATGTTTCATCCTCTTTGGTAGTTTTTTTGGCTCGGTGATGATGCCAGGACTTTAGTTTTTGCTGATTGGCAGCATCAAGTCTTTTGAATTCACCCTAATATCTTAGCAAGCGATCAATATGACTTGAATAATTAAAAATCTAAGTTCATTTTTATTCTTTTAAAGATTCGAATACCAGATTTTTCATCAAACGATATTTGTTTGGATCAACCAACCTGTCTCATAAGACAACAATAATCGCGATGTTTATGAAAGCTATTAAAGAAAAACAAGTTGATCCGTTGAATTAGTGATGGCCAATACAAGGAACCCAATATGACACATAATGGACCATCTGCCCAGTGGTTGAGACACAATTATAATGGAAACTTGGAACACAATTTTTAGGTCGCGCTCTCTCCAATTTGGGAATAACAATGACCTAACATTGTCCTTTATTAGACACTATGGGACTAATCATGATATGACAGCTGACCAAAATATAAAAAAGAAAAAGAAAAAGAAAATGTGGAATGCCCTAAGCAAGGATCCTTGTTGAATGGAGGGCACTGAGGTTAGGTCCACTTACCACGTGCTTAGGGCTCTTTCAGGTACCTATACCCTCCACCCACATGGCTTTCTGTCCTTAAATGCGTATTTTGTTAGCTGATCATCACATGCTCACTCAATTCATTTCTTCTATTTTATTTTTTTATCAAAACCAAAGAAAGTTTTGGGTTGTCCTGTACCTATAGATTGATTCTTTTGAATTATATATGATTAAATATTACGTCCAAGTCGTTTTGTTTGGGCGACCATTTTAAGCAAATTTATTTTGAGTAGAAAGGAGTAATTACATTTATTTAGCTTTCAATTACAAACGAGTGTATTAAGAGTAAGTTACTGACTACGAAGAATAAAGCTAGAGCATAATTGTTTGATATTCAGTTAACAATAGAACGTCTATAACGGTCTTTTGAAAGACCACTAGGGCAAACAAAAATTAAAGGGTACTGAATAACAATGTTCAAGGCAGGGCTTGTATACTGTTGGGTCGTCCGAGGGGGACACTTTCCTTCTGATGTAAAACCGAACCTGTGTTCATTAGTGGTGAAGGAAGGACAATCTATTCTTAGGGATGCCTTCCAATTGACTCATTGGGGAAAAGCCCTGAATCGTCGCTTATTGATCGTTAACCTTACAAAAAAGAACAGAACAAAGAAAATAAACAAGAACCAATCGATCAAAATCCGAGGAGGAGGTCTCGGAGGAGGCCAAGGGGGCGGAGATACCGACGCCATCTTCAGAGGCGGCAGGTGCTGAGCAGGGGGCGACGGTCCTGATGGCTTCACTTGAGGACCTACGAAGGGGAACGGGACAATGGGGCGATGATCGAGATTGGGACGGTGATTTCGACGAAACCGATGTGGTGGATGCAGGAGGAGGAATAGAGAGAGGATTGGGGGTAGAGCGACACCATTACGACATAGAAGAACCGGACCTTGATCGAGAGAGACGATGACACGGTGCCTATGCAATGGGTTTTAGAACCCCAGCAGAGAGAATTTGCTCTAGACAGGCCGAGGATTTTTATTAAAATTAATAATTTTAAGCAATAGTATTGTAAGCTATTCATTTTATTAGAATAAAAAAAGGACTAAATCTATTTTTATTAGTTGGTCTATGGGTGATGTAATTTTTATGACAAAAATAATCTATGGTAATCGATGAAAGAAGTAGCAGGCCCTACCGATAATTATGATGTCATAAATGATTGACCCACCAGATAATAAATCACAAACCTTCCATGGCCTGCACGGTAGGTGAATTTTGTGGTTTCATGTGAAAGGACACTTATTGCTATGATATATTGTAGGTGCCGTAGCAATGTTTCAAAGAACATTATATGAGGAGATTGGACCAATTCATTTGACCCAATATTGTTGACATCTTCAGTTATGTAATGGACCGTCTTCTCTATAAAATCATTAAGAAATATGAAAACATAACTAAAACGAAGCAAAAGGAGGTAGTGAAAGATGTTCATGAGAACACAAATCAGGTGGACTAAACAATTAGAAAGTCCTTAACCACTAAACAAACTGAAATTGATTTGAACCAGAATTGGTAGTGGCTCATGATGAAGCAGGAACACATATCCACATAGCGAATGAGTTGATTTTAATAGATCGATCATGATACCAATTGTCTGAGAAGACGATGAAGGTTGCAACATAGGTTTGCCAGAAATCACAACCAGATAACCCGAACAAGGGTTCCCAAGTATACATTTTGACATGTTGTTTATCAGAATACCCATACTGGCGTCGAAGTTGAATCGCTTCCCGTCGTCGAATCTGTCCTTTTATCGAGAACGGGTGTCGAATCTCCGGTGAGCAGTCGAATATACGGGCCATGATTTCGACGTTGAGGATTCTGTATACCATGACATTCGGTCCATTTAACGGATTCGGGCTCATTGAATCGTTGACTGTCGAAACGTTTTGACACACGTGGCGCCGAAAAGGTGGATGTCATTAAAGCCGAAAACTGATTTCGGCTTTGAATAACGAACACGAATCTCCTTCACCAAAACACGATTCTTCTACAACTCTCTCCAACGTCTGTTTCGTTCAACCTGAATCGACGGTAACCTAACACCTCCTCCGACGTTCTACCTGGACCTTTCTTCGTCGACCTCGAGGAATCTTCGATGTCAAAACGCTGCAGAATCTGTTCGTTGTTTTGTTGCTCCAGAATCTGCCAGAGCACCTTAACCGTTTCTCACCCCTTTCGGAGTTTCAGCTGGACGATTCTCTGTCGACCTCATAGAATCTCTAGCGTCATAACGCTGTAGAATCTGTCTAGAATTTGTCGATGCAGAATATGGCGGTGCACCATAACCGTTTCTCAACCTGCATCCATGGCCGACGAAAACCACAACAAGTATCCACCGGGATTCAGGTGCAACTAGGACTACGTCAACGATTCGCAGCACTATTCATGTGAAACGGAGGAACAATTTTGGGGCCAGTAGGATAAGTACGTGCCCTCACCGGTGAAGAGACGGTTCCGACCTCCCCCATGTACAACTGTTCCAACGCTTATTCAGGTTCAGCTTCAACATTCCAGAGTGGCGTTCGTTGGCTCAACCATTTGAGCATCCAACTCGAGGTCTAGTTATCGTGTGCTGCACGTATTGGGAATACACTGTTCATCCCAGGTCATACACATCCATGTCCCCCCCCCCCCCCTTAAGAAGACACCAACCGACCGAACACCGACGACAGAGCGATCAACAAAAAACTACAAGCAGCATTAGAGCGTCATGAACCAGAAAGTGAAGATGTTCTAAGGGTGCTGGTCAAAATTCAAGCACATCTACCAATCCGGTGGATCCGATGAATAGATCATGGAGGATGCAAAGGAGTACGCCGAGAAGTACGATGAGGAGTTTGTATGGAAGCATTGGTGGGTCCTCGTGCGAGATAAGTCTTATTGGGTGCCTTGTCGGGAATTGCTTCGGCACAACCGGGCGCAACTCGGGGCTTTGCAGTCACTTGTTTGAGAGTTCCGCTAACTCTAGGAGATGGACACCTCCTGCATGGAGCCCAATGTAGGAATTAGGCGATGCTCCTTATATCTTAGGGATTAAGATATATAGAGATCGCACCAAGAGGGTCTTAGGTTTAAGTTAGAGCACCTATGTGTACAAGGCATTGAGTGGGTTCTCAATGCTCGATTCAAAGAGAAGATTCTTAGCCACTCATCATGACATTCATCTCAGAGAGACTTAGTGTCTTAAAACACCTGATGAGCTGAAAAAAATTATGCGAATCCCATGTCCCTAAGGGGGGGGGGGGGTAGGATCGATCAAATATGCCATGACATATATAAGACTGGACGTCTTTATGCCTTGTATTGTACCAGCAGACATCAATCTAATCTTTGGGGAAAGATGATGCTGAACTAGTCGTCGAAGGATAAGTAGATGCTAGTTTTCCAGACAAATCCAAATGACTTTAAAAGTCCATCAAGATAAGTGTTTACGCATAATGGCGGATCTTTTGGTTGGGAGAGCGTAAAGAAATATATTGTCGCCAAATCTACGAAAGAGGTCGAGTACATGGTTTCTGTAGAGGCAGGTAAGGAGGCTATGTGGATTTGGAAATTACTGATAGGGTTAGGTGTAATTAAAAACCCATCCAGCCCGATGAATCTGTTTTGTGACAACTTAAGGGCCATTGCGCAATCTAAATGCACATATGGCATAATAAATCCAAACATGTACTGCGGCGTATCCACCTCATCAGAGAAATACTGAACTGTGGTGAAGTGAAGATCACTAGTATTGCAACTGATGATAACATATCCAATCTGTTGACTAAGGCACTCTAGTTGCCAGATCATGTTAGACATGTAAAGTCAATGGGAATAAATTGTAGTTTAGATTGGAACTAGGGCAAATGGGAGATTGTTAGTCTTAGTGCCCGTAGTTCAATCATAAATGTCCAAATGTATATATCATCATTAGCAATAAAATTAAAGCGGCTTTATATTAGTTATGTGTTGGAGTAATATATCGAACTAAGTAATGTTGGACACTTCTGGTATGGAAGGCTTGGAGGCGATGAGCGCGTCACAGGACCTCGTTGGGAATGACCACTGGCCATGTTCCAAGTGGCCCATGAGAGGCCCATGCAACCAAGGCCCATAAAACTAAGTAATCAAGTCTTGATTAATTAGTACTAAGTAAGCAAGACAAGGATTAAGGTCTTGGTGATTCACCACCTAACCTCATCTTGTCTAGCGATACTTAACACAATACATGTCCTATTTACACCATGCATGTCCTAGACTATTTTTTATTATGTTTATGATATTTAATTGGTTTAAGTCATCCTTTTCCAACATAACAAACACAAGACACAAATAGGAAGCAATTGTTTTCTCCCCCTTCTCTCTAGATTTCGACCAAGGCAAGCTCCCACCTCCAGTTTTGTGTTCTTGAGTCCTCAAAGCTTAGAATTACGTGTCTTTGATTCCTAATAGGATACGTAGGGGTCTTGAAGACTCAAGCCAAATCATTCTTTACCTAGTGTTCTTGTTTTGGTATGAAAATATTGATTTTTTTTTGTGATTCTAATCTTTGGTAGTTGATTCATGGTTTTAATGGTCTTTTGGTTTTATTTGTTATTCTGCTTTGAGTTGGTTCGTATCCTACCCCACCTTGAGACCCAACAACAAATGCCTCTGAACCACTCGACTACCCAGTAGAGGATCCTGAAGTGGTCGTAGAGCAGGAACTAGTTCCTTTAGCAATTCTTGAACATCCAAGGCGATCTGAAAGGTTAGTCGTCTACCTGTGAGATATGTTTTCAATGTGTCTGGGGTGACGGTGACCTTGTGGTGGATCATGATGATCCAGCTACATTTCAAGAAGTCGTGGACGGGCCCGATTCCGAGTTATTGCTGGGAGCCATGAGGGAGGAAATGCTATCCATGTCGGACAACCAAGTATGGGAACTGGTTGATCCCACCGATGGTGTGAGGATCATCAGATTCAAATGGATCTTCAAGGTGCAGATAGACATGGACGACCACCCTTAGACCTATAAATCTCGACTGGTGGCGAAAGGTTATAAGAAGATCCAAGGGATTGACTATGAGGAAACCTTCTCGCAGTGGCTATGGTCAAATCTATCCGGATTCTTCTTGCCATAGACGCGTATCATGATTACGAGATATGGAAAATGGATGTCAAAATTGGTTATTTAAACGAAAGTTTATCAGAGGACGTTTATATGTTTCAACATGAAGGTTTTGTCGATTCGAAGAATAAGTGATAAATTTATAAGTTGTTGAAATCCACTTATGGGTTGAAACAAGCTTCTCGGAGTTGGAACCTTTGTTTTTATGAAGCAGTAATTGGATTTGGCTTCATCAAGAACCAGGATGGCCCTTGCCTTTATAAGAAGGCTAGTGAGAGCAAGATTACCTTTCTGATGCTTATTGGAATCGACATCCCAACCTTGCACGAGACTAAAGCTTGGATGAGGAAGTGTTTCTCAATAAATGATTCAGGCGATGCTGCTTATATCTTAGGGATTAAGATATATAGAGATCACAAAAAGAGGGTATTGGGTTTAAGTCAAAGCACTTATGTGAATAAGGCATTAAGTATGTTATATATGCTCGATTAAAAGAAAGGACTCTTAGCCACTCATCATGGCGTTCATCTCAGCAAGACTCAGTATCCTAAGACACCTGATGAGCTGAAAAGGATGATGCAAATTTTGTACGCCTCAGCGATAAGATTGATCATATATGCCGTGATATGTACGAGATCGGATGTCTCGTATGCCTTGAGTTGTACCAGTAGACATCAGTCTAACCTCAGAGAGACGATGATGTTGAGCTAGTTGTCGAAGGATAAGTAGACAACTAGTTTTCCAAACAGATCCAGATGACTACTTAGTTAGGACATATGTTTACGCAGAATGGTGGTGATTTCAGCTAGAAGAGCGTGAAGCATGAAACCGTCGCCGATTCTACGACAACGGCCGAGTACATGGGTGCTACATGGGCAGCTAAAAGGCTATTAGGATTTAGGATTTCATGAAAGGGTTAGGTATAATAAAAAACCCATCCATCTCGGTGAAACTATTTTGCGACAACACTGGGGGCATTGCTCAAGCTAAAGAGCCCAGATCGCATAAAAAATCCAAACATGTACTGCGATGGTATCACCTCATCAGAGAAATACTAAACCGAGGAGATGTGAAGATCATCTATATTGCAACGGATGATAACATAGCCGACCCTTTGACCAAGACTCTTTCGTTACCTAATCAAGAAAGGCATGTAAGGTCAATAGGAATAGATTGGAGTTTAGATTGGAACTGGGGCAAGTGGGAGATTGTTAGTCTTAGTGCCCGTAGTCCAATCTTAAATGTCCAAATGTAAATATCATCGTTGACAATATAATAAAGCGGATTTTCATATTACTTAAGTGTTGGAGTAATATATCATGTGTGTTTCTGATCTATGCCCATAGAGCGAATATAACCATAGATCAGGATGGATCACACTCGATGAGGTCCCTAGTATTGTCTTCACTAAAAGCGACTAGTATGAAAGATGACTCTTGATGACTTACGTTCTATTGGTCATATGAATGCGTTCCAGAGTCTGATAATAGATATCATGTGGGACATGATATTGGACGACTTGACCTGAATATGTTCCATAGATTAAGTCATGAACATATTCAGAGTCGTAGCTTGTCAGGTATCCTTAAACTGAGGAGTCTCTGTGGTAGCTATGCAGTAAAAAAATGAGTTTGTCCTGAAAGCCTAACGTTTCATCGTGACTAGGCTTCCATAACAGCTATGATTGGCTTGGAGAATGATTGCATGAGTGACACGAGAGATGGCTAAGGGATTTATCCCTCATACTATGGTATGGGTAAGATATCTGGTTCACGGCCACTAGATCGAGAGTGACTGAAAGAAAAGCATGACCATGCACATGATACTAGGTATCATTATTCAGTCATCTCACATATCAAGGAACATCAGTTGAGAATAATAAGGAAGAAGGATATGTGCCTTATCTCAATCAGGATATCGGAGATAAAAGGATAATGACAAGGACGATGGAAATGTCAGAATCAACAGGGTCGATTCGTTATGCAATGTCAGGCTAAGCTAAGTCTCGTTAGTTGACAATAGGGTAAGATCAAGTAAAGTTGGACTTTACGTTGATATTAATGATATGCGTAGACCTAAGGGTCACACCAAAGGTTTGTAACTCGATAGAATGCAATGTAGCTTGGCTTGGAAAGGGTCGTGCCGAGAATTGCCATTGTGGATGTCTAGAACATAATGGGCTCGGCATGGTCTCTCTTGGAGAGGCCCATGGCCAGCCCAACAAGAACCGTAGGTCAAAGGTTGACTAAGTGGTCTTGTTGATCAAAGTGGGTTGGACCCACTTTCCACTTACTAATAAACTAACATAGTTTATTAAGTCCACCTTGCTTTTTTTTTTGCATGTACACTTGGCTCTAGATGGAGATTAAGTGAGTTGACGCAACTTAACTCAACATGCAAGAGTGTTGGCATTTTATAACATGCAAGGACTTGAGATATTTAACACAACATTTCATTTTCTCTCCCACATTGGCCGAACACCCCTAGGAGGAGCAAGCTCCATTTTTGCATGTTCTTGAGTCTACAAACTCAAGAACTATGTCGGCTTTGATTCTGTTAAGGATACGTAGGAGTCCAAGGAGCTTAAGCCATCCAAAGTTTGGTGTTCTTCTTCTCAATTCTCATCGAAACAAGAATGTAATGCACACAAAGTCTTGCTGAATTTTCTGTCCTGTTTTTCAAAAATTGGTAGCTTTTTCTCGAGTGATTCGTGGTTAATTTTCGTTGTGTTTCATGTTTCTTTTGTCCACGACCTCGAGACCCAACATTGGTTTCATCAAGAACGAGGATGACCCTTGTATTTATAAGAAGGCTAGTGGCAGCAAGATTGCCTTTCTGGTGCTCATCGAAAATGACATCCCAACCTTGCACGAGAACAAGGCTTGGCTAGGGAAGTATTTCACAATGAAGGACTTAGGCGATGCTACTTATATCTTAGGTATTAAGATATATAGAGATCGCACCAAGACGTTCTTGGGATTAAGTCAGAGCACATGTGTGAACAAGGCATTGAGTAGGTTGTCAATGCTCGATTCAAAGAAAGTACTCTTACCCGCTCGTCATGGTATTCATCTTAGCAAGACTCAGTGTCCTACGACACCTGGTGAGCTGAAAAGGATGATACGAATCCCATGCGCTTGGGGGGGGGGGGGGGGGGGGGGGAGGGGGGGTAGGATCTATCATATATGTCAAGACATGTATGAGACTAGACGTCTCGTATGCCTTGTGCTGTAACAATAGTCATCAATCTGACCATGGGGAAAGATGATGCTGAACTAGTCGTCGAAGGATAAGTAGACGCGAGTTTTCCAAACAGATCTAGATGACTTTAGAAGTCAGTCAGGACATATGTTTACGAAAAATGACGGTGTTTTCAGTTGGAAGAGTGTGAAGCATGAAGCTATCGCCGACTCTACGACAAAGGTAGAGTACATGGTTGCTGAGAGGCAACCAAGGAGGCTATGAGGATTTGGAAATTCACGGCAGGGTTGGGTGTAATTAAAAACCCATCAAGTACGGTGAATCTATTTTGCTACAACACAAGGGCCATTGTACAAGCTAAAAACCAAGATCGCATAAAAAAAATCCTTATATGTACTGCGACAGATCCACCTTATCAGAGAAATACTGAACCGAGGTGAAGTGAAGATCACATATATTGCAAATGATGATAACATAGCCAATCCGTTGACTAAGGCACTCTCACTATCAGATCATGTTAGACATGTAAATTCAATGGGAATGTATTGGAATTTAGACTGGAACTAGGACAAGTGGGAGATTGTTAGTCTTAGTGCCCATAGTCCAATAGTAAAGGTCCAAATGTAAATATCATTGTTAACAATAATATTAAAGCGGCTTTATATTACTTATGTATTGGAGTAATATATCGATGTGTGTTTTGATCTATGCCCACCATACAAATAGAACCATAGATCGAGATAGATCGCACTCGATGGGTCCCTAGTCAACAATGCTACACTAGAAGCGACTAGTATGAAAGATGACTCTTTATGACTTACGTTCTACTAGTCATTGGAATAGGATTACAGAGTCTGATCATAGTTATCATGTGGGACATGATATTGGACGACTCGACATGAAAATGTGCCATATATGAAGTCATGAACATATTCATTTTCGTAGCTTGTCATGTATCCTTAGACCAATGAGTCTTTGTGATTACTATGCAGTGAACAACTGAGTTTGACCTGAGCCCAACGTTGCCTGTGATAGGGTTTCCATAATGGCCATGATTGGCTTGGGGACGGACTGTATGTGTTACACGAAAGACGGCTAAGGGATTTGTCCCTCATGCTGCGGTATGGGAAAGATATTGGTTCTCGGCTGCTTGATGGAGCGTGACCGAAAGAATAGCATGGCAATGCACATGATACTGGGTATCATATCTTCAGTCATCTCACATATCAAGGAACAATGATTGAGAATAATAAGGATGACAACTCTATGCCTTATCTCAATCAGGATATCGGTGATAAAAGGATAATGACAAGGACGAAAAAAAGGTTAGAATCGACAAGGTCGATTCGTTATGCAATGTTAGGCTATACAAAAGTCTCGTTCGTTGCCACTTATGTAGGATGCATTAAAATGAGATTTTACGTGGATCTACCGACATGTATAAACCTAAGGTCACATCGGAGGATGAAACTAATTAACACATTTATGGAGAATGTCCAAGAGGGAAATTGTCACGGGGCATGACCAAACTTGGTTTTGGGTCATGTGCCCCTAAGTAATTAGGACTTTACGGATCGAGACAATGCTTGGAGTCTTGGGATTGATCACGTAAGTTAATGTTGGACATATCCGAGATGGAAGGAGTGGAGGCGATGAGCGCATCACCAGACCTCATAGGGAATGGCCACATGCCATCACCTGCAAGGCTCATGGGCGGCCCATACCACCAAAGGCCCATGGAACCAATTAGTTAAGTCTTAACTAAATGGTTCTAACTAAACTAGTTAGATTAGGTAGTTGATGATTCAATCCACAAATTTACCACCAACTTCTAGCTACTTTACACCATCTTTTGTCATATATAGATGACTTAAGAATCATTTTTTCAACATAATAAGACACAACACACAAAAACAAGAAGAACTTCTCTTACTCTCTCCCTATAATTTCGGGTTGGCTTGCTCTTTCCATCTTGTTGTGTTTTGAGTCCTCAAACTCAAGAACTACGTGGCTTTTATTCCCGAGGTGGATACGTAGGCGTCTTTGAGACTCAAGCAGATCATCCTTTCCTTGGTGTTCACTTCTCTTCTCAAGTTACTGAACAATTGGTATGAACACTTGTGTTGATTTATGATCTTGTGTATCTAATCTTTGGTAGTGTTTCCATGACATGGTCTCGATTTTTATTTGCTTCCGCTACGAGTATGTGTTCATACCCTCCAACGATACTCAAAAACATAAACCTAAGGGTCGCACCACAGGATTAAACTCATTGACATATTTATGGAGAATAGCCAAAAGGGAGTTCTCTCGGGACATTACCAAAACTAGGTTTTTGGTCATGTGCCCATAAGTAAATAGGACTTCACGGATCGAGACAAGGCTTGAAGTCTTGGGATTGATCACGTCGGATAATGTTGGATATTTCCGGTATGGGATACTTGGAGGCGATGAACGCGTCAAGGGACCTCGTTGGGAATTGTCACGAGCCATGTTCTAAGAGGCTCATGCAACCAAGGCCCATGGAACTAATTAATCATGTATTGATTAATTATTACTAAGTACGCAAGACAAGAATTAAGGTGTTGGTGATACACCACCTAACCCCATCTTGTCTAGCCATACTTAGCACCATACTTGTCTTATTTACACCATGCATGTCGTATACTATTGTTTATTATCTTGATGGGATTTAATTGGTTTAACTCATCATTTTCCAACATAACAAACACAAGACACAAAATAGCAAGACAACTTCTCCCTCCTCCCTTTAGAATTTCGGCCAAGGCAAGCTCTCATCTCCTTTTTTTGGTGTTCTAGAGTCCTCACAAGAAAAACTACGTGTCTTTGATTCCTAAGTGGATACGTAGGCGTCTTGGAGACTCAAGTCAAATCATTCTTTACCCGGTGTTCTTGTTTTGGTATGAAAGTGCTGATTTTTTTCTTGTGATTCTAATCTTTGGTAGTTGATTCATGGTTTTAATGGTCTCCTGGTTTTATTTGTCATTCTGCTGCGAGTATGTGTTCATACCCTCCAACGAGACCCAACATGGGGCCCCTCGGCCGATGGATTGGCCATCAAAGAGCTGGCTCCAGGGATTTTGAGTTCTATTTCTCGTCACATGAGGCCATAAATCGGGTCCGATGTGACGAACCTGAAGGATTATGTGTTACTTAACACGGTGGGAAACAAAAAATTCTAAAACTCTAGTAGGTAAAATCCTAGTTAGTCTAGATCAATATGCATTAGTTAAAGTTAATCCATGCATAACATAAACAGAGTTTACCTCGATATTGGCAACTTTGGATCAACTAGTTAGAGATGGGGACCTTAAGAAGTGTTGTCGTAGATGCTTAAATGTTCACCCTCTAACGGTATCCACCCGAAAAATCTTGCTTCACAACTTGATGTACTAGAGAAGCCTTTGAACAAAACTCGCAAATTTTAGCTATAATACTTGTAATTTTTGTCCCCAATGGTGTCGAATTTATAGTGTTGGTTTCCATTAAACCAATCCAACTAGAATTAGGAAATTTTTTCCACGGAGGTGTCTTGCTTCCCGTTCACCTGGTCCAACTAGTATTCCTTATTCTATACCTTCTAGAATTTAGCGATTTCGTTTGATTTCCTTTACCAAATAAATACATAAATAATATGGCTGACAAAAATTCCATTGAAGCTGAATGGGATTTTCGGCCTAGCCCTAAATAAACATATTTATTTGGCCCTTTTATTTGTTTCTTTAACTAATATACTCTATAATAAGTCAATACAAATATAGGTCTTAATTTTTTTAGTGTACGATTAAATAAAGATATATTATATCAGTACATGTCTCATCATTTCATTTAATCGATACAATTTCATTCACTTTATCGTGGTGTTTCTCTTTGTGTGGACCTTTAGGATTCATATGGTGTTGGGTAATGAAATGAAACAATTGTTCCATTCACAAGTCATGGGTAACTTTCCAGTAAGACCAGGATAATCCAAGATGTGGAACCAATGACTATCACTTTTGTCAAGTCGTATTGCCTAATATGTTATAGGAAATAGTTCTTTCACAATTTCACTATCATTACAACTTAATGATAATGAAACGCTTGTCAACTTAAATATTAACTCACAAAAGACATTGTAACGTTTCAATGTGGATTGTTCTAAGGCACAAAAACCCAACAGAACCTTGGTCCTTCAGCCATAAAATGATGGATTATCCCTACCTCGGATGGTTCCGTTTCAACTTTGGGTCAAGGCCTATGATATTCCTTCGAGGGTGGTGGCAGTCGCGACTGGTGCCATAGTGGGAAACAAATTGGGAGTTTGTGTCAAGGTTAAGTCCGACAATTGGGGGCTCTGTTGTGGTGGAAAAGTGCGTTTCTGGTTTTGGCATGACTTCGATACCCCCTCCCCTATGCCACTTTATGGTCTTGCGTTTCAAGGATCTTCTAAGCCATTCCGGGTTACTCTCAAGTATGAGAGGTTACCATTATTTAGTTTCAACTGTGGATGTCAAGGGCATGTGATTCATGAATGTGACACACCTCTGTCGGGTGTCCAAATATTTGACCTTTCTAACATCGCAGATGGAAATGCAAAGTTGGGTCAACCGATCAATAAGGACTAGAAGAATCTCCCTCTTAGGCCTTCCTCGGAAGTCCCCCAAGCTTCTTGCCTATACCATCTGGGGGACATAAGCTGACACCAATGTCTTTCCTAAATCACCAACACATATTGGGTTCACCAAACCCACCTTGCCCACCTGCTCATCGGGAGAGACCGAGGAAGGTATGGCTCAGAACGCGAGGTTGGTTGTGACAACAGCTTCCAGGCCAGTATCGGGATGGCATCGTTCGAAGCGTTGTATGGGAGGCCGTGTCGATCGCCAGTGTGCTGGGCAGAGGTGGGGGACAAGAGTCTGCTGGGGCCAGATCTTGTCAAAGAGACGACAGAGAAGGTCGCGCTGATACGCGATCGGTTGAGGACCGCGCAGAGTCGGCAGAAGAGTTATGCCGACAGGCGACGTCGAACTCTTGAGTTTGCAGTCGGCGATCACGTGTTCCTGAAGGTGAACCCTAGGAAGGGGCTGGTACGGTTCAGACGCAGCGGGGGCAAGTTGGCTCCGCGGTACATTGGCCCGTTCGAGATCTTTGGCAGAGTGGGAGCAGTGGCTTATCGTCTGGCGTTACCACCGCAACTTGGGAGAGTCCATAACGTCTTCCACGTATCCCAGTTGCGGCAGTACAACGCAGACCCCTCCCACGTCATTGAGTGGACCGATATCGAGGTGGCTGACGATTTCTCCTATGAGGAGCAGCCGGTTCGGATCATGGACACTCGGGAGCAGGTCCTACGGGGAGGCAAGATTATCCGCTTGGTACGAGTGCAGTGGAAACATCACGGGGCTGAGTCGACATGGGAACGCGAGGACGAGGTTCGCGCGAAGTATCCCGACCTGTTCGACTCCCGAGGTATGTCTGTTTTAAATTTCGTGGACGAAATTCCTTTAAGGGGGGTAGACTGTAATAACCACTTCTGGTCAACGCCAGTCAAACCTGCGAAAAACAGGAAAATTTAAAAACTTTAAGACAGACACTTAATTTAACCTAAATTGACCCCGAGGGTCATACCGGACTTAAGAGGACCCCGATATCGACCAAAGTGAGTTCCGGGGGACTCAGGGCAACTTTCTGATCAATTTGGGAAATGTTGACTTTTCGCTTGAAAAGTCAACCGAGCGACGTTTCGGTCCATTCGAGGACCGTTTTGGATCCAAAAAGCTTAGTCGTCGTCGCAGCGATCTTAGTTGAGCCGTTTCCTTGTAGCCCGCCAAGTTTCGTAATTTCTTGGAAAAAGTGCCCGTTCGGGGCCCGAAACGTCTGATTTTCGCGAATCTGATTGGAAAACATCAAGTACATATTTTCCAAAAGGTGTGGGACCCACCTTGCCACTTGTCCAACAAGTGGTGGTGTTAGTTTTGGGGGGAAAATGAGTGGTGAGGGGGGTGTGAGAGGTTCGGCCAACACTTAATAAAAAGAAAAAAAAAAGAAAAGGAAGAGAGTATTTTAGAGAGAGAAGGAGAAGAAGAGAGAAGGGAGAGGAAGTTAGGGTTTTGGAGCACTATTCACATCATCAAACCTTTGGATCGTCTCAAGGCAAGGAGCAATCTACTTCCCCTCGTCTTCCTCTTTGGTAAGACCTAAACCGATCGTCGTTTTGATAATTTTCACATGTTAGGGTTTGGTTAAAAATGATGAGTTAGGGTTGTAGTGAGGTTGGGGGTTCGTTGGAGACATTTTGGAGCGGATTTGGAACGTTTTCCGGTGACTGGGAGCTCAGGGGAGCTCCGGCCACCATGTGGGGTGGCCGGCCGTGTTAGTCTTAGTGCCCGTAGTTCAATCCTAAATGTCCAAATGTATATATCATCGTTAGCAATAAAATTAAAGCGGCTTTATATTACTTATGTGTTGGAGTAATATATCGATGTGTGCTCTGATCTATGCCCACCATGCGAATAGAACCATAGATCGAGATAGATCACACTCGATGGGTCCCTAGTCAACAAAGCTTCACTAGAAGCGACTAGTATGAAAGATGGCTCTTTATGGCTTACGTTCTGTTAGTCATTGGAATGGGATTCCGGAGTCTGATCATAGATATCATGTGGGACATGATATTGGACGACCCGCCCTGAATATGTGCCATAGATTAAGTCATGAACATATTCAGTGTTGTAGCTTGTCATGTATCCTTAGACCAAGGAGTCTTTGTGATCGCTATGTAGTCAACAACTGAGTTTGACCTGAGCCTAACGTTGTCCGTAACAGGGCTTCTATAACGGCCAGGATTGGCTTGGGGACGGGCTACATGAGTGACACGAAAGACGGCTAAGGGATTTATCCCTCATACTAAGGTATGGGAAAGATATCGGTTCTCGGCCACTTGATCGAGAGTGACTGGAAGAATAGCATGGCCATGCACATGATACTGGGTATCATATCTTCAGTCATCTCACATATCAAGGAACGGTGATTGAGAATAATAAGGATGACGGCTCTATGCCTTATCTCAATCAGGATATCGGAGATAAAAGGATAATGACAGGGACGACGGAAAGGTTAGAATCGACAGGGTCGATTCGTTATGTAATGTCGGGCAATACTAAAGTCTCGTTAGTTGCCACTTAAATAGGATCAAGTAAAATGGGATTTTATGTTGATCTATTGACATGCATAAACCTAAGGGTCACACCGGAGGATGAAACTCATTGACACATTTATGGAGAATGGCCAAAAGGGAGTTGTCTCGGGACATGACCAAAACTGGGTTTTGGGTCATGTGCCCGTAAGTGAATAGGACTTTACGGATCGAGACAAGGCTTGGAGTCTTGGGATTGATCGCGTCGGATAATGTTGGACATTTCCGGTATGGAAGGCTTGGAGGCGATGAGCGAATCACGGGACCTCGTTGGAAATGGCCACGGGCCATGTTCCAAGAGGCCCATGAAAGGCCCATGCAACCAAGGCCCATGGAACTAATTAATCAAGTCTTGATTAATTAGTACTAAGTAAGCAAGACAAGGATTAAGGTGTTGGTGATTCACCACCTAACCCAATCTTGTCTTGCCATACTTTGTCCTATTTACACCTTACTTGACACCATACTTGTCCCATGCCTTTAGTTGGACAAGTATGGGTTTTGTTATGTTTAAGTCATCTTTTTTCAACATAACAAACACAAGACAAGAATAGGAAACACATTTTCTCTCCCTCTTCCATGGCCATTTCGGGTTTGGCTAGTTTCCACCTCCATGTTTGTGTTCTTGAGTCCTCAAAGAGAAGAACTACGTGGCTTTGATTCCCATGTGGATACGTAGGCGTCTTGGAGACTCAAGCCAATCATTCGTTAACCGGTGTTCTTGTTTTGGTAAGAACTAGTGCTGAATTTTTCTCTTGTGAATCCATTCTTTGTTAGTTGTTTCATGGTTTTAATCGTCTCTTGGTTTTCATCGATTTTCCGCTGCGAGTTGGTTCATCTCCAACCCTACCTCGAGACCCAACAGTGGTATCAGAGCCGTGCTACCTTCGGGATTCACAAGACGGTGTTCAAAGTTTCGGTTTTGCTTGAAAGTTTCGGTTTTGGCATGTTGTTTTGCTAAATTGTTTGATAACATGTTTTAAATTATTGTTTATGG
Source organism: Erodium maritimum (assembly GCA_963921825.1). Lineage (NCBI taxonomy): Eukaryota > Viridiplantae > Streptophyta > Magnoliopsida > Geraniales > Geraniaceae > Erodium > Erodium maritimum. The sequence continues at coordinate 58,530,446 of OY997590.1, read as the reverse complement.
ATTTAATGCATGTAAAATGAATTTTTGAAAATTATTTCAAATCTGGAAATTTTGAATTTTTTTTTGATTTTTCGGGTCTCGGGAGCGGGACTCTCGGGGAGCCGAAACCGGGACCGAACGGGGCTCCGTTGGACGGAGCTAGGCCAAGCATGACCATTGGATGGTTGATATGCCAAGGCTAAACCGTTTTGTTAGTTATGACGAGTTTGGAACCGTCATGACGAACTCGAAGATCAAATGTTCAAAAGTTTCATTTTTGAACGGTTTCGATAAACCGAGCATCAAAAAATTTCGAAACTTGGCTATTAATTAAAACCGGAAAATCACATGATGTTTGATAACATGCTTGTTTGATAACACGATGTGTGATGTGATGTTGGCATGGTGTACATAATAGCCCCGAGCTCGATTTAATTATTTATCGCTTTTCACGGTCTGCGAGCCGTTAGAGTTAGCGTGTAATTATTATTTCAAGGTGTGGTCGTCGAACCACTTGTTTGTAATATTTATTTATTCCCGACCTGCGAGTCGTGTATTAAATTGTAATATTTTACTCAAGACGAAGAAAGGGCGAAAAGGTCATTTGGTGGCTTTTCGGGTGTTGGCATCGGCTTGGAGTCGGTGGAGCTCAAGAAGCTTGTGGGAGTTAGTTTAGGGGGCTATTATGTGCACATTTATCGCTTTATGCTTGGTTTAGTTTATGCATGATTAATTCTATGTGCTTTAGAATTGCATGCTTAACTTTATTTACCGAGCATATCACCTCACATGCAAAGATAAAATTGGAATTTTAATCCTTGTGTGTGAACCCTTAGAACCGTCATTGCATTGGATGTAGTTGACGGGTTCAAAGGAAGAATTACATTGGATGTAATTTGAGGCATCATTGCATTTGGAATGTAGTTGATGTGCTCATCGCATCTAGGATGTGCCAAAGTTTTGAACACAACTGGACAAGTAAAAGCGGGTCATGTCCGATACCTCCCAATCATCAACACCTTACTACCTCCCCGTCCTATGGGTGTCGTGCGCATTAGCGGAGCATCCATGGGAAAGCGGGGTAGTAGGTTTGGACGACATATGTGGGTGTCGTGCGCATTAGCGGAGCACCTACATAGTGACGAGCCATAGTTGAAAATTGGTGGACCCGACTACGATTCTCAGCCTGAGGTTGAGCTAGGGTAACAGATAGGGTAAGTCGTGTACATAAGTACATACCCTAGCCAGGAGTCACATTGGATGTGATTGGATGGAGTCCTACCTACATAGCTCGATTAAGTGGTGAGCATTAGTTCAGCTTAATCGAGTGAATCAAGGATCTTGGTTTCAGATTCTAAAGGTTTAGAATTGATTGTTGGTGTTTAAGCTTGATCTTCATAAAATTTATTCAGTTTACTGATTGAATTTTATCTGTTGTAGATCAAATGGCAAATTCAGCGAACATTAATAGTTTGTCATTAAAAACCATTCTTGACAGGGTCAAGCTAAATGGGACAAACTATTTGGACTGGTACAGAATTTTGAGGATAGTCCTCAAGTCTGAACGCAAAGAATATGTCCTTGACAAGGCTGTCTCTAAGACCATATCAGAGTTACATGAACTGTCATTAAGTGCTGAGAAGAATATCTCAGGGATCTGGGATCCAAGGATATTCTGATGGTCAACAAGGGAATTGGAAGTGGCAAGGGCTGGGCCCATGCGCACTTGGCAGGAAAGATGAGACACCTGAGAATGTCTGCTTCTACTGCCAACAGCCTGGTCATTGGAACCGGGATTACAGGAAGTTCACGGCTGATCTGAAGAAGGGCAGTGGGATTGCGCCTTCATCAAATAGCCTGGATGATCTGAAGAAGGGCAGTAGGACTGCGCCTTCATCAGGAAACCTGGATGATCTAAGGAAGGGCGGTGGGACCGTGCCTTCATTCGGTATTAACTCTATAGAGCTACATCTCTCTACTTCCAAAGATTCATGGGTATTAGATACCATGACTGAATCTCACACATGCACTAATATATGGTGGCTGAAAGTAGGAGAGATTTGGAAAGCACGAAATGGACCTCAGAGTTGTGGCAACTGCTGTAGGATCCATGAGTCTTGCTTTGCCAAGAGGCCTTGTCTTAGTATTGTATAATGTATATTGCATACCTACTCTTAGTAGGAATATTATATCTGTATCCGTGTTTGACAAGGAAGGATATAATGTTAATATTGGAAATGGAGTTTTCAATGTTCTATGCAATGATATGTTTTATACCAGTACTGACATGGTTGGAGGATTGTACATATTAGATATGGGTAACAATGCCTCAAGTTCTATATATTCCGTTAATACCAAGAGGTCTAAATCCAACGATTTAAACCTAACTCTGTTATGGTACTGTCATTTGGGTCGCATAAACAAGAAGCGCCTATCAGCACTTCAGAAGTGCGGGCTTTCAGGTTCATTCGAATTCCATTCGATCGATAGGTGCAAGGTTTGTTTGATGGGAAAAATGACTAAAGTGCCCTTTATCGATCGCGATGAAAGGGCGGGTGAATTATTGGGGCTGATACACTCGAATGTGTGTAGACCAATAAGTTCACTTGCCAGGAGGGGTTTTAGCTACTTTATCACATTTACTGATTATTACAGTAAATATGGTTATGTCTATTCGGTGAGACATAAGTCTGAAGCTTTTGATAAATTCAAAGAGTTTAAGACTATAGTAGAAAACCAGCTCGACAAAGGTATTAAGGCACTTCGATTGGATCGAGGTGGAAAATACTTGACCACAGAGTTATTAGATCATCTAAAAGAGAATGGGATCCTTTTGGAATGGACTCCTCCTAGGTCACTGTAGTTGAAAGGTGTAGCCAAACGGAGAAATCGGACATTGTTAGACAATGGTCTGTTCCATGATTAGTTGGACTGATCTCCCAATCTCTTTTAGGGGTTTTGCTCTATAGACGACCGCATTCATAGTGAATCGGGCTTCGACGAATGGTGTGGAAGGGACACCATTTTAAAAAATGGTACGGGATGATGCCCGCTTTGTCCTTCCTAAAGATTTGTGGTTGCGAGGCTTATGTGAAACATTTGGTTTCGACTAAGCTCGAACCAAGATCTGAGATATGCACCTTCGTGTGGTATCCCAAAGCAACAAGGGGATACTATTTCTACAATCCCAGTGAGAACATGGTGTTCGTCGCTTGGGGTGGGGTCTTTATGGAAAAGAAGTTTTGTTTCCAAAGACGTCATTGGGAGGACTGTGCATCTCGAAGAAATTCAGGATGGTACAGATCTGTCTAAACCAATTGGCAACCCAGTAGAAAGGAGCCAGAGATTGTCGTAGAGTAAGAACCAATTCCTGTTACAATTCCGGAAGGTCCAAGGCGATTTGAAAGGATCAATCTTCCACCTCCAAGATATGGTATCCGGAGGTGACAATGAAGTCATGGTGGATCACGATGATCCAGCCACCTTTCAGGAAGTCGTGGATGGGCCCAACTCCGAGTTATGGCTGGGAGCCATGAGGGAGGAAATGCAATCCATGTCGGACAACCGAGTCTGGGAACCGGTTGATCCCATCAATGGTGTGAGGACCATAGGATGCAAATGGATCTTCAAGGTGAAGATGGACATGGACGGCAACCCTCTGACCTACAAAGCTCAATTGTGGCGAAAGGTTATAGGCAGATCCAATGGATTGACTATGAGGAAACCTTCTCCTTAGTGGCTATGGTCAAAATCGAACCAAATTCTTCTTGACATAACTGCGTATCATAATTACGAGATATGGCAAGTGGATGTCAAAACCGCTTTCCTAAATGGAAATTTGACTGAGTACGTTTGTATGTCTCGGCCCAAAGGTTTTGACGATCCGAAGAATAAGGGAAAGATTTATAAGTTGTTGAAATCCATTTATGGATTGAAACGAACTTCTCGGAGTTGGATCCTTTGTTTTGATGAAGCTGTAATTGGATTTGGCTTAATCAAGAACGAGGATGAATCTTGCGTTTATAAGAAGGCTAGTGGGAGCAATATTACCTTTCTGGTTCTCATTGAAAACGACATCCCAACCTTGCACGAGACTAAAGCTTGGTTGAGGAAGTGTTTTTCAATAAAGGACTTAGGCGATGCTTCTCATATCTTAAGGATTAAGATATGTAGAGATCGCACCAAGAGGGTCTTGGATTTAAGTCAGGGAACCTATGTGAACAAGGCATTGAGTAGGTTCTTAATGCTCGATTCAAAGAAAGGACTCTTACCCACTAGTCATGGCATTCATCTCAGCAAGACTTAGTGTCCTAAGACACCTGATGAGATGAAAAGGATGATGAGAATCCTATGCGCCTGGGGGCAGGATCGATCATATATGCCATGACATGTATGAGACCAGACGTCTCGTAAGCCTTATGTTGTACCAGTAGACATCATTCTAACCTGGGGGAAAGATGATGCTGAACTAGTCGTCGAAGGATGAGTAGACGCTAGTTTTCCAAGACAAATCCAGATGACTTTAGAAGTCAATCAGGATATGTGTTTACGCTGAATGGCAGAGCTTTAGCTGGGAAAGCGTAAAACAAGATACCATTGCCGAATCTACGATAGAGGCCAAGTACATGGATGCTGCAGAGGCAGCTAAGGAGGCTATGTGGATTTGGAAATTCATGGCAGGGCTGGGTGTAATTAAAAACCCATCCAGTCCGGTGAATCCATTTTGCGACAACACAAGGGCCATTGCGCAAGCTAAAAGCCTAGATCGCATAACAAATCCAAACATGTACTGCGGCGTATCCACCTCATCAGATAAATACTGAACTGAGGTGAAGTGAAGATAACCGATATTGCAATAGATGATAACATAGCCAACCCTTTGACTAAGGCAGTGTCACTGCCTGAACATGTTAGACATGTAAAGTCGATGGGGACATATTGGAGTTTAGATTGGAACTAGGGCAAGTGGGAGATTGTTAGTCTTAGTGCCCGTAGTTCAATCCTAAATGTCCAAATGTATATATCATCGTTAGCAATAAAATTAAAGCGGCTTTATATTACTTATGTGTTGGAGTAATATATCGATGTGTGCTCTGATCTATGCCCACCATGCGAATAGAACCATAGATCGAGATAGATCACACTCGATGGGTCCCTAGTCAACAAAGCTTCACTAGAAGCGACTAGTATGAAAGATGGCTCTTTATGGCTTACGTTCTGTTAGTCATTGGAATGGGATTCCGGAGTCTGATCATAGATATCATGTGGGACATGATATTGGACGACCCGCCCTGAATATGTGCCATAGATTAAGTCATGAACATATTCAGTGTTGTAGCTTGTCATGTATCCTTAGACCAAGGAGTCTTTGTGATCGCTATGTAGTCAACAACTGAGTTTGACCTGAGCCTAACGTTGTCCGTAACAGGGCTTCTATAACGGCCAGGATTGGCTTGGGGACGGGCTACATGAGTGACACGAAAGACGGCTAAGGGATTTATCCCTCATACTAAGGTATGGGAAAGATATCGGTTCTCGGCCACTTGATCGAGAGTGACTGGAAGAATAGCATGGCCATGCACATGATACTGGGTATCATATCTTCAGTCATCTCACATATCAAGGAACGGTGATTGAGAATAATAAGGATGACGGCTCTATGCCTTATCTCAATCAGGATATCGGAGATAAAAGGATAATGACAGGGACGACGGAAAGGTTAGAATCGACAGGGTCGATTCGTTATGTAATGTCGGGCAATACTAAAGTCTCGTTAGTTGCCACTTAAATAGGATCAAGTAAAATGGGATTTTATGTTGATCTATTGACATGCATAAACCTAAGGGTCACACCGGAGGATGAAACTCATTGACACATTTATGGAGAATGGCCAAAAGGGAGTTGTCTCGGGACATGACCAAAATTGGGTTTTGGGTCATGTGCCCGTAAGTGAATAGGACTTTACGGATCGAGACAAGGCTTGGAGTCTTGGGATTGATCGCGTCGGATAATGTTGGACATTTCCGGTATGGAAGGCTTGGAGGCGATGAGCGAATCACGGGACCTCGTTGGAAATGGCCACGGGCCATGTTCCAAGAGGCCCATGAAAGGCCCATGCAACCAAGGCCCATGGAACTAATTAATCAAGTCTTGATTAATTAGTACTAAGTAAGCAAGACAAGGATTAAGGTGTTGGTGATTCACCACCTAACCCAATCTTGTCTTGCCATACTTTGTCCTATTTACACCTTACTTGACACCATACTTGTCCCATGCCTTTAGTTGGACAAGTATGGGTTTTGTTATGTTTAAGTCATCTTTTTTCAACATAACAAACACAAGACAAGAATAGGAAACACATTTTCTCTCCCTCTTCCATGGCCATTTCGGGTTTGGCTAGTTTCCACCTCCATGTTTGTGTTCTTGAGTCCTCAAAGAGAAGAACTACGTGGCTTTGATTCCCATGTGGATACGTAGGCGTCTTGGAGACTCAAGCCAATCATTCGTTAACCGGTGTTCTTGTTTTGGTAAGAACTAGTGCTGAATTTTTCTCTTGTGAATCCATTCTTTGTTAGTTGTTTCATGGTTTTAATCGTCTCTTGGTTTTCATCGATTTTCCGCTGCGAGTTGGTTCATCTCCAACCCTACCTCGAGACCCAACAGGCCGGCCGTGTAAGGTGGCTGGCCGTGCCTTGTAGAGGCTGGCCGGTGCTGGCCGGAGCTAGGGCTAGCCACCACCAAGGTGGGCCGAGCCCTAAAAGACCCTAGGGCCCACGGCCAAGGTGGGTCGGGTGGGGCCCACGTGCTCGGGTGCTCGGTTTTAGTGTTCGGGTGGTTTAAAACGTTCCCCGGACCATTTATCCTTAATCGAGTCAAAATTTGGAATTAAATTGGAAAAGTTGTATTTAACGGGTTTTAGAAACTTTAAACGTTAATTAATTGACTCGGAAGTCGGAATTCGATTCCGTCAAGTGCGTTGGTATCCTTGAATTATTCTAAGGCCGTAGAAACGAAAACGGGAACTTTTGGAGCCCCGGAAGGGCATTTCCAAAACCCGGGCAGATTCGCCATGTCGGGCGAATCGGGCCTTTACGGGTCATTTATCGACAATGTCGAGTAATTGAGAAGTTTGGGAGTGATCGACATTGTCGGGGTTACATTTGGGCGTTAAGTTGATTGAATTTCGGTTTATTCATATTAGTTTAAAAGTGCCTTAAATTTGTGTTCTCTTAGATCGTGCTGCGGACCGAGGCAAAGGGAAACTAGGCGAGTGACTGCGATCGCGCCGAGGCTGAGTTGGGCACTTTTGGAGGACTTATACGAGGTAGGGAAAAGTAGCCGGATCTCGGCCCTGACTAGGGAAAGTTAACTGTAGAATTGCATGTGACACCGGGGTGTCGTGGGTTAATTAGGTTATCAAATATTAGAAAGGCATGATACGGGAACGTAGCAATTATTAGAAAAGTATGTGACACTTAGTAGTGTCGTAGGAGCAGTGAACTTAGCGATATTGGAATTACTGGAGGCATATGACCATGCCCGGAGGTTGATTGTGAACTTAGCGGTATTAGAATTACTGGAGGCATATGACCATGCCCGGAGGTTGCGTGTTATTATTGTTGAGTTTGGGTGGCCATGAGAGCCGTGTTATTATTGTTGAGTTTGGGTGGCCATGAGAGCCGTGTTATTATTGTTGAGTTTGGGTGGCCATGAGAGCCCGTGTTATTATTATTGAGTTTGGGTGGCCATGAGAGCCCGTGTTATTATTGTTGAGTCTTGGGTGGCCATGAGTGCCCGTGTTACTATTATTGGTATTTTGGGTGGCTGTGAGTGCCCGTGGGGTTGTGAACCCGTACTTTACCGTTGGTGTCTTGGGTGGCCATGAGGGCCCATAGGGTTGTTGAACTCGTGTTTTGTTGTTGGTGTCTTGGTGGCCTTGAGTGCCTGTGGAGTTTGGGACTGGTGTCGTTACTGTCTGATGAACTTTGTTTGTGATTGTGATTGGTTACTTGATGATGGTGGAGGTTGTGTGGTGTAGCTAGCCTCCCGACTGGGATCGGGAGAAGCGGAGAGGTTGTGGGCTAGCTCCCCGACTGGGATCGGGAAAAGGACGCGCGGGTGTGGCTAACCACCCGACTGGGATCGGGTGAAGCGGAGAGGTTGTGGGTTAGCCTCCCGATTGGGATCGGGAGAAGTTGCGCGACAGGTCGACCGCCTGACCTGACTGGGATCGGTAAAGGGCGAGAGACAGAGATTGGGTTACTGAGCAGCTGGTATGCGATCCTTTGTGATCTTGTTTGGTGTGCGATCCTTTGTGATCTTGGTATTGCGTGGTTGTCAGTCGTGTCTTTGGAGGAGGTCGTCAATCGTTGTGTGGGGTCTATATCACGTGTCCGAGTGTTGAGTCGGTTGAGAAAAGTATTGGTCGTGTGTGTGTCATTTGAGTCGTTGCTGGTGTCACCGGCTTTGTCTGCTAAGTATGTCGTAGTCAGTCTGTTATCTATGGTGGTGAGCGAACGCTCACCCCTAGCTGCTTTTCCTACAGGTACCGTTCGCAGTCTGGACTAGGTGAGCTTCTGAAGCTTGAAGAGCTTGAAGCGGGTTTCTGGGTTATTCTGAGTATAGTGACGTGTACCATGTTTTTGTCCAATTGTTGGGACTTATTTTGAGATGTAAATATTATTTTGTTGAACAAATGGTGATTTTAAAGTGAATTATAAAAATGGTTTCAAAATGGTTTATTGTTTCAAAACGTTCGCGTCCCGAGTTCGATTTACTGAAATTGGGGCGTGATAGCTTGGTATCAGAGCTCGAGGTTTCACACCTCGGACTGCAAGTCAATTAGGTGGGAGAGTCGAGTCAGTAAGGTCCCGTCGTGCGTTGGGTACGCAAGTCGGAACTTGTGTGTAGACCCGTTAGGATTTGAGTCCTGTTTTTGTTATGTGCTTGTGTAGTACGGAGTTACTGGCACAGTGTTTGTGTGTTGCTGCGTGAAATGTTTTTAAACTGTCACGACTCGACTCAGGAGCGCTCCTGTAGTCGAGCGTGACGGTGTTGATGTCAAGTGGCTACAATGTAGTTCGGGGATGTCTGGTCAGGGTTGTAACTACCTGATGTCAAGAAATGAAATTTTTAATGGAGTGGGAAAAGTTTTAAAAATTGGTTGGCCCTGTGGGCGTATTTTGGGTTTGTCTGGCCCTGTGCGTGTGTGTTGCCTTGATTGGCCCTGGAGGCGTGCTTTGATGCTGGTTGGCCCGGTGGGCGAGTGTCGTTGTGTTGTTGTTGGCCTTGTCGGTTTATGTTTTGGTTGAGGTTTCGCTTACGTATTATTATAATTAAACTACAAATAGCGTGAGCGGTGTGACGATTAGTGACAAGTACGTTAGGGTAGACGTGGACCGGGTGAACGTTAGTGTACTTGGTAATCGGCCGGTCCTCGACTAGTGAGAAAGCCGATACCCCGACCCTACTTGAGCACAAAGATGGACCTGGACTTGGAGCCAGAACTGAGTTTGATACTGGATGCGGCACTAGAGGAGAAAGAGGAGATCCAACGGGGATCTTTGGGCGGAGGAAGACTAGGCGGGCAAGTTGGCCCGCATGGAGGAATGAAAGGAATTCATTGCTCCAGGGACTGGCCTTAGAAAGGGTCACTGATCAGAGTTTCGCTTCCCGTTGAAACCAATGACCGCGGGTTCGGTTTAATACATTGAATGGAGCATGAAGACTACACCTTGAGCAACAATCATTGGTTTCGTCATATTTTACTTTTGCTTTTAGTACGTCTTTATGGCACTTCAAAAACCAGTAGCACCAGATTACTTGTCTCATAATTTTTATAAAATGACCTACTAAAACTCTTTACAATCTCATGATTTTTTTTTTTTACTTCCTGGTTAAAAAATTCTTTGTGATGCATTCCTTTGTATCTGATATTTATAAATAATCCCAAAAAAGATAAAAGATTCGTTGGATGTTCCTTGCATATGGGTCCTTTATTCTTAACACTAAGTTTATTAATTTAACAAAGATCTCGAACGAGAGATCTAATCTGAAGCACTCACAGAGATTTTAAAAATGTACATAGTTGGGTCAAAGTCCTATTCATTATTAAACATTCATCGTGAAGATCAAACACATTGTTTATACCCTCGGAACGCATGATGCCTTCTAATAACTACCGGAAAACCAGAGTGTTGATGCGGGCAAGCCAAGTTGATGATATATAAAACTAGTATCCGTTATTACTTCACATGCGTCCTAAACATTACTTCACATGCGTCCTAAACAAATCTTATTTTTAAACGAAATGTGCAATTTTTAATTAGATTTCAGATTAAACGATGCATTGTCGTGCGTTGGGCAAAAGACCCGATCATTGAACAACATACACTGATCGAACTTCCCGTTCTAATTAGTAGGAAGCTTTGTTCGCAGTTTTTTTTACAAATTGAAGGATGATCCGTTCGTGTTGAGAAAGCATAAGGCGGATGTCTCGAATAATAGTCTCCAATAGAGAAGTCGGGGGATCCCTATGGAGAATCATATTGATGAGGACCTGAGTGTCAGATTGAACCATAATAGAATCCCTTAGCCTAGGTGCATTCCGAAGAGTAGTAGCCAGGGCGCAAGCCTCCACCATGATCGGAGACTAGCTCCCCGGTACCAGGCCATTAACAGCCATATGGATCGTCCCATGTGTATCCCTTGCGATTATGCCCCATGTCGATTGGTTCCTATCCTGGAATATCGCCCCGTCAGCATTAATAGCTATGGTACCTGGGGGCGGCGTGATTTACTTAGCCAACCAGGATGGGGCTTGCGGCTACAACGACGAAGCCACGATTTTTGCTTCCTGTAATACCTTAAGGTGTGCTGCCGCCGACGAGATCACCCACAGCGCAGCTGGGGACACCCCTCCCTAAATTAGGCCGTTTCTGTCATTCCATATCTCCCATAGGATGGATAGGATTTCGGCCACCTTCTGTCTCGGTCTCCCTGCTTCTATCCCTTCCCACCATTGCACAAAACCTCCGCTCGTGCCCTATGGGTTAAGGCTTCCAAATTGTGACCAGCACATCTTTGCAAACACACACTCCAAGAAAAGGTGATCAACTGTTTCCGATGCCCGACCACATATGTTACACATGGCTGATACCGGGATAAATCCTTGGTTGAGGTTTGAAGCTACTTGCAACGTACCGGTCAGACATCTCCATAGAAAAATCAAGAGGCGAGGTGGTGTAGGAATATTCCAAAATTGATGACCATGTCACTGATGCCGTGTTCTGACGGGCAGCGTGCCTTTCCCCCTGCCATTTTGGACATGCATAACTTAGATGTAGTTCCAAGAAACTAGTCTTCGGGAAATAGCGCGCCTTTAGCATGTGAGCCATAAGAGAGTGAGGTTTATGAATAAGGCTCAACGCCTGGTTCCCTAAAAGCTCCGTATTGACATCACTTAGGTGGCAGAACGCCACCCCGCTGCAACTTTGGGCATGCATAACTTATCCTAGTCTTGCTAAATAATAGGTTAGTTTGACTACGTGGATGCGGGATATAATCTTAGTGGGTCCTATGAACACTAAAATGACATAAACTAGAAGAGATGTAAGTACTAATCGAATCATAACTTCGAGACCAATCAGGGGTAGAAGTTTTCCGTCCTACAAACGGATACGCTTTATGATTCGATCCCTTAGATACTCCATTCCCGCGTTTTTGTTCCGGTCGACCATATTGGGGACCCCAAGGTACGTGGAGGTCGCCAACGTCTCCTCAATAGACAATATTTGATAACAACGCTGATTGACCATCCCTAGGGTTTTCGTACTAAATAGGACAGATGATTTATTAAGATTTAATACCTGGCCAGACAACCGCCCAAAGAGGCCTAGAATATCCTTAACTGTTTGAGCATAGTTCGGTGTAGCATGGTAGAAAATATAACAGTCGTTGGCAAAAAAAATGTGTGAGATTTTTGGGGCTCCCCTTGCCACCCTAACTGTAAGGACCGCTCCAGGTCAACGCCGGTCAATCGGCGGAAAAATAGAAAATTTTAAAATTTTGGGACAAACACCTAAATGAACCTAAAATTGACCCCGAGGGTCATATCAGACTTAAGTTGACCCCGATATCGACCAAAGTGAGTTATGGGTGACTTAGGGCAACTTTTTGACCAATTCTGGAAAAGTTGACTTTTTGCCGAAAAGTCAACCGAACGACGTTCTGGTCCGTTCGAGGCCCGATTTGGATCCAAAATTCGTAGCCGACGTTATAGCGGTCTTAGTTGGGCCGTTTCCGTGTAGCACGCGAAATTTCATAAATTCTTGGAAAATGGGCCCGCACGGGGTCCGAGACGGCCGAATTTCGCGAATCTGACTGAAAAATATCTACAAAGATATGTTTCTAACTAGTGGGACCCATTGACACTTGTCATAAAGGTGGTGGATTGGAGTTGAAAGGACAATTGTGTCCTTGGACTTAAAATTAAAGACAAAGGGTAAAGAGAGAGTATTATGGTCACTTTGATGGGTTGTAGTTTTAAAACAAAATTAAAAGGATGGAGAGGGTGATGCTCGGCCACAAACATATTAAGAGAGGGAGAAGAGAGAGAAGGGGAAGGAGAGAAAAGAAGAAGAAGGTGTAGGTTTTTGGTGTTTCCCGACGATCCGACTGACGGATCGTCTCATTTCTCGCGTAATCGAGGTCCTCTCAACGTTCCCTACGGTAAAAACCCAAAATTTTCTTATTTCGACGTGATTGAATTCTAGGGTTTTGATTAGAATTGGTTTAAAGATGAATGGTTGAGGTTTGGGGTTCGTTAGGAACGTTTTGGGGCGAAAAGGAGCGTTTTTCGGTTTGGTCGTGTGGGGCCCACTTGGCTGGGCCTCGGGTTTTTTGTGTTCGGGTGGTTCTGGATGATCCCCGAGTCGATAATTCACAGCCGGAACGAATTATGGAATTAATTTGTGAGAATTCAGAAATTTGGGTTATAAACTTTAAACGCGGAATTAAATCGCTTGGGTATCAGAAATTGATTCCGTCGATTGCGTTGGAACACGTGAATTATATTAGGGTTGTAGAAATGAAAATGGGAATTTTCGGAGCCCCGAATGGCGTTTTTCCGCTCCCGGGCAGATTCGCCGAGCCGGGTGAATCGGGCCTTTCCGGGCCCATTGCTGACAATGTCGAGCAATTGGAAAGTTTGGGAGTGATCGACATTGCCTGCATATTAGAAAGTGTATTATTTTGATCACTTTAGACCGTGCCACCGACCGCGGAAAGAGGAGGCTAAGCGGGTGATCGCGAGCGCGCCGGAGAATGAGCGTGGACATTTGGAACGCTTTACGCGGTAGGGAAAAGTAGCCGGATATCGGCCTTGACTAGGGAAAGTTATTAGTAGAAATGCATGTGACACTTGGTGGTATCGTAGGATAAGTGAACTTATCGAACAATAGAAATGCATGTGACACGTGGTGGTGTCGTAGGATAAGTGAACTCATCAAACAATAGAAATGCATGTGACACTTGGTGGTGTCGTAGGATAAGTGAACTTATCGAACAATAGAAATGCATGTGACACTTGGTGGTGTCGTAGGATATGTGAACTCATCGAACAATAGAAATGCATGTGGCACTTGGTGGTGTCGAAGGATAAGTGAATTCATCGAACAATAGAAATGCATGTGACACTTGGTGGTGTCGTAGGATAAGTGAATGTATCAAACAATAGAAATGCATGTGGCACTTGGTGGTGTCGTAGGTTAAGTAAACTTACCGTGCGATAGGAATCACATGTGGGCACCTGGTTGTGCCCGTAGGTTGAGTGAACTGATTGTGTTTGTGTGTGGCCATGTGTGCCTGTGGGGTGTTGAACCCGTTTGTTGTTGACTGACTTGCTGAGTGGTAGTTAGTCGTGATGTCAATTTTGCTATTTGCGGAGTATTGTGTGATATTTGGTTGTGATTGTGATTGTTCTGGTGATACCTGGATGAGCTGTGCCCGAGAGGTGTGTCGTACCTTCCGATGCGCGACCGGTTAAGTGCCGAGGGCTGTGTTCCCCGTGAGGTGTGTCGTACCTTCCGGCGCGCGATTGGTAAAGTGCTGAGGCTTGAGCTGTGCCCGAGAGGTGTGTCGTACCATCCGATGTGCGACCGGTAAAGTGTCGAGGGCTGTGTTCCCCGTGAGGTGTGTCGTACCTTCCGGCGCGCGATTGGTAAAGTGTTAAGGCTTGAGGTTCCGCGATGAAGGAGAGGCCCTCCTTCCGACTAGCAATCAGAAAAGTGTTGCTATGTGTCGCGATGAGGTCGACCGCCTGGCCCGACTGTGTGTCGGGGAAAGTGCGTGGGGCACTGCCAGGCCCAGTCGGATTGCTACTGGAAACTGTGCAGTATGTGTGTTGATCCTTTATGATCTTGCGTGCATTGTGTGTATTGATATTGCGTAACTTTGTTCACGATTGTGTTTATTTGTAAATGCCGTAAGTTCTGTGTTAAAGGGTGAGGTCTTGGGTTTGAGACTCATCAATAACCTACGGTGGTGATACAACGCCTCTATGTGAGGGTCTCACCACGGAGAGGGGTTAGGGTTGATGCGCTGCGGCACAGTACGAACTAGGTTTCCCCTACGTGAACGGGTTGTTCGAGGTTTCCCTCACGTGAACGAGTGGTTTGAGATTTCCCTCATGTGAGCGGGTTGTTTGAGGTTTCCCTCAAGTGAACGGGTGGTTTGAGGTTTCCCTCACGTGATCGGTTGTTTGAGGTTTCCCTCACGTGAATGGGTGGTTTGAGGTTTCCCTCACGTGAGTGGGTTGTTTGAGGTTTCCCCTATGTGATCGGGTAGTTGGGGTATTGATATTGTGAGCAATAGTGATTTACTTAGTTGAGAACATGATCCCCGTTTTGAGGTTTCCCCTACGTGATCGGGTAATTGGGCGTTGATATGGTGAGCAATAGTGTTTTTCTTAGTTGAGAATATGATCCCCATTCAAGGTTTCCCTTACGTGAGCGAGTATTTGAGGTATTGATATCGTGTGCAGTTGTGACGGTTTGGTATCAGGTTTTGAGGTAGTTGTTTGCCATGTTTAGATTGGGAAGTTGTTGATGCTTTACTAGTATGCCATAATCGAACGGGTATCCGTGGAGGTGACTGGAACGCTCATCCCCTTTACTACTTTTCCCGCAGGCCTCTGAGGTAGGGATGAGTAGCGAATACTGGTTTGGTTGCGGAAAGTTACAAGTAAATGCACATTGGATCATGTGAGGGTTGTGCTTTACCTTGTCAGTGTGACTAATGGAATGTTTGTTCGGTCTTTGATTTGGGGTCTCCATTACGTGCACGTGTTTTAGATGGTTAGGGAAATTGACAGTGATTTGTGTGACAGTCGGGTTTAACATGTGATTTGGGGTACTAGTCCCATGTGTTATTGTTTGTTGCCGGTGTTCCCGGCATGTCTGCTGGTATGCCGTAGTCAGTCTGATGTCCGTGGTGGTGAGCGAAACACTCGCCCTTTGCTGCTTTTCCTACAGGTACCGTTCGCGAGGCGGACTAGGAGGATCTCTCGAGGCTTAAAGAGCTGGGAGCGAGAGTCCGGGCTGTCGGGGTTGTCTAGCGACATACACTCATGTTTTAGTGTTCTTTAATTTTTTTTAAATTAAAACTCGGTTGTAAAAATATAGTTTTGATTAATAAAAGTGGTGCTTTTAAAGCGGTTTATCAAACTATTTGAGACTTTGTTTTACTTGCTTCACCGTTCGCGTTCCGGGTTCGGTTATACTGAATTCGGGGCGTGACAGTTTGGTATCAGAGCTCTAGGTTTCACACCTCGGACTGTACGTCAATTAGGTGGGGAAAGTTGAGTTATTAAAAATCCCGTCGTGCGTTGGTTGTGCAAGTTGAAAACCGTGTGTAGACTTGTAGTGACATGAGTCTTGTTTGATGTTGTGTGTATGTGTAGTACTGTTGTTACTGGCATAATTATTGTGTGACTGTCATGATGTTGTGTGTATGCTGCGTGAAATGTTTTTATGCTGTTGCGACTCGACTCAAGGGCGCCCCTATAGGCGAACGTGACGGTGGTGATATCAGGTGGGTACAATGTAGTTCGGGGACGCCTGGAACGGGTTGTAACTACGTGATGTCAATAAAAAAGAGATTTTATGATGAAAGGATAAAATTTAAAACTGATAGGCCTTGTGGGCATGTGTTTTAAAATTGAGTGACCTTGTGGTTGTGTGTGAAATCACTTGACTGTGTGATTTGAAATTGGGTGACGTGAAATGGTGTGTGTGATTAAAGTGTGTGACTTGTTGTTCGTGCATTTTGTAAGTATGTGATTGAAAGTGTGTGGCACACGAGTGTGCAGGTTGATTGTTATAGGAATAAGATGAGACTCTGCTAAGGGTAGACTTAGCATTGTGTGACGAGCGCGATTATGAGAACCGTGTGTGTTAACCGGTTGATTATAGGCCGGAACGTCTATGCTGGGTGAACGCTAGGGTAGTGAGTGTGTCGCCGTTGTGAGAGTTCGCGAGTTAAGCGTGTGCGTGGATTATGGACCCACCACACGGTGGCCGGAGTACGAGGCCAAGTTTACGGCATTGTCCCGCTTTGCACCAGTGATGGTGGTGGCTGAAGCGAACCGATACAGGAGGTTCGAGAGAGGGCTCACAGCCCTGATTCTGGATCGAGTCCTCACCTTGAGGATTCGGGTATATTCGAAGTTGGTGGACACGACGGCGGTAGTGGAGCGAGGTCTCAGAGAGACTGCGAGGGTCTATGAGGTTTGGCAGCGACTGAGCTTGTGCGTGTATCCATGGGGAGGATACTTACGAAATGACAGCCTTTGACGTAATCCTGGGAATGGATTAGCTTGCGAAGTACCGAATGAATATAAACGGTTACCGGCGACGGGTGACGGTGTCAGCAGGCAACACGAGGGTCCCGTGTGTATTGGGCAGCAAGAACGGAGTTCTCCTATCGGTATTGTCTGCATTGGAGGAAGTGTCGACCGCGCAGAGCCGAGAGTTACCGTGAGTAGTGTGCGAGTTCCCTGAGGTCTTT
Source organism: Erodium maritimum (assembly GCA_963921825.1). NCBI lineage: Eukaryota > Viridiplantae > Streptophyta > Magnoliopsida > Geraniales > Geraniaceae > Erodium > Erodium maritimum. The sequence goes on along the minus strand of OY997590.1, from coordinate 58,513,403 downwards.
CCCGATGAGTTGACCGGGTTGCCGCCAGTTCGCGAGGCCGAGTTCGGGATTGACCTGATGCCAGGGACTGCACCGATATCACTGGCGCCGTACATATCCACGCCAGCAGAGTTGATTGAGCTGAAACGTCAATTCGACGAGCTCTGGAAGGAGGAGTTATCCGTCCGAGCACATCGCCGTGGGGAGCGCCATCACTCTTCGTGAAGAAGAGAAGTGGAGCGTTGAGGATGTGCACAGACTACTGGAAACTGAACTGGGTTACGGTGAAGAACTGATACCCTATGCTGAGAATTGACGATTTGTTCAACCGGTTGAGAGGTTCGACATGTTTCTCGAAGATCGATCTGCGATCCGGATACTACCACTTATCAGTCTGGGAGTGGTACATGATGAAGGGGCGAGGCACGTTCGGGCTTGAGCTAGTGGAGGCTACTGACGGCGCAACCATGTGTTCATTGATGGCTCAGCCCACACTGCTTGCCCGAGTGTTAGAGGGGCAGGCTGAGGATGTCGAGACGATAGAGATCCGGGAGAGAGTTTCCGGCGGTGTCAACGCCGAGGGCTGGGATCTTTGTGCTAATTGGGAGTTGCGGTATCGAGGGGGGTTGTTCGTGTCGTGTAGCTGCGGAGACGACGTGCTGCGAGGGTCACATCTTTCGCGTCTTACAGTGCACTTGGGTAGCACTAAGATGTATCGCGACATCAGGTGACATTTCTTGTTGAGCGGGATGTGGAGAGCGGTTGCAGAGTTAGTATCGCGGTGCCTCACTTGTCAGCAGGTGAGAGTCGACCATCAGCATCCTGCTGGGTTATTGAGGCCACTATCGGTTGCACAGTGGAAATGGGAGCACGTCACGATGGATTTCGTGAGCGGTTAGCCGATTTCGCCTACAACAACATCTTGCAGGCCAAAATCGAGATGGCACCGTTCGAAGCGTTGTATGGTAGGCCGTGTCGATCGCCCGTGTGCTGGGCAGAAGTGAGGAATAAGAGTTTACTGGATCTAGAACTGGCCCGAGAGGCGACTGAGTTGGTCGAGCCGAAACATGAGTGGTTGAAGACCGCGTAGAGTCGACAGAAGAGCTATGCTGATAGACGGCGCCGACCTCTCGAGTTGGCAGTTGGTGACCATGCATCCCTGGAGGTGAGTTCGAAGAATGGACTGGTATGTTTCAACCGCGGCGGAGGCAAGTTATCCCCGCGGTATATCAGGCCTTTCGAGGTCAGAGTAGAGTGGGAGCAGTTGCATACCGACCTGCACTACCACCGCAGCTTGGGAATGTCCACGTTTCCAAGTTGCGGAAGTATAATGCGGACCCCTCTCACGTCATTGAGTAGGCAGATGTCGAGGTGGCTGGTGATGCCTCGTATAAGGAGACGCCGGTTCAAGTAATTGATACACGGGATCAGGTCCTGCGTGGCAAGACTGTCCGTCTAGTACGGGTACAATGGCGGCACCACGGAGCCGAGTCGACTTGGGAGCGCAAGGGCGAGGTTCGCGCGAAGTACTCCAACCTGATCGACTCTAGAAGTACGTTTGTTTCAAATTTCGCGGACGAAATTCCTTTAAGGGGGTAGATTGTAAGGACCGCTCCTGGTCAACGCTGGTCAATCGGCGGGAAAACAGAAAAATTTAAAATTTTGGGACAAACACCTAAATGAACCTAAAATTGACCCCGAGGGTCATATCGGACTTAGGTTGACCCCGATATCGACCAAAGTGAGTTATGGGTGACTCAGGGCAACTTTTTGACCAATTAAGGAAAAGTTGACTTTTTGCCGAAAAAGTCAACCGAGCGACGTTTTGGTCCGTTCGTGGCCCGATTTGGATCCAAAATGCTTAGCCGTCGTTACAGCGGTCTTAGTTGGGCCGTTTCCTTGTAGCAGCGAAATTTCATAAATACTTGACAAATGGGCCCGCACGGGGTCCGAGACGGCCGAATTTCGCGAATCTGACTGAAAAATATCTACAAAGATATTATTCTAACTACTGGGACCCATTAACACTTTTCATAAAGGTGGTGGATTGGAGTTGAAAGGACAATTGTGTCCTTGGACTTAAAACTAAAGACAAAGGGTAAAGAGAGGGTATTATGGTCACTTTGATGGGTTGTAGTTTTAAAACAAAATTAAAAGGATGGAGAGGGTGATGCTCGGCCACAAACAGAAAAAGAGAGGGAGAAGAGAGAGAAATAAGAGAGAGAAGGGGAAGGAGAGAAAAGGAGAAGAAGGTGTAGTTTTTGGTGTTTCCCGACGATCCAACCGACGGATCGTCTCATTTCTTGCGTAATCGAGGTCCTCTCAATGTTCCCTACGGTTAGAACCCGGAATTTTCTCATTTCGACGTGTTTGAATTCTAGGGTTTTGGTTAGAATTGGATTAAAGATGAATGGTTGAGGTTTGGGGTTCGTTAGGAACGTTTTGGGGCGAAAAGGAGCTTTTTCCGGTGTGGCCGTGTGGGGCCCACTTGGCTGGGCCTCGGGTTTTTCATGTTCGGGTGGTCTTGGATGATCCCCGAGTCGATAATTCACACCCGGAACGAATTATGGAATTAATTTGTGAGAATTCGGAAATTTGGGTTATAAACTTTAAACGCGGAATTAAATCGCTCGGGTATCAGAAATTGATTCCGTCGATTGCGTTGGAACACGTGAATCATATTAGGGTTGTAGAAATAAAAATGGGAATTTTCGGAGCCACGGAGGGCGTTTTTCCGATCCCGGGCAGATTCGCCGAGCCGGGCGAATCCGACCTTTCTGGGCCCATTGTTGACAATGTCGAGCAATTGGGAAGTTTGGGAGTGATCGGCATTGTTGGGGTTGCATTTGGACATTAATTACTTTAAATTCGGGTTTTTGCCTGCATATTAAAAAGTGTATTATTTTGATCACTTTCGACCGTGCCACCGACCGCGGAAAGAGGAGGCTAAGCGAGTGATCGCGAGCGCGTCGGAGCATGAGCGTGGACATTTGGAACGCTTTACGAGGTAGGGAAAAGTAGCCGGATATCGGCCTTGACTAGGGAAGGTTATTAGTAGAAATGCATGTGACACTTGGTGGTGTCGTAGGATAAGTGAACTTATCGAACAATAGAATTGCATGTAACACTTGGTGGTGTCGTAGGATAAATGAACTCATCGAACAATAGAAATGCATGTGACACTTGATGGTGTCATAGAATAAGTAAACTTATCGAACAACAGAAATGTATGTGACACTTGTTGGTGTCGTAGGATAAGTGAACTCATCGAACAATAGAAATGCATGTGACACTTGGTGGTGTCGTAGGATAAGTGAACGTATCAACCAATAGAAATGCATGTGGCACTTGGTGGTGCCGTAGGTTAAGTAACCTTACCGTGCGATAAGAATCACATGTGGGCAACTGGTTGTGCCCGTAGGTTGAGTGAACTGACTATGTTTGTGTGTGTCCATGTGTGCCTGTGGGGAGTTGAACCCGTTTGCTGTTGACTGACTTGCTGAGTGGTAGTTAGTCGTGATGTCAATTTTGCTATTTGCGGAGTATTGTGTGATATTTGGTTGTGATTGTGATTGTTCTGGTGATACCTGGATGAGCTGTGCCCGAGAGGTGTGTCGTACCTTCCGATGCGCGACCGGTTAAGTGCCGAGGGCTGTGTTCCCCGTGAGGTGTGTCGTACCTTCCGGCGCGCGATTGGTAAAGTGCTGAGGCTTGAGCTGTGCCCGAGAGGTGTGTCGTACCTTCCGATGTGCGACCGGTAAAGTGGCGAGGGCTGTGTTACCCGTGAGGTGTGTCGTGCCTTCCGGCGCGCGATTGATAAAGTGTTGAGGCTTGAGTTGTGCTCGAGAGGTGTGTCGTACCTTCCGATGTGCGACCGGTAAAGTGCCGAGGGTTGTGTTCCCCGTGAGGTGTGTCGTACCTTCCAGCGCGCGATCGGTTAAGTGTTGAGCGATGAAGGAGAGGCCCTCCTTCCGACTAGCAATCGGAAAAGTGTTGCTATGTGCCACGATGAGGTCGACCGCCTAGCCCGACTGTGTGTCGGGGAAAGTGTGTGGGGCAGTGCCAGGCCCAGTCGGATTGCTACCAGATTTGTGCAGTATGTGTGTTGATCCTTTGTGATCATGCGTGCATTGTGTGTGTTGATATTGTTGATATTGCATGACTTTGTTCACGATTGTGTTTGTTTGTAAAGGTCGTAAGTTCTGTGTTAAAGGGTGAGGTCTTGGGTTCGAGACTCATCAATAACCTACGGTGGTTATACATCGCCTCTGTGTGAGAGTCTCACCACGGAGAGGGGTTAGGGTTGATGCGCTGCGGCGCAGTACGAACTAGGTTTCCACTACGTGAATGGGTTGTTCGAGGTTTCCCTCACGTGAACGGGTGGTTTGAGGTTTCCCTCACATGAGCGGGTTGTTTGAGGTTTCCCTTACGTCAACGGGTGGTTTGAGGTTTCCCTCACGTGAACGGGTTGTTTGAGGTTTCCCTCACGTGAATGGGTGGTTTGAGGTTTCCCTGAGGTTTCCCCTATGTGATCGGGTAGTTGGGGTATTGATATCGTGAGCAATAGTGATTTTCTTAGTTGAGAACTTGATCCCCGTTTTGAGGCTTCCCCTACGTGATCGGGTAATTGGGGTATTGATATTGTGAGCAATAGTGATTTACTTAGTTGAGAACATGATCCCCGTTTTGAGGTTTCCCCTACGTGATCGGGTAATTGGGATGTTGATACGGTGAGCAATAGTGTTTTGCTTAGTTGAGAATATGATCCCCATTCGAGGTTTCCCTTACATGAGCGAGTATTTGAGGTATTGATATCGTGAGCAGTTGTGACGGTTTGGTATCAGGTTTTGAGGTAGTTGTTTGCCCTGTTTAGATTGGTAAGTTGTTGATGCTTTACTAGTATGGCATAATCGAACGGGTATCCGTGGAGGTGAGCGGAACGCTCATCCCCTTTACTACTTTTCCCGCAGGCCTCTGAGGTAGGGACGAGTATCGAATACTGGTTTGGTTGCGGAAAGTTACAAGTAAATGCACATAGGATCGTGTGAGGGTTGTGCTTTACCTTGTCGGTGTGACTAATGGAATGGTTGTTCGGTCTCTGATTTGGGTTCTCCATTACCTGCACGGGTTTTAGATGGTTGGGGAAATTGATAGTGATTTTTGTGACAGTCGGGTTTAACATGTGATTTGGGGTAGTAGTCCCCTGTGTTATTGTTTGTTGCCGGTGTTCCCAACATTTCTGCTGGTATGCCGTAGTCAGTCTGGTGTCCGTGGTGGTGAGCGAAACGCTCACCCTTTGCTGCTTTTCCTACATCTATCGTTCGCGAGGCGGACTACGAGGATCTCTCGAGGCTTGAAGAGCTGGGAGCGAGAGTACGGGCTGTCGGGGTTGTCTAGCGACGTACACTCATGTTTTAGTGTTCTTTCGTTTTTTTTAAATTAAAACTCGGTTGTAAAGATATTGTTTTGGTTAATAAAAGTGGTGCTTTTAAAGCGGTTTATTAAATTATTTGAGACTTTGTTTTACTTGCTTCACCGTTCGTGTTCCGGGTTCGGTTATACTGAATTCGGGGCGTGACAGTTTGGTATCAGAGCTCGAGGTTTCACACCTCTAACTATATGTCAATTAGGTGGGGAGAGTTGAGTCATTAAAAATCCCATCGTGCGTTGGTTGCGCAAGTCGAAAACCGTGTGTAGACTCGTAGTGACATAAGTCTTGTTTGATGTTGTGTGTATGTGAAGTACTGTTGTTACTGGCATAATTATTGTGTGACTGTCACGAAGGAGGGGTCGCAAATGGTTGGCCAGGATTTTAGAGAGAATCCTGAAGATTACGTAGCACAGGTAGATTGGGCGGAGGTCGGTCAAGACTTATGGGTCCGACTTCTTAGGGATCTTTACAATAGAGGTGTCTTTTAGAGTTTGTCCAAACCCCCTTGAGGCCATCACTTCTTGGATAAAATGGGTAACTTCTTCTAACAGAATTGGCCAGTAGTGCTAATGGAAGCGGGATTGAGGTCGTCCAGACCCGGGGACTTATCTTGTCACACCCCGAATTCGGCAGGACCGAACCCGGAACACGAACGGTGAAACAAAAAAATAATTTTCAAACATTTTAATAAACCGCTTAAAAACACCACTTTGAGTTAATCAAAATAATATTTTACAACTGAAAATAAGTCCAAAACAAGGGACGAAAACCAAAACGTACGTCGCTAAACTCCCAAAAACTCGGACTCCCGCTCCCAGCTCTTCAAGCTTCGAGAGTTCCCCTAGTCCTTCTCGCGCCCAGTACCTGTAGGAAAAGCAGCTAGGGGTGAGCGTTCGCTGACCACCACGGATACCAGACTGACTACGGCATACTAGCAGAAATGTTGGAAACACCAACAACAAACAAACACCTGGGACTACTATCCCCAAACTCAAATAACCTGACTGTCACACGAAAACTGTTACTTTCCCCAACCATCTAAACACCCGTACCCGTTGTGTAGACCCGACACAGTAAAGACGACCTCAAAGAACACAACACCAAAGTGATCAAAGTCACGCAAACCACAACCACAAGCCTCATCACTTTACCGATCACGCACCGGAAGGTGCGACACACCTGACGTGGACCACAACCCTCTGCTCTTTACCGACCGCGCACCGGAGGGTACGACACACCCCTCGGGCATAAATCCAGCCTCATCACTTTACCAATCACGCGCCGGAAGGTGCGACACACCTGACGGGGACCACAGCCCTCTGCTTTTTACCGACCACGCATTGGAGGGTACGACACACCCCTCGGGCACAGCTCTAACCTCAGCACTTTACTGATCACACGCCGCAAGGTGCGACACACCTGACGGGGACCACAGCCCTCTGCTCTTTAACGATCACGCACCGGAAGGTGCGACACACCTGACGTGGACCACAACCCTCTGCTCTTTACCGACCGCGCACCGGAGGGTACGACACACCCCTCGGGCATAAATCCAGCCTCATCACTTTACCAATCACGCGCCGGAAGGTGCGACACACCTGACGGGGACCACAACCCTCTGCTTTTTACCGACCACGCATTGGAGGGTACGACACACCCCTCGGGCACAGCTCTAACCTCAGCACTTTACTGATCACACGCCGCAAGGTGCGACACACCTGACGGGGACCACAGCCCTCTGCTCTTTAACGACCGCGCTCCGGAGGGTACGACACACCCATCGGACATAGCTCAACAGTCATCACCAGAACAATCACAGTCAAAACCAAATGACACACAATACCCCAAAAATAAAAAGAAAAATACGACAACACGACTAACTACCACTCGGCAAGTCAGTCAACCAATACGGGTTCAACTCCCCACAGGCACTCATGGCCACTGATGTGAACGTAAAATACATCTATTTGAGACGTTTTTAGCCCACATTCTTAAGCTTTTCAGTCCCGGAATGGTGAACTTTGATGAGTATTTCTCTTGTTTTGTGCAGTTGATCAATCTCCAGAAGAATTGGGACATTCGGGACGGAATTGGAGCGAAAAAATACCAAAAGTCAAAACGCTAAAGTCTCGGCCACTAGACCACCCTCCAGACCGCGGCGGTCTCGGCCACCAGACCACCCTCCAGGCTGCGGCGGCCTCGCCGACTAGACCGCGGCCCAGACCCTCCTGATTCTCTGGTTTGCTAAAGCCTCAGCAACCAAACCGCGGCCCAGGCCCTCGCAGCGTGACTGGGCCTTTTTCCACTTCGTTTCAGACTCGTTTTTTTGGCCCTATTTAAATCAAAAGTTCGGTTTAAAAGGGTATCATGAAATTACAAGGGGAGCACGTTTTTGGAGAAGAAAAACACATTGGAGAGCACTTGGAGAAGATCAAAAAGAGAGATACGAGGATTACATCAAAGGTTTTGTGTAGTTTGGATTGCTACTTGATATTCCTATTACTTTCATCAATTAATATGAATGTTATTGTCTGAATCCTTGCCTTGTAATGCTACATTGCCTTGATCACGTACATGTTTGATTCAATCTTGTTAACCAACAATTGAGAAATGAGGTTAAGAAGAGGAACTAAGAATTAGAAAACTCGGGTACGGTTAGACTGACACGAGTGCAATAACTATAGGAGTAAAACCCGAAAGTTAGAGGAACTCATAATGTTGGGTCTCGAGGTAGGGTTGGAGATGAACCAACTCGCAGCGGAAAATCAATGAAAACCAAGAGACAATTAAAACCATGAAACAACTAACAAAGAATGGATTAACAAGAGAAAAATTCAGCACTAGTTCTTACCAAAACAAGAACACCGGTTAACGAATGATTGGCTTGAGTCTCCAAGACGCCTACGTATCCACATGGGAATCAAAGCCACGTAGTTCTTCTCTTTGAGGACTCAAGAACACAAAAATGGAGGAGGAAACTAGCCAAACCCGAAATGGCCATGGAAGAGGGAGAGAAAATGTGTTTCCTATTCTTGTCTAGTGTTTGTTATGTTGAAAAAAGATGACTTAAACATAACAAAACCCATACTTGTCCAACTAAAGGCATGGGACAAGTATGGTGTCAAGTAAGGTGTAAATAGGACAAAGTATGGCAAGACAAGATTGGGTTAGGTGGTGAATCACCAACACCTTAATCCTTGTCTTGCTTACTTAGTACTAATTAATCAAGACTTGATTAATTAGTTGCATGGGCCTTGGTTGCATGGGCCTTTCATGGGCCTCTTGGAACATGGCCCGTGTCCATTTCCAACGAGGTCCCGTGATTCGCTCATCGCCTCCATGCCTTCCATACCGGAAATGTCCAACATTATCCGACGCGATCAATCCCAAGACTCCAAGCCTCGTCTCGATCTGTGAAGTCCTATTCACTTACGGGCACATGACCCAAAACCCAGTTTTGGTCATGTCCCGAGACAACTCCCTTTTGGCCATTCTCCATAAATGTGTCAATGAGTTTCATCCTCCGGTGTGACCCTTAGGTTTATGCATGTCAATAGATCAACGTAAAATCCCATTTTACTTGATCCTATTTAAGTGGCAACTAACGAGACTTTAGTATTGCCTGACACTACATAACGAATCGACCCTGTCGATTCTAACCTTTCCGTCGTCCCTGTCATTATCCTTTTATCTCCGATATCCTGATTGAGATAAGGCATAGAGCCGTCATCCTTATTATTCTCAATCACCGTTCCTTGATATGTGAGATGACTGAAGATATGATACCTAGTATCATGTGCATGGCCATGCTATTCTTCCAGTCACTCTCGATCAAGTGGCCGAGAACCGATATCTTTCCCATACCTTAGTATGAGGGATAAATCCCTTAGCCGTCTTTCGTGTCACTCATGTAGCCCGTCCCCAAGCCAATCCTGGCCGTTATGGAAGCTCTGTTACGGACAACGTTAGGCTCAGGTCAAACTCAGTTGTTGACTACATAGCGATCACAAAGACTCCTTGGTCTAAGGATACATGACAAGCTACAACACTGAATATGTTCATGACTTAATCTATGGCACATATTCAGGGCGGGTCGTCCAATATCATGTCCCACATGATATCTATGATCAGACTCCGAAATCCCATTCCAATGACTAACAGAACGTAAGCCATAAAGAGCCATCTTTCATACTAGTCGCTTCTAGTGAAGCTTTGTTGACTAGGGACCCATCGAGTGTGATCTATCTCGATCTATGGTTCTATTCGCATGGTGGGCATAGATCAGAGCACACATCGATATATTACTCCAACACATAAGTAATATAAAGCCGCTTTAATTTTATTGCTAACGATGATATATACATTTGGACATTTAGGATTGAACTACGGGCACTAAGACTAACAATCTCCCACTTGCCCTAGTTCCAATCTAAACTCCAATATGTCCCCATCGACTTTACATGTCTAACATGTTCAGGCAGTGACACTGCCTTAGTCAAAGGGTTGGCTATGTTATCATCTGTTGCAATATCGGTTATCTTCACTTCACCTTAGTTCAGTATTTATCTGATGAGGTGGATACGCCGCAGTACATGTTTGGATTTGTTATACGATCTAGGCTTTTAGCTTGCGCAATGGCCCTTGTGTTGTCGCAAGATGGATTCACCGGGCTGGATGGGTTTTTAATTACACCCAGCCCTGCCATGAATTTCCAAATCCACATAGCCTCCTTAGCTGCCTCTGCAGCATCCATGTACTTGGCCTCTGTCGTAGATTCGGTAATGGTATCTTGCTATACGCTTTCCCAGCTAAAGCTCTGCCATTCAGCGTAAACACATATCCTGATTGACTTCTAAAGTCATCTGGATTTGTCTTGGAAAACTAGCGTCTACTCATCCTTCGACGACTAGTTCAGCATCATCTTTCCCCCGGGTTAGAATGATGTCTACTGGTACAACATAAGGCTTACGAGACGTCTAGTCTCATACATGTCATGGCATATATGATCGATCCTGCCCCCAGGCGCATAGGATTCTCATCATCCTTTTCAGCTCATCAGGTGTCTTAGGACACTGAGTCTTGCTGAGATGAATGCCATGACTAGTGGGTAAGAGTCCTTTCTTTGAATCGAGCATTAAGAACCTACTCAATGCCTTGTTCACATAGGTTCCCTGACTTAAATCCAAGACCCTCTTGGTGCGATCTCTACATATCTTAATCCTTAAGATATGAGAAGCATCGCCTAAGTCCTTTATTGAAAAACACTTCCTCAACCAAGCTTTAGTCTCGTGCAAGGTTGGGATGTCGTTTTCAATGAGAACCAGAAAGGTAATATTGCTCCCACTAGCCTTCTTATAAACGCAAGATTCATCCTCGTTCTTGATTAAGCCAAATCCAATTACAGCTTCATCAAAACGAAGGATCCAACTCCGAGAAGTTCGTTTCAATCCATAAATGGATTTCAACAACTTATAAATCTTTCCTTTATTCTTCGGATCGTCAAAACCTTTGGGCCGAGACATACAAACGTACTCAGTCAAATTTCCATTTAGGAAAGCGGTTTTGACATCCACTTGCCATATCTCGTAATTATGTCAAGAAGAATTTGGATCGATTTTGACCATAGCCACTAAGGAGAAGGTTTCCTCATAGTCAATCCATTGGATCTGCCTATAACCTTTCGCCACCAGTTGAGCTTTGTAGGTCAGAGGGTTGCCGTCCATGTCAAACTTCACCTTGAAGATCCATTTGCATCCTATGGTCCTCACACCATTGATGGGATCAACCGGTTCCCAGACTCGGTTGTCCGACATGGATTGCATTTCCTCCCTCATGGCTCCCAGCCATAACTCGGAGTTGGGCCCATCCACGACTTCCTGAAAGGTGGCTGGATCATCGTGATCCACCATGACTTCATTGTCACCTCCGGATACCATATCTTGGAGGTGGAAGATTGATCCTTTCAAATCGCCTTGGACCTTCCGGAATTGTAACAGGAATTGGTTCTTACTCTACGACAATCTCTGGCTCCTTTCTACTGGGTTGCCAATTGGTTTAGACAGATCTATACCATCCTGAATTTCTTCGAGATGCACAGTCCTCCCAATGACGTCTTTGGAAACAAAACTTCTTTTCCATAAAGACCCCACCCCAAGCGACGAACACCATGTTCTCACTGGGATTGTAGAAATAGTATCCCCTTGTTGCTTTGGGATACCACACGAAGGTGCATATCTCAGATCTTGGTTCGAGCTTAGTCGAAACCAAATGTTTCACATAAGCCTCGCAACCACAAATCTTTAGGAAGGACAAAGCGGGCATCATCCCGTACCATTTTTAAAATGGTGTCCATTCCACACCATTCGTCGAAGCCCGATTCACTATGAATGCGGTCGTCTCTAGAGCAAAACCCCTAAAAGAGATTGGGAGATCAGTCCAACTAATCATGGAACAGACCATTGTCTAACAATGTCCGATTTCTCCGTTTGGCTACACCTTTCAACTACAGTGACCTAGGAGGAGTCCATTTCAAAAGGATCACATTCTCTTTTAGATGATCTAATAACTCTGTGGTCAAGTATTTTCCACCTCGATCCAATCGAAGTGCCTTAATACCTTTGTCGAGCTGGTTTTCTACTATAGTCTTAAACTCTTTGAATTTATCAAAAGCTTCAGACTTATGTCTCACCGAATAGACATAACCATATTTACTGTAATCATCAGTAAATGTGATAAAGTAGCTAAAACCCCTCCTGGCAAGTGAACTTATTGGTCTACACACATTCGAGTGTATCAGCCCCAATAATTCACCCGCCCTTTCATCGCGATCGATAAAGGGCACTTTAGTCATTTTGCCCATCAAACAAACCTTGCACCTATCGATCGAATGGAATTCGAATGAACCTGAAAGCCCGCACTTCTGAAGTGCTGATAGGCGCTTCTTGTTTATGCAACCCAAATGACAGTACCATAACAGAGTTAGGTTTAAATCGTTGGATTTAGACCTCTTGGTATTAACGGAATATATAGAACTTGAGGCATTGTTACCCATATCTAATATGTACAATCCTCCAACCATGTCAGTACTGGTATAAAACATATCATTGCATAGAACATTGAAAACTCCATTTCCAATATTAACATTATATCCTTCCTTGTCAAACACGGATACAGATATAATATTCCTACTAAGAGTAGGTATGCAATATACATTATACAATACTAAGACAATGCCTCTTGGCAAAGCAAGACTCATGGATCCTACAGCAGTTGCCACAACTCTGAGGTCCATTTCGTGCTTTCCAAATCTCTCCTACTTTCAGCCACCATATATTAGTGCATGTGTGAGATTCAGTCATGGTATCTAATACCCATGAATCTTTGGAAGTAGAGAGATGTAGCTCTATAGAGTTAATACCGAATGAAGGCACGGTCCCACCGCCCTTCCTTAGATCATCCAGGTTTCCTGATGAAGGCGCAGTCCTACTGCCCTTCTTCAGATCATCCAGGCTATTTGATGAAGGCGCAGTCCCACTGCCCTTCTTCAGATCAGCCGTGAACTTCCTGTAATCCCGGTTCCAATGACCAGGCTGTTGGCAGTAGAAGCAGACATTCTCAAGTGTCTCATCTTTCCTGCCAAGTGCGCATGGGCCCAGCCCTTGCCACTTCCAATTCCCTTGTTGACCATCAGAATATCCTTGGATCCCAGATCCCTGAGATATTCTTCTCAGCAGCTGATGACACTTCATGTAACTCTGATATGGTCTTAGAGACAGCCTTGTCAAGGACATATTCTTTGCGTTCAGACTTGAGGACTATCCTCAAAAATTCTGTACCAGTCCAAATAGTTTGTCCCATTTAGCTTGACCCTGTCAAGAATGGTTTTTAATGACAAACTATTAATGTTCGCTGAATTTGCCATTTGATCTACAACAGATAAAATTCAATCAGTAAACTGAATAAATTTTATGAAGATCAAGCTTAAACACCAACAATCAATTCTAAACCTTTAGAATCTGAAACCAAGATCCTTGATTCACTCGATTAAGCTGAACTAATGCTCACCACTTAATCGAGCTATGTAGGTAGGAATCCATCCAATCACATCCAATGTGACTCCTGGCTAGGGTATGTACTTATGTACACGACTTACCCTATCTGTTACCCTAGCTCAACCTCAGGCTAAGAATCGTAGTCGGGTCCACCAATTTTCAACTATGGCTCGTCACTATGTAGGTGCTCCGCTAATGCGCACGACACCCACATATGTCGTCCAAACCTACTACCCCGCTTTCCCATGGATGCTCCGCTAATGCGCACGACACCCATAGGACGGGGAGGTAGTAAGGTGTTGATGATTGGGAGGTATCGGACATGACCCGCTTTTACTTGTCCAGTTGTGTTCAAAACTTTGGCACATCCTAGATGCGATGAGCACATCAACTACATTCCAAATGCAATGATGCCTCAAATTACATCCAATGTAATTCTTCCTTTGAACCCGTCAACTACATCCAATGCAATGACGGTTCTAAGGGTTCACACACAAGGATTAAAATTCCAATTTTATCTTTGCATGTGAGGTGATATGCTCGGTAAATAAAGTTAGGCATGCAATTCTAAAGCACATAGAATTAATCATGCATAAACTAAACCAAGCATAAAGCGATAAATGTGCACATAATAGCCCCCTAAACTAACTCCCACTAGCTTCTTGAGCTCCACCGACTCCAAGCCGATGCCAACACCCGAAAAGCCACCAAATGACCTTTTCGCCCTTTCTTCATCTTGAGTAAAATATTACAATTTAATACACGACTCGCAGGTCGGGAATAAATAAATATTACAAACAAGTGGTTCGACGACCACACCTTGAAAGAATAATTACACGTTACCTCTAACGGCTCGCAGGCCGTGAAAAGCGATAAATAATTAAATTGAGCTCGGGGCTATTATGTACACCATGCCAACATCACATCACACATCGTGTTATCAAACAAGCATGTTATCAAACATCATGTGATTTTCCGGTTTTAATTAATAGCCAAGTTTCGAAATTTTTTGATGCTCGGTTTATCGAAACCGTTCAAAAATGAAACTTTTGAACATTTGATCTTCGAGTTCGTCATGACGGTTCCAAACTCGTCATAACTAACAAAACGGTTTAGCCTTGGAATATCAACCATCCAATGGTCATCCTTGGCCTAGCTCCGTCCAACGGAGCCCCGTTCGGTCCCGGTTTCGGCTCCCCGAGAGTCCCGCTCCCGAGACCCGAAAAATCAAATCTTTTTCAAAATTTCCAGATTTGAAATAATTTTCAAAAATTCATTTTACATGCATTAAATCCATAAACAATAATTTAAAACATGTTATCAAACAATTTAGCAAAACAACATGCCAAAAACGAAACTTTCAAGCAAAACCGAAACTTTGAACACCGTCTTGTGAATCCCGAAGGTAGCACGGCTCTGATACCACTGTTGGGTCTCGAGGTAGGGTTGGAGATGAACCAACTCGCAGCGGAAAATCAATGAAAACCAAGAGACAATTAAAACCATGAAACAACTAACAAAGAATGGATTAACAAGAGAAAAATTCAGCACTAGTTCTTACCAAAACAAGAACACCGGTTAACGAATGATTGGCTTGAGTCTCCAAGACGCCTACGTATCCACATGGGAATCAAAGCCACGTAGTTCTTCTCTTTGAGGACTCAAGAACACAAAAATGGAGGAGGAAACTAGCCAAACCCGAAATGGCCATGGAAGAGGGAGAGAAAATGTGTTTCCTATTCTTGTCTAGTGTTTGTTATGTTGAAAAAAGATGACTTAAACATAACAAAACCCATACTTGTCCAACTAAAGGCATGGGACAAGTATGGTGTCAAGTAAGGTGTAAATAGGACAAAGTATGGCAAGACAAGATTGGGTTAGGTGGTGAATCACCAACACCTTAATCCTTGTCTTGCTTACTTAGTACTAATTAATCAAGACTTGATTAATTAGTTGCATGGGCCTTGGTAGCATGGGCCTTTCATGGGCCTCTTGGAACATGGCCCGTGTCCATTTCCAACGAGGTCCCGTGATTCGCTCATCGCCTCCATGCCTTCCATACCGGAAATGTCCAACATTATCCGACGCGATCAATCCCAAGACTCCAAGCCTCGTCTCGATCTGTGAAGTCCTATTCACTTACGGGCACATGACCCAAAACCCAGTTTTGGTCATGTCCCGAGACAACTCCCTTTTGGCCATTCTCCATAAATGTGTCAATGAGTTTCATCCTCCGGTGTGACCCTTAGGTTTATGCATGTCAATAGATCAACGTAAAATCCCATTTTACTTGATCCTATTTAAGTGGCAACTAACGAGACTTTAGTATTGCCTGACACTACATAACGAATCGACCCTGTCGATTCTAACCTTTCCGTCGTCCCTGTCATTATCCTTTTATCTCCGATATCCTGATTGAGATAAGGCATAGAGCCGTCATCCTTATTATTCTCAATCACCGTTCCTTGATATGTGAGATGACTGAAGATATGATACCTAGTATCATGTGCATGGCCATGCTATTCTTCCAGTCACTCTCGATCAAGTGGCCGAGAACCGATATCTTTCCCATACCTTAGTATGAGGGATAAATCCCTTAGCCGTCTTTCGTGTCACTCATGTAGCCCGTCCCCAAGCCAATCCTGGCCGTTATGGAAGCTCTGTTACGGACAACGTTAGGCTCAGGTCAAACTCAGTTGTTGACTACATAGCGATCACAAAGACTCCTTGGTCTAAGGATACATGACAAGCTACAACACTGAATATGTTCATGACTTAATCTATGGCACATATTCAGGGCGGGTCGTCCAATATCATGTCCCACATGATATCTATGATCAGACTCCGAAATCCCATTCCAATGACTAACAGAACGTAAGCCATAAAGAGCCATCTTTCATACTAGTCGCTTCTAGTGAAGCTTTGTTGACTAGGGACCCATCGAGTGTGATCTATCTCGATCTATGGTTCTATTCGCATGGTGGGCATAGATCAGAGCACACATCGATATATTACTCCAACACATAAGTAATATAAAGCCGCTTTAATTTTATTGCTAACGATGATATATACATTTGGACATTTAGGATTGAACTACGGGCACTAAGACTAACACATAAATCGTAGTGCTATATACCTTTCTACACCTAGATTTGAGATAATTAGGTGGACTGCGTATGTTAGGGTCCTAATACGATCGAGAGATGGTTAGGACTATATTGAGAGAATTCCCGTTGCCATTGGAATAGTAGTAGTTGCAAATGTATACCGAATCCCGTTAAGTTGTTCATCGCATTCGAATCCCGTTAAAGTCCTAGATCGCCTTTTATCTCTGAC
Organism: Erodium maritimum; assembly: GCA_963921825.1. Taxonomy (NCBI): domain Eukaryota; kingdom Viridiplantae; phylum Streptophyta; class Magnoliopsida; order Geraniales; family Geraniaceae; genus Erodium; species Erodium maritimum. The sequence continues at coordinate 58,496,606 of OY997590.1, read as the reverse complement.
TTACAATCCTGTGACTTTGTGCTTATTTTCAGATCATTTACATAATCTCGTTACTTGCATGAATTTACATTTTACAAAACCAAACCAATCACCAGTATAGGAATAGCTTGATTATCGGATTAATTAACTAAAGTGTTTTCCTAATTGCTCCCTTGGGTACGATATCTCGGACTTAAAACCCGAATGCTACTTGACGAACGGTACGCTTGTCGTACCATTCTGAGGGTTGATTCTCAGAGTGTCAAGTTAATGGTGCCGTTGCCGGGGAGCAACTAAGGCATCTCTGATACGTTTATAATTCGTATTAAGACTATTTCATTTTCAATTTATTTTACTTAATTTACTTTTGTGTATGAAATTGCAGTCTCACCCCTCTCCGAGTTTGTTGATTACAGATATTTCAGAGGTGGAGAGACACGCTCGGATTGCGAAGCGTCAAGGGAAGCAAGCTATGAGTCATCACTCCGCTTCAAGTCATCATTCTGGTTCGAGTCATCACTCAGACAATGAAGATAACCGGGATGACATTCAAAGGGAAGCTATCCAGCCAAGGAATGAAAACCCAATTAGGGAGCAGAATCGGGTTCCTCCGGGTTTTAACCCACTGTTTTGCTCCGGAAGAACCACCAAGGCAAAGGGCATTGATGGAGCATGGAACTCCATCTCTCCGAGGCATATAAGGCAGCATTGTCGCACCACCAGTCACGAACCCGACATTTGAGATCAAGACATCAGTTATCAACCTAGTGAGAGGTGACCCATTCCATGGGAATGCACACGAGGATCCGTTGGAACACTTAACAACGTTTCTCGAGCTGTGTGACACATTCAGGTATAATGGAGTGTCGAGTGATGCAGTGCGCCTTCGGCTTTTTCCCTTCTCATTGAAGGATAAAGCAAGTAAGTGGCTATGTGAGATGCCCACTAGGAGCATCACAACATGGGACCAGTTAGTGGATGCTTTTATGAACCAATTCGTCCCACCTAAGAAGACAATAAAGCTGAGGGCAGACATTAACACCTTTTCCCAACAAGGTGATGAGACATTGGTGGATGCATGGGAAAGGTTCTCTGATTTGCTGAGGCAGTGTCCACATCATGGGCAACCACTATGAGTGCAACTACAGACTTTCTACTCTAGTCTGAATGAAGTCAGTCAAGGTCAGTTAGATTCAGCAGCTGGAGGGTCTTTTGTGAAATTGAGTCCAGAGAACAACGTGTCTCTCTTGAACCTCATGGCTTCTAATAGAGTCTGGCAGTCCAGCAGAAGAGGTGCAGGAACTAAGGGGACGGTCAATGTAGTGGAGTCTTCCTCAATGGACAAAGTGGTGGACCAGATTGTGCAGAGTGTGACAAGAAAGTTGGATGCCATGCATGTACCTTCACTCATAGATCCCATTGATTACATTGAAGGTATTGGACAACCTCAGGGAGGAATTTCTCAATGAGCACTTGTTTCGGGTAGAGAACCAGAAGGCACCATGGTTTGCACACATTGCAAATTATTTGGCCTCTGGGGAGATGCCTGACGGTCTCAACTCACATCAAAAGAAGAAATTTTTGCATGATGTTAAGAGTTATTTTTGGGATGATCCTCTTTTGTTTAAGATATGTGCAGATCAGATGATCAGGAGGTGTATTCCAGACTCGGACATGCATAGCATTTTCTACCACTGTCATGGAGGTGAAGTTGGAGGGCATTTCGGTGGCACAAGGACAGCGAGCAAGGTGTTGGAATCCGGTTTTTACTGGCCTACTCTTTTTCATGACGCTCATTTTTATGCTGAGAACCGTGATAAGTGTCAGCGAACAGGTAATATTTCCAAGAAACACGAAATGCCCATGAACATCACCATTGAGGTGGAAGTGTTTGATTTGTGGGGGATTGATTTTATGGGACCCTTTCCAAAGTCCCATAATAATGAGTACATTTTATTAGTTGTGGACTATATGTCTAAGTGGGCAGAGGCAGTGGCCTTGCCCACTAATGACCACAAACCGGTTTGTGCATTTCTGAAGAAACATATTTTTTCCCGGTTTGGTACTCCTAGGGCGATCATTAGTGATGGTGGCAAACATTTTTGCAACAAACACTTTTGGAAGCTGCTAGGTAGTTATGGTGTCCACCATAGACTCGCTACCCCTTATCACCCCCAAACCAGTGGTCAAGTAGAAGTGACCAATAGGGAGTTAAAGAGCATCCTAGAAAAGACAGTCATTCATCTAGGAAAGACTGGTCTACCAAGCTTGATAATGCTCTTTGGGCTTATAGAACTGCATTTAAAACACCTATTGGTTGTTCACCTTATAGGCTGGTTTTTGGTAAATCATGTCACCTACCTGTGGAATTAGAGTATAAAGCCTATTGGGCTATTAAGTTTCTTAACTTCGATGCCCGAGTTTGTGGTGAGAACAGGTTGTTGCAGTTGAATGTGCTGGACGAGTTTCGACATCAAGCATACCACAATTCGAAGCTATACAAGGAGAGAGTAAAATGGTATCATGACGGACGCATTGAGATGAGGGTGTTCAAAGAAGGAGATAAAGTCTTGCTGTACAACTCGAGATTGAAGCTCTACCCGGGCAAGCTGGTGTCAAAGTGGAGTGGTCCATATACAGTGACTCGAGTCCTTTCAAAAGGAGCAGTTGAGATCACCAATGGCGATCAGGACCCGTTCTTGGTGAATGGAAAGAGAGTCAAACATTACCATGGAGGATTAGTAGGAGTAGAGGAAGTTTTCCTCTTGAATGAGCCGGGACCCGATATCTAGGGTCTAACAAGTCGAGCCAACGACTTTAAACAAAGGCGCTATTCGGGAGGCACCCCGAAATTTGTGTATGTATGAATAAGGTTACATTTCGTGTTTTTAAATTTTCATATGTTTCGATGCAGAGAGCTCGGAAATTAGAAGAGGATTATGGAGCAAGTCATCGGGAGGGTTTCGCTAGCGGACCACAAGCCAAGCTTTACCAGAACAGAGAGGTACGGCGGCCTGGGAGACGGACTACTGTCCAGCCCGCTGCGGCTTCAACAACGGACAGGGGGCGAGGCTTTAGCAGGGCAGATAAGCGCGCCGGTCTAGACCACCGTCTTGTCGCTCAGCCCGCTGCGGTTCCAAGGGCAGACCCTGGGCGGATCTTTAGCAAGACAGAGAGGGAGGACGGTCTGGGCCGCGGCCCGTGACCCAACCCGCAGCACCTCCTGGCCCAACCCGTCTGCCAAACCGTCCCAATCAACTCAACCCTCACTTAAATCAGACCTAACCTTATCCCTCCATTCCCGATTCTTCTCTTCTTCCCCAAGCACCCCACCCCAACCTTCATCTCTCCTCAACCCCAACACCATCCCCAAGCTCCTGAAGGTCGCCGCTCGCCGGAACGCCGTGCTCCACTGAAGAACACCGAGCCGCTCTTCGGCCTGTTCTCGGCCTGCCGACCCGCCGCACCTCCACGAGCCGTCTGGTCGCCAAACCGCCGCGGCTCCAGCTCCGGGTCTGCACTCCAAACTGCCGCGGTTCCAGCTCCGGTCTACGCTTCAACCCGCCGCAGCTCCAGTCCTCCCTGGTCAGTAGCTATGCCCAAGGTATATGTGTCCAAAAAGAAGCTCACACACGACCAAACCGGATCGAGCACTCCAGCGCCGGAACAAAGTGAATAGCGAGCCCTCGTGAGCCTCAATCCTCAAGCTGCCTCAAGCAATGTCCCTTCTCGGCGAAGAGAGCGGGAACCTAACTCCAGTTGCGGTACCCCGAATGAACCCTGTTTAAATTTTACTGATTCTGACTGTGCTGCTGCATTATGTGAGTTTGAAACGCTAGAATTTTTAAAAACCGATTCGTAGATGCAGGCTTTATGGAGGATACTCTGCATAGTAGTGCTGAATTTTTTGCTGGGATCGAAGCGTTTGGGTGGTCAGAATTTGCATAGTGGCAGCCTCTCACGTACATGAACCTGACATTAGAATTCCTTTCATCATTCAACATGCCATCTCCTCTACGCATCCGCTTTCGCATTTGTGGGAAGCAGTTTCAACTCACTCAGGAAGAATTTGGGGTAGCTTGTGGGTTCACTCCTCGGGTAGGAGTAATACCTAGAACCCCCAGTATTGGAGAAATGTGGGCCAAGATTTTTCTGGATCCAGAGCTCGGGATGGGGAAGAATACAACTGCCAAACGGGTTAAGACCCCCATCCTCCGGTACTTACATCGGGCGCTCGCGTACTCCATATGTCGAAGAGGGGAGGGTTTAAATGCTCTCAACCGCAGGGAGATCGAGGTTGTCTACTGTTTTGATCGGGGGATTCGTGCGCCACTTGAGCGCATGGTGTTAGACTACCTCACAAGGGTGACCACGAGAAGAGAGGGAAAGATTGGATGTGGACCCCTTGTCACCCAATTGGCCCAAACTTTGGGGATGTGGAACGAGCCGACTAAGGCACCTCTCTTCCACCAAGTTTCCTATGTGGATGGGATAATCATCAGAACAGAAGCTTTAATGGCAGGAGTACCAGACAGGCCAAGACCCCAGGAGGAAGGGGATGATAGGCATAGTGCCTTGATGGCCCAGATTACAGCACTTCAAGAGGAAGTGCGCAAGGGATTCCGGGAGACGAATGCTCGATTTGATAGGGTAGATGCTAGGCTTGAGCCCTTAGATTCAGTTCTGATGACCCTTAAGTGGGTTCAGGACAAATTAAGTTCTTCATGGTTCTCTGGCACCTCTGGTGGGTCTAGTGACCGCCATCATGACTCGACTTTGTAGGTGAGTGAGTCCTTATGCATCATTTTGTACATATGTGTTCTATGCTTTCCCACATTTTTTTGGCATGCTGCGTTTTATCTGACTATATTTCCTATCAGCATTGCTTGGACTTATTGGATTTGGGGAGGCATATTTGTGTTTTATTTCCCCTGCGTTTGATATTTTTTGTTGAGTCTGTCTAGCTTCAGCTCTGCCGATCAGTGGTTTCTGAAGGGGTGTTCGGGTGGCTTCTGTGGCCACCCTTTTCGTCGAGCTAGCGACATTAAACAAATGCGCTAGTTTGGAGGCCCCCAACAAAGGATTGGAGAGCGTATGGATATTGACTACACGCGAGGCGCCAGGCTCCTACGAGCTTGATCGGGCGAGGAGTTCTCCATCTATCTATGCACCACAAGATCCCCACGTCAGTGGCGTACCACACAGCGGTTCTTCGAGGGGCAGTTTTCTTACCCTCTTGCTTATTATTGTTTTTTTACGCTGTTTTAATCCTATATGTCATCTGGCGGGTGCCGAGCACCCAAGTTGCTGTGCTGATAGTATAAACATATAGGACTGTATGGTGGTTGAATATATGCTAGCTGACAAGTGTGAGTGGCATGTTCTGAATATCTGTTGTGGGTTGCATGTGGTCTATTGTGTCAGAGTCGCACTGGGGACAGTGCTGTGTTTTAAAGTGTGGGGTGGGGTGCTTGCATTTCATTTCACACTTTAGGTCTGCATATTGTGCTGCATTAAAAAAAATCAAAAAAATCAAAAAATTAAAAAAATCAAAAAAATATTTTCTGATGATGATTGCGTAAGAGAGTGCAGGATCTTAGGACTTCGATGATTGAACTGTTACACACGCCAATTTCTTACATTGTTCAAATAATACATAGATTAGCATGAATCAATTGAGTAGAGTAAGCACATGCATTAAGATCGCTCTCTTGCTTGCACTTTGAGTATTTGCTTGATTGGTCGTTGCTTCCTTTGATTCTTATGCCGTGTAAGCCGAGTCTAGAACTACTTGAGTATCCCATTCGAGGCGAAATAGAGTGAGGAACATGGTTAAATTGAGAAAATGATTTTAGGCCATCTTTGGAACGTTTGAGCCAAATCTCTAACCTTACATTATTTTCTTAGTCACCCATTTTGAGCCTATGGCCTTTCGTTTCTAACCATTACATTACAAACCTATGCGCCCTTCATTTCTTGTATATCCTCATGTTAATTTTGAACCCATATTTCGTGTCTTATGTGCTTCATGAGAGAGGGGTACTGGAAATTTATTTGTGAGTTGAGTGAGTACAAAGAAAATGAAATTCTGCATGATAATGTGCCATTTGGTTTGTAGAAAAAAAAAGCAAATAAGATAGAAATCTCTCTTGTACCCAAGAAACTTTAATTGGTAAAGAAAAGAATACAAAATCAAGAGAAGAGAAACGAAAAAGGTGAAATAAAAGGGGCAAAAAGAAAGAAAAAAAAATATAGCCCAACAAGTAGACTCAAAAAGAGTGTTTAAGGAATGGTTTGGTGAAGACCTGTGGTGAAAGTAAGCGGGATGTGTGAAAAGTGGTTAGGGGTGTGAGATGAAGCATGTTTGACACGTTTTATTTTATGAGCTTCGTGTTTTAAATCCGTTCCATGCCCTTCGCCTAGCCATACATTACAAGCCGAATTTAAGTCCTTTTTTATTCTTGAATTGCCATGATTCCTCACGATTAGTGGAGATGGGATTAACTAGTAGCATATGAATCTCTAGGATCGGTGTAGTCGATCTTTAATGTGAGTAGCAACTTGCTTATGTGCATTCATCGATTTATGTATTTTGTTGAGCTTTGTTTGATCTTGTAGTGTGTTAACTCTGAGAAAGCTCTTATGATCAACAAACACATTTTAACTCAGTCATCACCAAATTTTCGTAACCTTTTTGCATACTGCATCTTTATTTTACCATGCTTGAATAAAGGAGGCCCGAACTCCTCCTATCGAGGTGAACCTCGGGGTTTAACCGGGACATATCTTATTGTTTTAAGTAGTTTGGTTTTCTCGGGGAGAGAAAAGCTTAAGTGTGGGGTGTTGATGTGAACGTAAAATACATCTATTTGAGATGTTTTTAGCCCACATTCTTGAGCTTTTCAGTCCCGGGATGGTGAACTTTGATGAGTATTTCTCTTGTTTTGTGCAGTTGATCAATCTCCAGAGGAATTGGGACATTCGGGACGGAATTGGAGCGAATTGGAGCAAAAAAATGTTGGGTCTCGAGGTAGGGTTGGAGATGAACCAACTCGCAGCGGAAAATCAATGAAAACCAAGAGACAATTAAAACCATGAAACAACTAACAAAGAATGGATTAACAAGAGAAAAATTCAGCACTAGTTCTTACCAAAACAAGAACACCGGTTAACGAATGATTGGCTTGAGTCTCCAAGACGCCCGCGTATCCACATGGGAATCAAAGCCACGTAGTTCTTCTCTTTGAGGACTCAAGAACACAAACATGGAGGTGGAAACTAGCCAAACCCGAAATGGCCATGGAAGAGGGAGAGAAAATGTGTTTCCTATTCTTGTCTTATGTTTGTTATGTTGAAAAAAGATGACTTAAACATAACAAAACCCATACTTGTCCAACTAAAGGCATGGGACAAGTATGGTGTCAAGTAAGGTGTAAATAGGACAAAGTATGGCAAGACAAGATTGGGTTAGGTGGTGAATCACCAACACCTTAATCCTTGTCTTGCTTACTTAGTACTAATTAATCAAGACTTGATTAATTAGTTCCATGGGCCTTGGTTGCATGGGCCTTTCATGGGCCTCTTGGAACATGGCCCGTGGCCATTTCCAACGAGGTCCCGTGATTCGCTCATCGCCTCCATGCCTTCCATACCGGAAATGTCCAACATTATCCGACGCGATCAATCCCAAGACTCCAAGCCTTGTCTCGATCCGTAAAGTCCTATTCACTTACGGGCACATGACCCAAAACCCAGTTTTGGTCATGTCCCGAGACAACTCCCTTTTGGCCATTCTCCATAAATGTGTCAATGAGTTTCATCCTCCGGTGTGACCCTTAGGTTTATGCATGTCAATAGATCAACGTAAAATCCCATTTTACTTGATCCTATTTAAGTGGCAACTAACGAGACTTTAGTATTGCCTGACACTACATAACGAATTGACCCTGTCGATTCTAACCTTTCCGTCGTCCCTGTCATTATCCTTTTATCTCCGATATCCTGATTGAGATAAGGCATAGAGCCGTCATCCTTATTATTCTCAATCACCGTTCCTTGATATGTGAGATGACTGAAGATATGATACCCAGTATCATGTGCATGGCCATGCTATTCTTCCAGTCACTCTCGATCAAGCGGCCGAGAACCGATATCTTTCCCATACCTTAGTATGAGGGATAAATCCCTTAGCCGTCTTTCGTGTCACTCATGTAGCCCGTCCCCAAGCCAATCCTGGCCGTTATGGAAGCCCTGTTACGGACAACGTTAGGCTCAGGTCAAACTCAGTTGTTGACTACATAGCAATCACAAAGACTCCTTGGTCTAAGGATACATGACAAGCTACAACACTGAATATGTTCATGACTTAATCTATGGCACATATTCAGGGCGGGTCGTCCAATATCATGTCCCACATGATATCTATGATCAGACTCCGGAATCCCATTCCAATGACTAACAGAACGTAAGCCATAAAGAGCCATCTTTCATACTAGTCGCTTCTAGTGAAGCTTTGTTGACTAGGGACCCATCGAGTGTGATCTATCTCGATCTATGGTTCTATTCGCATGGTGGGCATAGATCAGAGCACACATCGATATATTACTCCAACACATAGGTAATATAAAGCCGCTTTAATTTTATTGCTAACGATGATATATACATTTGGACATTTAGGATTGAACTACGGGCACTAAGACTAACAATCTCCCACTTGCCCTAGTTCCAATCTAAACTCCAATATGTCCCCATCGACTTTACATGTCTAACATGTTCAGGCAGTGACACTGCCTTACTCAAAGGGTTGGCTATGTTATCATCTGTTGCAATATCGGTTATCTTCACTTCACCTCAGTTCAGTATTTATCTGATGAGGTGGATACGCCGCAGTACATGTTTGGATTTGTTATACGATCTAGGCTTTTAGCTTGCGCAATGGCCCTTGTGTTGTCGCAAGATGGATTAACCGGGCTGGATGGGTTTTTAATTACACCCAGCCCTGCCATGAATTTCCAAATCCACATATCCTCCTTAGCTGCCTCTGCAGCATCCATGTACTTGGCCTCTGTCGTAGATTCGGCAATGGTATCTTGCTTTACGCTTTCCCAGCTAAAGCTCTGCCATTCAGCGTAAACACATATCCTGATTGACTTCTAAAGTCATCTGGATTTGTCTTGGAAAACTAGCGTCTACTCGTCCTTCGACGACTAGTTCAGCATCATCTTTCCCCCGGGTTAGAATGATGTCTACTGGTACAACATAAGGCTTACGAGACGTCTGGTCTCATACATGTCATGGCATATATGATCGATCCTGCCCCCAGGCGCATAGGATTCTCATCATCCTTTTCAGCTCATCAGGTGTCTTAGGACACTGAGTCTTGCTGAGATGAATGCCATGACTAGTGGGTAAGAGTCCTTTCTTTGAATCGAGCATTAAGAACCTACTCAATGCCTTGTTCACATAGGTTCCCTGACTTAAATCCAAGACCCTCTTGGTGCGATCTCTACATATCTTAATCCTTAAGATATGAGAAGCATCGCCTAAGTCCTTTATTGAAAAACACTTCCTCAACCAAGCTTTAGTCTCGTGCAAGGTTGGGATGTCGTTTTCAATGAGAACCAGAAAGGTAATATTGCTCCCACTAGCCTTCTTATAAACGCAAGATTCATCCTCGTTCTTGATTAAGCCAAATCCAATTACAGCTTCATCAAAACGAAGGATCCAACTCCGAGAAGTTCGTTTCAATCCATAAATGGATTTCAACAACTTATAAATCTTTCCTTTATTCTTCGGATCGTCAAAACCTTTGGGCCGAGACATACAAACGTACTCAGTCAAATTTCCATTTAGGAAAGCGGTTTTGACATCCACTTGCCATATCTCGTAATTATGATACGCAGTTATGTCAAGAAGAATTTGGATCGATTTTGACCATAGCCACTAAGGAGAAGGTTTTCTCATAGTCAATCCATTGGATCTGCCTATAACCTTTCGCCACCAGTTGAGCTTTGTAGGTCAGAGGGTTGCCGTCCATGTCCATCTTCACCTTGAAGATCCATTTGCATCCTATGGTCCTCACACCATTGATGGGATCAACCGGTTCCCAGACTCGGTTGTCCGACATGGATTGCATTTCCTCCCTCATGGCTCACAGCCATAACTCGGAGTTGGGCCCATCCACGACTTCCTGAAAGGTGGCTGGATCATCGTGATCCACCATGACTTCATTGTCACCTCCGGATACCATATCTTGGAGGTGGAAGATTGATCCTTTCAAATCGCCTTGGACCTTCCGGAATTGTAACAGGAATTGGTTCTTAATCTACGACAATCTCTGGCTCCTTTCTACTGGGTTGCCAATTGGTTTAGACAGATCTGTACCATCCTGAATTTCTTCGAGATGCACAGTCCTCCCAATGACGTCTTTGGAAACAAAACTTCTTTTCCATAAAGACCCCACCCCAAGCGACGAACACCATGTTCTCACTGGGATTGTAGAAATAGTATCCCCTTGTTGCTTTGGGATACCACACGAAGGTGCATATCTCAGATCTTGGTTCGAGCTTAGTCGAAACCAAATGTTTCACATAAGACTCGCAACCACAAATCTTTAGGAAGGACAAAGCGGGCATCATCCCGTACCATTTTTAAAATGGTGTCCCTTCCACACCATTCGTCGAAGCCCGATTCACTATGAATGCGGTCGTCTCTAGAGCAAAACCCCTAAAAGAGATTGGGAGATCAGTCCAACTAATCATGGAACAGACCATTGTCTAACAATGTCCGATTTCTCCGTTTGACTACACCTTTCAACTACAGTGACCTAGGAGGAGTCCATTCCAAAAGGATCCCATTCTCTTTTAGATGATCTAATAACTCTGTGGTCAAGTATTTTCCACCTCGATCCAATCGAAGTGCCTTAATACCTTTGCCGAGCTGGTTTTCTACTATAGTCTTAAACTCTTTGAATTTATCAAAAGTTTCAGACTTATGTCTCACCGAATAGACATAACCATATTTAATGTAATCATCAGTAAATGTGATAAAGTAGCTAAAACCCCTCCTGGCAAGTGAACTTATTGGTCTACACACATTCGAGTGTATCAGCCCCAATAATTCACCCGCCCTTTCATCGCGATCGATAAAGGGCACTTTAGTCATTTTTCCCATCAAACAAACCTTGCACCTATCGATCGAATGGAATTCGAATGAACCTGAAAGCCCGCACTTCTGAAGTGCTGATAGGCGCTTCTTGTTTATGCGACCCAAATGACAGTACCATAACAGAGTTAGGTTTAAATCGTTGGATTTAGACCTCTTGGTATTAACGGAATATATAGAACTTGAGGCATTGTTACCCATATCTAATATGTACAATCCTCCAACCATGTCAGTACTGGTATAAAACATATCATTGCATAGAACATTGAAAACTCCATTTCCAATATTAACATTATATCCTTCCTTGTCAAACACGGATACAGATATAATATTCCTACTAAAAGTAGGTATGCAATATACATTATACAATACTAAGACAAGGCCTCTTGGCAAAGCAAGACTCATGGATCCTACAGCAGTTGCCACAACTCTGAGGTCCATTTCGTGCTTTCCAAATCTCTCCTACTTTCAGCCACCATATATTAGTGCATGTGTGAGATTCAGTCATGGTATCTAATACCCATGAATCTTTGGAAGTAGAGAGATGTAGCTCTATAGAGTTAATACCGAATGAAGGCACGATCCCACCGCCCTTCCTTAGATCATCCAGGTTTCCTGATGAAGGCGCAGTCCTACTGCCCTTCTTCAGATCATCCAGGCTATTTGATGAAGGCGCAGTCCCACTGCCCTTTTTCAGATCAGCCGTGAACTTCCTGTAATCCCGGTTCCAATGACCAGGCTGTTGGCAGTAGAAGCAGACATTCTCAGGTGTCTCATCTTTCCTGCCAAGTGCGCATGGGCCCAGCCCTTGCCACTTCCAATTCCCTTGTTGACCATCAGAATATCCTTGGATCCCAGATGCTTGAGATATTCTTCTCAGCAGCTGATGACACTTCATGTAACTCTGATATGGTCTTAGAGACAGCCTTGTCAAGGACATATTCTTTGCGTTCAGACTTGAGGACTATCCTCAAAATTCTGTACCAGTCCAAATAGTTTGTCCCATTTAGCTTGACCCTGTCAAGAATGGTTTTTAATGACAAACTATTAATGTTCGCTGAATTTGCCATTTGATCTACAACAAATAAAATTCAATCAGTAAACTAAATAAATTTTATGAAGATCAAGCTTAAACACCAACAATCAATTCTAAACCTTTAGAATCTGAAACCAAGATCCTTGATTCACTCGATTAAGCTGAACTAATGCTCACCACTTAATCGAGCTATGTAGGTAGGACTCCATCAAATCACATCCAATGTGACTCTTGGCTAGGGTATGTACTTATGTACACGACTTACCCTATCTGTTACCCTAGCTCAACCTCAGGCCGAGAATCGTAGTCGGGTCCACCAATTTTCAACTATGGCTCGTCACTATGTAGGTGCTCCGCTAATGCGCACGACACCCACATATGTCGTCCAAACCTACTACCCCGCTTCCCCATGGATGCTCCGCTAATGCGCACGACAACCATAGGACGGGGAGGTAGTAAGGTGTTGATGATTGGGAGATATCGGACATGACCCGCTTTACTTGTCCAGTTGTGTTCAAAACTTTGGCACATCCTAGATGCGATGAGCACATCAACTACATTCCAAATGCAATGATGCCTCAAATTACATCCAATGTAATTCTTCCTTTGAACCCGTCAACTACATCCAATGCAATGACGGTTCTAAGGGTTCACACACAAGGATTAAAATTCCAATTTTATCTTTGCATGTGAGGTGATATGCTCGGTAAATAAAGTTAAGCATGCAATTCTAAAACACATAGAATTAATCATGCATAAACTAAACCAAGCATAAAGCGATAAATGTGCACATAATAGCCCCCTAAACTAACTCCCACTAGCTTCTTGAGCTCCATCGACTCCAAGCCGATGCCAACACCCGAAAAGCCACCAAATGACCTTTTCGCCCTTTGTTCGTCTTGAGTAAAATATTACAATTTAATACACGACTCGCAGGTCGGGAATAAATAAATATTACAAACAAGTGGTTCGACGACCACACCTTGAAAGAATAATTACACGCTAACTCTAACGGCTCGCAGGCCGTGAAAAGCGATAAATAATTAAATCGAGCTCGGGGCTATTATGTACACCATGCCAACATCACATCACACATCGTGTTATCAAACAAGCATGTTATCAAACATCATGTGATTTTCCGGTTTTAATTAATAGCCAAGTTTCGAAATTTTTTGATGCTCGGTTTATCGAAACCGTTCAAAAATGAAACTTTTGAACATTTGATCTTCGAGTTCGTCATGACGGTTCCAAACTCGTCATAACTAACAAAACGGTTTAGCCTTGGCATATCAACCATCCAATGGTCATGCTTGGCCTAGCTCCGTCCAACGGAGCCCCGTTCGGTCCCGGTTTCGGCTCCCCGAGAGTCCTGCTCCCGAGACCCGAAAAATCAAATTTTTTTCAAAATTTCCAGATTTGAAATAATTTTCAAAAAATCATTTTACATGCATTAAATCCATAAAAAATAATTTAAAACATGTTATCAAACAATTTAGCAAAACAACATGCCAAAAACGAAACTTTCAAGCAAAACCGAAACTTTGAACACCGTCTTGTGAATCCCGAAGGTAGCACGGCTCTGATACCACTGTTGGGTCTCGAGGTAGGGTTGGAGATGGATTAACAAGAGAAAAATTCAGCACTAGTTCTTACCAAAACAAGAACACCGGTTAACGAATGATTGGCTTGAGTCTCCAAGACGCCTACGTATCCACATGGGAATCAAAGCCACGTAGTTCTTCTCTTTGAGGACTCAAGAACACAAACATGGAGGTGGAAACTAGCCAAACCCGAAATGGCCATGGAAGAGGGAGAGAAAATGTGTTTCCTATTCTTGTCTTATGTTTGTTATGTTGAAAAAAGATGACTTAAACATAACAAAACCCATACTTGTCCAACTAAAGGCATGCGACAAGTATGGTGTCAAGTAAGGTGTAAATAGGACAAAGTATGGCAAGACAAGATTGGGTTAGGTGGTGAATCACCAACACCTTAATCCTTGTCTTGCTTACTTAGTACTAATTAATCAAGACTTGATTAATTAGTTCCATGGGCCTTGGTTGCATGGGCCTTTCATGGGCCTCTTGGAACATGGCCCGTGGCCATTTCCAACGAGGTCCCGTGATTCGCTCATCGCCTCCATGCCTTCCATACCGGAAATGTCCAACATTATCCGACGCGATCAATCCCAAGACTCCAAGCCTTGTCTCGATCCGTAAAGTCCTATTCACTTACGGGCACATGACCCAAAACCCAGTTTTGGTCATGTCCCGAGACAACTCCCTTTTGGCCATTCTCCATAAATGTGTCAATGAGTTTCATCCTCCGGTGTGACCCTTAGGTTTATGCATGTCAATAGATCAACGTAAAATCCCATTTTACTTGATCCTATTTAAGTGGCAACTAACGAGACTTTAGTATTGCCTGACACTACATAACGAATCGACCCTGTCGATTCTAACCTTTCCGTCGTCCCTGTCATTATCCTTTTATCTCCGATATCCTGATTGAGATAAGGCATAGAGCCGTCATCCTTATTATTCTCAATCACCGTTCCTTGATATGTGAGATGACTGAAGATATGATACCCAGTATCATGTGCATGGCCATGCTATTCTTCCAGTCACTCTCGATCAAGCGGCCGAGAACCGATATCTTTCCCATACCTTAGTATGAGGGATAAATCCCTTAGCCGTCTTTCGTGTCACTCATGTAGCCCGTCCCCAAGCCAATCCTGGCCGTTATGGAAGCCCTGTTACGGACAACGTTAGGCTCAGGTCAAACTCAGTTGTTGACTACATAGCAATCACAAAGACTCCTTGGTCTAAGGATACATGACAAGCTACAACACTGAATATGTTCATGACTTAATCTATGGCACATATTCAGGGCGGGTCGTCCAATATCATGTCCCACATGATATCTATGATCAGACTCCGGAATCCCATTCCAATGACTAACAGAACGTAAGCCATAAAGAGCCATCTTTCATACTAGTCGCTTCTAGTGAAGCTTTGTTGACTAGGGACCCATCGAGTGTGATCTATCTCGATCTATGGTTCTATACGCATGGTGGGCATAGATCAGAGCACACATCGATATATTACTCCAACACATAAGTAATATAAAGCCGCTTTAATTTTATTGCTAACGATGATATATACATTTGGACATTTAGGATTGAACTACGGGCACTAAGACTAACAAAAAATACCAAAAGTCAAAATGCTAAAGTCTCGGCCACCAGACCACCCTCCAGACCGCGGCGGTCTCGGCCACCAAACCACCCTCCAGGCCGCGGTGGCCTCGCCGACATGACCGCGGCCCAGACCCTCCTGATTCTCTGGTTTGCTAAAGCCTCAGCTACCAGACCGCGGCCCAGGCCCTCGCATCGCGACTGGGCCTTTTTCCACTTCGTTCCAGACTCGTTTTTTTGGCCCTATTTAAATCAAAAGTTAGGTTTAGAAGGGTATCACGAAATTACAAGGGGAGCACGTTTTTGGAGAAGAAAAACACATTGGAGAGAACTTGGAGAAGATCAAAAACAAAGATACGAGGATTACATCAAAGGTTTTTAGTAGTTTGGATTGCTAGTTGATATTCCTATTACTTTCATCAATTAATATGAATGTTATTGTCTCAATCCTTGCCTTGTGTTCATCTCTCTTTGCCATGAACTAAACTCTCATGATCTAGGGCTAGGGTAAGAATGTGATGAATTGAGTTAATGCATTCGATTGTATATTTGCCAAACTAGTATTAGGAAGATGTTTGTTCAATTTCGCTCGTAATGCTACATTGCCTTGATCACGTACATGTTTGATTCAATCTTGTTAACCAACAATTGAGAAATGAGGTTAAGAAGAGGAACTAGGAATTAGACAACTCGGGTTTTAATCTAAGCCAGAATATGGTTAGACTGACACGAGTGCAATAACTATAGGAGTAAAACCCGAAAGTTAGAGGAATTCATAAATCGTAGGGATATATACCTTTCTACACCTAGATTAGAGATAATTAGGTGGACTGCGTATGTTAGGGACCTAATACGATCGAGAGATGGTTAGGACTATATTGAGAGAATTCCCGTTGCCATTGGAATATTAGTAGTTGCAAATGTATACCGAATCCCGTTAAGTTGTTCATCGCATTCGAATCCCGTTAAAGTCCTAGATCTCCTTTTATCTCTGACTTACAATCCTGTGACTTTGTGCTTATTTTCAGATCATTTACATAATCTCGTTACTTGCATGAATTTACATTTTACAAAGCCAAACCAATCACCAATATAGGAATAGCTTGATTATCGTATTAATTAACTAAAGTGCTTTCCTAATTGATCCCTTGGGTTCGATATCTCGGACTTAAAACATGAATACTACTTGACGACCGGTACGCTTGCCGTACCCTTCTGAGGGTTGATTCTCAGAGTGTCAGTCACCCACAAACACAAACAATTCAATCAACATACGGGCACAACCAAATGCCACAAGTATTTCTGATGTTCGATACGTTCACTTATTCTATGACATCACTAAGTGTCGCATGCATTTTTATTATTCGATACGTTTACTGATTCTACGACACCACTAGGTGTCACATGCATTTCTACTGTTAACTTTCCTTAGTCAAGGCCGAGATCCGGCTACTTTTCCCTACCTCTTGAAGCGTGTCAAACCCGATACTTGCGCTCCGGCAATGCTCCAGATTGCCCGCTTAGCCTCCTCTTTCCACGGTCGGCGACACGGTGTACAATTATCACAAATTGAAACACTTTTTAAGTTCGCAGGCAAAGCTGAATTTTAATAAGTTTGACGCCCAAAAGCAACCCCGACAATGTCGATCACTCCCAAACTCCCCAATTACTCGACATTGTCAACAATGGGCCCGGAAAGGCCCGATTCGCCCGGCTCGGCGAATCTGCCCGGGATCGGAAAACGCCCTTACGGGGCTCCGAAAATTCCCGTTTTCGTTTCTACGGGAATTATGGGATTAAATTGTGGAAATTTCCAATTTCCACAATTTAATCCCATAATTCGTTCCGGGTATGAATTATCGATTCGGGGATCGTCCAAAACCACTCGAACACGAAAAACCCGAGGCCCGGGCAAGTGGGCCCCACACGGCCACAATGGAAAATTTTCCTTTTCGCCCCAAAACGTTCTTAACGAACCCCAAACTTCAACCATTCATCTTTAAACCAATCTTAATCAAAACGTTTAAACTCAAACCCTAAATTTCAAACGTACCAAAACGAGAAAAAATTGGGTTCTCACCGTAGGGAATGACGAGGGGAGCTCGAATATGCAACCGTTGAGACGATCTGTCGATCGGATCGTCGGGAAATCACCAAAACCCTAACTTTCCTTTTTTTTCTTTTCTTCTCCTTCTCCTCTCTTCTTTCTCTCTCCTTCTCTCGTTTTTTTTCAAATGGCCGACACTTCTCCTCTTAATTCCCTTTTATTTTGTTTAAAAAATCACCAACCACTTCTTATTTACAAAACTACCACTCATCTTTTCTTTTTCTTTATTTTAAAAACCAACTACCACCACTTGGGTGACAAGTGTCTTGTGGGTCCCACCTTTATGAAAAATATCTTTGTAGATATTTTTCATTCAGATTCGCGAAATTGGGCCGTCTCAGGCCCCGAACGGGCCCATTTTCCAAGAAATTACTGAATTTCACGTGCTACAAGGAAACGGCCTAACTAAGACCGCCGTAACGACGGCTAAGCTTTTTGGATCCAAAACGGGTCTCGAACGGACCAAAACGTCGCTCCGTTGACTTTTCCAACAAAAAGTCAACCTTTCCCAAACTGGTTAAAAAGTTTCCCTGAGTCCCCCGGAACTCACTTTGGTTGATATTGGGGTCAACTTAAGTCCGATATGACCCTCGGGATCCAATTTAGGTTCATTTATGTGTCTGTCCAAAAAATTTTAATTTTCCTATTTTTCCGACGATTTGACCGGCGTTGACCGGGAGCGGTTCTTACAATCTACCCCCTTAAAGGAATTTCGGCCACGAAATTTAAAACAACGTACCTGTGGAATCGAAGAGATCGGGGTACTTCGCGCGAACCTCGTCCTCGTGTTTCCAAGTCGACTCGGCCTCGTGGTGTCGCCACTGCACCCGTACTAGGCGGATAACCTTGCCACGCAGGACCTTCTCTCGTGTGTCCATGATTCGAACCGGATGTTCCTCATAAGAGACATCGTCAGCCACCTCGATATCTGCCCACTCAATGACGTGGGAGGGATCCGCTTTGTACTTCCGCAACTGGGACACGTGGAAGACGTTATGGACCCTCCCAAGTTGCGGTGGTAATGCCAGACGATATTCCATTGCTCCCACTCTGCTCAAGATCTCGAAAGGGCCGATGTACCGCGGGGCTAACTTGCCTCCGCCGCGGCTGAACCGTACCAGTCTCGTTCCTCGGGCTCACCTTCAGGATCACGTGGTCACCGACTGCGAAATCAAGAGGTCGGCGTCGTCTGTCGGTGTAGCTCTTCTGCCAACTCTGCGCGGTCTTCAACCGCTCGCGTATCAGCGCGACCTTCTCTGTCGTCTCTCGAACAAGCTCTGTCCCTAGTAGACTCCTGTCCCCCACCTCTGCCCTGCATACTGGCGATCGACACAGCCTACCATACAATGCTTCAAGCGGTGCCATCCCAATACTGGCCTGGAAGCTGTTGTTGTAGGCGAACTCGACTAACGGTAGGTGGGTCTCCCACGACACCTTAAAGTGTAGCACACATGCCCGCAGCATGTCATCCAAAATCCGAATCGTGCGCTCGGACTGGCCGTCTGTATGGGGTGGTGTGATGTACTGAGCAGAACCTCGGTCCCCAACGCGGTCTGTAGACTCGGCCGAAATCTGGACGTGAAACGAGGATCCCTGTCAGACACTATCGACACAGGGACTCCATGGAGACGCACTATCTCCTGAATGTAAAGGCGGCTCAACTTGTCGACCAGATCAATCATCCTCATGGCCAAGAAATGGGCCGACTTGGTCAACCGATCGACTACCACCCACACCGCATCATGTCTCCTCGGGGATCTCGGCAATCCACTCACGAAGACCATCGTGACGTGCTCCCACTTCTACTGGGCAATCGGTAGTGGCTGCAATAATCCGGCGGGACGCTGATGTTCGGCTTTCACCTGCTGACAGGTGAGACATCTCGATAAGAATTCCGCAACCTCTCTCCGCATCCCGCTCCACCAGAAGTGCCGCGTGATGTCGCGGTACATCTTGGTGCTACTCGGGTGCACGGTAAGACGCGAATGATGTGACTCTCACAACACGTCGTCTCTATAGTTGCGCGGCACGAATAATCCTCCTCGATATCGTAACCCCCAATCAGCACTGAGTTCCCAGCCTTCCGCCTCGACACCGCTGACGACCCTCTTGTTAGTCTTAGTGCCCGTAGTTCAATCCTAAATGTCCAAATGTATATATCATCGTTAGCAATAAAATTAAAGCGGCTTTATATTACTTATGTGTTGGAGTAATATATCGATGTGTGCTCTGATCTATGCCCACCATGCGAATAGAACCATAGATCGAGATAGATCACACTCGATGGGTCCCTAGTCAACAAAGCTTCACTAGAAGCGACTAGTATGAAAGATGGCTCTTTATGGCTTACGTTCTGTTAGTCATTGGAATGGGATTCCGGAGTCTGATCATAGATATCATGTGGGACATGATATTGGGACGGGCTACATGAGTGACACGAAAGACGGCTAAGGGATTTATCCCTCATACTAAGGTATGAGAAAGATATCGGTTCTCGGCCACTTGATCGAGAGTGACTGGAAGAATAGCATGGTCATGCACATGATACTGGGTATCATATCTTCAGTCATCTCACATATCAAGGAACGGTGATTGAGAATAATAAGGATGACGGCTCTATGCCTTATCTCAATCAGGATATCGGAGATAAAAGGATAATGACAGGGACGACGGAAAGGTTAGAATCGACAGGGTCGATTCGTTATGTAGTGTCAGGCCATACTAAAGTCTCGTTAGTTGCCACTTAAATAGGATCAAGTAAAATGGGATTTTACGTTGATCTATTGACATGCATAAACCTAAGGGTCACACCGGAGGATGAAACTCATTGACACATTTATGGAGAATGGCCAAAAGGGAGTTGTCTCGGGACATGACCAAAACTGGGTTTTGGGTCATGTGCCCGTACGTGAATAGGACTTTACGGATCGAGACAAGGCTTGGAGTCTTGGGATTGATCGCGTCGGATAATGTTGGACATTTCCGGTATGGAAGGCTTGGAGGCGATGAGCGAATCACGGGACCTCGTTAGAAATGGCCACGGGCCATGTTCCAAGAGGCCCATGAAAGGCCCATAGAACTAATTAATCAAGTCTTGATTAATTAGTACTAAGTAAGCAAGACAAGGATTAAGGTGTTGGTGATTTACCACCTAACCCAATCTTGTCTTGCCATACTTTGTCCTATTTACACCTTACTTGACACCATACTTGTCCCATGCCTTTAGTTGGACAAGTATGGGTTTTGTTATGTTTAATTCATCTTTTTTCAACATAACAAACACAAGACAAGAATAGGAAACACATTTTCTCTCCCTCTTCCATGGCCATTTCGGGTTTGGCTAGTTTCCTCCTCCATTTTTGTGTTCTTGAGTCCTCAAAGAGAAGAACTACGTGGCTTTGATTCCCATGTGGATACGTAGGCGTCTTGGAGACTCAAGCCAATCATTCGTTACCCGGTGTTCTTGTTTTGGTAAGAGATAGTGCTGAATTTTTCTCTTGTGAATCCATTCTTTGTTAGTTGTTTCATGGTTTTAATCGTCTCTTGGTTTTTATTGATTTTCCGCTGCGAGTTGGTTCATCTCCAACCCTGCCTTGAGACCCAACAGTGGTATCAGAGCCGTGCTACCTTCGGGATTCACAAGACGGTGTTCAAAGTTTCGGTTTTGCTTGAAAGTTTCGTTTTTGGCATGTTGTTTTGCTAAATTGATTGATAACATGTTTTAAATTATTGTTTATGGATTTAATGCATGTAAAATGAATTTTTGAAAATTATTTCAAATCTGGAAATTTTGAAAAAAGTTTGATTTTTTGGGTCTCGGGAGCGGGACTCTCGGGGAGCCGAAACCGAGACCGAAAGGGGATCCGTTGGACGGAGCTAGGCCAAACATGACCATTGGATGGTTGATATGCCAAGGCTAAACCGTTTTGTTAGTTATGACGAGTTTGGAACCGTCATGACGAACTCGGAGATCAAATGTTCAAAAGTTTCATTTTTGAACGGTTTCGATAAACCGAGCATCAAAAAAAAAATTTCGAAACTTGGCTATTAATTAAAACCGGAAAATCACATGATGTTTGATAACATGCTTGTTTGATAACACGATGTGTGATGTGATGTTGGCATGGTGTACATAATAGCCCCGAGCTCAATTTAATTATTTATCGCTTTTCACGGCCTGCGAGCCGTTAGTGTTAGCGTGTAATTATTCTTTCAAGGTGTGGTCGTCGAACCACTTGTTTGTAATATTTATTTATTCCCGACCTGCGAGTCGTGTATTAAATTGTAATTTTTTACTCAAGACGAAGAAAGGGCGAAAAGGTCATTTGGTGGCTTTTCGGGTGTTGGCATCGGCTTGGAGTCGGTGGAGCTCTAGAAGCTAGTGGGAGTTAGTTTAGGGGGCTATTATGTGCACATTTATCGCTTTATGCTTGGTTTAGTTTATGCATGATTAATTCTATGTGTTTTAGAATTGCATGCTTAACTTTATTTACCGAGCATATCACCTTACATGCAAAGATAAAATTGGACTTTTAATCCTTGTGTGTGAACCCTTAGAACCGTCATTGCATTGGATGTAGTTGACGGGTTCAAAGGAAGAATTACATTGGATGTAATTTGAGGCATCATTGCATTTGGAATGTAGTTGATGTGCTCATCGCATCTAGGATGTGCCAAAGTTTTGAACACAACTGGACAAGTAAAAGTGGGTCATGTCCGATACGTCCCAATCATCAACACCTTACTACCTCCCCGTCCTATGGTTGTCGTGCGCATTAGCGGAGCATCCATGGGGAAGCGGGGTAGTAGGTTTGGACGACATATGTGGGTGTCGTGCGCATTAGCGGAGCACCTACATAGTGACGAGCCATAGTTGAAAATTGGTGGACCCGACTACGATTCTCGGCCTGAGGTTGAGCTAGGGTAACAGATAGGGTAAGTCGTGTACATAAGTACATACCCTAGCCAAGAGTCACATTGGATGTGATTGGATGGAGTCCTACCTACATAGCTCGATTAAGTGGTGAGCATTAGTTCAGCTTAATCGAGTGAATCAAGGATCTTGGTTTCAGATTCTAAAGGTTTAGAATTGATTGTTGGTGTTTAAGCTTGATCTTCATAAAATTTATTCAGTTTACTGATTGAATTTTATCTGTTGTAGATCAAATGGCAAATTCAGCGAACATTAATAGTTTGTCATTAAAAACCATTCTTGACAGGGTCAAGCTAAATGGGACAAACTATTTGGACTGGTACAAAATTTTGAGGATAGTCCTCAAGTCTGAACGCAAAGAATATGTCCTTGACAAGGCTGTCTCTAAGACCATATCAGAGTTACATGAAGTGTCATCAGCTGCTGAGAAGAATATCTCAAGCATCTGGGATCCAAGGATATTCTGATGGTCAACAAGGGAATTGGAAGTGGCAAGGGCTGGGCCCATGCGCACTTGGCAGGAAAGATGAGACACCTGAGAATGTCTGCTTCTACTGCCAACAGCCTGGTCATTGGAACCGGGATTACAGGAAGTTCACGGCTGATCTGAAGAAGGGCAGTGGGACTGCGCCTTCATCAAATAGCCTGGATGATCTGAAGAAGGGCAGTAGGACAGCGCCTTCATCAGGAAACCTGGATGATCTAAGGAAGGGCGGTGGGATCGTGCCTTCATTCGGTATTAACTCTATAGAGCTACATCTCTCTACTTCCAAAGATTCATGGGTATTAGATACCATGACTGAATCTCACACATGCACTAATATATGGTGGCTGAAAGTAGGAGAGATTTGGAAAGCACGAAATGGACCTCAGAGTTGTGGCAACTGCTGTAGGATCCATGAGTCTTGCTTTGCCAAGAGGCCTTGTCTTAGTATTGTATAATGTATATTGCATACCTACTTTTAGTAGGAATATTATATCTGTATCCGTGTTTGACAAGGAAGGATATAATGTTAATATTGGAAATGGAGTTTTCAATGTTCTATGCAATGATATGTTTTATACCAGTACTGACATGGTTGGAGGATTGTACATATTAGATATGGGTAACAATGCCTCAAGTTCTATATATTCCGTTAATACCAAGAGGTCTAAATCCAACGATTTAAACCTAACTCTGTTATGGTACTGTCATTTGGGTCGCATAAACAAGAAGCGCCTATCAGCACTTCAGAAGTGCGGGCTTTCAGGTTCATTCGAATTCCATTCGATCGATAGGTGCAAGGTTTGGTTGATGGGCAAAATGACTAAAGTGCCCATTATCGATCGCGATGAAAGGGCGGGTGAATTATTGGGGCTGATACACTCGAATGTGTGTAGACCAATAAGTTCACTTGCCAGGAGGGGTTTTAGCTACTTTATCACATTTACTGATGATTACATTAAATATGGTTATGTCTATTCGGTGAGACATAAGTCTAAAGCTTTTGATAAATTCAAAGAGTTTAAGATTATAGTAGAAAACCAGCTCGACAAAGGTATTAAGGCACTTCGATTGGATCCAGGTGGAAAATACTTGACCACAGAGTTATTAGATCATCTAAAAGAGAATGGGATCCTTTTGGAATGGACTCCTCCTAGGTCACTGTAGTTGAAAGGTGTAGCCAAACGGAGAAATCGGACATTGTTAGACAATGGTCTGTTCCATGATTAGTTGGACTGATCTCCCAATCTCTTTTAGGGGTTTTGCTCTAGAGACGACCGCATTCATAGTGAATCGGGCTTCGACGAATGGTGTGGAAGGGACACCATTTTAAAAATGGTACGGGATGATGCCCGCTTTGTCCTTCCTAAAGATTTGTGGTTGCGAGGCTTATGTGAAACATTTGGTTTCGACTAAGCTCGAAACAAGATCTGAGATATGCACCTTCGTGTGGTATCCCAAAGCAACAAGGGGATACTATTTCTACAATCCCAGTGAGAACATGGTGTTCGTCGCTTGGGGTGGGGTCTTTATGGAAAAGAAGTTTTGTTTCTAAAGACGTCATTGGGAGGACTGTGCATCTCGAAGAAATTCAGGATGGTACAGATCTGTCTAAACCAATTGGCAACCCAGTAGAAAGGAGCCAGAGATTGTCGTAGATTAAGAACCAATTCCTGTTACAATTCCGGAAGGTCCAAGGCGATTTGAAAGGATCAATCTTCCACCTCCAAGATATGGTATCCGGAGGTGACAATGAAGTCATGGTGGATCACGATGATCCAGCCACCTTTCAGGAAGTCGTGGATGGGCCCAACTCCGAGTTATGGCTGGGAGCCATGAGGGAGGAAATGCAATCCATGTCGGACAACCGAGTCTGGGAACCGGTTGATCCCATCAATGGTGTGAGGACCATAGGATGCAAATGGATCTTCAAGGTGAAGATGGACATGGACGGCAACCCTCTGACCTACAAAGCTCAACTGGTGGCGAAAGGTTATAGGCAGATCCAATGGATTGACTATGAGGAAACCTTCTCCTTAGTGGCTATGGTCAAAATCGATCCAAATTCTTCTTGACATAACTGCGTATCATAATTACGAGATATGGCAAGTGGATGTCAAAACCGCTTTCCTAAATGGAAATTTGACTGAGTACGTTTGTATGTCTCGGCCCAAAGGTTTTGACGATCCGAAGAATAGAGGAAAGATTTATAAGTTGTTGAAATCCATTTATGGATTGAAACGAACTTCTCGGAGTTGGATCCTTCGTTTTGATGAAGCTGTAATTGGATTTGGCTTAATCAAGAATGAGGATGAATCTTGCGTTTATAAGAAGGCTAGTGGGAGCAATATTACCTTTCTGGTTCTCATTGAAAACGACATCCCAACCTTGCACGAGACTAAAGCTTGGTTGAGGAAGTGTTTTTCAATAAAGGACTTAGGCGATGCTTCTCATATCTTAAGGATTAAGATATGTAGAGATCGCACCAAGAGGGTCTTGGATTTAAGTCAGGGAACCTATGTGAACAAGGCATTGAGTAGGCTCTTAATGCTCGATTCAAAGAAAGGACTCTTACCCACTAGTCATGGCATTCATCTCAACAAGACTCAGTGTCCTAAGACACCTGATGAGCTGAAAAGGATGATGAGAATCCTATGCGCCTGGGGGCAGGATCGATCATATATGCCATGACATGTATGAGACCAGACGTCTCGTAAGCCTTATGTTGTACCAGTAGACATCATTCTAACCCGGGGGAAAGATGATGCTGAACTAGTCGTCGAAGGACGAGTAGACGCTAGTTTTCCAAGACAAATCCAGATGACTTTAGAAGTCAATCAGGATATGTGTTTACGCTGAATGGCAGAGCTTTAGCTGGGAAAGCATAAAGCAAGATACCATTGCCGAATCTACGACAGAGGCCAAGTACATGGATGCTGCAGAGGCAGCTAAGGAGGCTATGTGGATTTGGAAATTCATGGCAGGGCTGGGTGTAATTAAAAACCCATCCAGTCCGGTGAATCCATTTTGCGACAACACAAGGGTCATTGCGCAAGCTAAAAGCCTAGATCGCATAACAAATCCAAACATGTACTGCGGCGTATCCACCTCATCAGATAAATACTGAACTGAGGTGAAGTGAAGATAACCGATATTGCAACAGATGATAACATAGCCAACCCTTTGACTAAGGCAGTGTCACTGCCTGAACATGTTAGACATGTAAAGTCGATGGGGACATATTGGAGTTTAGATTGGAACTAGGGCAAGTGGGAGATTGTTAGTCTTAGTGCCCGTAGTTCAATCCTAAATGTCCAAATGTATATATCATCGTTAGCAATAAAATTAAAGCGGCTTTATATTACTTATGTGTTGGAGTAATATATCGATGTGTGCTCTGATCTATGCCCACCATGCGAATAGAACCATAGATCGAGATAGATCACACTCGATGGGTCCCTAGTCAACAAAGCTTCACTAGAAGCGACTAGTATGAAAGATGGCTCTTTATGGCTTACGTTCTGTTAGTCATTGGAATGAGATTCCGGAGTCTGATCATAGATATCATGTGGGACATGATATTGGACGACCCGCCCTGAATATGTGCCATAGATTAAGTCATGAACATATTCAGTGTTGTAGCTTGTCATGTATCCTTAGACCAAGGAGTCTTTGTGATCACTATGTAGTCAACAACTGAGTTTGACCTGAGCCTAACGTTGTCCGTAACAGGGCTTCCATAACGGTCAGGATTGGCTTGGGGACGGGCTACATGAGTGACACGAAAGACGGCTAAGGGATTTATCCCTCATACTAAGGTATGGGAAAGATATCGGTTCTCGGCCACTTGATCGAGAGTGACTGGAAGAATAGCATGGCCATGCACATGATACTGGGTATCATATCTTCAGTCATCTCACATATCAAGGAACGGTGATTGAGAATAATAAGGATGACGGCTCTATGCCTTATCTCAATCAGGATATCGGAGATAAAAGGATAATGATAGGGACGACGGAAAGGTTAGAATCGACAGGGTCGATTCGTTATGTAGTGTCAGGCAATACTAAAGTCTCGTTAGTTGCCACTTAAATAGGATCAAGTAAAATGGGATTTTACGTTGATCTATTGACATGCATAAACCTAAGGGTCACACCGGAGGATGAAACTCATTGACAAATTTATGGAGAATGGCCAAAAGGGAGTTGTCTCGGGACATGACCAAAACTGGGTTTTGGGTCATGCGCCCGTAAGTGAATAGGACTTTACGGATCGAGACAAGGCTTGGAGTCTTGGGATTGATCGCGTCGGATAATGTTGGACATTTCCGGTATGGAAGGCATGGAGGCGATGAGCGAATCACGGGACCTCGTTGGAAATGGCCACGGGCCATGTTCCAAGAGGCCCATGAAAGGCCCATGCAACCAAGGCCCATGGAACTAATTAATCAAGTCTTGATTAATTAGTACTAAGTAAGCAAGACAAGGATTAAGGTGTTGGTGATTCACCACCTAACCCAATCTTGTCTTGCCATACTTTGTCCTATTTACACCTTACTTGACACCATACTTGTACCATGCCTTTAGTTGGACAAGTATGGGTTTTGTTATGTTTAAGTCATCTTTTTTCAACATAACAAACACAAGACAAGAATAGGAAACACATTTTCTCTCCCTCTTCCATGACCATTTCGGGTTTGGCTAGTTTCCACCTCCATGTTTGTGTTCTTGAGTCCTCAAAGAGAAGAACTACGTGGCTTTGATTCCCATGTGGATACGTAGGCGTCTTGGAGACTCAAGCCAATCATTCGTTACCCGGTGTTCTTGTTTTGGTAAGAACTAGTGCTGAATTTTTCTCTTGTGAATCCATTCTTTGTTAGTTGTTTCATGGTTTTAATCGTCTCTTGGTTTTCCTTGATTTTCCGATGCGAGTTGGTTCATCTCCAACCCTACCTCGAGACCCAACAGTGGTATCAGAGCCGTGCTACCTTCGGGATTCACAAGACGGTGTTCAAAGTTTCGGTTTTGCTTGAAAGTTTCGTTTTTGGCATGTTGTTTTGCTAAATTGTTTGATAACATGTTTTAAATTATTGTTTATGATTTTAATGCATGTAAAATGAATTTTTGAAAATTATTTCAAATCTGGAAATTTTGAAAAAAATTTGATTTTTCGGGTCTCGGGAGCGGGACTCTCGGGGAGCCGAAACCGGGACCGAACGGGGCTCCGTTGGACGGAGCTAGGCCAAGCATGACCATTGGATGGTTGATATGTCAAGGCTAAACCGTTTTGTTAGTTATGACGAGTTTGGAACCGTCATGATGAACTCGAAGATCAAATGTTCAAAAGTTTCATTTTTGAATGGTTTCGATAAACCGAGCATCAAAATTTTTTCGAAACTTGGCTATTAATTAAAACCGGAAAATCACATGATGTTTGATAACATTCTTGTTTGATAACACGATGTGTGATGTGATGTTGGCATGGTGTACATAATAGCCCCGAGCTCGATTTAATTATTTATCGCTTTTCACGGCCTGCGAGCCGTTAGTGTTAGCGTGTAATTATTCTTTCAAGGTGTGGTCGTCGAACCACTTGTTTGTAATATTTATTTATTCCCGACCTGCGAGTCGTGTATTAAATTGTAATATTTTACTCAAGACGAAGAAAGGGCGAAAAGGTCATTTGGTGGCTTTTCGGGTGTTGGCATCGGCTTGGAGTCGGTGGAGCTCAAGAAGCTAGTGGGAGTTAGTTTAGGGGGCTATTATGTGCACATTTATCGCTTTATGCTTGGTTTAGTTTATGCATGATTAATTCTATGTGTTTTAGAATTGCATGCTTAACTTTATTTACCGAGCATATCACCTCACATGCAAAGATAAAATTGGAATTTTAATCCTTGTGTGTGAACCCTTAGAACCGTCATTGCATTGGATGTAGTTGACGGGTTCAAAGGAAGAATTACATTGGATGTAATTTGAGGCATCATTGCATTTGGAATGTAGTTGATGTGCTCTTCGCATCTAGGATGTGCCAAATTTTTGAACACAACTGGACAAGTAAAAGCGGGTCATGTCCGATACCTCCCAATCATCAACACCTTACTACCTCCCCGTCCTATGGTTGTCGTGCGCATTAGCGGAGCATCCATGGGGAAGCGGGGTAGTAGGTTTGGACGACATATGTGGGTGTCGTGCGCATTAGCGGAGCTCCTACATAGTGACGGGCCATAGTTGAAAATTGGTGGACCCGACTACGATTCTCAGCCTGAGGTTGAGCTAGGGTAACAGATAGGGTAAGCCGTGTACATAAGTGCATACCCTAGCCAAGAGTCACATTGGATGTGATTGGATGGAGTCCTACCTACATAGCTCGATTAAGTGGTGAGCATTAGTTCAGCTTAATCGAGTGAATCAAGGATCTTGGTTTCAGATTCTAAAGGTTTAGAATCGATTGTTGGTGTTTAAGCTTGATCTTCATAAAATTTATTCAGTTTACTGATTGAATTTTATCTGTTGTAGATCAAATGGCAAATTCAGCGAACATTAATAGTTTGTCATTAAAAACCATTTTTGACAGGGTCAAGCTAAATGGGACAAACTATTTGGACTTGTACAGAATTTTGAGGATGATCCTCAAGTTTGAACGCAAAGAATATGTCCTTGACAAGGCTGTCTCTAAGACCATATCAGAGTTAAATGAAGTGTCAATAACTGCTGAGAAGAATATATCAGGGATCTAGGATCCAAGGATATTCTGATGGTCAACAAGGGAATTAAAAGTGGCAAGGGCGGGGTCCATGCGCACTTGGCAGGAAAGATGAGACACCTGAGAATGTCTGCTTCTACTGCCAACAGCCTGGTCAGTGGAACCGGGATTACAGGAAGTTCACGGCGGATCTGAAGAAGGGCAGTGGGACTGCGCCTTCATCAAATAGCCTGGATGATCTGAAGAAAGGCAGTAAGACTTCGCCTTCATCAGGGAACCTGGATGATCTAAGGAAGGGCGGTGGGACCGTGCCTTCATCCGGTATTAACTATATAGAGCTACATCTCTCTACTTCCAAAGATTCATGGGTATTAGATACCAGGACTGAATCTCACACATGCACTAATATATGGTGGGTGAAAGTAGGAGAGGTTTGAAAAGCACGAAGTGGACCTCAGAGTTGTGGAAACTGCTGTAGGATCCATGAGTCTTGCTTTGCCAAATGGTCTTGTCTTAGTATTGTATAATGTATATTGCATACCTACTTTTAGTAGGAATATTATATCTGTATCCGTGTTTGACAAGGAAGGATATAATGTTAATATTGGAAATGGAGTTTTCAATGTTCTATGCAATGATATGTTTTATACCAGTACTGACATGGTTGGAGGATTGTACATATTAGATATGGGTAACAATGCCTCAAGTTCTATATATTACGTTAATACCAAGAGGTCTAAATCCAGCGATTTAAACCTAACTCTGTTATGGCACTGTCATTTGGGTCGCATAAACAAGAAGCGCCTATCAGCACTTCAGAAGTGCGGGCTTTCAGGTTCATTCGAATTCCATTCGATCGATAGGTGCAAGGTTTGTTTGATGGGAAAATGACTAAAGTGCCCTTTATCGATCGCGATGAAAGGGCGGGTGAATTATTGGGGCTGATACACTCGAATGTGTGTAGACCAATAAGTTCACTTGCCAGGAGGGGTTTTAGCTACTTTATCACATTTACTGATGATTACAGTAAATATGGTTATGTCTATTCGGTGAGACATAAGTCTGAAACTTTTGATAAATTCAAAGAGTTTAAGACTATAGTAGAAAACCAGCTCGACAAAGGTATTAAGGCACTTCGATTGGATCGAGGTGGAAAATACTTGACCACAGAGTTATTAGATCATCTAAAAGAGAATGGGATCCTTTTGGAATGGACTCCTCCTAGGTCACTGTAGTTGAAAGGTGTAGCCAAACGGAGAAATCGGACATTGTTAGACAATGGTCTGTTCCATGATTAGTTGGACTGATCTCCCAATCTCTTTAGGGGTTTTGCTCTAGAGACGACCGCATTCATAGTGAATCGGGCTTCGACGAATGGTGTGGAAGGGACACCATTTTAAAAATGGTACGGGATGATGCCCGCTTTGTCCTTCCTAAAGATTTGTGGTTGCGAGGCTTATGTGAAACATTTGGTTTCGACTAAGCTCGAACCAAGATCTGAGATATGCACCTTCGTGTGGTATCCCAAAGCAACAAGGGGATACTATTTCTACAATCCCAGTGAGAACATGGTGTTCGTCGCTTGGGGTGGGGTCTTTATGGAAAAGAAGTTTTGTTTCAAAAGACGTCATTGGGAGGACTGTGCATCTCGAAGAAATTCAGGATGGTACAGATCTGTCTAAACCAATTGACAACCCAGTAGAAAGGAGCCAGAGATTGTCGTAGAGTGAAAACCAATTCCTGTTACAATTCCGGAAGGTCCAAGTCGATTTGAAAGGGTCAATCTTCCACCTCCAAGATATGGTATCCGGAGGTGACAATGAAGTCATGGTGGATCACGATGATCCAGCCACCTTTCAGGAAGTCGTGGATGGGCCCAACTCTGAGTTATGGCTGGGAGCCATGAGGGAGGAAATGCAATCCATGTCGGACAACCGAGTCTGGGAACCGGTTGATCCCATCAATGGTGTGAGGACCATAGGATGCAAATGGATCTTCAAGGTGAAGATGGACATGGACGGCAACCCTCTGACCTACAAAGCTCAACTGGTGGCGAAAGGTTATAGGCAGATCCAATGGATTGACTATGAGGAAACCTTCTCCTTAGTGGCTATGGTCAAAATCGATCCAAATTCTTCTTGACATAACTGCGTATCATAATTACGAGATATGGCAAGTGGATGTCAAAACCGCTTTCCTAAATGGAAATTTGACTGAGTACGTTTGTATGTCTCGGCCCAAAGGTTTTGACGATCCGAAGAATAAAGGAAAGATTTATAAGTTGTTGAAATCCATTTATGGATTGAAACGAACTTCTCGGAGTTGGATCCTTCGTTTTGATGAAGCTGTAATTGGATTTGGCTTAATCAAGAACGAGGATGAATCTTGCGTTTATAAGAAGGCTAGTGGGAGCAATATTACCTTTCTGGTTCTCATTGAAAACGACATCCCAACCTTGCACGAGACTAAAGCTTGGTTGAGGAAGTGTTTTTCAATAAAGGACTTAGGCGATGCTTCTCATATCTTAAGGATTAAGATATGTAGAGATCGCACCAAGAGGGTCTTGGATTTAAGTCAGGGAACCTATGTGAACAAGGCATTGAGTAGGTTCTTAATGCTCGATTCAAAGAAAGGACTCTTACCCACTAGTCATGGCATTCATCTCAGCAAGACTCAGTGTCCTAAGACACCTGATGAGCTGAAAAGGATGATGAGAATCCTATGCGCCTGGGGGCAGGATCGATCATATATGCCATGACATGTATGAGACCAGACATCTCGTAAGCCTTATGTTGTACCAGTAGACATCATTCTAACCCGGGGGAAAGATGATGCTGAACTAGTCGTCGAAGGATGAGTAGACGCTAGTTTTCCAAGACAAATCCAGATGACTTTAGAAGTCAATCAGGATATGTGTTTACGCTGAATGGCAGAGCTTTAGCTGGGAAAGCGTAAAGCAAGATACCATTGCCGAATCTACGACAGAGGCCAAGTACATGGATGCTGCAGAGGCAGCTAAGGAGGCTATGTGGATTTGGAAATTCATGGCAGGGCTGGGTGTAATTAAAAACCCATCCAGTCCGGTGAATCCATTTTACGACAACACAAGGGCCATTGCGCAAGCTAAAAGCCTAGATCGCATAACAAATCCAAACATGTACTGCGGCGTATCCACCTCATCAGATAAATACTGAACTGAGGTGAAGTGAAGATAACCGATATTGCAACAGATGATAACATAGCCAACCCTTTGACTAAGGCAGTGTCACTGCCTGAACATGTTAGACATGTAAAGTCGATGGGGACATATTGGAGTTTAGATTGGAACTAGGGCAAGTGGGAGATTGTTAGTCTTAGTGCCCGTAGTTCAATCCTAAATGTCCAAATGTATATATCATCGTTAGCAATAAAATTAAAGCGGCTTTATATTACTTATGTGTTGGAGTAATATATCGATGTGTGCTCTGATCTATGCCCACCATGCGAATAGAACCATAGATCGAGATAGATCACACTCGATGGGTCCCTAGTCAACAAAGCTTCACTAGAAGCGACTAGTATGAAAGATGGCTCTTTATGGCTTACGTTCTGTTAGTCATTGGAATGAGATTCCGGAGTCTGATCATAGATATCATGTGGGACATGATATTGGACGACCCGCCCTGAATATGTGCCATAGATTAAGTCATGAACATATTCAGTGTTGTAGCTTGTCATGTATCCTTAGACCAAGGAGTCTTTGTGATCACTATGTAGTCAACAACTGAGTTTGACCTGAGCCTAACGTTGTCCGTAACAGGGCTTCCATAACGGTCAGGATTGGCTTGGGGACGGGCTACATGAGTGACACGAAAGACGGCTAAGGGATTTATCCCTCATACTAAGGTATGGGAAAGATATCGGTTCTCGGCCGCTTGATCGAGAGTGACTGGAAGAATAGCATGGCCATGCACATGATACTGGGTATCATATCTTCAGTCATCTCACATATCAAGGAACGGTGATTGAGAATAATAAGGATGACGGCTCTATGCCTTATCTCAATCAGGATATCGGAGATAAAAGGATAATGACAGGGACGACGGAAAGGTTAGAATCGACAGGGTCGATTCGTTATGTAGTGTCAGGCAATACTAAAGTCTCGTTAGTTGCCACTTAAATAGGATCAAGTAAAATGGGATTTTACGTTGATCTATTGACATGCATAAACCTAAGGGTCACACCGGAGGATGAAACTCATTGACAAATTTATGGAGAATGGCCAAAAGGGAGTTGTCTCGGGACATGACCAAAACTGGGTTTTGGGTCATGCGCCCGTAAGTGAATAGGACTTTACGGATCGAGACAAGGCTTGGAGTCTTGGGATTGATCGCGTCGGATAATGTTGGACATTTCCGGTATGGAAGGCATGGAGGCGATGAGCGAATCACGGGACCTCTTTGGAAATGGCCACGGGCCATGTTCCAAGAGGCCCATGAAAGGCCCATGCAACCAAGGCCCATGGAACTAATTAATCAAGTCTTGATTAATTAGTACTAAGTAAGCAAGACAAGGATTAAGGTGTTGGTGATTCACCACCTAACCCAATCTTGTCTTGCCATACTTTGTCCTATTTACACCTTACTTGACACCATACTTGTACCATGCCTTTAGTTGGACAAGTATGGGTTTTGTTATGTTTAAGTCATCTTTTTTCAACATAACAAACACAAGACAAGAATAGGAAACACATTTTCTCTCCCTCTTCCATGACCATTTCGGGTTTGGCTAGTTTCCACCTCCATGTTTGTGTTCTTGAGTCCTCAAAGAGAAGAACTACGTGGCTTTGATTCCCATGTGGATACGTAGGCGTCTTGGAGACTCAAGCCAATCATTCGTTACCCGGTGTTCTTGTTTTGGTAAGAACTAGTGCTGAATTTTTCTCTTGTGAATCCATTCTTTGTTAGTTGTTTCATGGTTTTAATCGTCTCTTGGTTTTCCTTGATTTTCCGCTGCGAGTTGGTTCATCTCCAACCCTACCTCGAGACCCAACACAAGTATGGGTTTTGTTATGTTTAATTCATCTTTTTTCAACATAACAAACACAAGACAAGAATAGGAAACACATTTTCTCTCCCTCTTCCATGGCCATTTCGGGTTTGGCTAGTTTCCTCCTCCATTTTTGTGTTCTTGAGTCCTCAAAGAGAAGAACTACGTGGCTTTGATTCCCATGTGGATACGTAGGCGTCTTGGAGACTCAAGCCAATCATTCGTTACCCGGTGTTCTTGTTTTGGTAAGAGATAGTGCTGAATTTTTCTCTTGTGAATCCATTCTTTGTTAGTTGTTTCATGGTTTTAATCGTCTCTTGGTTTTTATTGATTTTCCGCTGCGAGTTGGTTCATCTCCAACCCTGCCTCGAGACCCAACACCTCTCTCGGATCTCTGACGTCTCGACATCCTCCGACTGTGCCTCCATCACTCGGGCAAGTAGTAAGGGCTGAGCCACCAATGAGCACATGGCCACGCCACCAGTAACCTCCTCTAGATCAAGCCCGAACGTGCCCAGTTCCCCCATCATGTCCCACTCTCGGACTGATATGCTAGCAAGGCTCGGAACCGACTTCCTACTCAGGGCGTCAGCAACCACCTTCGCCTTACCCGGATGGTAGTGTAGCTCAAAGTCGTACTCCTCAAGTAGCTCCATCCATCGTCGCTGGCGCATGTTCAGGTCTCGTTGGGAAAAGACGTACTTGAGGCTCTTGTGATCCGAGAACACCTGAAATTGCTCGCCGTACAGATAATACCGCCAGCCCTTTAGCGCGAACACGACTGCTGCTAGTTCCAAGTCATGGGTAGGATAGTTGTGCTCGTGTGTCTTCAACTACCTGGAGCCATAAGCAACAACTCTACCCAACTGCATCAGTACACATCCCAGTGCTTCCCCGGACGCGTCACAGTAGACCTCATACCCGACCCCTCGCTCTGGCACTATCAATACTGGAGCGGTAGTCAGACGATTCTTCAGCTCCGTGAACGCACGTTCACAATCCTCTGTCCACACAAACCCGACTCCCTTGCGCGTCAAAAGAGTCATAGGCGTGGCTAGCCGCGCAAAGTCCTGGACGAACCGTCGATAATATCCTGCCAACCCCAAGAAGTAGCGGATCTCGAAGACGCTTGTGGGCCGCGCCCACTCCGAAACCGCATCGATCTTCGCCGGATCAACCAGTATACCGTCACGTGATACAATGTGACCGAGGAATTTCACCTCAACAAGCCAAAACTCGCACTTCTCCAGGTTGGCATATAGCTGATGTGTGCGCAGCAGGGTCAGAACAACCCTCAGATGCTCCTCATGTGCCGCCTCGTTCTGCGAGTAGATCAAGATGTCCTCTACAAACACCACCACAAACTGATCTAATAACGGCCGGAATATACTGTTCATCAGATCCATGAACGCTGCAGGTGTGTTCGTTAGTCCAAATGGCATCAGCAAGAACTCGTAATGCCCATAGCGTGTCCGGGATGCAGTCTTTGCAACGTCCTCCTCTCGGACTCGCAATTGGTAATATCCGGATCGCAGATCAATCTTCGAGAAGCATGTCGACCCTCTCAACTGGTCGAACAAGTCGTCAATTCTCGGCATCGGGTATCGGTTCTTCACCGTAACCCGGTTCAGCTTTCGGTAGTCTATACACATCCGAAGCTCTCCTCTCTTATTCTTCACGAAGAGTGCTGGTGCTCCCCACGTCGATGTGCTCGGACGGATAAACCCCTTCTCCCGAAGCACCTCGAGCTGACGCTTCAGCTCGGTCAACTCTGTCGGCGCGAACCTGTAAGGCGTTATCGATATCGCTGCCATTCCCAGCATCAGGTCAATCCCGAACTCCACCTCACGAACTGGTGGTAACCCACTTAACTCCTCAGGAAAGACCTCGGGGAACTCGCACACCACTCGCGGTAACTCTCGGCTCTGCACGGCCGACACTTCCTCCACTGCGGACAAGGCCGAAAGGAGAACCCCGCTCTTACTGCCCAGAATACACGAAACCTTCGTGTTGCCTGCTGACACCGTCACTCGTCGCCTATAGCAGTCGATATTGGCTCGGTACTTCGCCAACCAATCCATTCCCAGGATTACATCAAAGGTCGTCATTCCTAGCACGAGAAGGTCACTAGGGTAAGGACAGTCTGCGACTCTAATTTCGCAGGCACGACAGACCCTAGTCAACATCACATCACCCCCAACTGGCATGTCTAGAGATAGGGGTGGACTCAACGGCTCTAAACTCAGCCCCAACCTCTCAGCACAACTCGACAAAATAAACGAGTGCGACGCCCCGGTATCAAATAAAAATAACGCCCACAAGTAATACAATAAACACGTACCCTAAATGGTCTCATGGTAGGTAGCGGATCCTGGGGCTCGGGAGTCGGTAACTGCATACACTCTTCCCTGTGACGCCTGCTGCCTCTGACCTGGCGCACCGACTGTTGGCTATACGGACCTCTGTTGCTGTCTCGGAACTGGCGCGCTCGTGGACGGCTGCGAGAACCTCGACGGCTGACTCTGACGCTGGCGACCCCTGGGTGACTGCACTGTATGTGACTGCTATGGTCGCTGCGTTGACGCTTCCCCAACCAGATCAGGGCACCTTGCAGCTGAGTGCCCAACCCAGCCGCACCGGTAACACCTGAAATCGTCGGCCCTCGGCCCCGTGCCTTCCCTGTCTGGCTGATCACTAGTAGCGGCGCGGGCCTTCCGCTTGTCGGACACTACCGTCGCAGATGGCCCGACTGCCCGCATGTAAAACATACCGGCACCCGCTCTGAGGCGACTGGCCCTACCGATGCCACTGACCCCATCCGCCTCAATCCGCCCGGCTGAACTGTGGCCGAAAGAACCTCGCAGTCCTCTACCTCCTCAAATCTCAGGACTCGTACGGTCCCGTAACACTGGTCGGCCGCTGCCGAACCTCACGGGTCCTTGTTGCCTCTCGGAGATCCCGCTCCACTACCGCTGTCGTGTCCACTAGCTCTGCATACACCCGAATCCTCAAGGCCAGGACTCGATCCCGAATCGTCGGCCTCAGCCCCGTCTCGAACCGTCCGCACCGGTTCAACTCGGTCGTCACCATTTCTGGTGCAAATCGGGTCAGGGAAGTGAATCTGGCTTCATACTCTGCCACTGACGCCCCGTCCTGTTGCAGTTCCAGGAACTGCTGATGTCGATCTGCCCTGGCCGACTCGGGGACATACTGCTCTAGGAAGACCGTCTCGAAGGTACTGTAGTCGTCCCCGACTCTGTCTCGTACGCGCCCCCACCAGAGGTATGCATTGTCCCTCAGCTGATGAGCTGCAAAGGACACCCTCGTGTGACCGTCCTCTATGCATGACGTGTCCAGGTCCTGAGTGACCTGCTCCAGCCATCTCTCGGTTATGTCGGGATTCGGTACCCCGATGAATGTAGGTATGCCCAGCTTCAGGAAATCCAGCAGGGTCCTGGCCGTATGGCCTTCGGCCTGAACGGGCCTCGCTGGATCGACTGCAGCAGCAGCAGACACTGTCTCCGGACACCAAGCTCTGCACCGTCCGGGTCAGCTCGCCCAGAGCGGCCGCAGTGGACGGGTCTGCGACCAGCGGGACGCTTGACGGGACCCCAAATGGTTTTGTGTCGCCCCTCCAGTCTTCCCAAAAAGGAATACCACGGGCTCCCGTGGACTCAATGGGTTCGACGGCGGGCGTTCGTCCCGGTGGCCCAGCTGATCGTCCTCTCCTGCCACGTGGTGCCATGTAGTAGGTATCCTCTGCACGGATACACGCAAACTCTTAGTTTGCAAACTTATACAACGACGACGAGCCCAATACACTAGCGTTCACACATCCTACGTCTATATCAAAACCCGATACCAAAACGCCACACTGCTTACGCTATCAATACCTCAATTACCAAAACACACCCGGGAGACCTCAAATAACCCACACAAACGTGAACCAAGTCACGCAATATCAACGCACACAAAGCACGCAAGATCAAAAAGGATCAACACACAAATGCACAACAATTCACAGACAATTTCAAGTCACCCAACCTCAATTACAAGCCCACAAGGCCAACCAATTTCAAAACGCAACCCACAGGGCTAACCAAATTTTTAAAAAAATTTTTTTCTCCTTTTCATCATAAAATCTCATTTTTGACATCACGTAGTTACAACCCGGTCCAGGCGTTCACGAACTAAATCGTACCTAGTTGATATCAGCATCGTCACGTTCGACCACAGGGGCCCCCCTGAGTCGAGTCGCGACCGCTTAAAAATGTTTCACGCAGCAGCACACAATCATTATGCCAGTAATAACAATACTACACATACACACAACAACAAACAAGACTCATGTCACTACGGGTCTATACTCGGTTTCCGACTTGCGCAACCAAAACACGACGGGACTTTTAATGACTCAACTCTCCCAACCTAATTGACGTACAGTCCGAGGGGTGAAACCTCGAGCTCTGATACCAAACTGTCACGCCCCGAATTCGGCAGGACCGAACCCGGAACGCGAACGGTGAAACAATAAAATAATTTTCAAACATTTTGATAAACCGCTTTAAAACACCACTTTTAGTTAATCAAAATAATATTTTACAACTGAAAATAAGTCCAAAAAAAGCGGACAAAAACCAAAACGTACGTCGCTAAACTCCCAAAAACCCGGACTCCCGCTCCCAGCTCTTCAAGCTTTGAGAGTTCCCCTAGTCCGTCTCGCGACCAGTACCTGTAGGAAAAGCAGCTAGGGGTGAGCGTTCGCTCACCACCACGGATACCAGACTGACTACGGCATACTAGCAGAAATGCCGGAAACAACAATAACAAACAAACACCGGGGACTACTATCCCCAAACTCAAATAACCCGACTGTCACACGAAAACTGTTACTTTCCCCAACCATCTAAACACCCGTACCCGTAGTGTAGACCCGACACAGTAAAGAAGACCTCGAAGAACACAACACCAAAGTGATCAAAGTCACGCAAACCACAACCACAAGCCTCGGCACTTTACCGATCACGCGCCGGAAGGTGTGACACACCTAACGGGGACCACAGCCCTCTGCTCTTTACCGACCGCGCACCGGAGGGTACGACACACCCCTCGGGCATAAATCCAGCCTCAGCACTTTACCAATCAAGCGCCGGAACGTGCGACAGACCTGACGGGGACCACAACCCTCTGCTCTTTACCGACCACGCATTGGAGGGTACGACACACCCCTCGGGCACAGCTCTAACCTCAGCACTTTACCGATCACGCGCCGGAAGGTGCGACACACCTGACGGGGACCCCAACCCTCTGCTCTTTATCGACCGCGCTCCGGAGGGTACGACACACCCATCAGACATATCTCAACAGTCATCACCAGAACAATCACAGTCACAACCAAATGACACACAATATCTCGCAAATAGAAAGAAGAATACGACAACACGACTAACTACCACTCGGCAAGTCAGTCAACCAATACGGGTCCAACTCCCCACAGGCACTCATGGCCACCCACAAACACAAACAATTCAATCAACCTACGGGCACAACCAAATGCCACACGTATTTCTAATGTTCGATACGTTCACTTATCCTATGACACCACTAAGTGTCTCATGCATTTCTATTGTTCGATACGTTCACTGATCCTACGACACCACTAGGTGTCACATGCATTTCTACTGTTAACTTTCATTAGTCAAGGCTGAGATCCGGCTACTTTTCCCTACCTCTTGAAGCGTGTCAAACCCGATACTCGCGCTCCGGCAATGCTCCAGATTACCCGCTTAGCGTCCTCTTTCCACGGTCGGCGACACGGTCTACAATTATCACAGATTGAAACACTTTTTAAGTTCGCAGGAAAAGCTGAATTTTAATAAGTTTGATGCCCAAAAGCAACCCCGACATTGTCGATCACTCCCAAACTTCCCAATTACTCGACATTGTCAACAATGGTCCCGGAAAGGCCCGATTCGAGCGGCTCGGCGAATCTGCCCGGGATCAGAAAACGCCCTTCCGAGGCTCCGAAAATTCCTGTTTTCGTTTCTACGATCCTAAAACAATTCAAGGGTTCCAAAGCAATCGACGAAATCAATTTCCGACTTCCGAGCGATTTAATTCTCGTTTAAAAGTTGGGTTCTCACCGTAGGGAATGACGAGGGGAGCTCGAATATGCAACCGTTGAGACGATTCGTCGATCGGATCGTCGGGAAATTACCAAAACCCTAACTTTCCTTTTTTTCTTTCTTCTCCTTCTTCTCCTTCTTCTCTCTTCTTTCTCTCTCCTTCTCTCTCTTTTTTTTTCAAATGGCCGACACTTCTCCTCTTAATTCCCTTTTATTTTGTTTTAAAAATCACCAACCCCTTCTTATTTACAAAACTACCACTCATCTTTTCTTTTTCTTTATTTTAAAAACCAACTACCACCACTTGGGTGACAAGTGTCTTGTGGGTCCCACCTTTATGAAATATATCTTTGTAGATATTTTTCAGTCAGATTCGCGAAATTCGGCCGTCTCGGGTCCCGAACAGGCCCATTTTCCAAGAAATTACGAAATTTCACGTGCTACAAGGAAACGGCCCAACTAAGACCGCTGTAACGACGGCTAAGATTTTTGGATCCAAAACGGGCCTCGAACAGACCAAAAAGTCGCTCGGTTGACTTTTCCGACAAAAAGTCAACCTTTCCCAAATTGGTCAAAAAGTTGCCCTGAGTCCCCCAGAACTCACTTTGGTCGATATTGGGGTCGACTTAAGTCTGATATGACCCTCGGGGTCAAATTTAGGTTCATTTATGTGTCTGTCTAAAAAATTTAAATTTTCCTGTTTTTCCGCCGATTTGACCAGCATTGACCGGGAGCGGTTCTTACATATCTGGTCCCATTTGAAACACTGCCAATTTCACCTCCTTGTCCGAGCATGGGGCTAACAGGGACTGATTGTTCTCCAGAGTAATGCGTTGGGGCAGATGAATAGGGAATTCCCTAAGATCCGTTGGCATGACTGAAACAATTACCCAAAGTAGTCCACAATTAGTGATTTCATCTCTATGTCCCAAGTAAGAAGATCCCTTATGTCGTTTCAAAGAGACAACACTGCATTTACTCTCCGACGATACGAGCAAGCGGCCAGAAAGAATTTCGTGTTACAGTCCCCCTCATGTTCTACTTGGCTCGAAAGGTAGTCGCTCTGGTCGGCAAGGATTATTTGCTCTCTAAACCCTTGTATTCTCTATCAAAGAGGATGTGTAGTATCAGTTTATCACGTGGTTGGGGTGAGGGCTGGCGGCAACATCACTAGGCGTGCTGGTGAAATGAGTAGGTGGTTTTGGGGAGACGACTAGGGCTTTGGTGGTGGCTGTCGTGATGACATCATGGTAGTGGATCAGGTTGCGGCGCAATCACAAGAGCCTTTGTGTTGGTTAAGGCTTCCTGAGATTTCCTCATCATTCTCCAAATCCTATTGTTCCATCTTGATTGGGTTGGTTGAGAACAAGTCATCCCGTGGGTGGGGGGCAAGGTTGATAGTAGCGTGATCATGGTTATTGGGTAAAGGATCTACGACAGTCGTAGATAGGGGGTGGAGGAAGATAGAAGCCAAAAGGCTCTTATAAGTTTTAAGTGTTGTGTGTGGACGCCAATTAGTTTTTTTTAAACAATCAACGGGGAATTTTCTTTAATCATACTAATCATCATTTAAACAAGTAGGGTCATAGGCCCTTAGCTCCAAAATATATACGAGTTTCCCGCAAGTGATCCAGCAATCTTGGATCTATATACCATTTTATCCATAGGTATTACGATATTGCTATAAACTTTGGATCTCATTATTTATAATCCTAAAGAGGGAAGGAAAAAGACTTTGATCATAATTTTTATAATGGTTGTTATAATTTTTATACTGGTTGCAATTTTCTTATAGATTTTGAGTGTAATTTTTATAAGAGTTGTAATGATATAAAACATAATACAAGAAATATCAAGAACACAAGCACAACACTGAAAATTCATTGTTCAAAATGAACATCTATAACCTCTACCGTTCCTAATATCATAACCATAATTCCAATCTTCATAAAACATAAATAGTAAAATTCGTCCAACATACCTTAATAGAACTTCAAAGTTCCGGAGTACACACTCAACTGGTTTAGTCTCCCTCCTTCGACTCCATGTCCTTGCGGGATGATACCAGAGCTAGGTGATTGCTCAACGAGACCCTTTGAGTTTCTATCTTGGATGTGGGTAGAATGATACTAATTATGTATTATGGAGATAGAAAACTAAGGTTATGATGAGGGTGGTAAGAGATTATAGATGTAGAAAGAGAGCTTAGCTAGCCATAGAGAGAGAAAACTTCAGCTAGAAACAAATAATCTGAAATCTAAAAACATAAACATGAAATGCAAAAAACATAAATTAACGAAACAAACAATACAAAGGAATACCAAAAATAGAGAGCCTGCGATGCGAATTCTCCTGAAGCTCATAGCTTTTGTAGTGGGGCGCCCTCGTACTGTCGATTCGTTTTGATTCGCCGGGGTAACCCAACCTTGGGTGTCGTGGAACACTACCCCATCTTATCCTCCACCCCCCGGTTCCCAAACCCAATGACTGGATTGATTCAAGGCCTTCTTCAAACGATACGTACAGGTGCACGATTGATAGACCTTTAGCTGCTGTCGATTTTTGTCCGAAACCCAACCTCAACAATTCCAAATCATAAACATGGTCATCCAAAACTCCAAA
The DNA here is from genome assembly GCA_963921825.1 of Erodium maritimum. Classification (NCBI taxonomy): domain Eukaryota; kingdom Viridiplantae; phylum Streptophyta; class Magnoliopsida; order Geraniales; family Geraniaceae; genus Erodium; species Erodium maritimum. Next base: position 58,453,228 of record OY997590.1, on the reverse strand, counting down.
AATCAGTGCACAACCATACGAGGAGACGAAGTATGGCGACAAAAATGTATACCTAGAGATTGATGGAACGGATTTGTTGGAAAACGATATATTAACGTCATTCTCTAAGAAGAAAAGCGATTACCCAACTAATATATAGTCTTGGAAACTGAAAATGTACCCTTGATGGCTCTAACCTTGACGGCTCTCTTTGCTCTAAGGTTATTTTGGACGCCAATTAGTTAATAGCACATTTAACCTATTTTTCTATTCATTATTCAAAAAAGGTTTATGAAATCAACGCTTATATGCATTTCTCGGAGGCATTGGTTATGTGGAATCCAAAGGAATGTAATAATTAGGTAAAATTAATTGGTTGGTATTGTGTTAGATTTTTTTTTGAGCGAAAGTAGCATGTTTATTTATAAATCAGAAGTTACGATACACTGGAGTGCATCAAGCACCTGGCCTGACCACTGAAGAACAGACATAGAACGAGCTTCCCTGGCTAGCTAGTATGAAGCCCTGGTTTTACAAATTGAAGGGATGTCCCCTCTTGTTGAGAAAGAAGTTCCCGGATAACTCTAATAAATGTCCCAATGGGCGAGACTTGACGATCACGATGGAGGACAATGTTGACGAGCACCTGCGCATCAGAGCGAATAACAACGTTAGGACCAAACGGGGGAGCATTCTTTAGTGCCGTTGTTAGTGCATAGGCCTCAACCATAATTGGGGCCCCGATGCCCGGGAGTATTCCATTCGCGATCATCCGAATCGAGCCAGCATTGTCCCTTGCAATAATACCCCACGCAGACTGTTGTGTGTCCTAAAATACGGCCACATCCACATTAATCGCAATAGTACCTGTGGGAGGGCGAAGCCACCTACCCGATCAGGCCGTTAGTGTGCTTTTAGGCTTTGGGGAGGCAGCCTTCGCCTCCTGCCAGCCTTTTAGGTGAGCTGAGGCTGATACAGAACCCGTAGCGCGGCCGGTGGGGTACCATTTCATTTAAGCTCATTTCTGGCCTTCCATATCTCCCACTGAATAGATAGGACCTCTACCATCTTATCTCGAGGCCTCCTTGCTTCTATCCTCTCCCACCACTACACAAACGTGCCTCCAAGGCCTTGTGCGATGAGACCGTCGGCTTCTGTCCAACATGTTTTCATGAATCCACACTCAAGGAATAGATGATCTACCGTCTCCGGAGCTTTACCACAAATTTCCGATTCAAGTTAGTAGCTACCTGTAGAGTGTCTGTGAATCCTCCCCATAAGAAGATCAGAAGTCGTAGGGGAGCAGAAATGGACCATATGGCAGACCATGTCATCGAGGTCGTGTGTTGTCTGTCCTCTTGTCTTGACGTTGCCAGTATTTAGTATCTTGTCTTTATAGTATAATGTCCAGTCCGGTCAGCGGCCCAATACCAACAGTCTCTGGCTCTAAGTCCTGAAAGTGGTACCCTGAAGTATGTTATCACATTCCTTGATAGCGAAGACCTGATCCATTCGGTGGGCATCCCAGCAGAAGCTTCCTGGTACCATGAGGCTCGCCACTCGGGCTCCAATCAATGCCATATTGGTTGATGTGATCTACAAGCCATGGAGTGCCTAATCCAAGGGTGTCTTACCCATCCCCTATTGCTCACCCCCCCCCCCCCCCCGAATGAGACCTTGGGCAGACAAGATGCTCGCCCATGTAAAGCTCTGATTAACCATAGCTCACGCTTCAAGGATACTCTTATTCGGGAAATAACGGGCATTAAGCACCCGAGCCATTAAGGAGTTAGGCCGATGAACTAGACTCCAAGCTTGCTTTCCCAAGAGTGCTTTGTTAACATCACTCAGATGTCGAAACGACATACCCCCAGCTTTGTTCGGCCTACACAATTTGTCCCACTCTTTCCAAATAATCGGTCGACCTATCTTACCCCCCCCCCCCACCAAAAGCGATCCAGCGCTACATGGATCCGCGAGATAATTTTAGGGGGTATAGTGAAGATGGACATGACATATACCGGGAGTGAAGTAAGTACTGACCAGATCATTACTTCCTGTCCAGCTGGTGAGAGGAGCTTCCCATCCCATGATCGAATTTGCTTTATAATATGGTGTCCTAGGTATGCTATTGTTGCGCTCCTACTTCTCCCAATCATATTCGGGAATCCAAGGTACATAGACGCCTCTGATGTCTCTTGTATGGAAAGTATCTGGTAGCATCGTTGTTTCATAGGTTCAGTGGTATTACTACTGAACAAAACCGAGGACTTGTCTAAGTTCATAACTTGGCCCTAGAGAGCCCTACATGACCCTAAAATATCCTTTACCGTCTGAGCATCTTTAGCGGTAGCCCGATAGAAGATATAACAATCATCTGCAAAGAACATATGCGATATTTCTGGCGCTTCCTTTGCAACATAAACACTCCTCAATCGCCCCTCAGTCTGTGCTTGGCGCAATAAGTAGGAGAGGTCTTCCATCCAGAACAGGAAAAGATAAGGGGATAAGGGTCCCCTTGTCTTAGACCCCGAGTCGGTGAAATCTGGGGAGTCTCACGCCCCCTAGACGAAATCGTATTGTGAACCGATTTCATACAGTATGCCACCATCTCGATCCATTCTGCGAAGAAGCCCAACTTATTCATTATCTGAAGTAAGTAATCCCACTCAACTCTGTCATAAGCTTTGCTCATGTCGAGTTTGAGCGCCATGAAGGCCACCGCCCCTTGCCACTTTTGGCGAAGAAAATGGATAGTCTAGAAGCAAATAATGATATTATCTTGAATGCATCTACCCGGTATAAACGCCCCCTGAGTATCCGAGATCACGGTGTGGAGGAGGGGTCGTAACCGGTTGGTAGCACCTTAGAGAGTATCCTAAAGACAAGATTGCACAGTGCGATTGGGCAGAGATCTATTACCTTATCCGAGTCTAACTTCTTTGGGATAAGCACAATGGAGGTGTCATTGGGAGTCTAATCAAAGCGTCAGGATGTCAATACCCTTTGAATGAATCGCACCACCTCATCCGCCACTATCGGCCAATAGTGCTGATAAAAACACGGACTTAGACCATTCGGACCTGGGGATTTATCTGGCCCCATTTGGAACACCGTCGTCCTGACCTCAGTACCTAAACATGAGGATAGTAGGGATTGATTATGGGCCTGAGAAATACTTGCCTGTAAGGCAATGGGAAAATCCTACAGGTCAAGCAGACTAGATGTAAATAGAGTGCTGAAATATTCCTCTATCAACTTTCGCATTCCCGTGTCCCAGGTAACCGACACTTCAGCTTCATTTGTGAGGGACATGATCGTATTGATCCTCCGCCTGTATGAGTAGGCAGCCTGAAATTTTTTTGTATTGTGATCCCCTGCAGCCAACCAGTCTTGATTCGCGCGCTGGCGCCAAAAGGCCTCTTGCTCTCCCAAGGCTTGTTCGTATTGTATCCGAAAAGCCTCCCGGCGGTGTACCCCTACTCTATCAGTCCTGCCCTTAAGCTCCGCTATTCGCCGTTGACACCATTTAATATGGTTGATGTTCCGGCGAAAATGTTGTCGGGCCTAGTCATCTAGGGATTTGCCCACCATTTGTATGACCTCCCCAATCGGTTTCGCCAGATTCTTATCCCAGGTTGCCTGAATGAGTTTTCCACATTCAGGGTCACGAACCCATTGTGATTGGAAACGGAATTTCGGAGGGCCTTGGTGAGTGACATGACGGACCAAGGACAAGAGAATCGGCCAGTGGGCCGAGGTCGCCACTCCCGTGTTGCAGAAGTCCAGGTTTGGGAGTGTGGAGAATAGTGAATCCGATATCAGTGCCCTATCCAATCGTGATTGGATCCGTGCATCATGTCATCTTATCAAGATCGAATCAGGTTTCGTGGGGGTATAGAGATTTCTGATTATCTCCCAAGTGAGATGTCGTTGGTCCATGCGGGGATCCCCATAGATACCCGTGAGACGCACCACCTCGTGTCCTGGCGCCGAGATCTCAACGTCAATATACATTGCAGAAGATGACTTGAATATCACTCCTACCCAAGAGACCCAAAACAAAGATAGTCTTCTCTAACTCGGTGTATTATAGAGCCACGTATGTAGGGAACACAGAGATGGTCTTGGAAGCCAAGAGACCGAGACAGTAAAGCACTATTCTGGACATCAAGCAGAGACTCTGATAGAAACAACACATGGGGACAATGATCCAGAAGCATCTATTTGAGTTGTTGTTTGTGTAGACTTGTACCCATACCACGGCAATTCCATGCCAGAATTCAAAGATCCAGCTTCGCTTGAGGCGACATAGTTCGTGGACCTGGGTCCCAATTCCGCTCCTAAGAGTGAAGATCCAGGGGCAACGAGGGGGGTTGCGATGGAAGAAGAGGGTTCTCCAGCTGCCCTTTAGGCCCAGAATGGCCAACGGCGGTGACGGGGGGGGGGGGGGGGTCGGGGGTTGTCCCTCTTACCAGCGCTGTTGGGGAGGCAGATCCCGTCCCTAGATTCCCATTGCTAACGACAGGGGGAGTTGAGGAAGTCGGGGAGTGGAGCGCACCAATCTCCGATGCTGATGGCGCGGTAGAGTCCGTCCTTAGATTCCCATCGCACACAGGATTGAGGATCGGAGGAGCGGTTTAGGATTAGGGAGGAGAGGGGCGACGACGACTGCATCCTCGCGAGAAGGGAATGGACATATGCGGTTGAATCTCGTCTAAACCAAGGTTAGAAAAGACTATCGAAGACGAGCTAGGGGAGATTCGCTCCTTAGGTGAGGGAGCAACACAGGACCTAGGCCGGGAGGGAGATACTTACGGCGGCGATACTGGGTCAAAACCGTAGTAGACATCGAAACGAGGAGAAAAAAAAATTGTTTGTGTTAGATTTATTAAAATACGTTAAGTCTCAAGTTAACACATTAAAGTGTTAAAAGTATGTATTATCTTCAAAAAAAATTAACTAAAAAGGTGCCATTTCATTAATTAGAATTCAATAACAATAATAGTGTATCAGGGAAGCCCTGGCTATGGTAAAAGAGTTATTTCATGTTTAAAAACATTTGTTCTATTAATTATTTTTTTATAGAGAAAATGAGTCTATATATTATAGATCATAAGAGAAATAACAAACAAAAAACAAGCTCTAACATTATGGGACGAAGGAAACAGACAGTAAAAATAAAAGCTCATTGGCCAGAATGCTTCACTAGATTGTTTAGAAGGTGATATTGCGATAGCTTCTGAAGAAACCGGTACAATGCATCTAAACGGGAAGCTAGGCCAGAGCGGGCCCCTTTCTGGATAACTGATACCGAAACTCTGGAAAGTGCTCCAAGAATATATTGTGTTAGTGGTCGAGACCACCAAAACAGTCGTTGAAGCCCGAGACTAACGGTGTGGACATTCCTGTAACCAGGGACTGGGATGGCTCAATTGTACTTTGCATCCTCACGAGAAACCACATGACGTAAAATTGCTAGTTCCCGATATGGTAGGAGAATCTCGCGTCGGTACTTGGTGGAACCGATGCCACCCTACGTCCAGTAAGGCGGTATGAGGTTTTGAGATGCATGCTTCAGGCATTTTTAATCCTTCGGGGATTTTCATGTAAATGTCATTATCAAGTGACCCATATAAATAGGCTCCCACGACATCCATCAAGTTCATTTGGAGTCCCAACGAAATTGACATACTAAGTAAAATATTAACATGATTGCATTCATAACCGGTGAATAAGTCTCTTCATAATCAATTCATGGGCATTGTGAAAATCCTTGTGCGACGAGTCACGCTTTATATCTTCCGACCTCGTTTTTCTTATTTATTTTGCGCACAAATACCCATTTATATCCTACGGGTTTGAATTCTTCATGTGTCTGGACAACATGTCCAAAGACTTGGCGCTCATGAGTGAATTCAATTCTGTCTCAATGTCATTTTTCCATTTCGGCCAATCATTTCTTTGTGCATTCACTGACCGATCTTGATTCATGATCCTCGTTTCTTTTGAAATATCTAAGGCAACTGCATGTGCAAATGTATCATCCACATTAACTTCTATTATATTCCATCTTTCACCTTAAGTGACATAGTTAATCAAGATCTCTTCATTTTCATCTTTTTCAGGTGTTTAATCATCTTTTAAAGACGTATCTTCATTTATCACATATTCTTGTTCTTCGGGAATTGTGATATCATTTGATGTACCAACTTGCTGAACTCGTTTCTTTTTTTTTGGTTTTTATATATTGGATCCAATAGGTCTACCACGCTTCTGGCATGCTTTAGACTCATTTGCTAGCATATTTCCCATTTCTTCATCAGGAAGAGTAGTTATACAAGGAACATTAGCAACTTGTATCTTTGATTTTATCACAGTCTTAACATTCGTAAATGCATCAGGTAATGTATTTGCAACCGTTTGTATGTGGATAATCTTTTGAACTTCTAGTTCTCATTTGTACGAGGATCAAAATGAGACAATGTCAATGCATTCCTTGAAACTTCTTGTCTTTCTCTTTCAATCGTTTCTTTATCTCCCCCTAATGCATGGGAAATTGTCTCATCGAATTGACAGTCGGCAAATCGTGCCATAAACATATTGCATGTCATGAATTCCAATGTATCTCTGTGATTTTTTTTAATGTTGGACATTCAGTCCCAACTTTCATCGGAGATGGTCTTGTAATTAGTTTTCCTTGAAAACAAGCAACGCATGGGTAATCTTTTGATAAAGGAAAATTTTACTCTTTAGGGTATGTCCATGTGAATTTTTCATGTTTTTTCGCATCAATTGTGGAACACGGATGACCTAAACGATCATGTCATATCATAAAATTTGATGGGTCCATTGGTTTTTGGTTAATCACGTATCATATTGGATTCAATTGAAATAATGAAAGTATAATATAATCTAGAACTCTATGAAGGGAGTGTTTCCACAATTTCTCTTTCCCCGAGACCATGGACGTGATGTATGAACATTCAACGTCATTTTCATTTGTTGTCTCAATGTGGTAACCATTTCGGCGAATATCTGATCTGGTTGAGAACTTGCATCATTGATAATAAATTGTGTACCATTTTGTAACATTACATTGGCTCTTCAGGAGCGTTCAATAAGATCCGATGCACCAGATGTTTTGTTCACTTTAATCCGTCAAGCAAAGTGATTCCCGTTGCTTTTGACATAATTAGAGAAACTTTTTGTCCATAGTTCTTCATAAAACAAATAAATAAAATTAGAAATAAGACACTCCAAATGCTTCATTTTGAGATAACAAGGTAACTCTGCCGGAGTCCTCTATCATATTTGCAGCACCCATAATAGTGTTCACGTTTGCCTCGACCAAGGTCATACATAAAGAATATTTCTTGTATGTAAAAATTGTATGTGTAGTGGTACTATCAATAATACACATATCTTTATCATTTTTGTAATTAAATAGATCACTTCTGGGATTCATATCCTTTTATCTTATAAAAGCAATGTATTAGTTCACATACTACAAAAGAATATAATAGAGATATGAATACAAATCATCCAAAGATTGGCTCATAATCATGATACTTATTTTCTCGTCATCAATTATAAATGAGTTAAAGACATTCAATTAAATCTTCAGGATCCAGGTTTTCAATAAAATTTGTCTCTACCCTTTTATTATTTTTTTCTTCAATCAAATCTTTGGTCATACTTCAGGTACACAACCAACTACATTTACAATATAACTTCCATCATGTTCATGAGTTTTCATTTGATGTATCATATTCTTTCTTGGGCCTTGCATAATCATTCCACTTCTTGTGGTACACCTTATTATTTTTTTCATGGAATTGGAAATTATTTGGCTCATAACTATGACTACGGCCGCGACCACGTCTGGGGCATCGGTCTCGCTTGGGTCTTGATCTACCCATATCCTATCACATTCACTTCAGGGAATGGAGTGTTTCCAACATGGCGAGCTTGATTGTTTTCAACAATAATTCATTACTTAATAAATATATTAAGTCTGATTCTTTTCGTTCTCGGTACTACTAGTTCAAGAGCATACTAGATGGAAGTAATGTAGAGGAAAACATTTTCAATCGATTATGAATAATATGCTGATATGTGGAAATAGTATCTTTGATTTATCCTACAAGGATACCAATTTATAACTTCAAGTCTTTATTTATGTAAGCTTCATGTCACATTTTTTTTTTCCAAGTTTTGCATGTATCTTGTTTACTTGGATGATGGGTTCAATAAATTTGTTTCTTGACAATTATAGAACTTTATATTCAGAATATCATATGGACAGTGGGCTACGACAATTTTGCCCGCTATCCCCCTTTTTGTTTTTATTGGCTGCAGAAGGTTTGCATCAGTCATTGGAAGCATGCTTGAGGTTTGGAGATTTTAGAGGAGATTCAGTGGGAGAGGGAGGGCCGGTGGTGTCACACCTACAATTTGCAGATGACACCCTCATAATTGTACAGGCTGAAAAGGATGAACTGAGGGCATTACAAAGAACTTTGTTCGCTTTCCAAATGTGTTCAGGTTTGAAGATCCACTTTCAAAAATCTAGAGTTTTTCTTCTCAATGCAAGGTCTATGTCTCAAGTGGAGGTTGTAGGGTGTTTGGGTTGTTCAAGGGGCACTCTACCTATGTCCTATTTGGGCTTCAGTCTCGGCTCTAATCCTAGGCTTAAGTCGACTTGGGACCCCATTTTAGCAAAGTTCAAGGATTCTTTGGCGCTATGGCAAGCTCAATATCTGTCTATGGGCGGCCGGATTATTCTAATTAAGTAGTCGTTAAGCTCCCTACCTCTTTTCTTCATGACTTTATTAAAAGCTCCGAAAGGAGTAATTAGGGAGTGGAGAAATGGAAGAGGGCTTTTCTTTGGAGAAACTCTGCAGAAGAAAGGGTGTTCTGTAAGTTGAGATGGGAGACGGTAGCTCGACCTAGGGACGAAGGAGGCTTAGGTATCAGATGGTTGGAAGAAATGAATAATAGCCTTCTTGCCAAGTGGTGGTGGTGTTTCGTGGTGGAAGGGGACAGTCTGTGGAAGCGTGTTATTTGTGCAATGATGGTTTGGGATTGCAGTGATTGGGATTTGATGAAGGTGGATCGAAATGGAAACTCAGTGTTGTTTGGCCATATTCTAGCTCTATCCTCCGAGCCTAGATCTAGTGGCTTGTTTGGAGACCAAGGTATGGAATGGAGATTGGGGTCGGGTAACAGAATCTCGTTTTGGCATGACGTGTGGCTGAGTAATGGTTCTCTCCGTTTCAGGTTTCCTAGACTGTTCTCCCTTGCTAGTCGAAAGTCCGGTAAAGTTGGTGAGTTGTGGGATGATGATGGGTGGTTCATTGAGTTTTGTCGCAATTTGTTGCCATGGGAAGAGGAAAATTTTGGGGATTTTGTGGATGAATTGTTGAAAGTGGAGGTGGATTTTTCTCGTGAGGATGGAGTTGTTTGTGTACCAAGAAAGGAAGGGTTCACGATGGCAGAAACTTACGTTAATTTATCGGAACCCGTGAGCAGATCCTTCCCTTGGGCTCGGTTCTTGTGGGTATCGAAGGTACCTCCGAAATTCTGTGCTATGGTGTGGCTGGCAGCACACAACGCCCTCCCAACTGCGAGTTTCTTGGAGGACAGAGGTTTACACATATCTTTGAATGGTATGTTATGTCCATTGTGCAGGGCGGTTTTTGAATCAACGGATCATATCCTCTTGCACTGCTCTGTGGCTTGGGCGGTCTAGTGGGAATTATGAGGTGGTGGAAGGTCAGTTAGGTGATGCCCCAGACAGTGGGGAACTTGATGTGCGTCTGGCAGGGTTTCAGAACAAAGAATTGGAAGGTAGCATGGCTTCAAACTGGTTATTCGGTATTGTGGTTTCTATGGTTATTGAGGAACTCGACCCTTTTTAATCATCATATGTCATCTTTGAAAGGTGTGGTGCTACGAGTTCAAAATTATGCGTATGGTTTGGCTTGGGACGCAGGCCTGTTAGTTCCGGGCGTGAGCTTTGCGGGATGGCCGGAGGATACGTCGAAGTGTCTAAACTGCATTAAGAGGCAGGAGGATACGTCGAAGTGTCTACAGTGAATTAAGAGGCAGGGATGTGGGAATGGGCCTGACCGAGTGAATTAGAGTTAGGTGGGCATGCAAAATGGTTGTAGCCGAGTAGGCACTAGGGTGTGATTTTACTGTTGTTTTGTTTCGTTTGGTTTTTCTTGTGCTATTATATTGAGGGATCATTTTGGTCCTTTACCTCTTGGATCCACCTTGGAACCAAAGGTTGAGTGCTTGTTAATAATTATCGTATCGCCTTTCAAAAAAAATATTCACAATATCATGACTTGTGTAAACTTTAGGTTACACATCGAATTTGTATGATGTTCACACAAATATGAATAAGTATATATTATGATTACAAAATGACGAACACATTATAATTCATGAAATAAACATAACCAAACACTAAGTAATTTGTGGGGTGAATATAAGAATTAGATATAAACATGAGCACACACCGAGCGAACTCGTGGGGTAGCCAATATATAAATAACTACATAAAAAACAATTTACGCTTCAAGCCTTCGACACAAGTTACAAGCTTCGGGCTTGTGGTCGGTCATTTAGTCAGAAAAGTAAGTTTCAAGTTTATACTATAAACTAAAACTTCAGGTTTTTTCGTCATTAGGTACATGTGAACTTCGGGTCACACTAATTTCAATTAGTTATAAGATCCACGATCTTTAATCAAAACTTCGAGTTCCGTAAACTTTTTCTTGCTAATATTTGAACTTCGGGTTCAAAATGGTTCGACATTGTAAAACTATAAGATGAATATAAACTGTACCAATTTCATATTATAAACGTGTGAATAAATGGTAGGGAAAATTTCATTTTACCACCCTGTCAAACATTTAACTTCAGTTTGATACCCTGGCATAAATTTTTATCAGTTTCATAACCTAACCAAACTTTTAATTTCACTTTCATACCTAGCCGGGTAAAATGTCCAAAATACCCCTAACTATTACTCAAATTTTCATCTCATGCCACTGACTCAGAATTTGAAAAGAAGTGAAATGACAATAATACCCTTCATTGTTTAGGGTGTTAAACTGAAAATTTCAATAATTTAAAAAAAAATCAGTTTTTTTTATAAATTCAATTTTTAATTTCAAAAAATCAGATTTTAATTTTAAAAATACATAAAAAAAGTTTTTTTTTATATAAAAATATTTTTTTTATTAAAAACAGTTTTTATATAAAAAATTATTTTTATTAAAAAAAAAAAAGTCAGACGCGACTGCGTCTTCTCCGGATGGTCTCCGGCCACCCCTCCTCCACCGGCGTCATCCCCGACCCCTCCCACCTCGCCGGCGTCGTCCCCGACCTCCTCCCTCAAACCACGCCGGCCATTTTACAATATTTCAGATCTGAACCAGTTCAGATCTGAACTGGTTCAGATCGCCGGCGTGGTTTGAGGAGGTCGGGGACGACGCCGATGAGGTGGGAGGGGTCGGGGACGACGCCGGCGGAGGAGGGGTGGCCGGAGACCAGCCGGAGAAGACGCAGTCGCGTCTGATTTTTTTTTTTAATAAAAATAATTTTTTATATAAAAACTGTTTTTAATAAAAAAAATATTTTTATATAAAAAAAACTTTTTTTTATGTATTTTTAAAATTAAAATCTGATTTTTTTGAAATCAAAAAATTGAATTTATAAAAAAAACTGATTTTGTTTTAAAATTATTGAAATTTTCAGTTTAACACCCTAAACAATGAAGGGTATTATTGTCATTTCACTTCTTTTCAAATTCTGAGTCAGTGGCATGAGATGAAAATTTGAGTAATAGTTAGGGGTATTTTGGACATTTTACCCGGCTGGGTATGAAAGTGAAATTAAAAGTTTGGTTAGGGTATGAAACTGATAAAAATTTATGCCAGGGTATCAAACTGAAGTTAAATGTTTGACAGGGTGGTAAAATGAAATTTTCCCTAAATGGTATATCAAATCCATTTATGTACATGATCAATGTTGTTTGCATCTTGGAACTTCATGTCCAAATGATTCGGTTTCAATAAACATCAAATTTCAATATCAACAATAAAACACAAGTATATAATAAACATCAAATTTCAGATGTGAAAGATCTAATGCTTCATTGGCAATTACAGAGCATACTAATTGGAAGTTGTAAATGAATTTGTATAAATAAGCATGAATGAAATATAAATAAATTCACAATAATATGGAACTTTGATACATGAACAGTAGAGCAATTTGTGCTGATAACGTGTTGTGAAAGTAAGAGCAATACGTTGACAATGGAAGAACAATATCAAGAGAAAACAAGAGAATATAGAGAGAGTAGAATAGATTATTATTGAACATATTTTATCATTTACAATAACCTCTATGTATAGACTCATAACATGAATACTTAACCTTAATGACATGCACTAATTTATACATAAATAAGGGAATTAAAAATACAAAACTCTTGTAACTCTCATCTAGAGTCTTCCATATAATAAAGTAGTCATCCAATACAAATATTCATAACAGTTAAGACTAATAAGCTACATAAAATGTAAAAGTCTTTATTAAAAGACTTTATGTACTGATCAGACTTTATGTTATAAAATAAACAGAATATTCTATTGTATTAGTCATGTCATGTCATGTTTCAGGTAATGGTAAGTGAAATGACGATTTTGTCATAACACCTTTAAGGCATATATGTATTATATAAGGGAAATTATTATTTTTTCCTCGTTTAATATTAAATAAAATTCATAAATAGTTATAACAGCATTAATAAATTAAATAAGAAATAAGAAAATAAAATAAAAATTAATCTACTTATATCTACTTCATCTTTACATATCATTCATGCTTCACATCTACGTATTATCCGTCCTGCTTCATCTTTAAATTTGAGAAGTTCATATCTCCGGAGCGATGGCGGTGAGGGGCAGCAGCGAAGTGTTTATAGGGGGTTCTTGGTCCGGCCTCGCCTTACCTCCTAGCGACTCTGAGCTCCAACTAGCTCTTGGTCTGACCCATATTTGGGTTCCAAAACCCTAGCGTCGATGAAGCCCTCCATCACAGCAAACTAAGTTCCGATCTTGCGACGACGAGATGTGACAATCCTCTACCGCAATGTCCTTGTATTTCTCCCATCTTTGACGTCTATTTTTGTTATGGTCTTGTTCTATTTGTGTGACACTTTAAGTTCATATGACGTTGATAGTGAGCCCAAAATTTACATTTCATTCATAAGTTATGGATTCACCTAGAAAATGTCCATAACCACCCTAGACATATGAATGTTGACTATCTATGTCAGAACATATATCTATTACCTTAAATATTATTATCCTTTGTCATATCGATATCTCGATAGAACACAAAACATAAAAATGTCATCCTTGTTTAGTTCGGTAACTCGTTTCTAGATCCCAAGTTTGATTATCAGTGACATATCTTTGTTCACTCACTTGACCATGCTTCTTTTACAATCTCTCTCATCAAGAGAGAAGATAATATCCAACGCATGATTCTTTCGTGAGATAATTCTAACGATAATCACACATATTCCATACATGTTTGACTCTATATCTAAGCACAACCTTTATAGCCATCCAGTCAGGACGACTTGGCTTGTGTCAAGACACGAACCCACGCACATAGGAATTATGCCACTTCAAGGTCAAAGGACCTATCACGCCCCAAATTCGGTATAACCGGACCCAGAACGCGAACGATGAAATAGTAAAACAATTTTTAAACATTTTAATAAGCCACTTAAAATCACCACTTAAGTTAATCAAAATAATATTTTACAACTCAAAATACGTCCAAAACAAGCGGACAAACACCAACATGTGCGTCGCTAGACTCCCAAAAGAAACCCCGACTCCCGTTCTCCGCTCTTCAAGCTTCGAGAGCTCCCCTAGTCCCCCTCGCGACCAGTACCTGTAGGAAAAGCAGCTAGGGGTGAGCGTTCGCTCACCACCACGGATACCAGACTAACTACGACATACTAGCAGAAAATGCCGGAAACACCAACAACAGATAAAACATCGGGGACTACCATCCCCAAACTCAAATAACTCGGCTGTCACGTGAAAACTGTTAATTTCCCCAACCAAACTAAACACCCGCACACGTAATGTACACCCGACACCGTAATGACGACCTCAAAGAACACAACACAGAAGTGATCAAAATCACGCAAACCACAACCACAAGCCTCAGCACTTTACCGATCACGCGCCGGAAGGTGCTACTCACATGATGGGGACACAGCCCTCTGCTCTTTACCGACCGCGCACCGGAGGGTACAACAAACCCCTCGGGCAGAAATTTAGACTTAGCACTTCACCAATCACGCGCCGGAAGGTGCTACTCACCTACGGGAAACACATCCCTCTGCTCTTTACCGACCACGCATTGGAGAGTACGACACACCCCTCGGGCACAGCTCTAACCTTAACACTTTACCGATCACGCGCCGGAAGGTGCTACTCACCTACGGGGAACACATCCCTCTGCTCTTTACCGTCCGCGCACCGGAGGGTACGACACACCCATCGGGCATAGCTCAAGAGTACCACCAGGACAATCACAGTCACAACCAAATGACACACAATCCCCGCAAAGGAAAGGAAAAGAATACGACAACACGACTAACTACCACTCGGCACGTCAGTCAACCAAATACGGGTTCAACTCCCCACGGGCACTCACGGCCACCCCCAAACACAAACAAACAGTAGCATACGGGTCCAACACCCCAAAGGCACACATGGCCACCCACGACACACAAACACTAAAATACGGGTTCAACGCCCCAAAGGCACACAACGGTAAAATAAGGGTTCAACTCCCCACGGGAAATCATGGCCACCCAAGACACACAACGGTAAAATACGGATTCAACTTCCCACGGGCACTCATGGCCTCCAAAGACACACAAACAATTCAATCAACCTCCGGGCACAACCAAATGCCACCAGTATTTCTATTGTTCTATAAGCTCACTTATCCTACGACACTACTAAGTGTCACATGCCTTTCTATTGTTCGATACGTTCACGTATCATACGACACCACTAAGTGTCGCCTGCATTTCTAGTGTTCGATAAACTTACTTATCCTAGGACACCACTAGGTGTCACATGCATTTCTACTGTTAACTTTCCCTAGCCAAGGCCGAGATCCGGCTACTTTTCCCTACCTCGTAACGCTTCCAGAAAATTCCACGCCCAAGCTACGGCGTGCTCGTGATCACTCGCCTAGCTTCCCCTTTCCGTGGTCGTCGGCACGATCTAACAAGATCACAATTAAAACACTTTTAAGTTCGCAGGAAAAAACTGAATTTTAATACACTTGACGCCCAAATGCAACCCCGATAATGTCGATCACTTCCAAACTTCCCAATTACTCGACATTGTCAACAACGGGCCCGGAAAGGCCCGATTCACCCGGCTCGGCGAATCTGCCGGGGATTGGAAAACGCCCTTCCGGGGCTCCGAAAATTCCCGTTTTCGTTTCTACGCTCTTAGAATAATTCAAGGGTTCCAACGCAATCGACGGAATCAATTTCCGACTTCCGAGCAATTTAATTCGCGTTTAAAGTTTCTAAACCCGTCATTTCCAACTTTTACAATTTAATTCCAAAATTCATTCCGGGTGTGGATTAACGACTTGCGGATCGTCCTAAACCACACGAGCACGAAAAACCCGAGACCCGACATGTGGGCCCCACCCGGCCACCCTTAGCCGTGGATGGCAGGACCGGTTTTGGACCGGTTCACCACCATGGTAGCCGGTCCTAGCTCCGGCCAGCCACCACCCACGGTGGCCGGAGCTCCCCCGAGCCTCCGGTCACCGGAAACCGATCATTTTTCGCTCCAAAACGTTCCCAACGAACCCTACACCTCAAATCATCCATATTTAACCTGTTTAAACACAAACCCTAACTTTTAAACGTACCAAAACGATAATCAATTAGGTTCTCACCTTAGGGAATGATGACGGGAACTCGATTCTTCAACCGTTGAGACGATCCGTTGGTTGGATCGTCGGAAAATCGACAAACCCTACCCCTTTCTTCTCTTTTTCTCCCTTTTCTCTTTCTCCTTCTTCTCTCTTCTTTCTCTCTCTATTTTTTTTTTGAACTATGGCTGAACCTCTATCTTGCCTCTTCCTTTTGTTTTGTTCAAAGTTACCTAACACCACCACTTGTGTGACAAGTGGCAAGTGGGTCCCACGCTTTAAACAACATATCTTGTAGATATTTTTCTGTCAGATTCGCGAAATTCAGTCGTCTCGGGCCCCGAACGGGCCCATTTTACAAGAAATTACGATACTTCATGGGCTACAAGGAAATGGCTCAACTAAGACCGCTGTAACGACGGCTAAGCTTTTTGGATCCAAAATGGGTCTCGAACGGAACAAAACGTCTCTCGGTTGACTTTTCCAGTAAAAAGTCAACCTTTCCCAAACTGGTTAGAAAGTTGCCCTGAGTTCCCCAGAACTCACTTTGGTCAATATCGGGGTCAACTTAAGTCCGGTATGACCCTCGGGGTCAAATTTAGGTTCATTTAAGTGTCTGTCCCAAAATTTTAATTTTTCCTGTTTTTCGCCGATTTGACTGGCGTTGACCGGGAGTGGTTCTTACAGGACCAATTCCTACTTTGGTAGTTGAGAAATACTCATGTCCCGGTCTATGGGGTATTCTTAATGTAGGTCATCCAATGTTAACGCTTATTAACATCTATGATATTAAATCATATCTCTATATGCATGATTAGTAAAACTATGATCATCTTAATCAATCATCACACTACTTCAACTATCGGATTGGACTAGGGAAATTTGAACAACTCATTTCTTTACCACTAAGAGTTGTACAATCGGTTGCATGTTGATACCATAAAATGAGTTTTGTATTCAGTTTTCCTACATTACATAGCATAATAATGAAAAATCTTTCCATTTAATTACTCACAAACGACTATGTATCACAAATTTTTCTTTTTCCTAGGGAAAAAACCACAATAATTCACTAGAATCTATTGGTGTACAGTAACTGGGTCTCAACTGGAAAGGAAAGAAGGGTGGAGCTTTTTATGGGGGCATTGGGGTAATAGGGCCTCGTTCATGTTCTTCGAATACAAGCTTTTTCTGGCCATGGACATCGTCCCTCTTCTTTGCTGGGGTCTTCTCAAGGGTATATTGGTGCTGAGTATGAGGTATCTCGATGGTAAAGGTCAAAAGGGGTGGAGATGTAGGAGAAAATACGAGAAATTCTTTCCAAAATCATTATCATTGTTATCGCCAATATGAAATTCCAATAAATGGGTTTGAATAGGATCACGAAAAATGGGGCGCAACCCATTGAGCAAGACCCACGTCGAAAGGAACCATTGAAATCGATAATGATTTCGTCTCAGTAAGTTGAGGTAGAAAAAGCCAAGGATCAGGGACTGGAAATTTAATAGGGAGGCACAAGTGTGGAAGTTGGCTACGGATCCTTTGTCAATGAGTTTGAGAAGAAGGAACCTAGCATTAAAGATAGATAATTGCCCCCAACGAAAATTTATATCCTCAATTTACCTGAAGGTTTAGATTCAAAATCTATTTTCAACAATCCATGAGAGGTGGTAGATGTCCATTTACTTGTGAATCCAAACTAGAGGGAAAGTTCAGTTTTGGTTTCACAAGATTTAATACGGGGACTGATATCCAAAGGACACTGAAGATGTTTAATGGAACGAGGTTAGGAAGGAAGGTGTTAGTTGTTTCCCAAACATGGGAGAAGCAACGACTCTCTATCTAGGAAAGGATGAAATTAGCGAAATGGCCTCAGAAACGAAACCCCTTTGCACCTTGACATCCCAACTTATGCCCCATTTAATTTTCTTTTAAAAAAAACAAAACCCATGAAAACCCAATTTTCCCCCTCACTCAATAACTTAACTGATTCATTTTCTCCCCACCCACACTAACAGTCACAACCCTTCATCTTCACCCCATATATCACTTCAGTTCCTTCATCTTCACAAACTAACTTACTAAATCCAAAGACAAACAACTTCTCTCTCAACTTGCTACAGTTGCCTCAACCCTGTTCATTGAAGATCATCATTCCTTACTGTTCCACTTTCTGATGGTTTGAAGATCATCATCGACGGGCTCTTCTTCAGGTGTTGTGTCCATGATGGGATTATCAGTTCCATCGAACCACCTTCGACCTTGTTGGTTTTGATTCTCAACATTCTTCTTTGACTCTCAGCATTCTTCTACACTATCCCTTCTCATCTCTCTGTTTTCACATTACCATTCAATGTTAACTCTGGCAGAACTAGCTGGCAATCAAGCCTTTCCCCCTCCTTCTGTCCCTCCTCCTCATGCTACAGAAGGAACTCAATCCTCATCAATAGGGCCTCCACCAGGTTTTGAAAGGCCACCTCTAAACCCTTCTCTGCTCCCTGCTCTGATCCCTGCTCCTCCAGCTCAAAGTAATCTTTTCAAGCCAAGATCAAAAAAGGTTCAAGTCTACAATCCAAGAGCATCAAAGGTTCAAGACTCTAGCTCTTCCTTTTCTGATCGAACTCAAGAATACTCCCCTGGTGGAACAACAAAGCTTTTTGATGGTAAGAAGATGTTCTATGATAAACATCTCAAACCAGTCATCTCTGGACCTGATACAACCCCAAGCCTTTCACTGGTAGGAAACAACCACTACTCCGAGCAAGACAAAAGCTACTTCAAAGGAAAACTTCTCAGAGGAGGGACTCAAAACTTTCAGAAGGGACAAGAGACAACCATAACTCATCCCTCTAAATTTGTGGCCTATATCCACAATATCCCTTCTAAGGCCAATGAGATGTGGCTGGCAAACCTCTTTACTGATATAGGAGGTGTTATCAAAGTGTATATTGCTGCTAAGACAAGCAGGTTGGGCAAGATCTATGGCTTCTGCTACTTTCACTTACAAACTCAGTTGATCAAGGCCATCTCTACTTTCAATGGGTATAATTGCAATGGCTATACACTATTTGTTACTAAGGCCTTTGGGAGTAATAATTTTAAGCCATCTATTGCATCAACAAACTCTACTACTGAAAAACCTCTCAGAATTCAAGGTTCAGTAGCCACCAATCAACTTCTCTACCTACAAAACTCTCACCTTGCTATTGCTCACAAGAACCACAATGCTCAGACAATTATGAGGGATATCACAATGGAAGGGGTATGTGAAATCAGCCTCAAAGACTTGGGAAATAATGTCTTACTAGTTCATTGTAACAATAGAGCTTTGGAAGAAGAAATCTTGAAAGATGATGGAGTGTGGCTGCAAAATTGGCTCTCCTTTGTCCCAGGAAAAGAACTGCTAGAAAATTGTGGGGGTCATTTTTGCTGGATCAAATTGAAAGGAGTACCTTACCATGGCTGGACTGGTGAATCATTTGATGCTGCAGTCTCAAAGTTTGGCAAGCTCATTTATACACACCCTCTTACCACAGCTGGAGTTCAAATCAATGAGGCCTATATCTTAATTCATACAACAAGTTTTACTCCTATTGCCTCAACCACTGAGTTATTTCTTGGCAGACAAAAATATACTTTATGGGTTCAATCCTTGCATTCATCTGAGGTCCCTCCTATTAATATCTCCACTGAAGATCTGCAAGACAATATCAGCTCTGATACTGAGTCCTTACAGGAGGACAGTCTATCCTCTCAATTGGGAGACACATGCACACCAACCTCTAATGCAAAAGTCTCTCCCTCTCAGCCTGTTCAGCCATCCTCTATTACAGCCCTGCCTCCATCTCAGCACCAAGAAATAAATGCACTTCAAATTGATGCTATGACTGAAGAAAAAATTACTACTCAAAGGGAGACAAATTCCCAACCCTCAAATGCACAAACCTCTCCTACAGATCTCTCAATATTGCAAAAAATGGTGGTGAAGGATACATTAGATGATTCAGTCCCCTTGAATGAAGATGAACTGAGAGCTTCTCCCTCCCATGGCACTCTGAAACTTTTGACTGTTCAAGCTGGTTTAGGTCCAACAAATCAGAATCCGACCAGCTCCCTCCCTTTACAACCAACTCAGTTCAATCCCAATGCTGAAAGTACAGACTTACATCAACACTTACTGGTGGGTGAGGCTCAAAAAACCCTTTCCCCAAATTCAGGTGATAGAAACACCTTGGACAAGCCTTCATTAAATGCTCCTGCAACAAGAGAGGTATATTCAGAACAACCATCACCCTCAACACAACTCATATCAACTAAGATACTTGGCTTGGATTTCTTGGCCAGTAACAATTATCCTCTGCCCCATGCCCCACCACCGGCTGACACCTTGGAACCTAATTCAAACTTTCCCCCTCTCTCCAAAATTAAGAGAGGTAAACTGAAAAAAACACAATCCTCACCTCATCAGTACTCAACAAGGTCCAAACAAAGGGAAGGCTCAAACCCTAAAACTTTTGTCTCCAAAAGTCAGTTAAATGAGGCCAAAAAGGCATGGTCCTTTGCCAAGGTGATTGGAATTTCTGCAGATTGCAGTGAAGATTTGATACTTCAGCAACTTGCTTCCTTGGATGATGAGAGAGTTGACATAGATAATCAATCTCTTACCTCGGTGGGTAGTGAAGAAGAAGGTAAATTGCAGTTACCAATCCTTGGAACTGCATTGGAGCTGAGACTCTTTCCCACTCCTTTACCTCTCATCTAGTCCTAAGATGTTTGTCCTCTCCTGGAACATGAGAGGACTATCTTCCTCACAAAAGAGGAAGACCCTGGGTAACGTGATCCGCAAGCAACAACCTTCAATGGTCCTCTTACAAGAAACAAAAATTCTCTCCCCATCTTCTGGCTTCCTTAGATCCTGTGGTATGAACTGGGGCTGGGAAATGGATTATATTCCAGCTATTGGCTTATCTGGAGGCCTCATTATGTGTTGGAAATCCTCCTACTTCAAACTCTCAATGATCAAAAAAATAAATGGGGCAATGATTTGGTTTGGCTCTCTCAAAGCATCTGGAGAAGATTGCTGCATCTCTAATATCTATGCTCCTTGTTCAAGATCAGGAAGGAGATCCCTCTGGTTAGAATTAGTAACTGAATTGAATTTACAAACACTTCCTCCTCTCTTGGTTGTAGCTGGAGATTTCAACACAGTTCTATCTCTTGATGAAAGATCATCCTCTAGAGGATCTGTCAGAGATATGAACAATTTCCAGGGCCTCATTGACACTCTAGCACTAATTGATCTGCCCTTGTCTGGGGGAAGGTACACTTGGTTTGGTACAGGAACCATTGCCTCAAGACTGGATAGGTTCCTGGTGTCATCAGATTTTTTAAACAAGTTCAATAACCTCACTCAAAAATGCTTGCCAAGATCCATCTCAGATCACAGACCAGTTTTGCTTTTTGAAGAACAAGCTGATTGGGGACCAAGGCCTTTCAAGTTCCTCAACATATGGATAGAAGATGGGAGATTTTATGCAATGGTGGAGCAATTTTGGGAATCTTTACATCTCACAGGCCAACCTCATATCATTCTTTGGAAGAAGCTCAAACTCTTAAAAGAACATCTTAAACAATGGAATTCCCAAGTTTTGGGGTATCTTGATACTAACATTGCACAACTCACCTCAAAGTTGGATAAGCTTGACTTATTAATAGAAGAAAGAGATCTAACTCCTCTTGAATGCACTGATAGAGGAAGTATGAGGGCAGAAATTATTAGAAAGACAAAGTTGCTTGGCAAATTATGGAGCCAAAAGGCCAGGAAAAAATGGTTTCATGAAGGAGATAAAGGCTCTGGATTCTTCCATAGGGTTGCAAACTATCAAGGAGTAAAGAAAAAAATTACACAAATTCTGGTTGATGACTCACTTCTGCAAGATCCAACTCAAATCAAAGAGGCTGCTACCTCCCATTTTGCAGCTAGGTTCTCTGGCTCCACCACTAATCATACCAACCTTGATCACTTGAACTTCAACTCCATTACTCCAGAGCAATCACAAGATCTTGAGAGGCCCTTCTCTGAAGAAGAAACCCTTAAAGCAATAATGGGTTGTCATGGAGAAAAGGCAACTGGCCCTAATGGTTTTACTCTCAAGTTCTATCAGGTTTGTTGGCCTATCATCAAGGTAGATTTGATGAACTTCCTACACTATTTTCACTTGTCTGGCCATTTGGGGAAAACAATCAACTCATCATTTATTACTCTGATACCAAAGAATGAGACCCCCTTATCTTTTGATGACTATAGACCCATCAGTTTAATGGGTGGTCCTTATAAGATTCTCACCAAAATTCTGGCCTCAAGATTAAAAGGGGTGGTTGCAAATTTGGTTGCTTATGAACAGACAGGCTTCCTTGCTGGCAGGCAAATTTTAGATGGGGTACTTGTGGCTAATGAGGTCCTTGATCACATCAAAAGAACAAAATCTTCTGCCCTATTATTCAAAGCAAATTTTGAGAAGGCATTTGATAATGTCAACTAGATTTATCTAATGAAATTGCTCTCTAGAATGGGTTTTGGCAGACTCTGGAGACTATGGATGATATCTTGCTTCAAAGCTCATGTTTCCATTCTCATCAATGGTTCACCTTCTCCACAATTCAAATTATTCAGAGGTTTAAGGCAGGGATGCTCATTATCACCACTTTTATTTGCTCTAGTTGCAGAAGGACTACATCAAATTATGAAAGCTGGATTATTGCATGATCAGTTCCAAGGTATCTCTCTAGGATTAAATGGTCCTCTCATTTCTCATCTGCAATTTGCAGATGACACCCTATTTTTCATCAAAGCAACACCCATTGCAGCTCAAAACCTCAAACATGCACTCAAGTTATTCAGATTGGCCTCTGGACTCAAGGTCAATTTTAGTAAATCCATGTTAATTCCCCTCAATCTCCCAAGGGAAGAAATAGAGATTTTTTCATCAATTCTCTCCTGTGATACTGGTACACTCCCTTTACCTTACTTGGGCTTCTCTCTGGGTGCCAGCCCCAAGAGGGTATCTACTTGGCAACCTATCTTAGCTAAATACAAAAAATGCCTTGGACTTTGGCAAGCAAAGATGCTCTCCCTAGGAGGAAGAATCACCCTCATTAAATCCACCCTCAGTGCATTACCCCTCTATTACTTTTCTCTACTCAAAGCCCCAAAATCAGTGCTAAAAGAAATGGAAAAATGGAAAAGGAGGTTTCTGTGGCATGGAAAGGCACCTTCTAGAGTCTTATGCAAAGTGGGTTGGAATCAAGTCTGCAAAGAAAAATCTGATGGAGGTTTAGGTATCAAAAATTTGCAACTGATGAATATCTCCCTCCTAGCAAAATGGTGGTGGAGATTTGCTCTTGATGAAAACTCCCTATGGAAGCAAACTATTTGTGCCAGGATGGGCTGGAGTATTAAGGAATGGGATCTAAACAAATTTTCTGAATTAGGACGACCTAGCTTCCTCTCTCATTTTATGACACTGCTAAGAGATCCTAGATTTAATGAGTGCTTTGGAGATAAAGGCTTAATTTGGGTGCTTGGTAGGGGTAATAGAATTCATTTTTGGGATGATCTCTGGTGGGGAGATGCTACCCTCAAATCTCTCTTTCCCAGGCTCTACAATTTATCAACAACCAAGCATGTTCTTATACAAGACATTTGGGAAGATGGTTCTTGGAATTTAAATTTGAGAAGGGTGGTTTTGGGTAGGGAAGCTCAGGAATGGGCTGTCCTCTCTGCAATATTGGACTCCATTCATTTACCTCCTAATGATGATCAATTAACCTGGAAATGGGATCCCAAAGGCTTCTCTGTCAGCAAAATTTATGGCTTACTTGCACTTCAAGGAAACTCTGCTTCTGATTGGGCTTCTAAGGTTTGGATCCCTGGAGTGCCTCCTAAAATCTCTGCTTTCTCCTGGTTGGCTTGTTTAGAAGCAATCCCCTCTAAATGCTTTTTAGAGGGAAGAGGTATGCATTTCTCTTTAGAACAACTACTTTTCTCTCACTGCTCCTGGGATTTTGAGGATGGACCTCACATTCTACTGCATTGCTCAAAAGCCTGGACCTCTTGGACTCTCATCTGTAACTGGTGGGGATTAGTTTGGGTTTGCCCTTCCTCTGTCAAGAATTTGTTCTGCTCTTGGTCCCTTCTAGTACCCAAAAAAATGAGAAGATGTTGGGTTGCTTTACTTCAGATTACTATTTGGCAGCTTTGGCTGGCTAGGAATACCCTACTTTTCAATGGCATCAATGAGCCTCCCTCAACTATTTTCAACAGAATCATCAATACTTCATAGAGCTGGGAATGGGCTACTTTCAATCAAACACATCACTTCATAATACAAGAATGGATTACTTCTCCAAGATCATGCCTCATCTGAGACTTTTCCTCAACTGGTTCTGCTCTTCCATCTTTGCTGCTGATTGATCTTTATGGCTTGCTACTTCAAGGATTGGCTTACCTATCATTGTCACTGGTTCTTCTATTTTGCTTCCTCAACTGGTTTTGCTTATCCTTTGGGTTTTGGGTGGGGGGTTGGGTTGGGTTGGGTGCTCAGGCTTTTTCCCTTGGTGAGGTAGGAGTGTCCCTGGTTTGCTCTTTTATTTTGGTGCGTGGGCTTTCTCTTCCCTCCCTCTCTTGAGTCTGGCTCTTTTTTCCTCTTTTTCTGCTTTGAGTGTTTTTCTATTTTGTAGGGTCCTTTGCTTGGGTTGCAAGATTCCCATTTACACTTCACTTGCCTTTTGCTCTCTCAGCATTCTAGTCCCTCTTCTGCATCATTCCAGATTGCCCTCTCAGCAAGCTTCTTCTGCAGCTATATCTCTGCAGGATTGTGTTAGTTTAAAAAATTACTCACAACACTCCTTCACTGTCCCTCCTGGCTTATGTTCACAATCACATTTACTCATTCTAGTTCATCATCACTCACCATCCCAAGGACTTTTTGATCACATTTCTAGTTCAGGCTCAGCTTTCCACTGACTGTCAAGCCGTGTCATGCTAAAGTGCCTCATCATTCTGCTACAATAACCGATCTTCACCTTTGGTTTTTCTTGGCCAACATGACTCTGGCCAAGTTGGTTCCGGCCCCTCTTTTGGTACCTACATTCCAAACCTATTTGGGCCGGCTCCACAAACATTCTCAACAACATCCCCTCAGGCTTGCACAATGCTGCTACAAGCTTCAAACATTCTCAGCAACATCTCCACAGTCTTGCACAAGGCTGCTACAAGCATCAGCCTTCTCTGCCTCATCTGATCTTCAATTAGTTTAATACCTTTGATGATCTAATTACTTTTTCTTGTTGCTTTTACTTCTCTCTTCACCGGTAGCTAGGTGTTGTTTTTTGGTTTGTAACCTTTTATCTCCTCGATTGAGGGTTCCTTAATATATGCTTTCCTTGATCAAAAAAAAAATCTTCACAAACTCTGTTCCTCCCTCTCTCCTTCTTCGCACGCACAATCCGTCGAACCGATCCGGTGTCGCCATCTATCGTTTGTACGTTCCAGCAAAGTCACCGCTGTATCGTTCTTCATTAATAAGGTAGCTTTAGACTTTCAATTTTCATACTTGATCGAGATATTAAATGTCGTAGTTAATCAAACAAACATAGATCTGTATGTCTCGATTGGTATATTATCGATTATGTGTGGCATTAGACAGATGCATCTTAATGAATAATTATATAAATTTGATTTGATCCCTTCTAAATTTTAGATCATAGATGTGATCATGTATCAATGACGAGGGTTTATGTTAAGATATTATAACTTTCTTATTGTTGAAGCAGCAATAAGGCATTGCTTGTTCGAATCCGCAATTGTGTTCCTTTGTTCAATTGTATTCTGTCCTATTTCTACAGTTTACAATCAGATATTACATATTATTAGAGATCTGGTTTCCTATCTATTTGTATAGAGTGTGAATATTATAAAATTCTTGGATATACTTGTATAGTTTTGAGTCCATGATTTGGTTATACTATCTGTAATGTACCTATATATTATTTGTATTGACAATCAATAAAAAATCAAGGTTTAAACTGTATACAAATAGATAGGAAATCATATTTGTAACAAATAATGATACCTACTTGTTTTTGTTGGATAGGGAATTTAATGGCGAGCTGGGAAAACGTAAAAGTTTTTGACCCTAGGGCTGAGCGTCGTTGGGGACGTAGGGAACTTGGTATTGTCCCGAAGCCAGCCCTCCGTATTCGTAGGAGGGTGATAGCTAATCAACATGGTCAAAATGTTCAAACTCCGCCTGAGGTCAATATGGTAAATCCCCCAGAGCCAGTGGCAGTGATAATTGATCAACATGGTCAACAGGTCAGCCTCCGCTTGAGGTCAATCTTGTCAATCCCCCAGAGTCAATAGAGTAGGACGAGCATGATACAGTTATAGTTGTATTGGTGAAGGAGTTTGGACAAGAGAGAGGGGAAGGGCGAAGGAACGTTCTCATCAAAGAAGAAGAGGAGTGGGATGGAGTAATTGTCGGCTTATTCAAGGAGCTTCAGCAAGAAATTAAGAATGTCAAGTTGTGACTATTCCCTATGTCCCTACAATCTGATATTGTTATTTCTTGTTATGTATGACATTAGTATTATTATGACTTTTTTTTTATAAGCGAAAATTTTTAATAGGCAAACATTCTACAAAAAGTAAAACGCTGCAAGAAAAACAATCCTCAAAAGTACCTTTTTCCCCTACCGAAACAAAAGCAAACAACAATGCTAAAACAAAAAAACTGAAACAGTAAAGTACACTAAACAGAGCACCGCCCTCCTTGTCTACTTCCTGTCCGAATTCAGGCACATGAATCGATTAGACACCGAAACAGGAGTTGAGTGTGAACTCCATTCCGGGTTAACCTCGTCCTCGCTAAACTCGACGCCCTCCTCAACATCAACACGCTGTGGGGATTCAAAGACTGGGGAATTGGCAACAGCCCTTTTCACAAATCTCTTAATAAAGCTCCACTCGCCATCTTTACTTTGTTTAGAAATGTCGATTGTGAGGCTTCCTGCTTGACCCCCCTTATCAGACGATGTTCTGGCCCTTGTCTGGTAATAGACAACTGGAGGAGCAGTCTTTTTTGCCTGTCCTTTTTTTGGACGACCACGTTTCCTCGGAACCTCGATGGGGATACTTTTTAGACTCAAATGAATGTCTTTCCACGGGTGATCCACCAAAGTATCTATAGCCCTCGCAGTTGACGAGTCCACTACTGGAGCTGTCTGCAGTGGAGGTCTACCTTGAGCCGTGCCTACAACGGATGACGGGCCCAAAACAGACCCGATTCGTTTAAAGACATCAGCCAAAGAGGGTTCACAGCACACCTGGACTGGGCCTTTAACAACATTGGTATCAAGCCCAATATCCTGATCTGCACCCGCTGTCCCACACATTCCTTTACTTGCCCCACCCTCAAGCCCATTCAGCCGAGCCTCAAATGACGACCCACACACATGATCTTCCTCCTCACGCGATTCAGAGACCTCCCTCGCCTCTGCTCGCGTCTCCTCCAAAACTGGAAAGCAATTCAATCTGCCATGAATCACGGAGTTCACAGGGACAGGGATTACGGGTGGAGAATCAGGAGGAACCGTATCAAAAAATCCCAAAAAATTAGCTTTGATTTCTGCGGATTCAGCAATCCAGTAGGATTCGTCAATTCAGGAGATCCCTCAAATTGATTCGATCGGGCAGGAGAAGCGCACCGAGGCTCAGGATCGCCACCGTCCGACGGAGTTTGCCGGACTTCTGCCTCCAACGAGCCTGAAACTTGCCGGACTTCCGCCTCCATCAAGCCTGAAGCGTTGCTCTGTTTTGGAGGAAAAACAGAGTCTGTTGATTTGATCCCGCCCAGAGCCTGTGCACGTCCTAGCTGCTCCGATCCCGGCCGAGCAGTTGCTACCAAGAGAGTATAACCATTCAACTTGAAACCGTTTAGAACCTCGATAGCCTGAAGAGCCGATTCTGTTGATTTGAACTCTGCGAATCCGAAATACCTTCCTTTCCTGTTTGGTTTCTTTAAAACATTAACTGATAGAACTTCACCAAACACACCCAATGAATTCCGAACCCAATCTGCAGAAGTATCAAAAGGGAGGTTGTATAAGAACACCTTGCATCCTTTGTCCGCTTCAAACACCGGCAACGCAGAAGAAACATCCCCCTGTTGCAAACTCATCGTT
Source organism: Erodium maritimum (assembly GCA_963921825.1). Classification (NCBI taxonomy): domain Eukaryota; kingdom Viridiplantae; phylum Streptophyta; class Magnoliopsida; order Geraniales; family Geraniaceae; genus Erodium; species Erodium maritimum. The sequence goes on along the minus strand of OY997590.1, from coordinate 58,424,992 downwards.
GGTTTGGGAAAATCACCCACAACACTCGTCCCTTGAGATTTCTCTGCAGCAACAGCATATCCAACCTTCAAAGGCGCGGTCTGCTTCTTGACCGTAGTCGTCTCGATACGTTTTTTGAACAAAACCTTCTTGGCCTGAGACTTCGCCTTTGCTGGAACTTTTCGAGCCTTGCTGAAACGTGAAGCAAACACCTCCTTCTCCAAAGAACATGCTACAATTTTGACGTATGAATCATAGCCTGATAATAATACCGAAACGAAATCTGGAAAAGGAATCGGCCTCAAAGTCTTAGAGAGAATTCATCTTTTTACTCATAGTATTATTATGACTTGGATGGAGTTTATTATTATTATTATTATTATTATTATTATTATTATTATTATTATTATTATTATTATTATTATTATGACTTGGAATGAGTTTGTTATGTATGTATAAATTTCTTAGTATGTACGACTATTATTATGACTTGGCCAATGAGTTTATTGTGTACGTACAAGTTTATTGTTGTAGTTTTAATTTTTGTGGTCCTTCCCGGTAAATAATTTGAGTAATCTGTTCATCTCGATAGTTAGGGGTGTATGGATGTCTCGATCATCTAGCATTTATGGTATATCGAGGTCCAAGATATATTTGAGCATCTAGCGGCGGACATTATAGAGCATCAGACCGTCTAAGTAGGGAAGGAATATGTCTCTCTCGATTGGTATATTCTGTGTACCGATCAAGAAATACAGATCAACACCTTTTTTAATAATGGAAAAGCCATTTATGATGTGCACACACACTAACCGGACCGGAGGGATTGATGGATGGATTGAGGGAGGAGGATATATTCCTTCTCACCTACCTAGATCGTCGTCACACACTACACGTGTGTACAATACAATTCTACACTACACACACCCAAATTCCACTATTTCCCCCATAATATGTCTCTCTCGATTGGTATATTCTGTGTACCGATCGAGAAATACAAATCAACACCTTTTTTTAATAATGTCAAAGCCATCTATGATGTGCACACACACTAACCGAGCTAGAGAGATTGATGGATGGATTGAGGGTGAAGGATATATTTCTTCTCACCTACCTAGATCGTCGTCACACACTACACGTGTGTACAGTACAATTCTACACTACACACACCCAAATTCCACTATTGTCCCCATAAATAATCATCTTCCCCCACTTCTTCACATCATCTTGTCACTGAACATAACTCATCTCATCTCATCTTCACTCCTCAATCCCTTATACCCACCACTGACATAATGGCCCAAGACCCTGAACACTGTAGGAGGATGCTCAAATTTCATAAAATGAAGACTGGGCTACTTAGGATACAAGTGAGGGCTTCTCAGATTATGGAAGAGCTGATTACGTTGGACAGATCGGGATGGACAAGCCTCGACTGTAGAAACTCGGATGAAGACTTCATGGTGTTGATATGTTTAATGAATGAATGCTTGTATGGTTTTGCACAAGTAGGTATCAGAAAGTAGACCACAATTTTGCAGTATGTGTGATTCTTTGTTGTAATAAGTAGGGTTGACGTGGCGTGTAATGAATGAATGTTCAATATGTGTAATGAATGAATGATTGTAATTAATGTTTAATATTCAGTTGAAAACGGTATGTAATAAGGTTGTGTAGTTGAAGTCACGATCAGTTGTGGCTGTATGGACGATCGCGAACCATGTCGGTTTGATTATATCGATCGGTTTATACGACATGGACGATCGGTTAGAAAATGCTTGTAACTCAAGCGGATATTTGTTATTGTTTCTGTTAATCTCAATCGTATATAAATTTTCCTAGGGTTAGGGACATGCTTCAAATATTATACAAAGACAGGCTCTCCTTACTCTCTCCCACTCACTTCATTTTCATCATCACATCTTATCTACCCTCTCTAGATTATTGCATAGAAGACAGAGAATGGACCCCAATGATGTTGAGATTATTGCAGGTTTCAACGTGAATGCCAACAGAAGATCGAAGAGATACAAACACTGAAGACCAGTACGGTGAGGGTTCAAGTACGGGCGGCGCATCGACTAGAGGAACTTAGGGACTTTTAAGGAGGGGTATTAACACCCGCGTACAGAAATTTGTTCCACATATGGCATGAAGCGAATGCAAGGCTGGATCCCTTGGAAAAACTTGAAGATGCGCAACAAAGCTTATCGTCACGACTAAACCGATTTGGTTAACTTAGACTCTACTTCGTAGTGTTAGTCACGTGATATGGATTGATCGTGTTAGGGTTAAGTAAGATGTTATATTTTTTGAACGATGAACTGTGTATACCGATTGTCCTAGTCAGAAAAGACGAGTAGTAAGATCTTGTATTCCTCCGTTAAAAAAAAACTATCTACATAGATCGGGAATCCATAAATAGTCGATCGGTCTACACAATGGATACGATTAGCCGTTTTTCGTATCTTTCATATTGTTGGTAACTACACTGACTCAACATGAAGGATGGATGGATGGCCACAATGGATGTCTCCTTGGGAAGGCAAGGAACATATTCTCTATTAAAGTTAAATACAATTAATTAGGTCAAAACCTACTCACCTCTCTACCCCCCTTCCTCCTTGGTTCATCTATCTTCCTCAGCCACCGCCACAACTCCTATATAAAGAGAGACTCATCTCATCTCAGCTCAACCTCCCTATTTTCCCTCCCTTCCTCCACAATTATTCTGATAACCAAGAATGGACCTGAACACAGTTTTTACCCGAGCTGAGAGGAAGAGGTTAGCAACCTATTGACGTGACTCCCAGGCAACGATGTTCAGGCTCTAGACTACTAAGTCTCACCTGCTTTCGTTGTGACATGATGTGGCACAGCAGGTGGACAAGATTAGGATTATCCCCGGAGGAGAATTAACAACCGAGTTTACATGTGCGTCCAGATTGTTGGAGAGAACGAATGAAAAACTTGAAGTTTTGGCTCATGTAGAAGAAAGAGAACGATTCACATTGTCCATTTTTGACCGTTTGGTGTGGCATTTGTTGTAATCAAGTTATTTTTATTCTGCACTCTCTTTTAAATTAATATGTATTTCGCTCGAAGTTAGTAGTCAATTATTATGCATTTCTGGTTAAATATGGATTGTACTCATACATTTCGATCGTTCTAACGTGCATGCATGTTATGAGACCCGATGCCATTCAGTTTTATGACCTGTCAGAATTTCTCGATCGCATGCTTTATTTGATCGATCGATTCTACAACTGATTGCATAGTACTTTAGGGTTCCGAGCGAATTCATGTCACGATCGGTTATATTATAGGTCTGATCGGTTTAAAATGTTCCGTGTCAGCCGTTTAGTTTTTAGTATCTTTGTTGTAGTGGTATGTCATGTCATGTACTAACACCTTTTTGTAGTAGGCAAATAATATATTCCCTGTTAGGGTTTCAAGTCAAATCAAATTTGACAACCTAACGCATATATGTACCTTCGTCCGCCTCGGTTCCTTCATCTTCTTCAGCCACCCTCCCTATATATGAATACACACTCCAACTTTAATTTTACTCCCATCATCATCTCATCTCTCAGGCCTCAACTACCCCTTTCTCTACAAATTCGATATGCATCCACAATGGACCCGAAAAGAGGTTTGTCCCCACCTAAGAGGGCGAATATGGAGCGTTCTAAACTTCTCATTCAAGAGAGGCTCTTGAGGTGTCAGTCGGCTAAGGCTGAGCTACTAGCAGTCCGAGTTGGAGCGGTACAGTAGATGGAGAATTGCAGGAATACCCCCGGATAGGTTTTAATAACGTTATTTCTGGGTTTTTTTTTCATTAGTGTTGTGCACTTTATGTTAACTATGTATGATGTTTATATGTTGGTATTATTCAACTATTCTGCACGTTATGTTTCATATGGATGTTCCTCTAAATTAGTATTACGGTATGACCCGATCAGTATGTGTATTATTCGATCTTTCTACCATGCTTGCATTTGATGTGACCCAACAATTTAGTTCTCTTGAGTTTTGATGACTTCTCGATCGGATAGGTGTCTTGGCCGATCTAGACGTACTCGGAGCGCCCTGTCCTGCCCTCTCAGCCTTGATGTCTTATTCTTCTTGGGAAGTGATGGAATATATTCCTCCCTACCAAATGTAAAATCACCACCACACCCCACCACCCACCTCTACAAATAAGACTGTTCTTACCTTCAGTTCATGTATTGACTTCGAAATTGATAGACATACGAATATAATGGACCCCAACATGGTTGAGAGTATTGCACCGCTTGAACGTCAAGCCTAGACGGTGATCAAAGAGATACAACCAATAAAGACCAGGCTGCTGAGTATTCGAGCATAGGTGGTACAAGCGGCTGAAGGAGCGTGTAGAATTCTAGGAAGGGGTCTGGACATCCGGGAATAGAGGTTTTTTTTCTACATGTGGCATGAAGAGAATGCAAGGTTGGATGAATTGGACAAGGTCGTAAATGATCAACGAATACTATTGTCACAATTAAACCGAACCAGGTTAGCTTACACACAACTTCATATTGTGTAATGAAGGGTGTTAAGGTTGAGTAAGGTTTATGTGTACTGCATGAATGTTAGGAGGTTATATAAATGTTGAAGATGTCAAATAAATGAATTTTATATATCATTGACGAAAAAATAGGTACATCGATCGATGGTTACATCACAAACGATCGATCAATTATGTTTTCTTAAGTATCACGAGCTGCAATTACCGATCGGTCATTCTTGAAAACTGATCGCAACGTTTCTGGGTATGTTTGCCATGTTTTTCTTTTTCTTATCTTTCACATGGCTGGTAAATGGAATGACTTGACCTGACCTAAACACCCATGATGGATGGACAGATGGATAGTCACAGTTTATGTCTTCTTGGGAAAGCAAGGAATATATTCCCTGTTACCAATTCTAGTCAAAGAAAATTTTAAAACCTACTAACCTCTTCACCCCTTTCCTCCTCGGTTCCTACACCTTATTCAGGCCCACTTTGTATATAAATAGAAACTCATCTCATCTCAGCACAACCCCTTTCATCTCATCTACCCTATTTTTCTGATCGAATCCTCAAACCCGATAAACTAGAATAGAGCTGGTGTCACGCCCCAATTTCAGTAAACCGAACTCGGGACGCGAACATTTAAAATAATAAAACACTTGAAACCTGTTTTGAATAAATACTTTGAAATTACCATTTAGTTAATCAAAATAATATTTACAACTCAAAAACATCCCAACAATTGGACAAAGTACAAGGTATCCGTCACTAGACTCAAAAGATAAAACCCGGACTCCGCTCCTAGCTCCTTAAGCTTCGAGAGCTCACCTAGTCCGTCCTGTGATCAGTACCTGTAGGAAAAGCAGCTAGGGGTGAGCGTTCGCTCACCACCACGGATAGCAGACTGACTACGGCATACTTAGCAGACAATGCCGGTAACACCAAAACCAAACCCAACACCGGGAATACAATCCCCAAACTCAAGTACTCAACTGACACACAACCCGTTACAATCCCCAACACTCGGACTCGTAATGTAAACCCGACATAAATATCGATGACCACCTCCAAAGACACGACAGAAAACTACGCAACACCAAGCAAGATCACAAAGGATTGCAAACCAGCTGCTCAGTAACCTCCCTCACGCCCTTTACCGATCTTAGTCAGGTCAGGCGGTCGACCTGTTGCATTTCCTCGACACAAAGTCGGATCAGGCTGTCGATCTATCACACTCACAACCCAAAACCACACACGAGCGGCCAGGACCCCTTTGTTGTCAGGCGGGCCCCCTACCCCGTCTGAACATGCAGACGCGTGTGCTCGTGGACCCCCGTTTCATGAAGCGGGCCCCCAACCTTAGGTAACCACAATCACAATCACAGCCAAAGCTCAACAACAGCAACAACACCAGTCCAACACTCCACGACACTCATGGCCACCCAAGACACCTCAACAGTCAAGACTCGGGTTCAACAACCCCACGGGCACTCACGGGCACCCAAACCACCAACGGTAAAACACGGGTTCAACAACCCCCCACGGGCACTCATGGCCACCCAAGACACACCAACAATAACTCACGGGCTCAACAACCCCACGGGCACTCACGGCCACCCAAGACTCCAACAATAAAACACGGGCTCTCATGGCCACCCAAGACATAAACTTAAACAAACAACCTCCGGGCATGGTCATATGCCTCCAATAGTTCAATATCGCTAAGTTCTATGTTCCTACGACACTACTAAGTGTCACATGCTCTTCTAATATTCGCTACGTTCCCGTATCATGCCTTTCTAATATTTAATAAACCTACTTAACCCACGACACCCCGGTGTCACATGCAATTCTACTGTTAACTTTCCTTAGTCAGGGCCGAGATCCGACTACTTTTCCCTACCTCGTGCGTGTTCTCCAAAAGCCAACCAACGAGCTCCGGTGTGATCTCAGTCACTCACCCAGCTTTCCCTTGCCTCGGTCCGCGACACGATCTAAAAGAACACAATTTTAAGGCACTTAACAACTCGCAGGAATAAACTGCAATTCAATAAACTTAACGACCAAACGTAACCCCGACAATGTTGATCACTACCAAACTTTCCAATTACTCGACATTGTCGATAAAGGACCCGTAAAGGCCCGATTCGCCCGACATGGCGAATCTGCCAGGGTTTTGGAAATGCTCTTCCGGGGCTCCAAAAATTCTCGTTTTCGTTTCTACGGTCTTAGAATAATTCAAGGGTCCCAACGCACTTGACGGAATCGAATTCCGACTTCCGAGTCAATCAATTAACGTTTAAAGTTTCTAAACCCGATAATTACAACTTTCGCATTTTAATTCCAAATTTCGATTCGGTTATGGATAAATGGTCCGAGGAACGTTCTAAGCAACCCGAACACAAAACCCGAGCACCCGAGCACGTGGGCCCCACCCGGCCCACCTTGGCCGTGGGTCCTAGGGCTCAAGTGGGCCCGGCCCACCATGGTGGTGACCGGCCCTACTCCGGCCAGCCACCCCTCATGGTGGCCGGCCACCCCCTATGGTGGCCATAGCTCCTCCCGAGCTCCCGGTCGCTGGAAAACGTTCTCATTCACCTCCAAACGTCTCCAAAATGTCTCCAACACTCCCCCAACATCAAAACAACCTTAAACTAATAGTTTCAAACCAAAACCTAAATTTAGAAAATGACAAATCGAAGATCGGTTTGGTGTATACCGTAGAGGAAGACGAGGTGGGCTTGAATCTCTTAACTTTGAGACGATCAAAGGGTGGAGATGACGTGAATAGTGTCCAAACCCTAGCTACTCTCTTCTTCTCCTTCTCCTTCTCCTTATCTCTCTAAACCCTTTCTTCTTCTTTTTTATTTTGTTTTCTCTTTCAAACAAGGGTGGCCGAACCCCCTTGTAGTCTTCTCTCCTTTTCCCCCCAAAAACCTAACACCGCCGCTTTTTTGACAAGTGGGAAGGTGGGTCCCACACCTTTTTGGAAAATATCTACTAGATATTTTCCAATTAGATTCGCGAAATTCGGACGTTTCGGGCCCCGAACGGGCACTTTTTCCAAGAAATTACGAAACTTGACGGGCTACAAGGAAACGGCTCAACTAAGACCGCTGCGACGACGGCTAAGCTTTTTGGATCCAAAACGGTCCTCGAATGGACCAAAACGTCGCTCGGTTGACTTTTCCAGCGAAAAGTCAACATTTCCCAAATTGATCAGAAAGTTTCCCTGAGTCCCCCGGAACTCACTTTGGTCGATGTCGGGGTCAACTTAAGTCCGGCATGACCCTCAGGGTCAATTTAGGTTAAATAAAGTGTATGTCTTAAAAAATTTAAATTCTCCTGTTTTTCGTAGGTTTGACTGGCGTTGACCGGGAGTGGTTATTACAGTTGGACACAGTTATGTCCCCAGTTGAGAGGGAGAAGTATGAAATTTTTTGAAGAGCCGGGGAGGAGAGGCTGTTGAGGCTCGAGTCATATAAGGCTGACATACTACTCTGAGCTCAAGCGTCACAGCTGGTGGACGAGATTAGGAAGGTCCCTGGAGAGGGGAATTAACAACACTGTTTCAATGGGCCTGCAAATTATTGGACAGAGCGTATACGCAAATGGATGAGTTGGTTCAAGAAGAAAAAGTTCAACGGCTAGCATTGGCAGTTGTTGCGCATATGTGGTAGGGTTTGTTGTTATAACGTTATTTCTGAGCTTTTTCTGTAGTTTTCTGCACTTTATGTTTACTATGTATGTTGCTCGAATTGGTATTATTCTAGTGTTTTGCAGTTTATGTTTAATATGCCGTAATAATGGACTATAATAGTATTACTATTAAACTCAATCGTCTTGTGTTCGTATGCATACATGAATGAACGTCTCGATCGTTTTGTGTTTGAATGGACACCTGATTCACCGTCTCGATCGTTCCTATATGCATGCATGTCATGTGTCCCGATGCCATTCAAGAGTATGCCATATCTATATATGTCGATCGGTCTCTCTAGTAGGACAATCGACTGTTATTCTGCTTCTGTACTTGTTTATGGTTTTTCTTGTTTTAGGACCCGATCAGTTATGGTATGGAACCGATCTATTATGGTTACACCCCAATCGGTACACTTTTTACATAAATCTGTGTTTTACGTTAACGATGGTTGTGTGCCTACTCCGATCTAGAACAACTATTTCGTATTTCGTCCTTACAACAGTGGTATGTCATGTCAAGGCATGATATGTGGCTTGGGCTTGGAGGCCTATGATAGGCACACTAAACAGAGGGGGGAAAGCACTTGGGAAGGGAAGGATATATTCCTTTTTTCCTAGTCAACTTTGTAACACCAAAGCAATGGCAATTGTCAATAAATATCCTACCTCATAACCATACCATACCTCACTTTCCCATACAAGAATGGCACTAAACCACGAGGATGATGCAGTACAAGAGCGGAAACTTCAACACTAGTAGAGGATGATGGGATTTCAAACAATGAAGACATGTCTGCTTAAAATCCAAGTAAAAGCGGAAGAGATGAGGGCTGAGATTTCGCAAGATGGCAGAGGGGATACTATTTGGAAAAAGCTCTACATGGACCTTGAAGATCCTAAAAACTTCATAGAGGCATTCACATTCGAAGATGCAGTGTTGTGAAATGTTCATAACTAGGTTTTCCAATATGTATGATTTTATTTTTAATCACTAGTTTTAGATGTTATTTCAATATTGTGCTACTTCCCCCTGTTTTTTTGTGTAGTTTATGGTGGAATCGGAACTTGAATGTTAAAAATTTCAACCAAATAGGTATTGTAGGTCATCTCGACCGTTGATGGTTGTCTTAAACGCAGTTACCGTTACAATTTAAACTTATGATCTTGGGGTTAGGGTAAGGGTTTTGTCCCGATCGACAACCTCATTCACCCGATCTTCTTTTCAGGATTAGGGTTTTGGACGGGAATTAAGGATTTACTATCCGGACATGTTTTATGTCCTAGACCTAGAGGAAGCGTATGATGGGAATATTACATTGGGAAGGGAAGGAATGTATTTTTTTGAGGATCACATTGAACACAATTTCAATTATCAATAAATATCATACCTCACCTCAACCACATTCACTTCATTTAACATTATTTATTCAATAATCTCATTCTCTGTATAATGGCTCATCCGAACCAGGATAATATTGTAGCTAGGATGGAGAACTTGTTGGGGATGGGGGAATTGAAAGTTACTGTGAGGAGGACAAAAGTGAGGACCCTACATCTGATGGGGACAGTTAGGGCGGTCGAAGGAAGAGACTTAAGTATCCAAGAAGTATTGGATTTGACCGAAGTACACATCGATGCTGAAGAAGAGCTAATAGATTCTCAAGTGGCTTATTTAAATTGTATTTGTTGATAAGGGGTCTAATTTTATGTGTCAGTTAATATTGACATATCTAGTGCAATTTATGCGTTGATCGTCTAAAGTTTATATTGATCTACCTCTATACAGTTTCGATCTTATTATTATATGTCACGATCTACTGTATGTTCACAACGATCGAGAATGTATGTCTCCAAATCTACCAATGTACTATTTCGATCTTATCGTTATATGTCACAATTTGTTGTATGTTCACAACGATCTGGAAGGTGTGTCTCCCGATCGGCATGTTTGGAAAACATAGAGGCACACATTTAAAGATACAATGTAGCTCGATCAAGGCTTTCTGTCATCCACTGAACATGTACATTACTCGATCGTCGTTTTGGTTACCGTTCCAAATTCAAATAAGTGCCATCGTAGTTGCGTGTAACGATCGGCTTATTAGGGTTTAGGTTTAAAAAAACGAGAATAATTTGTCTTTAAGTTATATGCCTAAAGGAGGCCTACGATGGGAAATTTTATTGGAAAGGGATATAATATATTCTTTCAAAGTCTGACTACAAGTCGACAACAAATCCAATGATCAATAAATACCAAACTCACCCACCACCTCTTTCATTCACTCACTTCACTTCGTCTATTCCACAAACATAATATTCTGAAGAAAGGCCCACCCTAACCAGGGTGACATTGTCGCAGGGTATGATAACTTCTTGGATATGGAAAAAATGAAGACCTCTATGTTGAGGAACAAGATGAAGGCACTACAGCTCATGGAGAAGGTTAGGGCGGCTGGAGGAAAGGACTGTTCATGTAATGTAGCGAAGATCCAAGAAGTATTGGATGAAGCAGGCGTCATCATAACAACAGTGGAAAAGCTTATACAAGCTCAAGTGTTTGTTTTAAACCTTCTTCGTTGATGTGGAGTCTAATTCTCTGTATTCAATCATGTTTTAATTTTTTGTATTCAAGGATGTCTTCGGTAATGTCGATCGAACTAAAAATGTACCTGATCTTATTATGAATGCCATCGATCGTCTGGTTGTAAAATCGATCGTCTAAAAATTGTCTTCATTTTCAAAATGTTATAACGATAATGGTATTACAGGCCTGATTAGTCAATTAGTCACAAGTAGCGATAATGGCATTTCAGTCCCGATCAGACATCAATTTTTGATATTTCGCTCATAGGTGCACATTGTAATGTCATGTTCACCAAGGCTTTATGTTATAGGCCATGACGCCTATGATAGGCACAATAAACAGAGAAGGGAATAACTTCTTGGGAAATGAAGTAAATTAATTAACCCTTCCTTCTTTATTCCCAATTCAAAATTTCAGGTCACATTCGAAAAACTAACTCACCTCTTCCCCTTCCTTCACCTTATGCATCCACCCATCCACTTTATATAAACACCGACTCCTCATCATCTTTACTCCAAACATCAGACAATCGAGAATGGACCCCAACCAAAAAACTGAGATGGTATCATCCTGTGTACTTGATGCCGAGCAGAGGTTGTTGAAGTATCAGACCATGAGGACCAGTCTGCAAGCCAACCGAGTAGATGCGAAACGCATGATGGTTGCAGAGATAAGGGTTGACGGAGAGGAGTATGCAGATGATTATAGAAATGCGTTCTTAGCATTTCATGAAACGAGAATGCTCCTTGATGTCGTGGAAAAGCTTGAAGTAGTTCAACGCTCCATACTGTCGACTTTAAATAGTTTGAAATGAATAAGTTTCTATATCCAACAAGTATCTGAAATCTAATTCTATGTACTGAACAAGTAACGATAATTGTGTTTCTTGTTGACTCGATCGTCTATTTTTACTTTTCGATTATATGGCTTTATATTACATTTGATGATTCGATCGTTCAAAATAACGGCACGATATTCCCATATGGCATTTAAATCCTCAAAGGATGGGTCGATCTGTACAACTGATGTGACGATCGTGTATTATATTTGGGGTCCCGATCGTCATCAATAACCGCACGATTGTCTCATTTTGGGTCCATGACTCATCTATAAATAGCCCATTCTAAGTTTCTCCACCCACCACCCAATTCGTCATAACTCACCACACCTCACCCAAGCGAGATCACAAACAATGGACCCAAACAACGAGGAGATGGAGAAGCAGAGCGGAAACGTCAACACCAGCAGAGGATGATGAAGTTTCAGACAATTAAGATCGGTCTTCTCAAAATCCAAGTAAGGGTGGTAGATGTAAGGGGTAAGATTTTGGATTATGAGATAGGGGAATGGATATTTGGCGATGACTGAAATGATGCGCTCCACTAGGAGCTTGAAGATCTTAATGCCTTGATAGAGGCATTTACATTCGAAGACATAGTGTAGTGCAATGTGTGTGTCTTGTTGTAGTGACTTTGGTTACGTGTAATCTATATGTTTTGTAATGAATATGCGTCTTCCTTTCTAATATAGGTATTATTTAATCGATCGTCCATTCATGCTCCACGATCGGATTTTATATGTAGAAGAATGTTCGTCTATGTCCCGATATTTTCTTATGTGTACCGATCATCTATGTCACGCCCCAATTTCAGTAAAACCGAACTAGGGACGCGAACATTTAAAAAGATAAAACAATTGAAAACCTTTTCCATAAATCACTTTAAAAACACCATTTAGTTAATCAAAATAATATTTACAACTCAAAAACGTCCCAACAATTGGACAAAGTACAAGGTATCCGTCACTAGACTCAAAAGATAAAACCCGGACTCCGATCCTAGCTCCTCAAGGTTCGAAAGCTCAACTAGTCCGTCCCGTGATCGGTACCTGTAGGAAAAGCAGCTAGGGGTGAGCGTTCGCTCACCACCACAGATAACATACTGACTACGGCATAATTAGTAGACAATGTCGGTAACACCAATAACAAACTCACACCGGGGAACACTATCCCCAACCCCAAGTACTCCGCCTGACACACACCCACTGTTACCTTACTTGAACAACTCAACACTCTGACACGTAAAGTAGACCTGACACAACGATCACGACCTCTTCCAAGGACTCAAAAGACCACCACGCAACACCCAAGAGCACAAAGGATCGCACACCAAACAAGATTGCAAAGGATCGCATACCAGCTGCTCAGTAACATCCCTCAATCACGCGCTTTGCCGAACCACTCAGGCCAGGCGGTCGACCTGTATCAGTAACCTCTCTATCTCACGCGCTTCCTCGACACAAAGTCGGGCCAGGCAGTCGACCTGTCACACTCACAACCCCGAACCACACACGCGCGGCCAGGACCCCTTTACTGACGGGCGGGCCCCCTACCCCGTCTGAACTTGCAGACGTGTGTGCTCGAGGACCCCCGTTTCATGAAGCGGGCCCACAACCTCAGGTAACCACAATCACAATCACAAAAAAAGTTCAACAAACAGCAACAACACAAGTTCAGCACTCCACAAGCACTCATGGCCACCCAAGACACCAACCATAAAACAAGGACTCAACAACCCCACAGGTACTCACGGCCTCCCAAGATACACCAACTGTAACTCACGGGCTCAACAACCCCACGGGCACTCACGGCCACTCAAAACCACCAACAGTAACTCACGGGCACTCACGGCCTCCCAAAACCACCAACAGTAACTCACGGGCTCAACAACCCCACGGGCACTTACGGCCTTCCAAGACACACCAACAGTAAAGACACGTGTTCAACAACCCCACGGGCACTCATGGCCACCCAAGACACACCAACAGTAAAGACACGGGTTCAACAACCCCACGGGCACTCATGGCCACCCAAGACACACCAACAGTAAAGACACGGGTTCAACAACCCCACGGGCACTCATGGCCACCCAAGACACAAAATACACAATCAACTTCCGGCATAACCAATGCCTCCAACAGTTTAACAATCAACCTCTGGGCATGGTCATATGCCTCCAGTACTCCTAATATCGATAAGTTCACAATCAACCTTCGGGCATGGTCATATGCCTCCAGTAATTCTAACATCAATAAGTTCTCTGCTCCTACGACACTACTAAGTGTCACATGCATTTCCAAACTTCGATAACCTACTTAACCCACGACACCCCAAGTGTCACATGCATTTCTAATATTCGATAACCTACTTAACCCACGACACCCAAGTGTCATATGCAATTCTACTTTTAACTTTCCCTAGTTAGGGCCGAGATCCGGCTACTTTTCCCTACCTCTTGAAGCGTGTCACAACCGATGCTCGCTCTCCGACAATGCTCCATATTTCCCGCTTAGCCTCCTCTTTCCACGGTAGGCGACGTGGTCTACAATTATTACAATTTACACACTTTTTAAGTAAGCATGCGAAACCCGAATTTAAAGAATTAAACGCCCAAACTCAACCCCGACAATGTCGATCACTCCCAAACTTCCCAATTACTCGACATTGTCGATAAAGGGCTCGGAAAAGCCCGATTCGCCTGACATGGCGAATCTGCCCGGGTTCTGGAAACGCCCTTCCGGGGCTCCGAAAATTCCCATTTTCGTTTCTACGGTCTTAGAATAATTCAAGGGTTCTAACGCAATCGACGGAATCAATTTCCGACTTCCGAGCGATTTAATTTGCGTTTAAAGTTTCTAAACCCGAAATTCCAACTTTCACAATTTAATTCCAAATTTCGATTCGGTTGTGGATAAATGGTCCGGGGAACGTTCTAAACTACCCGAACACTAAACCTGAGCACCCGAGCACGTGGGCCCCACCCGGACCACCTTGGACGTGGGTCCTAAGGTTCAATTTGGGGCCCGGCCACCATGGTGGTGGCTGGTCCCAGCTCCGGCCAGCCATCCCATGGCCGGCCGGCCACCACCCACGGTGGCCGGAGCTCCTCCCGAGCTTCCGGTCACCGGAAAACGTCAATTTTCACCTCCAAACACCTCCAAAACGTCTCCAACACTTCCCCAACCTCAATACAACCCTAAACTAATAGTTTTACACAAACCCTAACTTTCAAAATTAAACAAATCGACGATCGGTTTAGTGATTACCGTAGAGGAGGACGAGGGGAGTTTGATTCCTCCTAGCCTTGAGACGATCCAATGGATGGATGACGTGAATAGTGGCAAGCAACCCTAGCTTTCTCCCTTTTCTCTCTTCTTCTCCTTCTCTCTCTAAAACTCTCTTCTTTTCTAAAACTAACTCATTTTCTTCTCTTTTTTTCTTTTTGAATTAGATGTGGCCGGCCACCCTTATGGCCTCCCTTGTCTTGTCCAAAACCTAACACCACCACATATTGGATAAGTGTCAAGTGGGTCCCACACCTTTTTAGAAAATATCTTCTAGATATTTTACAATCAGATTCGCGAAATTCGGACGTTTCGGGCCCCGAACGGGCACTTTTTTCAAGAAATTACGAAACTTGGCGGGCTACAAGGAAACGGCTCAACTAAGACCACTGCGACAACGGCTAAGCTTTTTGGATCGAAAACGGTCCTCGAATGGACCAAAACGTCGCTCGGTTGACTTTTCCAGCGAAAAGTCAACATTTCCCAAATTGATCAGAAAGTTGCCCTGAGTCCTCCGGAACTCACTTTGGTCGATATCGGGGTCAACTTAAGTCCGGTATGACCCTCGGGGCCAAATTTGGGTTCATTTAAGTGTCTGTCCGAAAATTTTAAATTTTCCTGTTTTTCACAGGTTTGACTGGCGTTGACCGGGAGTGGTTATTACAGTCTATGCTTGTATGAGTTCATACAGGCGATCGGCGTACAAAAACCATGCACGACTACAGTTGGTTCTATTTATAAATGTGCCACGTACAGTGATACATCTTTTCGTATCATGCTTTATGTCCTAAACCTGGACACCTACGATGGGAATATCTCCTTGGTTAGGAAGGGAAAGAATATATTCCTCCCCCTATAAATTCAAATTCAAATACGTACACCAATAAATACCCACTCTGAACTTACCTCATCTTCACCTTAGCACCCAAGCATCACCTACACATCCCTACTCCACATCTATCAGATAATCAAAAATGGCTAATAACCAGGAAGAAATTATTGTATCCCAATCTATGCAAATTCAATACCAGCAGCGGATGTTTCAGTTTCAGAAAAAATCAAGACAAGTCTGCTAAGGATTCAAGTGAAGGCGGTATAGTGAATGGATGAGCTTAAGGAGGTTGATAAAGGGGGATGGACAAAGGAAGACGAGCATAATGCGGATTTATTACTACATCAGCTTGAAGGTCTGGAACACTTCCTAGTGTCATTAACATATCCCGATTAGAGGGCCGATCAAGCAAGTTTGTTGATATTGCCCAACTCCGTATCGAGAACAAAGACCACTAAATTTCCAATTGTTGTGTGAGTCTTTGTTGTCGTCATAGGTACGATAAGTGTGTAATGTCAATTATGATCACTAGTTAACTTGTTTTAATTATTGTGTTCCATATTACATTTACCATTGCACTCTGTGTCTCGATTGTGTAAATGTGTGTGCCGATTTGCGCCAACTTAATTAAAGAAGGGCCATGTCCTTCACCAATCGAAGTGTACGGTATACGATCGTCCATATTTTCTTCACATATGGTTAGTGGTGTTATTTTTGGAATAATTTTGTAATATTCACCGATCTACCACTATATTTTACCAATCGATGGTGATGTTGCTGGAGAAATACTTACAATGCATGAATTCATTCATTCATCTATCAACCCGGACAATATAAATATTCAACAACCATAATATTCCTAAAAAAATTAAGATTTCTTCTTCTTATTGTCTTCCACGTCCTCGGTGTCTGGAGTTATTGCATTGAATCATGATCATGCTTCATCACCGCTTTAGACTTCTTCCTCGTTCTCCTCACTATCTTCTTTCACGAGATAATCGTCAGTTGGTGGCTCTTCTTCTTCCAGTGGCTATTCATCTTCCGGGGTTTCTTGAGCCGAAGATATGTAGTTTTTTTCTTCTGGATCTCTTGGTGGTGAAATGGGTGACGGATTCCTCGCACATTCATAAATATACCAAGTATCTCTCCCTTCGGATAAGGAGTCTATGGAAGGGTAATAATCATTCCACGACATTTGTATGGATGGATGGATTAGGGGAAGGTAGATAGATGGAAGGAAGGAGGATGGACACCCTACTTATAGTTGATGGGAAGGAATATAGGAATATGTTCCTTCCCACTTTATCGCATACATCAACTGTGTTATTGCATATCCAAAAAAGAAAAAGAAAAATGAAGATGGGAAGACAAACAACATACTACTACAAACCAAACGTCACATAAATATTACATACTTCAAATGTCAAATAAATGTTATATACTTCAAACTAAAATAAAAAGTTTTCGTACAACAACCGATAATAGTAGAACATAGACACATCTTACACTATAAAGTTGTTGGGAAAACACGTTTCGGGCATGTTTTTTGTTATGACCGACATCCTCACAAATTCCACATTTTCTTTGACGTTTCTCGCCACGGCCAACGTCATCTTCGAGGTGAACCAAACTTGACTTTTATACACTAGGGGATGATTCTGCTACCGATCCATTTACAACCAGTTTGGCTACTACACCACATGTAACTTTATTAACTAATTGTACACATTGATAGTTTTTATAATTGTGATCCCCGTGTTCCAAAATGAAGCCATCAAGACTTTCGTCATCTTCCATCTTAGCTGGACAGATTACATCATCAACAGTCCCAGACATAAAAGGTAAGCAACTGAGTTTCAACTCTATGTCATTCTCGTCCACTCTTATCTTCTGATACAATTTTTTTTCAACTTGCTTAAATTTTTGCTGGATTCATCAAGAACAACAATATATCTTCATTATTAGTTGTCTCGATCCATTTACATTTCTCTTTGTCTTCTTTATACTCGCCATCATATTTAATATGAATCATCACTTGTACCATCCATGTATGTAATAATAATATATTACACAAAATACTTTTATAATTCTCGATCGTCCTTACAAATTGGATGATCGAGTACGTTTTCACTCATCTACAATCCCGATCGCTAAGAAAAATCAGACGATCAACTAAAATTACATTGTACATCTAAGTCTCGATCGTCTTACATGAGTAGACTATCAACCTTATTGGTACGCATTCAGCCAATACCCATCTCGATCGTCTAACTACCTATGTTTCATATATGCCGATCGTCATGCGTGACGACTGTGCCAGATGTGACCGATCGACTGGTCTGACATCTCTATCGTGACCTTAGTGCAGAACTAAGATTTTATACAATCTTCGCCAATCGCGATATTACCGAAATTAATCCATATAAACAAGTATACATGGGTTATAGATGGGGGAACATTATCAACCTACAACTAACAACAGTCATTATATCTTCAAATATTTACTCAAACGTGTTCTAATTGGAATTATATCTGTTACAGATAGAAAGCTTACTTGGAGAACGATGGGAGAACGAAGACGAAGTTGGTAGGACAACCAGCATCAACCAAGCGAACTTACAGTTGAAGTAGAAGCGTCGGGAAAAAGGTGACGACTGGAGGCTAGCACGAATCGCAAGGTGGTCGGCGTGCGAGGAGAAGGCGAGTCAATTAGATAATTTCTATATTGGCATTTCAATTTATTACAATTCAATTTTAGGGTAAAAACAAAAACACGATGGTGGGGAATTGCAAAAGCATTGTGGATTTATAAGTCATATCACCGGGTAATAATGTGGTCGTTATTAATTGTGTTGGGTGATCTCGAGGAAAGGATGATTGAAAGCCAATAAAGTTGGTTTTCGAGGTGGGTGACAAAGGGATTTGTTAAGGAAGATCTTCTGAAAAGTGGAGGTGTTTTATATGGTTCAAGATACAGGGAATCCTTATTCAAGAGTGGGGTACATAAAGTATTGAGTCAGTGGCTTATTTGTTCGGTTCTATATGATGGTCCATCTAGACTCTTGGTTAGGTCACAATTTGGAAGAAACTTTGATTCTGATTCAAGTAGACCCCTTCTTTCCCAGCTAGAAAAAGGCTACGGTTAAAATCAAGGGTGAGGACTTCTACATTCTCATTTTAGTTGTGGGCTGATCATAGGTGCCGCCAACCATGTGGTTCCATTTCAATTTTTCTTGGAGAGCTGATGGGGTCCCATTTGTACGTGTTATTCCTATATTTTTATTCGTTTATGTCCTCTTTCGACATAGATTACACATCTTTATTTTGCTTTTTTTTGTTTTTCGTCTTTATTCCTTATCCGTTTTCTCTTTAAGGGTAGCTTGAGAAACCCGAGAGGAGGAGGATATCTAGGACATTTGGATGTTGACCCAAGCCAACGCCGAATAAAAGCAGTTGAAGAAGAAAAATCCCTAAAAGATACACGTCGTGGAGCTCTAACCTCCATGTCGTGTAGGAGCAGACGCGTGGAAGTATCCTGAAAAAGGACATATGAGGGTTCAGGTTACACATCGTGAATGTCTACATTACATACCGTGAAGCCCCTCTTCTGCCTTCAAGTCATGGAGATTTAAACTACATGTCGTGTATGTTTCACATATTACACGGCGTAAAGGCACAACCTACATGACCTGTAGGGCTATCAGCTGAGCCTATAAATAGAGGAATTGAGCTCAGGATTTTGGTAGCTTCCACACTTCTTTGAGTCCACTAGAGATTTCTTCTACGTGAGTGATGTGGACATAAACAGCATCGGTTTTGGATGTTTTAGCTAATATTATTGAACTTTTCCGTCTCGGGGTTGTATAATTTGTTGCACTTTTCTCTCCTTACTCGTACTTTGTCTCTCATTTTGTTTTATAGATGCTTTGATCGAAAAAATGGCTAAAATAAAGGGAAAAAATGGTTTAAGAAGTTTTGAAAGCTGGCTGATCTTGCGAAGGGCATAACTTTTTTATACGAACTCCGATTGCCTCATATTTTATATCAAATCGAAAAGAATTCAAAGATCTACAACTTTTGTTAGTGAGTCATTTCTTTCTGTGCTCGTTAGACTGCCCGGGCGGTCTCCGAAACGGGTCGTTATGCTAACAACCCAGGGCAGCGGAACGGGTCGTTTTCCAGCCTACCCCATATCTCTCTCAGGGCCGCGCGCAAAGCCAAAAAATTTCAGATTCGTTTCTTAAGAGTAAAATAGGCAAATTTCCTCTTCCTAAATCTGATTTTTATGAGAAAATACCACCTAAACTCCTAGAAATAGAGGAGTACGAATTTGGAGAGGGAGAACTGGTATTGGGCATAATTTCAGAGAGATTGAGAGTTAGGGTTTGAGTTTTGTTGAGAGAGAAGTGCTTAGGAGCAAGGATTGAAGAAAAACCATTGAGTATCCATCATTGAATTGAAATTTTGTATCAACTTTACCTTTCATATATTTTTTTCTCTTGTTCATCTTCTTCTTTGTGTTCTTCCTTCATCTCCATGAGCTAAATTTCCATTGATGTAGGGCTAAGGGAAACAATATGTGAAATAATTCAAAGCTTTCATAACTACTCTGTGCAATTTGTGTTTAGGTTATTGTTTGCATGATTTGCACTTAACGCTTTGTCAACTTGATCACTTGATAGATGTTTAGATTTTAGCATTCAACAATCGAGAGATGAGAATTGCGAAAAGGACTAACGATTATGCAACTCTGGTTTGAATCTAGTCTCTAGTAAAGTTAGGTTAACACGAGTGCAATAGCTATAGGATTACAACCCCGAAAGCTAGAGGAATTCAAGAATCTTAATGTTTTATATGTCTCTACACCTAGATTAGAAATAACAAGGCGGTTAGATTATAATAGGGTCCTAATTCGACCGAGAGATGTTTATGACTAGTTGAGAGAATTTCCGTTTCCTTTAAACCAACCTTGTTTGCACATGTAAATACAAATCCATGGGAATTATTAGTCATATGGTAACCCCGTTAAAGTCTTAGATCACTTTTTCTTCTGAATTTCACAACACCTGACATTTTTGCCTCGTACTTGATTTCAATTCCTTTTACTTGCATTTCAAAACTGTTATTTAAATTTTCCAAACCAAAAACCAATCTTTTTAGAAACGGATTAACTAACGGATTTTACATCGAGTGATTGTTTTATTGCTCCCTTGGGTACGATAACCGGACTTGAATCAAAATACTACTTGACGACCGGTGCGCTTGCCGCTCCCTTTTTGTGAGTTAATTCTCAGGGCATCAAGTTAATGGCGCCGTAGCCGAGGAGCAACTAAAGAAACACTTATATTTTCAATCTGTGTTGAGACTGTTTCATTGTTTTGTATATACCTTTTTAGTTAATTCATTGTAACATAGATTTTATGGATAATTGGTATGATAATAATGTGTATTGTGATTTTTGTGGAGCTTGTGATCATTCTAATTACAATTGTGAGTATTTGCATTCAAATGCCTATTGTCAATATTAGGACGACGCTTCCACCTTTGATCAAGGTTATCAAGTTGAACCACAACTATCTCATGAGGAGGAGGAGTCGCTTGAAAAAATGTGTGTTGCTTTCATGAACCAAATGTCGGAGAAGGATAAATGAGGCGAAGCAAGAGAGAGAGAGAAATAGACGAGCAACTTCAAAAGTTTTTAGATCAAATGAAACTTCTCATACATGCGATGAATGAGAGAGCTCTACACGATCAAGCAACTCACATTGAGGATGATCATTCCGAGCACTTATGTGACACAACAACTCATGATTCAATCATGAGTTCAGGGGTAAGTACGGAATGTGCGGTATCAAGTTCTAATCCCTCATGTACATTGTCTATGTCATCTCCATGTAATTCTGATGCGTTGAATTCTTTAGATGTAAATAATGATTGTATAATTGTAGAAAATAGTTCACAAATTCTTGTTGAGCCAAATCGTCCCATAGTATCCATAGAGTTGGCTGACAAATCTATTAGATATCCAAGGGGTACTATGGAATATGCTCTCATGAGAGGGGCTGTATTTGAATCTCCCATTGATTTTATTTTGCTAGACATCGAGCATGATGTCTAAATTCCTTTTAGTGTGGGAGATTCATTTCTGGATTCTCGAAAAATAACTCTATATGTTCAACACATCCCATTGATTTTCAAATTTAATATTGAGCATAAACTATTTAATATAAAGCATAATTTTTGTGATATTTTTGCTAGTACTCATTCGTGAGCTATTACTCAATCGTGCTAGATGGTCTTGACCCTTGTTGTCATGAGAATTTTTTGCTTCATGGGATTCATATCCCTATCAAGTTTTACCAAGACGAGTCAAATCATAATTATTCTGTGAACGCGATCTTGATGAGATTAGCCTTGAGTTTAGAAATTTTGCAAAACTCAAGGAATAATATCTTGTGCTACATTGTGTTCCTTCTCCCACCTTCACATCCACACTTGAAGAGGGGGACGCAATGGAAGTATGAGACGTTTGGGAGGACTCCTGATTGAGCCTCCTATCCGTCAACTAAACGACGTTAAACAAATGCGCTTGTTGGGAGGCAACCTAATATCCCTACCCCTCTTTGTTTTGTATATGTTATGTCTTGCTCTTATTTTCTGACTATTTGTGCAAGTTGGTGATACAAGATGGAAGTGTAAGAATTATAGTTGTATTTGTTGGCGTCGAGTTCTTGTGAACTCACTTGGGCGAAATGGCTCTCCATCCATCAATGCACGAGGATTCCCACAGTTAGTGTAGTTCGAATAGCGGTTCTTCGAGGGTCAGTATCTCTTCCCTTCCTATTTATTATTGTATACCACGATTGTATTTCCTTTTATGCTATCTGGTGGGCGCTGAGCGTCTGAATTATCGTGCTGATAGAACATACATATAGGATTTCGTTAATTGTGTTGCTGATTATAAGTGTGGGGTTGTTAGTTATGTGGCTAGGAGCATGTGTAAGATTGAGTCGCGTTGTGGACTGTGCTTAGTTTTAAAGTGTGATATGGGGTATGTCTTGCATTTTATGTTTTCTTTTGTGTGCTCATGCATCATTTCGTGTTATAAACTTTTGAAAAAATTCCAAAAAAAAAAAATTTGATAAAAATCAAAAAATTATTGTCTGGTGATTTGTTGAGTCTAGTGTGTATGATCTTAAGGTTTCAATGACTCTGTTGCATATGCTTATTCCCTTGTATAAATCAAAGTTGTATATGGACATGAATGAATCTAATGAGTAGTGAAAACACATGCATTATGAATAGCTCTTCCATTTGCGTTTTGAGTGTTTGCTAGAACTAGTGTTGAATTTCTTGGTTTTCTATGCGTGGTAAATTGAGTCTAGAACTACATGTATGACCTATTCGAGGCGAAATAAGAATAAGGAACATGGTTATTTGAGGAAATGATTTTAGGCCATCTATGGACCGTTTGAGGAAAAATTGCATACCTTTGCATAATTATATCTCTTAGTCACCCCATTTGAACATTAGCATTTCATTTCTAACTCGAACATTATGATCCTATGAACCTTTCGTTTCTTTTTATGTCCTCGTTATTGTTTGAACCCATATCTATTGGCTTAGGTGCTTCATTGAGAGGAGTTATTATTTGGGATGTTGAATAAGCGAAAGAGAAAAAGAAAAAAAATGTATTTGTATGCCATTGGGTTGTATTGAGAGAAATTATTATATCATTACCCAAAAAATAAGAAAAAGAGGGAATAATAACAATTTCATATCCCTAGTGAAAAAGATAAGTGTGGGGTAGGACGAGATGGGTTGAATAAAGGTAGTATAAGTGTGGATAACTAAGGAAATAAAAAAAAATATATATATATATATATATACATAATATGGGAAAATTAGTGCTACACTTAGTTATTCAATAAAACAAAAAAAAAGGTATTAGAGATTGCAAAAGTTGGATGGTGCATAAACGAGGGTTGGGATGTGTGAAACACTTGTTGGTGTGAGAATGAAGCATTCTTGTCTTGAGATATATATATGACCTTCTTTTCATATTTCTTCCCTACCTTTTGTCGAGCCTTACATTACAAGCTTAATTAAAGACCTTTATGATTCTTAAATAGTCATGACTCCTTACAATTAGTGGAGATGGGTATAACATGATATCATATGAACTTCTAAACTCCGTGTATAAGGAAAAGAGAAAGCACATTTTTAGAGTGAATGAGGAAAATGCAAGTTGAAATGAAAACAGTCATTCCTTAATGTGAGTAGCTTCGTGCTTGGCTGTATTCATTAGTCTATATGATTCTTTGATGTGTGTAAGGGTTTGTGGCATGTGTAAACTTTGAGAAAATCTTTTTTGATCCTCTATGCACAAGTATTCGACTATCACCTATTTTTGTGCCTTTTTTCATGCATCGTATAATGTGTCTTAGGATTGTATTAGATTTAGGTTCATGCATTGCAAGTGGATCTTTACTTTTTTATTTTTTTAATAAATGAGGCCCAAACTCCTACTATTGAGATGAACCTCGGGGTTTAACCGGAACATATCTTTAATTGCTTTCTTAGGTTAGTTTTCTCGGGGCGAGAAAAGTTCAAGTGTGGGGTGTTGATGTGAACATAAATTGCATCGGTTTTAGATGTTTTAGCCCACATTATTAACCTTTTCCGTCCCGGGGTTGTAAAATTTGGTACACTTTTCTCTCGTTACTCGTACTTTGTCTCTCATTTTGGTTTATAGGTGCTTTGATCGAAAAAAGGGCTAAAATAGAGGGGAAAACGG
Source organism: Erodium maritimum (assembly GCA_963921825.1). Lineage (NCBI taxonomy): Eukaryota > Viridiplantae > Streptophyta > Magnoliopsida > Geraniales > Geraniaceae > Erodium > Erodium maritimum. The sequence continues at coordinate 58,400,442 of OY997590.1, read as the reverse complement.
TTTAAAGAGTTTTGGAAGCTGGCTGATCTTGCAAAAGGCATAACTTTTTCATACAAATTCCGATTGCCTCGTATTTTATGTCAAATCGAAGAAAATTCAAATATCTACGACTTTTGTTAAGGAGTCATTTCTGTCCGTGCCCGTTTGGCTACCCGGAACTGGTCGCTTTCCAGCCCGCCCCATATTTTTCTCAGGGCCGCGCGCAAAGCCAGATTTTCATATTCGTTTTTTAAGAGTAAAATAGGCAAATTTCCTCTTCTTAAATCCGATTTTTAGGAGGAAAAGACCACCTAAACTCCTAGAAATAGAGGAGTACGAATTTGGAGTGGGAGAACTGGTATTGGGCATAATTTCAAAGAGATTGAGAGTTAGGGTTTGAGTTTTGTTGAGAGAGAAGTGCTTAGGAACAAGGATTGAAGCAAAACCATTGAGTATCCATCATTGAATTGGTATTTTGTATCAACTTTACCTTTCAAATATGTTTTTCTCTTGTTCATCTTCTTCTTTGTGTTCTTCCTTCATCTCCATGAGCTAAATTTTCATTGATCTAGGGCTAGGGGAAACAATATGATGAAATAAATCAAAGCTTTCGTAACTACTCTGTGCAATTTGTGTTTAGGTTATTGTTTGCATGATTTACACTTAATGCTTTGTCAACTTGATCACTTGATAGATGTTTAGATTTTAGCATTCAACAATCGAGAGATGTGAATTGTTAAAAGGACTAAGGATTATGCAACTTGGGTTTAAATCTAGTCTCTAGTAAAGTTAGGTTAACACGAGTGCAATAGCTATAGGATTACGATCTCGAAAGCTAGAGGAATTCATGAATCTTAATGCTTTATGTCTCTCTACACCTAGATTAGAAATAACAAGGGGGTTAGATTATAATTGTAATAACCACTCCCGGTCAACGCCAGTCAAACCTGCGAAAAACAGGAAAATTTAAAAAATTTTGAGCAGACACTGAATTGAACCGGAATTGGACCCCGAGGGTCATACCGGACTTAAGTTGACCCCGTTATTGACCAAAGTGAGTTCCGGGGGACTTAGGGCAACTTTCAGATCAATTTGGGAAATGTTGACTTTTCGCTGGAAAAGTCAACCGAGTGACGTTTTGGTCCGTTCGAGGCCCGTTTTGGATCCAAAAAGCTTAGCCGTCGTCGCAGCGGTCTTAGGTGGGCCTTTTCTTTGTAGCCCGCGAAGTTTCGTAATTTCTTGGAAAAAGTGCCCGTTCGGGGCCCGAAACGTCCGATTTTCGCGAATCTGATTGGAAAATATCTTCTAGATATCTTCCCAAAAAGGTGTGGGACCCACCTTGCCACTTGTCAAGCAAGTGGTGGTGTTAGGTGTGGGACAAGACAAGGAAGACTACTTTAGGTGTTAGTTTGTAATTAAGTATTAGTTTGATGTTTTTTTTATAAATAAAACAAAAAGGAAGGAGTACACGTCCATACATTGTAAAAAGGGAAAAGAAAATGGAAAAAGAGAGTTAGTTTTTAGAGAGAGAAGGAGAAGGAGAAGAAGAGAGAAAAGAGAAGGAGTTGGGGTTTGTGGTCACTATTCACGAGCATCGAGCCATGGGTTTGTCTCAACGATAGTAGATTCGAGCTCACATCGTCTTCCTCTACGGTAAGAACCTAACCGATTTTCATTTTGGAACGTTTGAATTTTAGGGTTTGAGTTTAAACGGTTTGATTAAGGTTGGGTTTTGTTTAAGTTTGGTTTAAAGATGAATGGTTGAGGTTTGGGGTTCGTTAGGAACGTTTTGGGGCGAAAAGGAAATTTTCCTAATTGTGGCCGGGTGGGGCCCACGTGCCCGAGTATCGGGTTTTCGTGTTCGGGTGGTTTAGGACGATCCCCAAGTAGTTAATCCACACCCAGATCGGAATTTGGAATTAAATTGTGAAAGTTGGAATTTCGGGTTTAGAAACTTTAAACGTCAATTAAATGACTCGGAAGTCGGAATTCGATTCCGTCAAGTGCATTGGGACCCTTGAATTATTCTAAGACCGTAGAAACGAAAACGGGAATTTTTGGAGCCCCGGAAGGGCATTTCCAAAACCCGGGCAGATTCGCCATGTCGGGCGAATCGGGCCTTTACGGGTCCTTTATCGACAATGTCGAGTAATCGGGAAGTTTGGGAGTGATCGACATTTTCGGGGTTACGTTTGGGCGTTAAGTTTATCGAATTTCAGTTTATTCCTGCGAGTTTAAAGGTGCCCTAAAATTGTGTTCTTTTAGATTGTGCTGCGGATCGAGGCAAAGGGAAGCTAGGCGAGTGACTGAGATCACGCCGGGGCTTATTTGGGCACTTTTGGAGAACACGCACGAGGTAGGGAAAAGTAGCCGGATCTCGGCACTGACTGGGGAAAGTTAACAGTAGAATTGCATGTGACACCGGGGTGTCGTGGGTTGAGTAGTTTTATTTAAATATTAGAAAAGCATGATACGGGAATGTAGCGAATATTAGAAAAGCATGATACGGGATTGTAGCGTTTATGAGAAAAGCATGTGACACTTAGTAGTGTCGTAGGAACAGAGAACTTAGCGATAATTGAATTACTGGAGGCATATGACCATGCCCGGAGGTTGTTTGTGAAACTAGTGACCTTAGGACTGTTGGAGGCATCGAGTATGCCGGAGGTTGTTGTGCGTTACTATTGTTGAGTTTGGGTGGCCTTGAGAGCCCGCATTATTTATTGTTGAGTTTGGGTGGCCTTGAGAGCCCGCGTTATTTATTGTTGAGTTTGGGTGGCCTTGAGAGCCCGTGTTATTTATTGTTGAGTTTGGGTGGCCATGAGAGCCCGTATTTAATTGTTGGTGTCTTGGGTGGCCATGAGAGCCCGTGTATTTAAATTGGTGTCTTGGGTGGCCATGAGTGCCCGTGTCTTACTGTTGATGTTTTGGGGTGGCCGTGAGTGCCGTGGGGTTGTTGAACCCGAGTCTTGACCGTTGGTGTGTCTTGAGTGGCAGTGAGTGCCGTGGGGTTGTTGAACCCGAGTCTTGACCGTTGGTGTGTCTTGAGTGGCAGTGAGTGCCGTGGGGTTGTTGAACCCGAGTCTTGACCGTTGGTGTGTCTTGAGTGGCAGTGAGTGCCCGTGGGGTTGTTGAACCCGAGTCTTGACTGTTGAGGTGTCTTGAGTGGCCTTGAGCGCCTGTGTGATTGAACTTGCCTGTGATTGTGATTGTGGTTACCTGAAGTTGTGAGTTCTAAAGGTCGACAACCTGATCCGACTTAGTGTCGATGAATTGCGAGTTCTAAAGGTCGACAGCCTGATCCGACTTAGTGTCGATGAATTGCGAGTTCTAAAGGTCGACAGCCTGATCCGACTTAGTGTCGATGAATTGCGAGTTCTAAAGGTCGACAACCTGATCCGACTTAGTGTCGATGAATTGCGAGTTCTAAAGGTCGACAGCCTGATCCGACTTAGTGTCGATGAATTGCGAGTTCGAAAGGTCGACAGCCTGATCCGACTTAGTGTCGATGAATTGCGAGTTCGAAAGGTCGACAGCCTGATCCGACTTCGTGTCGAGGAATTGCGATAGGTCGAACCCTGACCTAATTGAGATTGGTTACTGAGCAACTGGTGTGCGATCCTTTGTGATCTTGTTTGGCGTTGTGTAGTCTTTCTGTCGTGTCTTTGGAGGAGGTCGTCGATCGTTGTGTCGGGTCTACATTACTTTATCGAGCGTTGAGTCTGTCGAGGAAAGTAACGGGTTGTGGGTCAGTTAGGTACTTGAGTTGGGGACTGTAGTCCGGGTGTTGGGTTTGGTTTTAGTGTTACTGGCTTTTCTGCTAATTATGCCGTAGTCAGTCTGTTATCCGTGGTGGTGAGCGAACGCTCACCCCTAGCTGCTTTTCCTACAGGTACTGTTCGTGGGACGGACTAGGTGAGCTCTCGAAGCTTGTGGAGCTAGGAGCGGAGTCCGGGTTTTGTCTTTTGAGTCTAGTGATGGATACCGTGTACTTTTGTCCACTTGTTGGGACGTGTTTTTAAACTGTAATTAATATTTTGTTGAACTAAATTGGCTTTTTAAGTGATTTAATGAAACCAGGTTTCAAGTGTTTTTATGTTTTTAAAACGTTCGCGTCCCGAGTTCGATTTACTGAAATTGGGGCGTGACAGCTTGGTATCAGAGCTCGAGGTTTCACACCTCGCACTGTACGTCAATTAGGTGGGGAGAGTCGAGTCGATAGAGTCCCGTCGTACGTTGGGTACGCAGGTCGGGAACCGTGTGTAGACCCGTTGTGTTGTGAGTCCTGCCTGTGTTTGTGTGTACGTGCAGTGTCTTCTTGCTGGCTTGCTGATTGTTGTTGCTGCTTGAAACGTTTTTAAGCTGTCGCGGGTCGACTCAGGAGCGCTCCTGTAGTCGAACGTGACGGTGCTGATATCAAGTCGGTACAACGTAGTTCGGGGACGCCTGGACCGGGTTGTAACTGCGTGATGTCAAGTATGAGGTTTTAAAAATGAAGTGGAGAAAGCTTTAAAAATTTGATTGTTTTGATGTTGTTTGACGCCGTGGGCGTTTGTATTTGACTTTGATTGGCCCGATGGGCGTGGTTCGGTATTGGTAGGCCCGGTGGGCGTGTCTTGATTTTGTGTGACGCCGTGGGCGTTTGTGTTTGACTTCGTTTGGCCCTGTGGGCGTATGGTGATTGTTGTTGGTTGGCCCGGTGGGCGTGTTGTGGAGTTTTGGTTGGCCCGGTGGGCGCTGTTTGACTTTGGTTGGCCCGGTGGGCGGGTGTCGTCGTTGTTGTTGTTATGGGTGTTTGGCCGGTTTGGCTTGTGTTTGTGGTTTAGTCGGGTTTTGTGGTACGTGCTTGGTCTTTTTGGTGGTTAAATGTCTGCGACGCACAAGTGTGCGGGTCGCCAAGAGACGGGTAGGATGCGAGTTTCATAGGATCGACGTGACGGGGTGATAGGGGCGATGCGGGCGCAGTTACGGGGCGGACCACGGGCCGACCTGGTACGAGACCAGGACGGGCTTGCTGGTCCGATCCGGCAGCCAACATGGACCGGCTGACGTGCCGGCCCGGCAACCAGCCCGGCCCGGAGGGCTTACCGGCCCGGAACGCCATATGGTCCGGCTCACCTGCCGGACCGGTCCAGCAGGTTTTCAAAAAAAAATGAAAAAAAAGGTAGTTTCGTTGTGCGCGTAGGTTTGTGGTTGTGTGACTCGGTCGTGTTCGTGTGGTTGAGCGTTGGTTTTACGGGTTTGTGTTCGCGGTTGTGGGTTGTAGAGGCCGTAGGCCTGGTGTACGGTTGGGTTGTTATTGAGTTTTTCGCTTACGTATTATTATAACTGAAGTACTAATAGTGTGAGAAATGGTGTGTGCTCAGCTGAGAGCGTGTTCTCCCGTCTTGAGGTTTCCATACGTGATCGGGTATTTGGGTGATTGAGGTTGTGAACCATAGTGATTGCTGAATGGAGGAAGTGTTTCCTGTGTCGAGGTTTATCTTACATGAGCGAGTACTTGAGGTGTTGTTAGCGTGAGCAGTGTGACGTTTGGCATCAGGTTCTGAGGTAGTGGTTTGCCCTGGTTAGATCGATAAGTCTTTAGTGCTTTACTAGTATGCCATAATCGAACGGGTGTCCGTGGAGGTGAGCATAACGCTCATCCCCTTTACTACTTTTCCCGGGGACGAGTAGCGAACACTGGTTTGGTTGCGGAAAGTTACAAGTAATGCGTAGAGGACCGTGTGAGGGTTACACTAGACCTTACCAGGGTGACTAATGGAGTGGGCGTTCGGTTTCCGTTTTGGGCGTCAGTGTCATTGGATGTCGGGTTGTCACACTCGTTTGTTCGTCGAGTTGTGCTGAGAGGTTGGGGCTGAGTTTAGAGCCGTTGAGTCCACCCCTGCGTCGTGACACGCCGGTTGGTGGTGGGGTGGTGTTGACTAGGGTCTGTCGTGCCTGCGGAGTTAGAGAAGCGAACCGGTATAGGAGGTTCGAGAGAGGGCTCCTCAACCCGAGGATCGGGTATGTTCGGAGTTGGTAGGCACGACGACGATAGTGGAGCGAGGCCTTAGAGAGACCGCGAGGGTCCGTGAGTTTTAGCAGCGACTGAGCTTGTGCGTGTATCCGTGGGAAGGATACCCACGAAATGACCGCCTTGACGTGATCTTGGGAATGGATTGGCGAGTGAAGTACCAAGTCATTATCGACTGTTACAGGCGACGAGTGACGGTGTCAACAGGCAACACGAAAGGTTCGTGTATTCTGGGCAGTAGGAGCGGAGTTTCTCCTGTCGGCTTGTCTGCAGTAAAGGAAGTATCGGCCTAGCAGAGCCGAGGATTACCGCGAGTGGCGTGCGAGTTCCCCGAGGTCTTCCTTAAGGAACTGAGCGGGTTGCCACCAGTTCGTGAGGTGGAGTTCGGGATTGACCTGGTGCCGGGAACGGCAGCGATATCGATGGCGCCTTACAGGTTCGCGCCAGCCGAGTTGACCAAGCTGAAGGGTCAGCTCGAGGAACTTCAGGAGAAGGGGCTTATTCGTCCGAGCACATCGCCGTGGGGAGCGCCAGCACTCTTCGTGAAGAAGAAGAGTGGAGAGCTTCGGATGTGCATGGACTACCGGAAACTGAACCGGGTTACGGTGAATGACCGATACCCGATGCCGAAAATTGATGACCTGTTCTACCAGTTGAGAGGGTCGACGTATTTCTCGAAGATCGACCTGCGATCCGGATACTACCAGTTGCGAGTCCAAGAGGGGGACGTCGCAAGGACTGCATTCTGGACATGCTATGAACATTACGAGTTCTGGGTGATGACTCTGAACTACCGAACGCACCTGCAGAGTTCTTGGGCCTGATGAACAGTATAGTCCGGCTGTTCTTAAATCAGTTTGTGGTGGTGTTTTGTGGACGACCAGGATCCGGGAGTTAGTTTCCGGCGGTACGGACGCCGAGGGCTGGGATCGTTGTACTAATTGGGAGTTACAGTATCGTGGAGGTTTGTACATACCGCGTGACGGCGGAGGCGACGAGCTACGAGAGTCGCAGCATTCGCGTCTAACAGTGCACGTGAATAGCACTAAGAGGAGCGCGACATCAGGTGGCATGTCTAGTGGAGCGGGATGCGGAGAGCGGTCGCGGAGTTAGTATCGCGATGCCTCGCCCGTCGGCAGGTGAGATCCGAACAACAGCGTCCCGCTGGATTATTGCAGCCACCGCCGGTTGCACGGTGGAAGTGGGGGCACGTCACGATGGGTTTCGTGAGTGATTGGCCGAGTTCGCCTACAGCAACAGCTTTCAGGCCAGTATCATGATGGCACCGTTCGAAGCGTTGTGTGATAGGCCGTGTCGGTCGCCCGTGTGCTGGGCAGAAGTGAGAAATAAGAGGTTATTGGGTCTAGAACTGGATCGAGAGACAGCTGAGTTGGTCGTGCCAAAGCATGAGCGGTTGAAGACCGCGCAGATTCAGCAGGAGCTATGCTGACTGACGGCGCCGACCTCTCGAGTCAGCAATCAGTGATCATGTATCCCGGGAGGTGAGCCCGAAAGATGGACCAACGCGTTTCAACAGCGGCAGAGGCGGGTTAGCCCCGCGGTGTATCGGGCCTTTCGAGGTCTTGAGTACGTCATTGACTGGGCAGATGTCGAGGTAACGGGTGATGTCCCGTGTAAGGAGAAACCGATGCGGGAAAGGGATCCACGAGAGCAGGTCCTGCGCGGAAAGGTTATCCGCTTAGAGCTGGTGTTGTGGCGACACCACGAGGCCGAGTCGACTTGGGAACGCGAGGACGAGGTTCGCGCGAAGCACACCGACCGGTTCAACTCCTGACGTGCGTTGTTCTAAATTTCGCGGACGAAATTCCTTTAAGGGGGGTAGATTGTAATAACCACTCCCGGTCAACGCCAGTCAAACCTGCGAAAAACAGGAAAATTTAAAAAATTTTGAGCAGACACTGAATTGAACCGGAATTGGACCCCGAGGGTCATACCGGACTTAAGTTGACCCCGTTATTGACCAAAGTGAGTTCCGGGGGACTTAGGGCAACTTTCAGATCAATTTGGGAAATGTTGACTTTTCGCTGGAAAAGTCAACCGAGTGACGTTTTGGTCCGTTCGAGGCCCGTTTTGGATCCAAAAAGCTTAGCCGTCGTCGCAGCGGTCTTAGGTGGGCCTTTTCTTTGTAGCCCGCGAAGTTTCGTAATTTCTTGGAAAAAGTGCCCGTTCGGGGCCCGAAACGTCCGATTTTCGCGAATCTGATTGGAAAATATCTTCTAGATATCTTCCCAAAAAGGTGTGGGACCCACCTTGCCACTTGTCAAGCAAGTGGTGGTGTTAGGTGTGGGACAAGACAAGGAAGACTACTTTAGGTGTTAGTTTGTAATTAAGTATTAGTTTGATGTTTTTTTTATAAATAAAACAAAAAGGAAGGAGTACACGTCCATACATTGTAAAAAGGGAAAAGAAAATGGAAAAAGAGAGTTAGTTTTTAGAGAGAGAAGGAGAAGGAGAAGAAGAGAGAAAAGAGAAGGAGTTGGGGTTTGTGGTCACTATTCACGAGCATCGAGCCATGGGTTTGTCTCAACGATAGTAGATTCGAGCTCACATCGTCTTCCTCTACGGTAAGAACCTAACCGATTTTCATTTTGGAACGTTTGAATTTTAGGGTTTGAGTTTAAACGGTTTGATTAAGGTTGGGTTTTGTTTAAGTTTGGTTTAAAGATGAATGGTTGAGGTTTGGGGTTCGTTAGGAACGTTTTGGGGCGAAAAGGAAATTTTCCTAATTGTGGCCGGGTGGGGCCCACGTGCCCGAGTATCGGGTTTTCGTGTTCGGGTGGTTTAGGACGATCCCCAAGTAGTTAATCCACACCCAGATCGGAATTTGGAATTAAATTGTGAAAGTTGGAATTTCGGGTTTAGAAACTTTAAACGTCAATTAAATGACTCGGAAGTCGGAATTCGATTCCGTCAAGTGCATTGGGACCCTTGAATTATTCTAAGACCGTAGAAACGAAAACGGGAATTTTTGGAGCCCCGGAAGGGCATTTCCAAAACCCGGGCAGATTCGCCATGTCGGGCGAATCGGGCCTTTACGGGTCCTTTATCGACAATGTCGAGTAATCGGGAAGTTTGGGAGTGATCGACATTTTCGGGGTTACGTTTGGGCGTTAAGTTTATCGAATTTCAGTTTATTCCTGCGAGTTTAAAGGTGCCCTAAAATTGTGTTCTTTTAGATTGTGCTGCGGATCGAGGCAAAGGGAAGCTAGGCGAGTGACTGAGATCACGCCGGGGCTTATTTGGGCACTTTTGGAGAACACGCACGAGGTAGGGAAAAGTAGCCGGATCTCGGCACTGACTGGGGAAAGTTAACAGTAGAATTGCATGTGACACCGGGGTGTCGTGGGTTGAGTAGTTTTATTTAAATATTAGAAAAGCATGATACGGGAATGTAGCGAATATTAGAAAAGCATGATACGGGATTGTAGCGTTTATGAGAAAAGCATGTGACACTTAGTAGTGTCGTAGGAACAGAGAACTTAGCGATAATTGAATTACTGGAGGCATATGACCATGCCCGGAGGTTGTTTGTGAAACTAGTGACCTTAGGACTGTTGGAGGCATCGAGTATGCCGGAGGTTGTTGTGCGTTACTATTGTTGAGTTTGGGTGGCCTTGAGAGCCCGCATTATTTATTGTTGAGTTTGGGTGGCCTTGAGAGCCCGCGTTATTTATTGTTGAGTTTGGGTGGCCTTGAGAGCCCGTGTTATTTATTGTTGAGTTTGGGTGGCCATGAGAGCCCGTATTTAATTGTTGGTGTCTTGGGTGGCCATGAGAGCCCGTGTATTTAAATTGGTGTCTTGGGTGGCCATGAGTGCCCGTGTCTTACTGTTGATGTTTTGGGGTGGTCGTGAGTGCCGTGGGGTTGTTGAACCCGAGTCTTGACCGTTGGTGTGTCTTGAGTGGCAGTGAGTGCCGTGGGGTTGTTGAACCCGAGTCTTGACCGTTGGTGTGTCTTGAGTGGCAGTGAGTGCCCGTGGGGTTGTTGAACCCGAGTCTTGACTGTTGAGGTGTCTTGAGTGGCCTTGAGCGCCTGTGTGATTGAACTTGCCTGTGATTGTGATTGTGGTTACCTGAAGTTGTGAGTTCTAAAGGTCGACAACCTGATCCGACTTAGTGTCGATGAATTGCGAGTTCTAAAGGTCGACAGCCTGATCCGACTTAGTGTCGATGAATTGCGAGTTCTAAAGGTCGACAGCCTGATCCGACTTAGTGTCGATGAATTGCGAGTTCTAAAGGTCGACAACCTGATCCGACTTAGTGTCGATGAATTGCGAGTTCTAAAGGTCGACAGCCTGATCCGACTTAGTGTCGATGAATTGCGAGTTCGAAAGGTCGACAGCCTGATCCGACTTAGTGTCGATGAATTGCGAGTTCGAAAGGTCGACAGCCTGATCCGACTTCGTGTCGAGGAATTGCGATAGGTCGAACCCTGACCTAATTGAGATTGGTTACTGAGCAACTGGTGTGCGATCCTTTGTGATCTTGTTTGGCGTTGTGTAGTCTTTCTGTCGTGTCTTTGGAGGAGGTCGTCGATCGTTGTGTCGGGTCTACATTACTTTATCGAGCGTTGAGTCTGTCGAGGAAAGTAACGGGTTGTGGGTCAGTTAGGTACTTGAGTTGGGGACTGTAGTCCGGGTGTTGGGTTTGGTTTTAGTGTTACTGGCTTTTCTGCTAATTATGCCGTAGTCAGTCTGTTATCCGTGGTGGTGAGCGAACGCTCACCCCTAGCTGCTTTTCCTACAGGTACTGTTCGTGGGACGGACTAGGTGAGCTCTCGAAGCTTGTGGAGCTAGGAGCGGAGTCCGGGTTTTGTCTTTTGAGTCTAGTGATGGATACCGTGTACTTTTGTCCACTTGTTGGGACGTGTTTTTAAACTGTAATTAATATTTTGTTGAACTAAATTGGCTTTTTAAGTGATTTAATGAAACCAGGTTTCAAGTGTTTTTATGTTTTTAAAACGTTCGCGTCCCGAGTTCGATTTACTGAAATTGGGGCGTGACAATAATAGGGTCATAATTCGATCAAGAGATGTTTAGACTAGTTGAGAGAATTTTCGTTACCTTTAAACCAACCTTGTTTACACATGTAAATACAAATGCATGCGAATTATTATTCATATTGTATCCCCGTTAAAGTCTTAGATCACTTTTTCATCTGAATTTCACAACACCAGACGTTTTTTCCTCGTACTTGATTTCAATTTCTTTTAATTGCATTTCAAAACTGTTATTTACATTTTCAAAACCAAAAACCAATCTTTTTAGAAACAGATTAACTGACGGATTTTAAATCGAGTGACTGTTTTATTGCTCCCTTGGGTGCGATAACCGGACTTGAACCGAAATACTACTTGACGACCGGTGCGCTTGCCGCGCCCTTTTTTTGAGTTAATTCTCAGGGCATTAGTGAGGATTAGTTTGAGGTCAAGACGTGACATTCTAGCCTTAAAGAGATGATCTTCGGTATTCAGATGTCGCTATGAGCGAGAGCGACCAAGACAACGGTCCCGGAAGAAGATTGACAGGAAAATGAATCGTATAGCTAAAGTACTCTTTAAATCTAATCTCCCATTTCTTCATGATTCTTATACCATTGCTTGGTTGTATTGAGACGTCTTTGGTTATGTTATAGAACCTTGTTTTTATCATGGCATGCGATGTTTCGATAGATGAGTTGATATTATTGTGATTTGCTCTACTTGTGTATTGATGTGATATTTGGTGATGATTAACCTCATCTTCCTTTTACATTTTCCTTTTAAATTCGGCTAGGTCGAATTCATGGTTCGGGTAAATTTGGGGTTGGACTATCGTTCGAGTGGTTTAGTCATTAATAGCTTGATTGCCCATTCGTAGACAAAGATGCATTGCTGGAATGCATCATAATTACAACTTGAGGACTAAAAGAGGTTGTAACATGTCGGGGGTAATTAATTTCCTTTTCCACTAGTTAGGCGATTATCGAAGTTCTACAATCAACAACGATGTCTAAGAATGAGCACGCCTTTTAAAGTTTGTAGATCGTCTATGTAATAACCACTCCTGGTCAACGCCAGTCAAACCTGCGAAAAATAGGAAATTTTAAAAAATTTAAGACTGACACTTAATTGAACCTAAAATGACCCCGAGTGTCATACCGGACTTGAGTTGACCCCGTTATTGACCAAAGTGAGTTCCGGGGGACTCAGGGCAACTTTCTGATCAATTTGGGAAATGTTGACTTTTCGCTGGAAAAGTCAACCGAGCGACGTTTTGGTCCATTCGAGGACCGTTCTGGATCCAAAAAGCTTAGCCGTCATCGCAGCGGTCTTAGTTGAGCTGTTTCCTTGTAGCCCGTCAAGTTTCGTAATTTCTTGGGAAAACTGCCCGTTCGGGGCCCGAAACGTCCGATTTTCGCGAATCTGATTGGAAAATATCTTCTAGATATTGTTCCAAAAAGGTGTGGGACCCACCTTGCCACTTGTCAAACAAGTGGTGGTGTTAGGTTTGGGGGGGAAATGAGAGGTGAGGCTTAAAGGGGTGGTCGGCAAAGACAAAAAAAAGAAAGAAAAAAATAGAAAAGAAGAGAGTGGTTTAGAGAGAGAAGGAGAAGGAGAAGAAGAGAGAAGGAAGAGAGCTAGGGCTTTTGGACCACTATTCAAGTCATCTCCACCCTTGGATCGTCTCAAAGTGAAGAGATTCAAGCTCACCTCGTCTTCCTCTACGGTATACACAAAACCGATCTTCGTTTTAGTAAATCTCAAATATTAGGGTTTGGTTAAAATGAATGGTTTAGGGTTGTATTGAGGTTGGGGGAGTGTTGGAGGCGTTTTGAAGACGTTTGGAGGTGAAGGAGCACGTTTTCCGGTGACCGGGAGCTCGGGAGGAGCTCCGGCCACCATATAGGGTGGCCGGCCACCATGTGAGGTGGCTGGCCGGAGCTAGGGCCGGCCACCACCATGGTGGGTCGGGCCCCAATGAACCCTAGCCACCCACGGCCTAGCTTGGCCGGGTGGGGCCCACGTGTTCGGGTGATCAGGTTTTGTGTTCGGGTGGTTTAGAACGTTCCCCGGACCATTTATCCATAACCGAATCGAAATTTGGAATTAAAATGCGAAAGTTGTAATTATCGGGTTTAGAAACTTTAAACGTTAATTAATTGACTCGGAAGTCGGAATTCGATTATGTCAAGTACATTGGGACCCTTGAATTATTCTAAGACCGTAGAAACGAAAACGGGAATTTTTGGAGCCCCGGAAGGGCATTTACAAAACCCGGGCAGATTCGCCATGTCGGGCGAATCGGGCCTTTACGGGTCCCTTATCGACAATGTCGAGTAATTGGGAAGTTTGGGAGTGATCGACATTGTCGGGGTTAAGTTTGGGCATCAAGTTTAATGATTTTCAGTTTATTCCTGCGAGTTGTTAAGTGCCTTAAAATTGTGTTCTTTTAGATCGTGCCACGGACCGAGGCAAGGGAAAGTTGGGTGAGTGACTGAGATCATCACCGGAGCTCGTTGGTTGGGTTTTGGAAAACACGCACGAGGTAGGGAAAAGTAGCCGGATCTCGGCCCTGACTGGGGAAAGTTAACAGTAGAATTGCATGTGACACCGGGGTGTCGTTGGTTAAGTAGTTTTATTAAATATTAGAAAGGCATGACACGGGAATGTAGCGAATATGAGAATGTTGGGTCTCGAGGTAGGGTTGGAGATGAACCAACTCGCAGCGGAAAATCAAGGAAAACCAAGAGACGATTAAAACCATGAAACAACTAACAAAGAATGGATTCACAAGAGAAAAATTCAGCACTAGTTCTTACCAAAACAAGAACACCGGGTAACGAATGATTGGCTTGAGTCTCCAAGACGCCTACGTATCCACATGGGAATCAAAGCCACGCAGTTCTTCTCTTTGAGGACTCAAGAACACAAAAATGGAGGAGGAAACTAGCCAAACCCGAAATGGCCATGGAAGAGGGAGAGAAAATGTGTTTCCTATTCTTGTCTTGTGTTTGTTATGTTGAAAAAAGATGACTTAAACATAACAAAACCCATACTTGTCCAACTAAAGGCATGGGACAAGTATGGTGTCAAGTAAGGTGTAAATAGGACAAAGTATGGCAAGACAAGATTGGGTTAGGTGGTGAATCACCAACACCTTAATCCTTGTCTTGCTTACTTAGTACTAATTAATCAAGACTTGATTAATTAGTTCCATGGGCCTTGGTTGCATGGGCCTTTCATGGGCCTCTTGGAACATGGCCCGTGGCCATTTCCAACGAGGTCCCGTGATTCGCTCATCGCCTCCAAGCCTTCCATACCGGAAATGTCCAACATTATCCGACGCGATCAATCCCAAGACTCCAAGCCTTGTCTCGATCCGTAAAGTCCTATTCACTTACGGGCACATGACCCAAAACCCAGTTTTGGTCATGTCCCGAGACAACTCCCTTTTGGCCATTCTCCATAAATGTGTCAATGAGTTTCATCCTCCGGTGTGACCCTTAGGTTTATGCATGTCAATAGATCAACATAAAATCCCATTTTACTTGATCCTATTTAAGTGGCAACTAACGAGACTTTAGTATTGCCCGACATTACATAACGAATCGACCCTGTCGATTCTAACCTTTCCGTCGTCCCTGTCATTATCCTTTTATCTCCGATATCCTGATTGAGATAAGGCATAGAGCCGTCATCCTTATTATTCTCAATCACCGTTCCTTGATATGTGAGATGACTGAAGATATGATACCCAGTATCATGTGCATGGCCATGCTATTCTTCCAGTCACTCTCGATCAAGTGGCCGAGAACCGATATCTTTCCCATACCTTAGTATGAGGGATAAATCCCTTAGCCGTCTTTCGTGTCACTCATGTAGCCCGTCCCCAAGCCAATCCTGGCCGTTATGGAAGCCCTGTTACGGACAACGTTAGGCTCAGGTCAAACTCAGTTGTTGACTACATAGCGATCACAAAGACTCCTTGGTCTAAGGATACATGACAAGCTACAACACTGAATATGTTCATGACTTAATCTATGGCACATATTCAGGGCGGGTCGTCCAATATCATGTCCCACATGATATCTATGATCAGACTCCGGAATCCCATTCCAATGACTAACAGAACGTAAGCCATAAAGAGCCATCTTTCATACTAGTCGCTTCTAGTGAAGCTTTGTTGACTAGGGACCCATCGAGTGTGATCTATCTCGATCTATGGTTCTATTCGCATGGTGGGCATAGATCAGAGCACACGTCGATATATTACTCCAACACATAAGTAATATAAAGCCGCTTTAATTTTATTGCTAACGATGATATATACATTTGGACATTTAGGATTGAACTACGGGCACTAAGACTAACAATCTCCCACTTGCCCTAGTTCTAATCTAAACTCCAATATGTCCCCATCGACTTTACATGTCTAACATGTTCAGGCAGTGACACTGCCTTAGTCAAAGGGTTGGCTATGTTATCATCTATTGCAATATCGGTTATCTTCACTTCACCTCAGTTCAGTATTTATCTGATGAGGTGGATACGCCGCAGTACATGTTTGGATTTGTTATGCGATCTAGGCTTTTAGCTTGCGCAATGGCCCTTGTGTTGTCGCAAAATGGATTCACCGGACTGGATGGGTTTTTAATTACACCCAGCCCTGCCATGAATTTCCAAATCCACATAGCCTCCTTAGCTGCCTCTGCAGCATCCATGTACTTGGCCTCTGTCGTAGATTCGGCAATGGTATCTTGCTTTATGCTTTCCCAGCTAAAGCTCTGCCATTCAGCGTAAACACATATCCTGATTGACTTCTAAAGTCATCTGGATTTGTCTTGGAAAACTAGCGTCTACTCATCCTTCGACGACTAGTTCAGCATCATCTTTCCCCCAGGTTAGAATGATGTCTACTGGTACAACATAAGGCTTACGAGACGTCTGGTCTCATACATGTCATGGCATATATGATCGATCCTGCCCCCAGGCGCATAGGATTCTCATCATCCTTTTCAGCTCATCAGGTGTCCAAGGACACTAAGTCTTGCTGAGATGAATGCCATGACTAGTGGGTAAGAGTCCTTTCTTTGAATCGAGCATTAAGAACCTACTCAATGCCTTGTTCACATAGGTTCCCTGACTTAAATCCAAGACCCTCTTGGTGCGATCTCTACATATCTTAATCCTTAAGATATGAGAAGCATCGCCTAAGTCCTTTATTGAAAAACACTTCCTCAACCAAGCTTTAGTCTCGTGCAAGGTTGGGATGTCGTTTTCAATGAGAACCAGAAAGATAATATTGCTCCCACTAGCCTTCTTATAAACGCAAGATTCATCCTCGTTCTTGATTAAGCCAAATCCAATTACAGCTTCATCAAAACGAAGGATCCAACTCCGAGAAGTTCGTTTCAATCCATAAATGGATTTCAACAACTTATAAATCTTTCCCTTATTCTTCGGATCGTCAAAACCTTTGGCCCGAGACATACAAACGTACTCAGTCAAATTTCCATTTAGGAAAGCGGTTTTGACATCCACTTGCCATATCTCGTAATTATGATACGCAGTTATGTCAAGAAGAATTTGGATCGATTTTGACCATAGCCACTAAGGAGAAGGTTTCCTCATAGTCAATCCATTGGATCTGCCTATAACCTTTCGCCACCAGTTGAGCTTTGTAGGTCAGAGGGTTGCCGTCCATGTCCATCTTCACCTTGAAGATCCATTTGCATCCTATGGTCCTCACACCATTGATGGGATCAACCGGTTCCCAGACTCGGTTGTCCGACATGGATTGCATTTCCTCCCTCATGGCTCCCAGCCATAACTCGGAGTTGGGCCCATCCACGACTTCCTGAAAGGTGGCTGGATCATCGTGATCCACCATGACTTCATTGTCACCTCCGGATACCATATCTTGGAGGTGGAAGATTGATCCTTTCAAATCGCCTTGGACCTTCCGGAATTGTAACAGGAATTGGTTCTTACTCTACGACAATCTCTGGCTCCTTTCTACTGGGTTGCCAATTGGTTTAGACAGATCTGTACCATCCTGAATTTCTTCGAGATGCACAGTCCTCCCAATGACGTCTTTGGAAACAAAACTTCTTTTCCATAAAGACCCCACCCCAAGCGACGAACACCATGTTCTCACTGGGATTGTAGAAATAGTATCCCCTTGTTGCTTTGGGATACCACACGAAGGTGCATATCTCAGATCTTGGTTCGAGCTTAGTCGAAACCAAATGTTTCACATAAGCCTCGCAACCACAAATCTTTAGGAAGGACAAAGCGGGCATCATCCCGTACCATTTTTAAAATGGTGTCCCTTCCACACCATTCGTCGAAGCCCGATTCACTATGAATGCGGTCGTCTCTAGAGCAAAACCCCTAAAAGAGATTGGGAGATCAGTCCAACTAATCATGGAACAGACCATTGTCTAACAATGTCCGATTTCTCCGTTTGGCTACACCTTTCAACTACAGTGACCTAGGAGGAGTCCATTCCAAAAGGATCCCATTCTCTTTTAGATGATCTAATAACTCTGTGGTCAAGTATTTTCCACCTCGATCCAATCGAAGTGCCTTAATACCTTTGTCGAGCTGGTTTTCTACTATAGTCTTAAACTCTTTGAATTTATCAAAAGCTTCAGACTTATGTCTCACCGAAGAGACATAACCATATTTACTGTAATCATCAGTAAATGTGATAAAGTAGTTAAAACCCCTCCTGGCAAGTGAACTTATTGGTCTACACACATTCGAGTGTATCAGCCCCAATAATTCACCCGCCCTTTCATCGCGATCGATAAAGGGCACTTTAGTCATTTTGCCCATCAAACAAACCTTGCACCTATCGATCGAATGGAATTCGAATGAACCTGAAAGCCCGCACTTCTGAAGTGTTGATAGGCGCTTCTTGTTTATGCGACCCAAATGACAGTACCATAACAGAGTTAGGTTTAAATCGTTGGATTTAGACCTCTTGGTATTAACGGAATATATAGAACTTGAGGCATTGTTACCCATATCTAATATGTACAATCCTCCAACCATGTCAGTACTGGTATAAAACATATCATTGCATAGAACATTGAAAACTCCATTTCCAATATTAACATTATATCCTTCCTTGTCAAACACAGATACAGATATAATATTCCTACTAAAAGTAGGTATGCAATATACATTATACAATACTAAGACAAGGCCTCTTGGCAAAGCAAGACTCATGGATCCTACAGTAGTTGCCACAACTCTGAGGTCCATTTCGTGCTTTCCAAATCTCTCCTACTTTCAGCCACCATATATTAGTGCATGTGTGAGATTCAGTCATGGTATCTAATACCCATGAATCTTTGGAAGTAGAGAGATGTAGCTCTATAGAGTTAATACCGAATGAAGGCACGATCCCACCGCCCTTCCTTAGATCATCCAGGTTTCCTGATGAAGGCGCAGTCCTACTGCCCTTCTTCAGATCATCCAGGCTATTTGATGAAGGCGCAGTCCCACTGCCCTTCTTCAGATCAGCCGTGAACTTCCTGTAATCCCGGTTCCAATGACCAGGCTGTTGGCAGTAGAAGCAGACATTCTCAGGTGTCTCATCTTTCCTGCCAAGTGCGCATGGGCCCAGCCCTTGCCACTTCCAATTCCCTTGTTGACCATCAGAATATCCTTGGATCCCAGATCCCTGAGATATTCTTCTCAGCAGCTGATGACACTTCATGTAACTCTGATATGGTCTTAGAGACAGCCTTGTCAAGGACATATTCTTTGCGTTCAGACTTGAGGACTATCCTCAAAATTCTGTACCAGTCCAAATAGTTTGTCCCATTTAGCTTGACCCTGTCAAGAATGGTTTTTAATGACAAACTATTAATGTTCACTGAATTTGCCATTTGATCTACAACAGATAAAATTCAATCAGTAAACTGAATAAATTTTATGAAGATCAAGCTTAAACACCAACAATCAATTCTAAACCTTTAGAATCTGAAACCAAGATCCTTGATTCACTCGATTAAGCTGAACTAATGCTCACCACTTAATCGAGCTATGTAGGTAGGACTCCATCCAATCACATCCAATGTGACTCTTGGCTAGGGTATGTACTTATGTACACGACTTACCCTATCTTTTACCCTAGCTCAACCTCAGGCCGAGAATCGTAGTCGGGTCCACCAATTTTCAACTATGGCTCGTCACTATGTAGGTGTTCCGCTAATGCGCACGACACCCACATATGTCGTCCAAACCTACTACCCCGCTTCCCCATGGATGCTCCGCTAATGCGCACGACACCCATAGGACGGGGAGGTAGTAAGGTGTTGATTATTGGGAGGTATCGGACATGACCCGCTTTTACTTGTCCAGTTGTGTTCAAAACTTTGGCACATCCTAGATGCGATGAGCACATCAACTACATTCCAAATGCAATGATGCCTCAAATTACATCCAATGTAATTCTTCCTTTGAACCCGTCAACTACATCCAATGCAATGACGGTTCTAAGGGTTCACACACAAGGATTAAAATTCCAATTTTATCTTTGCATGTGAGGTGATATGCTCGGTAAATAAAGTTAAGCATGCAATTCTAAAACACATAGAATTAATCATGCATAAACTAAACCAAGCATAAAGCGATAAATGTGCACATAATAGCCCCCTAAACTAACTCCCACTAGCTTCTTGAGCTCCACCGACTCCAAGCCGATGCCAACACCCGAAAAGCCACCAAATGACCTTTTCGCCCTTTCTTCGTCTTGAGTAAAATATTACAATTTAATACACGACTCGCAGGTCGGGAATAAATAAATATTACAAACAAGTGGTTCGACGACCACACCTTGAAAGAATAATTACACGCTAACTCTAACGGCTCGCAGGCCGTGAAAAGCGATAAATAATTAAATCGAGCTCGGGGCTATTATGTACACCATGCCAACATCACATCACACATCGTGTTATCAAACAAGCATGTTATCAAACATCATGTGATTTTCCGGTTTTAATTAATAGCCAAGTTTCGAAATTTTTTGATGCTCGGTTTATCGAAACCGTTCAAAAATGAAACTTTTGAACATTTGATCTTCGAGTTCATCATGACGGTTCCAAACTCGTCATAACTAACAAAACGGTTTAGCCTTGGCATATCAACCATCTAATGGTCATGCTTGGCCTAGCTCCGTCCAACGGAGCCCCGTTCGGTCCCGGTTTCGGCTCCCCGAGAGTCCCGCTCCCGAGACCCGAAAAATCAAATTTTTTTTTTTTCAAAATTTCCAGATTTGAAATGATTTTCAAAAATTCATTTTACATGCATTAAATCCATAAACAATAATTTAAAACATGTTATCAAACAATTTAGCAAAATAACATGCCAAAAACGAAACTTTCAAGCAAAACCGAAACTTTGAACACTGTCTTGTGAATCCCGAAGGTAGCACTGCTCTGATACCACTGTTGGGTCTCGAGGTAGGGTTGGAGATGAACCAACTCGCAGCGGAAAATCAAGGAAAACCAAGAGACGATTAAAACCATGAAACAACTAACAAAGAATGGATTCACAAGAGAAAAATTCAGCACTAGTTCTTACCAAAACAAGAACACCGGGTAACGAATGATTGGCTTGAGTCTCCAAGACGCCTACGTATCCACATGGGAATCAAAGCCACGTAGTTCTTCTCTTTGAGGACTCAAGAACACAAAAATGGAGGAGGAAACTAGCCAAACCCGAAATGGCCATGGAAGAGGGAGAGAAAATGTGTTTCCTATTCTTGTCTTGTGTTTGTTATGTTGAAAAAAGATGACTTAAACATAACAAAACCCATACTTGTCCAACTAAAGGCATGGGACAAGTATGGTGTCAAGTAAGGTGTAAATAGGACAAAGTATGGCAAGACAAGATTGGGTTAGGTGGTGAATCACCAACACCTTAATCCTTGTCTTGCTTACTTAGTACTAATTAATCAAGACTTGATTAATTAGTTCCATGGGCCTTGGTTGCATGGGCCTTTCATGGGCCTCTTGGAACATGGCCCGTGGCCATTTCCAACGAGGTCCCGTGATTCGCTCATCGCCTCCAAGCCTTCCATACCGGAAATGTCCAACATTATCCGACGCGATCAATCCCAAGACTCCAAGCCTTGTCTCGATCCGTAAAGTCCTATTCACTTACGGGCACATGACCCAAAACCCAGTTTTGGTCATGTCCCGAGACAACTCCCTTTTGGCCATTCTCCATAAATGTGTCAATGAGTTTCATCCTCCGGTGTGACCCTTAGGTTTATGCATGTCAATAGATCAACATAAAATCCCATTTTACTTGATCCTATTTAAGTGGCAACTAACGAGACTTTAGTATTGCCCGACATTACATAACGAATCGACCCTGTCGATTCTAACCTTTCCGTCGTCCCTGTCATTATCCTTTTATCTCCGATATCCTGATTGAGATAAGGCATAGAGCCGTCATCCTTATTATTCTCAATCACCGTTCCTTGATATGTGAGATGACTGAAGATATGATACCCAGTATCATGTGCATGGCCATGCTATTCTTCCAGTCACTCTCGATCAAGTGGCCGAGAACCGATATCTTTCCCATACCTTAGTATGAGGGATAAATCCCTTAGCCGTCTTTCGTGTCACTCATGTAGCCCGTCCCCAAGCCAATCCTGGCCGTTATGGAAGCCCTGTTACGGACAACGTTAGGCTCAGGTCAAACTCAGTTGTTGACTACATAGCGATCACAAAGACTCCTTGGTCTAAGGATACATGACAAGCTACAACACTGAATATGTTCATGACTTAATCTATGGCACATATTCAGGGCGGGTCGTCCAATATCATGTCCCACATGATATCTATGATCAGACTCCGGAATCCCATTCCAATGACTAACAGAACGTAAGCCATAAAGAGCCATCTTTCATACTAGTCGCTTCTAGTGAAGCTTTGTTGACTAGGGACCCATCGAGTGTGATCTATCTCGATCTATGGTTCTATTCGCATGGTGGGCATAGATCAGAGCACACATCGATATATTACTCCAACACATAAGTAATATAAAGCCGCTTTAATTTTATTGCTAACGATGATATATACATTTGGACATTTAGGATTGAACTACGGGCACTAAGACTAACAGAGAAAGCATGTAACACTTAGTAGTGTCGTAGGAACATAGAACTTAGCGATATTAGAATTACTGGAGGCATATGACCATGCCCGGAGGTTGACTGTTTACTTTATGTCTTGGGTGGCCATGAGAGCCCGTGTATTATTGTTGGTGTCTTGGGTGGCCATGAGAGCCCGTGTTTTACTGTTGTGTCTTGGGTGGCCATGAGAGCCCGTGTATTACTGTTGTGTCTTGGGTGGCCATGAGAGCCCGTGTTTTACTGTTGGTGTCTTGGGAGGCCATGAGTGCATGTGGGGTTGTTGAACCCGTGTCTTTACTGTTGGTGTGTCTTGAGTGGCCATGAGTGCCTGTGGGGTTGTTGAACCCGTGTCTTTACTGTTTGTGTGTCTTGGGAGGTCGCGAGTGCATGTAGGGTTGTTGAGCCCGTGAGTTACTGTGGGTGTGTCTTGGGAGGCCGTGAGTGCCTGTGGTGTTGTTGAGCCCGTGAGTGACTGTTGGTGGTTTTGAGAGGCCGTGAGTGCCCGTGGGGTTGTTGAGCCCGTGAGTTACTATTGGTGGTTTTGAGTGGCCGTGAGTGCCCGTGAGGTTGTTGAGCCCGTGAGTTACTGTTGGTGTATCTTGGGAGGCCGTGAGTGCCTGTGGGGTTGTTGAGTCCGTGTTTTACCGTTGGAGTCTTGAGTGTCCATGAGTGCCTGTGGAGTGTTGAACTGTTCTTGACATTGTGTTGAACCTTGCTTGTGATTGTGATTGCGAATCCCGGTAGGTTGCGAGCATTCTTTGGCTGGCCTGACCAAGTTTGAGTCTCGACAGGTTGTGAGCATTCTTTGGCTAGCCTGATCCGTGTTCGAGTCTGGGCAGGTTGTGAGCATTCTTTGGCTAGCCTGATCCGTGTTCGAGTCTCGGCAGGTTGTGAGCATTCTTTGGCTAGCCTGATCCGTGTTCGCGTGTTTGAGGGAGGTTACTGAGCAGCTGGTAAGCGATCCTTTGTGATCTTGTTTGGTGTGCGATCCTTTGTGATCTTGGGTGTTGCGTGGTGGTCTTTTGAGTCCTTGGAAGAGGTCGTGATCGTTGTGTCGGGTCTGCTTTACGTGTCAGAGTGTTGAGTTGGTCAAGGAAGGTAACAGTGGGTGTGTGTTCAGTCGGAGTACTTGGGTTGGGGATAGTGTTCCCCCGGTGTTGAGTTTGTTGTTGGTGTAACCGGCATTGTCTGCTAATTATGTCGTAGTCAGTCTGTTATCTGTGGTGGTGAGAGAACGCCCACCCCTAGCTGATTGTCCTACAGGTACCGATCTCTGGACGGACTAGGTGAGCTCTCGAAGCTTGTGGAGCTAGGAGCGGAGTCCGGGTTTTTTTCTTTTGAGTCTAGTGACGGATACCTTGTATTTTGTCCACTTGTTGGGACGTTTTTGAGTTGTAAATATTATTTTGTTTAACTAAATGGTGATTTTAAAGTGTTTATTCAAAACAGGTTTCAAATGGTTTATGTTTTTAAATGTTCGCGTTCCGAGTTCGGTTTACTGAAATTTGGGCGTGACAGTCTACCCTTATCTAAGTATGAGACATGTCCTTAACTTATGATCGCGACGTTTGTTCCGCTTTCATGGTAATCTTAGGGATGCACAACATTCAAGAAATAGGCAACTGCTAGGATCAAGGAAAGTTGTTGGGATGTTTAACGTGGTCGGGATGTAATAACTCAACTAGCAGTTGTATCTAAGTTCACATTTAGAAATATCCTAAGGCGGTTGATACATATTTCTTTATATCATTTGCATATAAACTTGAGTTTCTAATCCATCGTGGAAGTCAAATCATATTAATTTCAAACATAGTTGTAAATTTATCTCATATACATGATTCACCTTTCATTGCTTGATCTCTGTCTCCCTGATTTTAAATACATGCTCCTTCTAGTTAGTGATGATTCTTCTCTATCTCCTCATTATAGTCCCTCTAGAGGTAGTGGTTTCTCCAACCCCCAATTTCACTAACTGGAAAACTTTTGTGAGCAAAACTTGTATAGTGTAAAAATGGAATAAAGAAACGCTAACCTAGGTTAGTGAAAACTTTACCGTATAGTGTTTTTAGATGTTGTTATTAACTACTTCCCTGTAGGATCGACCTAGACTTTACGTTACACTGCTTGTTGAAATTCTTGACTGAGCGTTCATGTATGAACTTATAAATATTATATTCCTCTCTTAGAGGCGATCTTACCCTTTTATCATGGATAGGATTGTTGTCAGGAATGATATCTAGATCATTTCTCGCTGATTGATAAGTCACCTTATGTTGAGTGGTTGACTCCAACCAGGCTTGTGAGAGGGGTGTGGTTCAGGGAAATGTAGTTGTTCCCAAATCTTTGTTCCAGGGAGGTGGTTCAGGTACTACTGCTGTAGCTATCCCTTCGTCTGTTGAGCTTGGGTCTAAGGTTCGTGAAGTCCTTCCAAGGAAGGGAGTGAGTGCTAACTCAGAACAGGCGTCTAAAGACTTTCCGGTCTTTGTTGCCAATCTATCTTTGTCGACTACTGTCGAACATTTGTGTCTCTCTTCTCGCAGGTTGGTGTCATTGTTTTTGTCGACGGTGGAACTAAGCTAGCTTCCAAAGGCACTCGGTTCGCCTTTGTCTACTTTAAGTCTCCCGATGACCTTTCTCGAGCGGTCGCTACCTTAAATGGGTCTCTGGTTCAAGGACGCAAGATTCGGGTGGAATTTGGTAAAAGGTACAAGGACCCTAGTGCCTTGCCAGCTGCGACTCCTGCTTTTGCTACCAAGGTTGGGTCCTCTATTGCGGATTTGAAGCTTCCGACTCAGGCACCTGCTCCACTTAGCTTGAGCGAGCCTCTTAGTTGTTCTCTGTCTTTTGCCCCTGGTTTTGAGTCTCTTCCGGCCTTCAGTATGGTATGGGTATCTAACAACTCGGCGATGGTGCACACTCTTAGTTTCGGTCTTAAGCTAGCAAGGATTGTAGGCGTGGAACTTGTTGAGTTGGGTTCGAGAGCTTTTCTGCTGTCTTTCAAAGACCGTGATGTTTGGGAGTCTCTATTGTCTGATGATTGGAAGGCTCTACGTCTCTGGTTCTTCTACTTCTCGGATTGCGCTAACCGAGTCCTGTTTGGTGGATGTCTCCTTTGGGTCGACTTAATAGGCTTACTTGTTTTGTGCTGGAGCAAGGACTCCATTTCTAATATTGTTGGGACGGTTGGACTGCATGTTGCAATTCATCCGTGCTCTCTATCGTCGACCCAACCGTCTAGGGCTTTAGCACTAGTTCATGTCTTGGATTTTTCGGTGGACAGGTGGGTGGTTGAGTCACAATGTTCTGGCTTCCGTGCGACTGTGCTTCTTGAGAAGGTTTATGCTGATTCCATCCTTTTTTTACTTGATGGGCTTGATGTTAACTTATCTTCAGTTGTCGAAGGAGGGAGTCCTTCTTCTCTTGCCCCTTGTAGTGCTATTTCTTCCCCTATCACTCTGACTAGCCTTTCTACTCCTCAACCTGTTGGGTCTTTGCTTATTGACACATGGGTTTCGCCGTCTATCACTAGGACTAAGGGTTCGACGGGTGGCAAGTCGAATAGATGGGCTGATAGGGTGGAGGATGATGCCGATGACTTGGCTTTGGATCTGTATGATGGGCTCAATAGATCCCTCGTCCCTCTTGCGAACCGTTCATCGCAGTCTCTACATGACGAGCTTTCTATCGCCCTCCCCGTTTCTGGAGTTCCCTCTGGACGTTCTTCTCCCCAGCCGCTCCAAGCTATTGTCCTTAGCTCAAGCCATTCTCCATCGCAACTCAAGATTGTTGTTGGGGGTAACCTACCTCAACAGGATGCCTTCTCAGAGTTTTCCTCGCCATTGATCGATGGTCGCACAGGAGAGAGTATTACCCACACTATGGCGAGGTTTGCAGAAAGCTTGGGGGTCTGCTATAGAGGTTTGGCAGAGGAAGGCTTCAATAAAATTTAAGCAACATTGAGTCCTCACTATAGTAGCCGAGTTTCTAGCCCCGCCGGGGTCACCTGAGTGTAATCCTCTTTTTTGCTTTTGCTAGGTGTGCTTTAGTCGAACCTTGTTTTTCTCGAGTGATTGGATTATATGCTTTGTATTGGTTTCTTCGTTTATAATATTAATTTCTCTCTGATAAAAAAAAAAGATAAGTCACCTTATGCTTATAAATATCTATATGTGAGAAGGAAAACTAACACCAGTCCCGCACTCGCAACAAGATCTCATCGAGGCTGGGTTTGAATAGCCCTAGTATTGTATCGGTAGAGACAAATCCTCTGCAAGGTTATCCAGAGAAGGATGAGTTTGTTTGAAGTTGAAATGTTCAAGGATACGTATGTAGTGAACATCTATTAGATGGCTTGTATTTGCTTTGAGTGGCAGCACATTGTATTCCTTACTTGCATGGTGCGGCGTCATTACTGAAGGAAAAGAAAAGGGTGATGAATTCTGTGAATCTGTACTATATTACTCCGTCGTTCAGTAGAACATATGATGGGATGATTTATCATGTGGTTGGGTTAAATCAGTACAAGAATGTGGACCTTGAAGGTTATATATTACCACCTCAAGTATGTAAGCAACCTAGAACACCAAGGAAGTCAAGAATGAAGAATTTTAAGAAAGATGCATTTCAAGTTAAAGTAAAATCCAAAATATAAGGCATATAAAGGAAGATGAAAGCGGGCAGAGAACAATGTCAAGGTAATTTGTTGTGCACAAGATACGGAGTTGCAGCACGAAGGACTATGGTGAAAATACCACACCTAAGAAGATAGTGGGACGAGGAGAAGGAGCACAAAAAAGCGAGTATAACGTGTTGGAACCAATTTTGATAACGCACTTAAAGAACTCTTTGATAAGAAAAGAGCAGCTAGCAAAGCATAGTTGGAGAAGGAAAAATTACGGAAGTGGCAATATGAGAATGAATGAAGGAATGAGGCCAACAAGGCTGGTGGAGTCAATATGTTGGAGGTGAAGAGGAAAATGAGGAAATAGTCGGAGGTAATGAGGGAAACCCTCGATATGTTGGAGGTAAATAAGAAATCAATGATGCTGGAGTTATGATGAAAGGACATGATGAAAATATGGGTTATACATAGGAGAAGATGATGTGTTCATGGAAGACTTAGCAAATGATGGGTTCATGGGTGACTTATGGAATGATGGGTTCATGGGACTACCTGAAGCTCAAAATGTGAATTTGTTAATGAAGACAGTGGTCATGTCACTGAACACAATGAATTTGAGGACACCGACCCTGCCACCCTTATATGTGAAATTGATGAGGTGGCAAATCAACACCATAAAATTCAAGCTAAAGTTGATGAGTTTCTGAATATATTAGGGGATGATTTCTAGAGACTGTTTGAAAAAGAAAGTGTTAGGGAAAAAACCTAAAGGGAGTCCGTTCTTGGGAGGATTAGGGAAAGGCAAACAAGGCTTGAACAACAAACCAAAGGTTCTGACATCCATAACAGCAACAATCAAACTACAGAGACAGTCAAATAGAAGACAATCACTAAGAGGGGAAAGGAGAAGGAAATTACTAAGAAGCTAGTGAGAAAGACGGTTACTAAGAAAAGTAGAAAGAAGGTCACATACAAGGGGAAAGAGAAGGTTCTTAGTGCATAAGGGAAGGAGAAGGCAACACTTGAGAAAGAGAAGGAGAATGCAGAACCTGAGAAATAGATGGAGAAGGAAGCACCTAAAAAGAGAAGGAGAAGGAAGCACCTAAAAAGGGAAGGACAAGACAGTAACTAAAAAAGGTAAGGAAAAGGAATGTAGTGCAACAGTGAAGGAGAAGGTTAGTTGTGTAATAGGTTTGGAGAAGGGGGTAGTGACACAAGAATAGAGAATGGAGTGTCTGGAACAAGGAAGAACAAAGGAGTAGAAAATATTGGGAAGGAAAAACCAATTACAAGGAGTTCTAGTGATAAGGAACCACCAAAGGTGATGGGTCTGACAAAAGGATCCAAGAAGGCCTCTCCAAAGAAAGTAACGCAAAGCTCACACCGAAGAAAATCATCACAAAAGCAACCACAGGGAAAATGTCAAAGACAGTTAGGTTCAAGGAAATATTACATAAAACTGAGTCACCTGTTGTAAAGGAAACTAAGGCAGTCACTACAAATGATACTCAGGCAACTACTACAAAGGACACTCAAGAAAACTATGCAAGACCAACTAGGACTTGAAATGCAAAGGCATGTGATAAAAACGCTACAATACTCGAGGAACAGTGGAAAATTTCAAAGGTATGGTTTCACCATTACAAATTTTCTACCAACTGAATATGATGATAGTTTAGTTAGTTGTTACTACTACCAAAAATTTCTGGAAGCTGAATATGATGTTTGTTTAGTCAGCAAATTTTTCTAGACACCTGTATATGTTGTTAATTTTATGTAACCTGATAGGGATTTGCTCTATTGATATTCACTTAGCTGTTACGACTACCAAAACAAACAAAAACAATGGGTCATGTGATCAATTATTTTACATGCCGTTAAGGTCTGGCTCTCTCAATTAACATGCATCAATGTTTGGGGTTTGAGATTTTGAGCTCTTTTAATTTTGAATTTAGTCCATCTTCAACATTATCATAGTCATAAATCACAAAGATCTAGACAAATCAACGGTCTTGAATTATTGTTTCTCGAATATTTGTGGCATAATTTCTTATAATGTAAAGGCATTTAAGTTTGAAATGATCTTTGTAGCATACTAAGATGAGGACTTCAGATCTGGAAAAAAAAATTGCA
The DNA here is from genome assembly GCA_963921825.1 of Erodium maritimum. NCBI lineage: Eukaryota > Viridiplantae > Streptophyta > Magnoliopsida > Geraniales > Geraniaceae > Erodium > Erodium maritimum. Next base: position 58,371,531 of record OY997590.1, on the reverse strand, counting down.
TGCATCTGGGATTACTGACATATATATGAAGTTGATGAGAAAGCATGTAATTACCTTCATGAGAACGAGATTCTGATTCACGCAAGGAAAATCTTGTAATTAGATCCTTGTTTCCTTTTCAGACAGCATCTGGATTAGAGAAATGGTTGCAAGGTAGAAGGGTCCAAACCATGGCTGGTAGTGGAGGATTTGGTGAGGTAGGAACTGGTGGGATAGGCAGTTCAAGCCAACCTTGCATGCGAAATGAGACCAAGAAGGCCAAAATGGGTGTCCACAGCTCTTAGCCTTAGGATTTAGGTCTTTATTGGTGACCATAAAATTAGATATTTTTGGTTGGGTGAAGGCCAAAACGACCATTAACTATTGCACTATTTTTGTGTGTTGCATGTGGTGGCAGACATCATGTGCTTCACTAGTGCACTTTTGCAAATACCCATGGGCGTAGGATTCCCTCTCCCTTGACACCTTTTGTAAGTACTATAATAGAGTTGATGTTGGATGTTTGTAAGGCTTTTATAGCTATGTTGCATTTGGACACATTTTACTGTGAGGGAATGTAATATATTTCCATGTTTTCCCTTCAATGTTATGGAAATTACTTGGTAGGTTATGTATGTTTGTTCGAATTTTCCATTTATAAAGCTATGTACTGCAGCATTTAGGACCACAATTCAACATGGTAAAGAAATCACAATCGGATGAGAAAGTAGAAGAGAGGTTCAGAGCATGGGAGGAAAGGGGTGATTAATTCACACCACAATCATTCTCAGAGCACACTAATCAATGGAACAAAGCTCCATCAAATAGTCCTCCTCCAACACCTCATGATGCACCCTTAAGAATTGTTGCCTGATTGGCAATATCTATATTCGGATGAGCAGCCAACCAAGGAAGCTCCACCATCAAAAGACCCCCTTTCAGAAGATGGAGTTTAAAGCTCCTAAAAGCCACCAAAACCACAACCTATTAACTGGCATCCACCTTCCTCTCCTATCCCACCATCCAAACAATATGAAACTCAAGTGGATGATAGTGGAGATAAAACGGATATTGCTTCATCTCAAGGTAGTACTTGTACTCCTTGTAGTCTATTTAGGAAACCAGTTGTATGATATGTTGCATGAATATGCGTCCATTAAGTGTATCAACTGCTAAGCTTATGAAGAGGAAAATTTAGAAGCATGCTAGAAATACATTAACATATGTTGTTCATACCAACATAAGTGCATAGTTATTTCAATCATTAATATAGCTACATTAACCTCTGTGACCCAACTGTTAGTCTTAGTGCCCGTAGTTCAATCCTAAATGTCCAAATGTATATATCATCGTTAGCAATAAAATTAAAGCGACTTTATATTACTTATGTGTTGGAGTAATATATCGACGTGTGCTCTGATCTATGCCCACCATGCGAATAGAACCATAGATCGAGATAGATCACACTCGATGGGTCCCTAGTCAACAAAGCTTCACTAGAAGCGACTAGTATGAAAGATGGCTCTTTATGGCTTACGTTCTGTTAGTCATTGGAATGGGATTCCGGAGTCTAATCATAGATATCATGTGGGACATGATATTGGACGACCCGCCCTGAATATGTGCCATAGATTAAGTCATGAACATATTCAGTGTTGTAGCTTGTCATGTATCCTTAGACCAAGGAGTCTTTGTGATCGCTATGTAGTCAACAACTGAGTTTGACCTGAGCCTAACGTTGTCCGTAACAGGGCTTCCATAACGGCCAGGATTGGCTTGGGGACGGGCTACATGAGTGACACGAAAGACGGCTAAGGGATTTATCCCTCATACTAAGGTATGGGAAAGATATCGGTTCTCGGCCACTTGATCGAGAGTGACTGGAAGAATAGCATGGCCATGCACATGATACTGGGTATCATATCTTCAGTCATCTCACATATCAAGGAACGGTGATTGAGAATAATAAGGATGACGGCTCTATGCCTTATCTCAATCAGGATATCGGAGATAAAAGGATAATGACAGGGATGACGGAAAGGTTAGAATCGACAGGGTCGATTCGTTATGCAGTGTCAGGCAATACTAAAGTCTCGTTAGTTGCCACTTAAATAGGATCAAGTAAAATGGGATTTTACGTTGATCTATTGACATGCATAAACCTAAGGGTCACACCGGAGGATGAAACTCATTGACACATTTATGGAGAATGGCCAAAAGGGAGTTGTCTCGGGACATGACCAAAACTGGGTTTTGGGTCATGTGCCCGTACGTGAATAGGACTTTACGGATCGAGACAAGGCTTGGAGTCTTGGGATTGATCGCGTCGGATAATGTTGGACATTTCCGGTATGGAAGGCTTGGAGGCGATGAGCGAATCACGGGACCTCGTTAGAAATGGCCACGGGCCATGTTCCAAGAGGCCCATGAAAGGCCCATGCAACCAAGGCCCATAGAACTAATTAATCAAGTCTTGATTAATTAGTACTAAGTAAGCAAGACAAGGATTAAGGTGTTGGTGATTCACCACCTAACCCAATCTTGTCTTGCCATACTTTGTCCTATTTACACCTTACTTGACACCATACTTGTCCCATGCCTTTAGTTGGACAAGTATGGGTTTTGTTATGTTTAAGTCATCTTTTTTCAACATAACAAACACAAGACAAGAATAGGAAACACATTTTTCTCTCCCTCTTCCATGGCCATTTCGGGTTTGGCTAGTTTCCACCTCCATGTTTGTGTTCTTGAGTCCTCAAAGAGAAGAACTACGTGGCTTTGATTCCCATGTGGATACGTAGGCGTCTTGGAGACTCAAGCCAATCATTCGTTAACCGGTGTTCTTGTTTTGGTAAGAACTAGTGCTGAATTTTTCTCTTGTGAATCCATTCTTTGTTAGTTGTTTCATGGTTTTAATCGTCTCTTGGTTTTCATTGATTTTCCGCTGCGAGTTGGTTCATCTCCAACCCTACCTCGAGACCCAACAGTGGTATCAGAGCCGTGCTACCTTCGGGATTCACAAGACGGGGTTCAAAGTTTCGGTTTTGCTTGAAAGTTTCGTTTTTGGCATGTTGTTTTGCTAAATTGTTTGATAACATGTTTTAAATTCTTGTTCATGGATTTAATGCATGTAAAATGAATTTTTGAAAATTATTTCAAATCTGGAAATTTTGAAAAAAATTTGATTTTTCGGGTCTCGGGAGCGGGACTCTCGGGGAGCCGAAACCGGGACCGAACGGGGCTCCGTTGGACGGAGCTAGGCCAAGCATGACCATTGGATGGTTGATATGCCAAGGCTAAACCGTTTTGTTAGTTATGACGAGTTTGGAACCGTCATGACGAACTCGAAGATCAAATGTTCAAAAGTTTCATTTTTGAACGGTTTCGATAAACCGAGCATCAAAAATTTTCGAAACTTGGCTATTAATTAAAACCGGAAAATCACATGATGTTTGATAACATGCTTGTTTGATAACACGATGTGTGATGTGATGTTGGCATGGTGTACATAATAGCCCCGAGCTCAATTTAATTATTTATCGCTTTTCACGGCCTGCGAGCCGTTAGAGTTAACGTGTAATTATTCTTTCAAGGTGTGGTCGTCGAACCACTTGTTTGTAATATTTATTTATTCCCGACCTGCGAGTCGTGTATTAAATTGTAATATTTTACTCAAGACGAAGAAAGGGCGAAAAGGTCATTTGGTGGCTTTTCGGGTGTTGGCATCGGCTTGGAGTCGGTGGAGCTCAAGAAGCTAGTGGGAGTTAGTTTAGGGGGCTATTATGTGCACATTTATCGCTTTATGCTTGGTTTAGTTTATGCATGATTAATTCTATGTGTTTTAGAATTGCATGCTTAACTTTATTTACCGAGCATATCACCTCACATGCAAAGATAAAATTGGAATTTTAATCCTTGTGTGTGAACCCTTAGAACCGTCATTGCATTGGATGTAGTTGACGGGTTCAAAGGAAGAATTACATTGGATGTAATTTGAGGCATCATTGCATTTGGAATGTAGTTGATGTGCTCATCGCATCTAGGATGTGCCAAAGTTTTGAACACAACTGGACAAGTAAAAGCGGGTCATGTCCGATACCTCCCAATCATCAACACCTTACTACCTCCCCGTCCTATGGGTGTCGTGCGCATTAGCGGAGCATCCATGGGGAAGCGGGGTAGTAGGTTTGGACGACATATGTGGGTGTCGTGCGCATTAGCGGAGCACCTACATAGTGACGGGCCATAGTTGAAAATTGGTGGACCCGACTACGATTCTCAGCCTGAGGTTGAGCTAGGGTAACAGATAGGGTAAGTCGTGTACATATGTACATACCCTAGCCAAGAGTCACATTGGATGTGATTGGATGGAGTCCTACCTACATAGCTCTATTAAGTGGTGAGCATTAGTTCAGCTTAATCGAGTGAATCAAGGATCTTGGTTTCAGATTCTAAAGGTTTAGAATCGATTGTTGGTGTCTAAGCTTGATCTTCATAAAATTTATTCAGTTTACTGATTGAATTTTATCTGTTGTAGATCAAATGGCAAGTTCAGCGAACATTAATAGTTTGTCATTAAAAACCATTCTTGACAGGGTCAAGCTAAATGGGACAAACTATTTGGACTGGTACAGAATTTTGAGGATAGTCCTCAGGTCTGAACGCAAAGAATATGTCCATGACAAGGCTGTCTCTAAGACCATATCAGAGTTACATGAAGTGTCATTAATTGCTGAGAAGAATATATCAGGGATCTGGGATCCAAGGATATTCTGATGGTCAACAAGGGAATTGGAAGTGGCAAGGGCGGGGCCCATGCGCACTTGGCAGGAAAGATGAGACACATGAGAATGTCTGCTTCTACTGCCAACAGCCTGGTCATTGGAACCGGGATTACAGGAAGTTCACGGCTGATCTGAAGAAGGGCAGTGGGACTGCGCCTTCATCAAATAGCGTGGATGATCTGAAGAAGGGCAGTAGGACTGCGCCTTCATCAGGAAACCTGGATGATCTAAGGAAGGGCGGTGGGACCGTGCCTTCATCCGGTATTAACTCTATAGAGCTACATCTCTCTACTTCCAAAGATTCATGGGTATTAGATACCAGGACTGAATCTCACACATGCACTTATATATGGTGGCTGAAAGTAGGAGAGGTCTGGAAAGCACGAAGTGGACCTCAGAGCTGTGGCAACTGCTGTAGGATCCATGAGTCTTGCTTTGCCAAGAGGCCTTGTCTTAGTATTGTATAATGTATATTGCATACCTACTTTTAGTAGGAATATTATATCTGTATCCGTGTTTAACAAGGAAGGATATAATGTTAATATTGGAAATGGAGTTTTCAATGTTCTATGCAATGATATGTTTTATACCAGTACTGACATGGTTGGAGGATTGTACATATTAGATATGGGTAACAGTGCCTCAAGTTCTATATATTCCGTTAATACCAAGAGGTCTAAATCCAACGATTTAAACCTAACTCTGTTATGGCACTGTCATTTGGGTCGCATAAATAAGAAGCGCCTATCAGCACTTCAGAAGTGCGGGCTTTCAGGTTCATTCGAATTCCATTCGATCGATAGGTGCAAGGTTTGTTTGATGGGCAAAATGACTAAAGTGCCCTTTATCGATCGCGATGAAAGGGCGGGTGAATTATTGGAGCTGATACACTCGAATGTGTGTAGACCAATAAGTTCACCTGCCAGGAGGGGTTTTAGCTACTTTATCACATTTACTGATGATTACAGTAAATATGGTTATGTCTATTCGGTGAGACATAAGTCTGAAGCTTTTGATAAATTCAAAGAGTTTAAGACTATAGTAGAAAACCAGCTCGACAAAGGTATTAAGGCACTTCGATTGGATCGAGGTGGAAAATACTTGACCACAGAGTTATTAGATCATCTAAAAGAGAATGGGATCCTTTTGGAATGGACTCCTCCTAGGTCACTATAGTTGAAAGGTGTAGCCAAACGGAGAAATCGGACATTGTTAGACAATGGTCTGTTCCATGATTAGTTGGACTGATCTCCCAATCTCTTTTAGGGGTTTTGCTCTAGAGACGACCGCATTCATAGTGAATCGGGCTTCGACGAATGGTGTGCAAGGGACACCATTTTAAAAATGGTACGGGATGATGCCCGCTTTGTCCTTCCTAAAGATTTGTGGTTACGAGGCTTATGTGAAACATTTGGTTTCGACTAAGCTCGAACCAAGATCTGAGATATGCACCTTCGTGTGGTGTCCCAAAGAAACAAGGGGATACTATTTCTACAATCCCAGTGAGAACATGGTGTTCGTCGCTTGGGGTGGGGTCTTTATGGAAAAGAAGTTTTGTTTCCAAAGACGTCATTGGAAGGACTGTGCATCTCGAAGAAATTCAGGATGGTACAGATCTGTCTAAACCAATTGACAACCCAGTAGAAAGGAGTCAGAGATTGTCGTAGAGTAAGAACCAATTCCTGTTACAATTCCGGAAGGTCCAAGACGATTTGAAAGGATCAGTCTTCCACCTCCAAGATATGGTATCCGGAGGTGACAATGAAGTCATGGTGGATCACGATGATCCAGCCACCTTTCAGGAAGTCGTGGATGGGCCCAACTCCGAGTTATGGCTGGGAGCCATGAGGGAGGAAATGCAATCTATGTCGGACAACCGAGTCTGGGAACCGGTTGATCCCATCAATGGTGTGAGGACCATCGGATGCAAATGGATCTTCAAGGTGAAGATGGACATGGACGGCAACCCTCTGACCTACAAAGCTCAACTTGTGGAGAAAGGTTATAGGCATGGATTGACTATGAGGAAACCTTCTCCTTATTGGCTATGGTCAAAATCGATCCAAATTCTTCTTGACATAACTGCGTATTATAATTACGAGATATGGCAAGTGGATGTCAAAACCGCTTTCCTAAATGGAAATTTGACTGAGTACGTTTGTATGTCTCGGCCCAAAGGTTTTGACGATCCGAAGAATAAAGGAAAGATTTATAAGTTGTTGAAATCCATTTATGGATTGAAACGAACTTCTCGGAGTTGGATCCTTCGTTTTGATGAAGCTGTAATTGGATTTGGCTTAATCAAGAACGAGGATTAATCTTGCGTTTATAAGAAGGCTAGTGGGAGCAAGATTACCTTTCTGGTTCTCATTGAAAACGACATCCCAACCTTGCACGAGACTAAAGCTTGGTTGAGGAAGTGTTTTTCAATAAATGACTTAGGCGATGCTTCTTATATCTTAGGGATTAAGATATGTAGAGATCGCACCAAGAGGGTCTTGGATTTAAGTCAGGGAACCTATGTGAACAAGGCATTGAGTAGGTTCTTAATGCTCGATTCAAAGAAAGAACTCTTACCCACTAGTCATGGCATTCATCTCAGCAAGACTTAGTGTCCTAAGACACCTGATGAGCTGAAAAGGATGATGAAAATCCTATGCGCCTGGGGGCAGGATCGATCATATATGCCATGACATGTATGAGACCAGACGTCTCGTAAGCCTTATGTTGTACCAGTAGACATCATTCTAACCCGGGGGAAAGATGATGCTGAACTAGTCGTCGAAGGATGAGTAGACGCTAGTTTTCCAAGACAAATCCAGATGACTTTAGAAGTCAATCAGGATATGTGTTTACGCTGAATGGCAGAGCTTTAGCTGGGAAAGCGTAAAGCAAGATACCATTGCCGAATCTACGACAGAGGCCAAGTACATAGATGCTGCAGAGGCAGCTAAGGAGGCTATGTGGATTTGGAAATTCATGGCAGGGCTGGGTGTAATTAAAAACCCATCCAGTCCGGTGAATCCATTTTGCGACAACACAAGGGCCATTGCGCAAGCTAAAAGCCTAGATCGCATAACAAATCCAAACATGTACTGCGGCGTATCCACCTCATCAGATAAATACTGAACTGAGGTGAAGTGAAGATAACCGATATTGCAACAGATGATAACATAGCCAACCCTTTGACTAAGGCAGTGTCACTGCCTGAACATGTTAGACATGTAAAGTCGATGGGGACATATTGGAGTTTAGATTGGAACTAGGGCAAGTAGGAGATTGTTAGTCTTAGTGCCCGTAGTTCAATCCTAAATGTCCAAATGTATATATCATCGTTAGCAATAAAATTAAAGCGACTTTATATTACTTATGTGTTGGAGTAATATATCGACGTGTGCTCTGATCTATGCCCACCATGCGAATAGAACCATAGATCGAGATAGATCACACTCGATGGGTCCCTAGTCAACAAAGCTTCACTAGAAGCGACTAGTATGAAAGATGGCTCTTTATGGCTTACGTTCTGTTAGTCATTGGAATGGGATTCCGGAGTCTGATCATAGATATCATGTGGGACATGATATTGGACGACCCGCCCTGAATATGTGCCATAGATTAAGTCATGAACATATTCAGTGTTGTAGCTTGTCATGTATCCTTAGACCAAGGAGTCTTTGTGATCGCTATGTAGTCAACAACTGAGTTTGACCTGAGCCTAACGTTGTCCGTAACAGGGCTTCCATAACGGCCAGGATTGGCTTGGGGACGGGCTACATGAGTGACACGAAAGACGGCTAAGGGATTTATCCCTCATACTAAGGTATGGGAAAGATATCGGTTCTCGGCCACTTGATCGAGAGTGACTGGAAGAATAGCATGGCCATGCACATGATACTGGGTATCATATCTTCAGTCATCTCACATATCAAGGAACGGTGATTGAGAATAATAAGGATGACGGCTCTATGCCTTATCTCAATCAGGATATCGGAGATAAAAGGATAATGACAGGGATGACGGAAAGGTTAGAATCGACAGGGTCGATTCGTTATGCAGTGTCAGGCAATACTAAAGTCTCGTTAGTTGCCACTTAAATAGGATCAAGTAAAATGGGATTTTACGTTGATCTATTGACATGCATAAACCTAAGGGTCACACCGGAGGATGAAACTCATTGACACATTTATGGAGAATGGCCAAAAGGGAGTTGTCTCGGGACATGACCAAAACTGGGTTTTGGGTCATGTGCCCGTACGTGAATAGGACTTTACGGATCGAGACAAGGCTTGGAGTCTTGGGATTGATCGCGTCGGATAATGTTGGACATTTCCGGTATGGAAGGCTTGGAGGCGATGAGCGAATCACGGGACCTCGTTAGAAATGGCCACGGGCCATGTTCCAAGAGGCCCATGAAAGGCCCATGCAACCAAGGCCCATAGAACTAATTAATCAAGTCTTGATTAATTAGTACTAAGTAAGCAAGACAAGGATTAAGGTGTTGGTGATTCACCACCTAACCCAATCTTGTCTTGCCATACTTTGTCCTATTTACACCTTACTTGACACCATACTTGTCCCATGCCTTTAGTTGGACAAGTATGGGTTTTGTTATGTTTAAGTCATCTTTTTTCAACATAACAAACACAAGACAAGAATAGGAAACACATTTTTCTCTCCCTCTTCCATGGCCATTTCGGGTTTGGCTAGTTTCCACCTCCATGTTTGTGTTCTTGAGTCCTCAAAGAGAAGAACTACGTGGCTTTGATTCCCATGTGGATACGTAGGCGTCTTGGAGACTCAAGCCAATCATTCGTTAACCGGTGTTCTTGTTTTGGTAAGAACTAGTGCTGAATTTTTCTCTTGTGAATCCATTCTTTGTTAGTTGTTTCATGGTTTTAATCGTCTCTTGGTTTTCATTGATTTTCCGCTGCGAGTTGGTTCATCTCCAACCCTACCTCGAGACCCAACCAACACATTATCAGATGCCTACATAAGGTAAATGTCTTTCTTCCAAGATGCATTACTACCAACATTATGCAATAAAACTAGCACTATACAAAACACAACCCCTAACAGAAACCAAAGGAAATTGTTAATACACTAGGTTGTTTTCCTATTCTTCCTTTTCTCCTCTCTTAGATCTTCTTCCAATCTAGAAATCATGTCATACAGTTCAGGCAGACCTTCACCATGATCAACCCATTGGAAAAAATTGCAACTTCTTTCCCCTTACAAAAACCAGTACATATCAATAAATATAATGATGACTCATAGAAACCTCATATAAATGCACATCAAATCTTACATTGTATTTTCCGCCGCCGTAAAATCTTCGACCTAGGTTATTTCTTGAGTTTGATGTCAGAATAGGAGTTGGCACTCTACAATAGCACAACACAATGTTTTGTCTTCCACATTCATCATCCTTTCACATACATGAAAACATTTCATTTCAAGTCGTATTTTTAGCATACATGAAAACATTTTAGTTCTAAAGTTATAGAGATTTTACCCACATTTACATTTCAATTTTTAGAGTGTAAATATTGTATTAGATTCTAAACAGATACATGATTTAGGGTTTTCAATTTTCAGATTTTATGATAGTGTAAACTACAAATACCTACCCCATACTTGTAGCGTTTAACTGATACATACCTTGAAGTTTTTTTTTTAACTGATACCTACTCAAATGTTTAGTTATATAACAAATAGCTTAAGCCGTTAGTTAAAATGACGAAAATGCCCTCAATGATTTTTCAATAATTTTTTTTAAAATAAAATTGAAGTGATTTTTAATAAAAACTAAAGTGATTTAATAACTATATATATAGGGTAGCTATCCAGTAAAAACCACCCTTATTGTGCAAACTACGAACTCACCAGGTGTTGACACGTGGCGCGCACAGTGCTGATAGTTTGAGCAGCACGGTGCTAATAGTTTGCGCGCACAGTGCAAGTATTAGCACCGTGCTTGCAAACTATCAACACTGTGCGCGCCACGTGTCAGCACCTGGTGAGTTCGTAGTTTGAACAATAAGGTGCGGTGTTTTATATATTTATTGTCCACGTGTCAACATCTGGTGCGCTCTGCTGACATCACTTTGGGGGGATCCTATGGCTCTTGTGGGTTCGTAGTTTGCACAATAAGGGGGGGTTTGTACCTGATACCAACCCTATATATATATATATATATATATATCTAACCAAAGTGATTTTTTAAATATATTTTTTTTGAATAATTATTAGAGTGTAGTTGAGGGTATTTTTGTCATTTTAGCTGACGGCTTGGGTTATTTGTTATATAACTAAACATCTGAGTAGGTATCAGTTAAAAAAACTTCAGGGTAGGTATCAGTTAAACGCTACAAGTTTGGGGTAGGTATTTGTAGTCTACCATTTATGATAACCATACTTCACACTACATTTTGATGATTTGGGGTTCTTCGAAATCTTAACCCGCCAATTTTTGGCTTTTCTCTGCTTTGGGGTAACCCTAACCCTAAATGTTTTGGTGTTCTCGTATTAGGGGTAACCATAACCCTAATTATTTGGAGTTTGAAGTCATTCTGTGTATCCCTAATCATAATATATTAGGGATTTAATTTCAATCAGTAATAGATACAAAATCGAGCTTAAACTGATGGGTTCATGGGATTTACATATCATTCCAACTTCCTTAGCGTCCTTCCTTCCTCCATTGTTCTTCTTCTTCCTCGTCCTTCCTTCCTCCATCTTTCCTCTATTGTTCTTGTTCCTCGACTTGTCCTCACCTTCCTCGACCGATCCTCGTCTTCAAGTTGTTCCTCACTTTCGCTTGAACTTCTCGTCTTTCTTTCTTTCTCTTCTTATCACTCTCTCTACTCAGCAGATGGAAACCAACTCAAATACCCACTCAGATACTCCATAATATCGTCAACAATATGAACAAAGTATACTCCCAATAATTACTTCTTAGGACCGTAGTGAGAGCCTTTTCGCCATTTCAAAAAATATCAATTAGCACGTGTTAAGCACATGTCTATACTGTCACGATTTTTGTTAGTTTTAATAGAAAACGTTATTTTTAACAATTATTGTAACTATACAATTATTATTTGCTCAACAAACTAGTTTATAGTTAGTTTTTGCGCAGTACACGCTCCCCATAATTAGTTCTTGGTGTTGTCATGTAGTTGGAATAAAAATAATTTTTGCAGAGGCCAACTGATTCAATCACCTAATATAATCGGAAATAAAAAAAACTTACCTGACTCGACCAATCCTTACCTACGGCTATGGTTTGGATTACAATTTGGCAATCTGATTCAATGTGTACATTAATCAACCTCTAATATATAATTTAATATAAAACCTCCTTGATTCCAATAGCCTCCACCATTTTCAAATCCAATTGACTCGGTTTGAGAACAGTTCGAGCCGGAACCACCACCTCGGAGTTATCTATAGCTATCATACCCCATCCCATATTGTGATCATTAGCGAAGATAGCGTCATCTACATCACAACAAGCATAGGCGGTTCCAGGGAGTACCATGTCGAAGATGGAGGCACAACTACCACAAGGATTGTCCCTCCGAAATGATTGAAGAACTCATTATAGGTGGAGCTTGTTGATGCAGAGGTCCAAATAGATCTCAACGAGCTTGTTGATGTCATCATTGCGGTTTCGCCACAAGCCTTAGCAAGTAGCTGGCAATTTCTCTGCATCTTTACCACTTAGCTCGCCGTCTCCCCAAAAGATAAACTAGTGGGAAAACCCTCCTTCAAACCGCAGGAATTAAAGGCAATATAGGTAAACATGGGTCGTGGATTCTATTTTTGGGTTTCCAAGTGTCTTAGCCATAGACTTGGCTGAGTACGAGCAAAATCGATATGCCCATTCACACAAGTACCAAATAAAAATGATTCTTATTTTGTGAAATTAAAGTGGCAGTAGATCCATGAGTTTTCATTTGAATTTTGACATATTTAAAGGTTCGAGTTAATAAATAAAATTGAATGATTCAAACCGATTAAAAAATGCGACTCTTCTCTTTGAAAGATATTCTCTCTGAAAGTAAGGGTTTAAGCGAACATGGCGGCTACAAGTCTCTCCAACTCCGGCAGCCAGCACATGCCGAGCGGCGAGAGTTCGTATGTAAGAACGATGGGTATCGCCCCATCGATATATCCCTCCTCGCGGTCTCGTGATTCAACACGGTCTCCTGCAAAGATATCGTCGACCTCGAGAGGGGCGGTGATGGGGAACCAGCACCACATCTTCTCTGCTAGCAGAACGGTAGAAAACTCACCGGTGGCCTCTCGAGGGAAGGGAGGAAGGAGAAACTAGGGTCACCTACTGCAACAGTCGAGAGGACTGGTGCGACGCACTCCGACGGGGGGGTCCGAGGTCGCGTCAACGCCGAGCAGAGCAGGGTCTGGGGTTGGGCTGTCGAACCCGTCGTCTTCGGTACGTGTTCGAGACCTTGGTGCACCAGGGCATTTTCATTGGGGTAGGAATTTGACAAAGGATATGGGTTATGCGGACCACGACTTCGAGGTCATGGGGACAGATTCCGATAGTCCCTACTAAGCCGGTACCGGACGTCCAATTGGAGAGAAAAACCTGAAGACTTGGTGTCATGAGCTTTATGACTCTGAAAATGGATATGAGTAAGACCTATGATATGGTTGAATGAGACTTCTTGCTAGATATTATGAACAGGCTTGGTTTCTATGCGGAGTGGATCGAACTTGTGGCATGTTGTATGAGAACGGTCTAGTATTCAGTTTCTTCGGGGGGAACAGCTCGGTTCACCCCATCATGGGGTATCCTCCAAGGAGGCCCTTTATCTCCTTATTTATTTCTCTTCTGTATGGATGGAGTGTTACATCTTTTCCGGAGAGCACAGACAATTGGCTTATTCACGGTGTTCGGATCACTTGGGAAGCCCTTGAGGTATCACACATGTATTTTTGTTGATGACAGTTACATCTTCTGCATGGCCACTACAAGTGAAACACAACATATTCCCGACATCTTAGGTGTTTTGGGGCAATTATCGTGGAAGGTCCTGAATCTAAATAAATCATCTATATTCTTCAGCACAAATACTCTGGTAACCAAGAATATTGTGGTATTCCCTCTATTGCTGAAACCTCAGCTACATCTATGGTCCTTGGGTTCCTAATATGATCGGCCAGAATTGAAATGCGGCTATGGATTATTTAGGGGATCGGATCCTTACGAGAATCAGGTCATGGGATGGCAAGCTCCTCTCGCCGGCGGGAAGGGGTGTCATGATCCGATCGGTCCTCACATCATAACCGGTTTATGTTGTGTTAGTTCGAGTTTCCCGTCGCATTTTGGATCATATTCATGTCGCACTGGCCCGTTTCTGGTGGGGGTAAATTGGCTCACCTAATTATTTGAGAAAACTAAGATAAACTGTGTATGCCAAAGGATGTGGAGGAATGAGTTTTCGGCATTTGCAAGATGTGAATATAGCCCTTCTCGGGAAGCAAGCCTGGGGCCTTATTTATCGTCCACAATCCCTAGTGGATCGAGTACTTAAAGCCCGATATTTCCCAATCACTGACTTCCTACAGACACAAATTGGCTTGAACCCAAGCTTTACATGTGCTAATAATTTCTCAACCCACAAAATCCTTCGTAGTGGACTTCGGATCGCTATTGGGGATGGATGGGATATGATAATCAATGGTACACCATGGTTGATTGGGACGGTGCGAGAATTGAATAATCAAGGGTCATTCTTGACGGAGCCCGTATCGTAGGCGTCATGATCCCTGGCTCTCGTTGTTGTGACGTTGACCTTATTCATCGTTTGTTTGACATTGCGGAGCAGTATATTATCCTTCAAGTCCCCCTCTCTAACACTAGATTAAGAGATGAATGGTACTAGGCGAGTAATAGAACATGTTTTTATTTGACTAAAGTAGGGTACACAGTATTAGCTCGTATTTTCCATTAAGCTCGGCAACATAGTAAGGCAGTCACATGGGCCTCCTTATGGAACATCCGGTACCACCACGTCTACAAATCTTTCTGTTGAGATGTCTTACAAATACCCTTCAAGTGACATCTAATATAATTCGACGGTATGTTCCAGCCCCTCCGATATGTGCTATTTGTGGTCAGGCTCAAGAAACTATGGGTCATTTATTTCTATCATGTGTCTTTGTGAAAACTTGTTGGGCATAGTTGGGGGTTGGGGCGGGGTGGGGTTCAGCATATGCGAATAATTTTGCATTTTAGACACAGTGGGAATCTATGACAGTGGGCACGAACCCATGTCGGATAACAGAGGTTCTTAGTGTTCTTTGGGAAATATGGAAGGCCTGATATGCCCTGGTGTGGGGGGAAGTCACACCTACTGCTCTTGAGGTTATTTCGGCTGCAAAAACAAATTTGTTAGTATGGCATGAAGCAAATGCTAGTCTTTTGAAGCCACATCTAGTGTCCCCTTAACTTCTCGTCTAAATGGGTACCTCCTCCATTAAGCACAACGGCCATTAATGTAGATGGCTCTATTTTCCAAGACTTTGAGCAATATGCATGAGGAATTATAACCCGGTCTATTTGTGGGATAGTGAGCCTAACTACGAATGGGGTCATTCCGAAAAGCTGGTCCTCTATCATGATTTAATCATACGACTTAGGAACGGCTCCTTGGAATACACACTCTCTGGAGGCAGGGCCGATTATTATTAGATCTGATGCTCATGTCCTTCTTAATATGATCATGATGGGTGAACCACCAACATCACCGGTGGGTACTATTATCGTGGATATTCATCACATGTTTCTCCAAAACGAGAGGATAACTCTCGAATTTGTAAAAAAAACTAGGAACAAAGCCGCTCACTAATTAGCCAGAGAGGCACGTGTTATGTCTGTTCTTCAATGGTCATGGCTTTTCCTTAATGCACTTCAATATATTCTCAATTCTGATAATTAATAAAATTCGTATGTTTTAATCAAAAAATAAAAAGTCGGGGTTAGATTTGTTTAGCGTTGGGTTTAGGGTTAAGTTAAGGGTATGAGTGTTCTCGTCATTTAAAAAAAACTAACCGATTTTTAATAGATTTAGATGGAGGGGTGTATTTTGTTAAGTCATTCGTAGTTACTACTCACTTTTGTCGAGACCTCCTCTACTCGCTCTGTCGAGACCTAAACCCTAGCTATGGAATTCCCCCTATTCCAGCCCCCCCACCCAGGCAGAGTTCTACGGAGGCTGCGTCGGCGGAGTGGTCTTCCCTGTTACCCTGGTCGGTGTCCCCTTCCCCTCCTGTCACCATGTCGAGGTCCTCGTTAAAATCGGCAACAGGTTCGTCCGTCTTTCCCCCGAGCGTGATTGTTATCTCCTCGGACGACTCGTCCTCGCCCCCTTCGCCGTTGCATCGATCCTACCAGTCTCCTCCGACCTCGTCGTTCCCCACATGGGGGTCGGGTCGTCGTCGCTCGAGTTTGGCGGCGTTCCCGCCAAGACGTGGCTTCGGCGGGGGCAGCCATGGGAGCCTTCCCTTTGTTCTGGTGGTCCTTCTCGCATCCAGCAACCACGGTTCAAGATTGTTGCGACTCATGACCTTGCTCTGGGTCGTCGTTGGGTGCAAGGCTAGCCTGGCCATCAGGCGCGTTTCAAGACTGTTGCGTCCCATGACCTTGCTCTGGGGCGTCGTTGGGTGCAAAGCCAGCCTGGCCATCCGACGGGATTTTTTCAGTCCCCAGAGCGCCCTACGGTTGTAAGGGGTTGGTCCGGGACTCCTGTCTATCCGTCTGGCTGGCCTCCTTCGATCACCCAAGTATATCGTTCATATCAGCAGGATGTGGAGGACTGGGGGGGTCGGAAACTACTATGACAAGCGAGGGCTGGGTACTAGCCCCGCCGATTCACATGAACTCCCAAGACGGCCCCGGTGGCAGGAAGGAGCCGCTAAGGGTGGCCCACCAAACTTCCCCCACTGACGATCACAAGTTCGGTTGCATCAACGAGGCAGAGAGTCACCCTTGGGTGACCCAGAGGTATCCAGACCCCACATTGAGCAGTGTTCGTCGGCGGATTTTATCTACCATGAGTTTTAATTTTTCGCTTTTAAGTTTGAGTATCTGTTTTTCTTTTAATCTAGTTATTTCTGTTTAGTTGTCAATTCTAGTCGCCACTAAGGCGCATCAGCACCACGTCTCTGACGTGATATTAGTTACAGGGTTTCTCTGTTTATCTCCTGAGGTTCTAAACATGTATTGACTCTTTTAATGGAATGGAATAACAATTTTACTCAAAAAAAAAGTCACTTGTAGTTATGGTTAATGTAACTCTCTATAAGTCGTTTTGACACTTGAATAATTTATCATAAAACGCTGGGGTTTGTTGCTATTTGTGTTATTTTCCCTTCCAATAATTTCAATTTTTACCGTATTTATTTTCGAATTCAATCTTTGAGTGTCCGACTGAAAGTAACAAAAGAATTCCCAATGACGATAAAATAAACCGTAGATCCTCCGTTGGATCTATTACACAGTTGCAAGAGAAGAAAAAAAGGAGACACAAAACTATTGAGGACACTCAAATATCTCATGAATTAAGATCTCGTAAACTACTATGAGCTTTCTTGGACTTTCGTAATTATTGATTGTGTGAACTCCCAAGTGTGATTTTTGTGAACCAACGGTCTCAAAGCGCCAACATCACCATTGCCGTGACCCCTCTGCTACTCCGACACACACAAAATCACATTCTTAATCAACTATTTATATTTATTATTACTTTTATCATAAAACAAATAGATAAAGAGAAAAAAGTGTACGTATATCTGAAGCTCATCTCGAAGATCGGACAGGATCACTACAATAAATAAAAATTTAAAAAAAAAATGTGACAACTTTAATACAATGACCGGTCACCTGTGTTTCTTAAATACCACACCCTCCCAGATATCTCCATCATCCAATCTGGGCCGTTAATCTACTGGGTACCGACAAACCAACCCCTAAGACGAATCCAACGGTGGGCACAACTAGCGTGCACCATCACCACATCCACTTCACCACCCTTTCCTTTTTCTTATTTCTTGTCTCCCTCTCCTCCTCTTTTTGTAAGCATCTTTCTCTCTCCTGACATGTATAATATTTAATTATTAATTTGTAAAATATTCTGATTTTCACTCCCGATTGACCCAAAACCCGCCTCTATATAATGCTTTCAACCCCTCCCTCTCTCTCCTCATCCCACATCCCCTTTTACTTTCTCTCTCTATAACGCCCTCTTCTCTTCAATGGCGTCGGTGGAAATCAGCTCACTGAAGCGCCCGAGAGACGAGGCTCAGATCTCGGAGCTCGAAGAAACCAAGAGGCACAAGTCCTACAACCACATACTCTCCATTCTCGACGACGAAGAGGAGGAGCCCACGCAGGACCTCTCTTCCCTCATAACCACTCTACAGCAAGAGCTCTCTTCCTCCGACGCCGGATTCGACCCGTTACCGTCGGAGATTCCGCCTAATTTCGAAGATTCCTCCTCGACGTCCTCTCTTTCTAACGAAGGGGACGACAAGGAAAAGGTCATAAGGCACTTGCTCGAGGCGTCCGACGACGAGCTCGGGATCCCCAACACCGACGTCGCCGCCATCGACGAGATCGCCGACGCCGGAGATGGGTTCCTCCTGTGCGACGGCTTGTGGGAGTTTGAGGACGAAGCTGCTAATTACTATACCTTGTTACAGTCGGAGCTCTTCATGTAACATTTAAGGGGAAAAAATGAGAACGCTAGGGGTTAAAAGTGTAGAAAGAAGAAGATTTTGAGGCTGAAAACTAGAAAGGAACAAAAATGAAGGCTGGTTTTGGTGGTTTTCATTATTTTGTTTTAGCCTCTCTTCTTTTGTAAAATATTCAAACTCTCCCCTAATCTCTCTCCTAGAATTTGACCATTAAATTAGAAGAAAGAAAAAGTGTAGAACAACTCAATCAAAGAACAATATTCTTATCCGTCCTTCCATGACTTCTACTCTTTATTTATTTAAATAAATCTAGACTCTTTTTGTTTTGAGAATTTACTTATCACAATGTTCATTAAAATAAGCTTCGCAGAGCTCTCTAAACCCTAGAGAACCGTTTTACGATTTCCTTTTCTTCCATGGCGGAGACAATGACGTCCACGGGGGATTTGGATGGGGGCGAGGCTACTTTCGATGCCGAGTTATTCAGGATGCCAAGCAGCCCAAGGGAGGAGACGGTGGCGGTGGCCATCGGGATCAAACCGCGATCGATCGAGGTTGCCGAGGAGTCGCTCACGCCGGCAGAAGATCTGACACCGCGCGGGGAGCAGAGCCTGCAGATGACGTTCTCGGCGCAGAACACCGGTGAAGTGGGTCGGTCGCCATGGGGAACGGGCAGGTTTCATGGGGCGACGAGGGCTATCTCTTGTCGTACGCAAGTGGCGTGGCAGAGACTCGGCTAAGGGCGGGGCGCGTGGTGGCGTCGCGATCAGAGGGTGGCGGGTTCACCTGGAACTCGTCGCTAGGGACTGAGGAGGAAACGGAAGGAACTATCCGAGAGGGAGACGGGGCTCCTCCCGATTGTGATATCATCGGATGCGGGATCACTGCCATCAGAGTCGCTAGAGGCGTTTGCGTGGCGGCGAAGGAAAGGAAAGGAGGTGGCGCGCGAACCCAGTAGGGTTTTTGATGGTGGGTCGGGCCAGGAGCTTGGAGAGATGGACTTGGGCTGCGGCCTGCTCGCGGACGCGAGGCGAAGTTGGCGGGCTGGGCCAGGGGAGCGCAACGGGTCGGGCAGGCAGACAGGCTCGTGCTGGAAACTGCGGGTTGGTACAGGGCCGGGGAGACGGGCCGACGGTGCTGCGGTGGGCTGGACTCGAGGCGGGCCGGAGGATATTGCCCGATGGGTTGCCCGATACGGATCCGGGGCGGGTTGAGCCCGGGTTCATCACCCGCGGGTGAACCCGGAGGGTCCGGATCAGGGAAATGGGTCAGATCCTATTGGGTACCCGACTCGGCTGGGTCAGTCAAGAGATCCGAGTCAGGGGCGCGGTTTTAACTCGTTTAGGAGCAAGTTGGGGACCTAGGATCACGACTCTCTTCAATGCGCATCAAGGAGGTTGTGGTGCCACTAAAGGAGATATCACATATAGCGGCTGGGGGCTACAAGCACCTCCGCCTCCAAGAATGAGTCTTTGGAGTCCCAGGGAGGGGTTGGTCGACTGCACCACCTCCCTGGCAGAATGGTGGCAACGGTTCTACCAACAATCGTCACGATTCTCCCCTACTAGTTCGGGGTCAGCACTCCCGCGTTTAGGAGCCTTACAAATATCAGTCAAGGGAGGACGACGCACGCTGACCTGTCGGGGGAGATATTGGTCCACCACTATAATCTCTCCACTTGGTCTGCTCGATCAGTGTCTTTTGGTTTGAGCATGCTGTATCGGTGTCTTTGGATGCTACCGCAGTTTTCCCTCCCCCGACCGCCCCTATGCCCATGAGCAACATTTACTTTTCAGTTCTTGCTTTCCAATATTATCCTAGTTTCTTGGTTTGTATGGTGGTAGCAGTTTTTCGATCATCTGAATGCTTTAATTAATAATATTTCCATTTCTTCTCAAAAAAAATCACAATGTTCATTCACATTACTACAACGTTTAATTTTGTAATTCTACAATTTCCAATATTTTATTTTGTAACTTTAATTTTTAAGTATGATGGTTCAAAATGTTTTAAGTTTTTTTTAGCAAAGCGAGGTAATATTATAAACTAAAAGCGTTTACACACAAGCAGACATTAGAAAAATGAAAATGTAACAAAGAAAATGACATGACAAGAACATAAAAGTAAAAGCGCTCTACGAGATTCAGTAGTTGTCTGGAGGGTAGTATTGTGATAGCGTTTGAGGACACCGATACAGCGGCTCCAAACAAAGGAGCAATGGACGAGCAGGCCAATTGTAGATATTTGTTGTGGTGGATTGGGTACTCCCCCGGGATGCCAGCGTGCGTCGTCCTCCCTTGACTGATAATGGTAGGGATTCTAAACGCGGGATTGTTGACATCCGAGCTGGTATGGAAGCACCATGTTGGCTTTTGGTGAAACCGTTGCCACCTTACGTCCAGAAGGGCGGTACAGCCGACCGACCCCCCTCTGGACCTCGGTGATTGGAGGCAAAGAAAGGGCAAGGAACCGGCTAGGGTTCAATTAGAGTCGAGTTGTGCAGTGGGCCTGGGTGTGGGCCGAGGGATTATGGCTGACACACGATAGGCATGGGAGACGAGACCGGCCTGGAGCCCGAAGGCGGGTAAGGGTCCGAGGAAGGATAATGGACTGGGCTTAGCTGGGCTTGGGACACGTGGGTCGAGGGTTAGAGGGGGCTCGGGCCCAAGAGAGGAGACAGTGGGTATGGGTAACAGACGAATTTCTCGCCCTACTGGTTATCCTCAGTGGGTCGGGTCAGACGTGGGGGCGGATCATCCGGGTCGGTAGGTAATCCCCGGATCGCTTCAGAGAGGGTCTATGGGAGATCTGTGATCGAGAATAGGATCGACGCGGATAAAGGAAGTAATAGTTCCGCCGGTGAAAGTCAGTGGGTGTGGCCCAAATTTCTCGTATGCACTTGCAGCCAAGGTGTTAACGACCCGAAAGTTATACTGGAAGTTCGTGGTGGCTAGAATGGAGGACTTATGGGATATGAAGGTAGATGCCAGACCACTTGAAGGCGATCTAGTGGCGTTATTCTTTCGAACGGCTCAAGAACGGGCGAGAGTGCTAATATGTGAGCCTTGGGCTTTTTGGGACTCGTTGGTACTGTTTAAGGATCTGAGGGCTCATATGAGACTGGCAGATCTGGTTTTTTCCCAGTTTGCAGTCTGGGCTCGGGTGTCCAATCTGCCGATAGGCGCTTGGAACAGGGAGGTGGGCTTCAGGCTAGGAAATGTGTTGGGAGTCTGTCAGGCTGTAGATGTGGACGATGAAGGTCTCTGTAAGGGAGATTTCATGCGTATCCTGGTTCGGGTAGACATTCGCATCCCGCTTCAAAGCCAAATATGGTTCCGCCTTACGGAATCTCAGGTACATACCTTACTCCAAGTGTCATACGAACATCTTTCGGATCATTGCTTTGGATGTAGTTGTGCGGGTCACTTATTCCCGGCGTGTCCGGAGACTAGAGGGATACGGGGTCCATCGTTGAGATCTCCGGCAGATCCGAGATCGGCTCTGGAAAAGGCTAAACATGGGAAGGCTATTCCGGGGAAAAACTGGGCTTATGTGGAGGGCACATCGGGGGTGGCGTCTCGGGGCTTGGCGCCTATAACTCCTCGACCAGATACCAAGCGACATCAAGAGGGGAGAAGCCTACCGGAAGACAGGGGTAGAGACCAGCTGGAGGCGGACCCTGAGGATTGGATCCCTAGGAACCCTGGCACAACGGCTTCTGGGAAGAAGAGGCTGGAGAGGGAGGGGGAGCCGGAGGAATCGGACGGCTCTACTGCCTCAGATGGGGCATCACATGCAGCAACGGGGGCCACAAGCACCCCCGCCTCAAGGAATGAGTCATTGGAGGTCCAGGGAGGGGTCGATCGACTACACCGCCTCTTTAGACGTATGGTGGCAACGGTTCCACCAAAAGTCGACAAGGTTCTTCCCTACCAGTTCGGGTTCAGAATACCCGCGTGTAGGAGCCCTACCAGTGTCAATCAAGGGAGGACGACACACGATGACGTCCCGGGGGAGTTATCGGTCCACCAATACAAAATCCACACTTGATCTGCTCGATCAGTGCCCTTTGGTTGGCTTATGCAGTATCAGTGTCTTTTGATGCTACCGCAGTTCTCCTGTCCAACCACCTCCTACGTCCAAGAGCAGTTTTACTATTCAGTTCTTGTTTTTCAATTCCAATGTAGTTTCATTTTGGATTCAGGTGTTAGCAGTTTTGCAAACATCTTAAAGTTATAATATATCCATTTTTGGTCAAAAAAAACTCTAAAGAGAGGCGTGAAGTGCACACGGCTTGCCTTTTGTGGGCCATGGAGGACCAGATCGAAAGCACGAAAGTTGTTTCTATAACACGCGACGTGGTTTGTGCAGTACGCTCCCATCTATTTGTGGGTTATGGGCCCTCGTCCGAGTAATTACGTATCGATGATGGTTTTTTTAACGTAAGGAACCTTTATTGATTAGAAACGAAACAAGGTAACACAAGAATGGTAACGGTTAATCTTCAAAACGAGTTCGAGCTATAGATGAATTTTTAAAGTGGGATCTATGATTAAACAAACTAAAACAACAATTAAACTAAAAATGAAAACTACAACGAAAACGATAATGAAAAAAAATTAAAACCAACTCCGAGTTGACCTCAGTCCGACCACTATGGCTTGAATGTTGATGGGTTTTCCATAGAAACCACTAAGATGCAGAGGAGCGCACCTGGTACGAGGAGGGATCGTGTGCGATGGTGGAGGACCTTGAGAGTCGAGATGCTGCCAATCCTCCAAGAGAGCACAGGGCCGGATGGCCTCCTATATCCAAGCAGGGTTGTTTCCCATCCCTCTCCTTCTCAATCTCCACTTTTCATCCCCGACCCTCTTCCGAGATGGGGTCTTCTTCGGCTCAATTCTCATAGGATGGCCCGACACATACCTGACTTATGGTTAGGTAGGACGATGGATGTCACCAAAACCTTTTTTGTCTCTTTCAAGACGTGCGGGCGAACCTAGCTGGGTTAGAAATACCAAGTGATTAAGGGGGCATAGGAAAGACGGTGGACCTCATGTCGATCCTTTGTATCTGAAGCGGGCGGAAACCCGGAGGCACTCTAGGGGATAAACTTGGGGATGGTACAAAACACTCCTAGGTACAGGGTTCCCAACCAATGGGACATTATCAACCGATAGGGACATACAATACCGAGGTATACCCTGAAGGGAGATATCACAGTCGGTCGTCGCATGAACTACCCTTGCATAATTGAAGAAAAAGACCAGGAGTCGCTCGTACTTTAGTGTGACCGAATCGGTTAAGGGAACTCTTGAAAGCCTAGTATCATCGACCGATGGAGGGGTTGATCGACCGGTGCAAGAAACACACCCAGACATTTCTTCCCCAACAAAAGCCCCACTTGTCTGATTGTATAGTGAAGCAAACTCCCAAAGTATCGCCCACCCTGATACCGGTAGTAACCGTGGAGACCGTCTGAGGTAGGCCTCAAACTGAATCCTTTTCCGGTCTTGTAGCAAGGAGGCCTTCCGGTGGGATTTCTGTCAGAATGAGAAGATAACGCAAAAAACACCAAGGATCCCCTCGACAGACATTCTCCAACGTCACACCAGAAGTAAAATAGAAGGCATATACCCCAGGGAAGAGTTCTTGGACGACCAGCCCTTCGTCGATGAGCCCCATCCTCAAACAATAATCCACAGCATCAAATCACCCGTGGGCGATCGAGGAGAGAAAAATGTCCCTGCCATTGCGAAACGAATACAGACTAGAGAAGGCAATTGTGATGCAGGGAATCAAACGACAACATCCTCGTTTGGAAAGGGAGAACACATTTCCAAGGAGGCTTCGATATCGTCCAAAGACGAGAACATAGCAGTAACCAGTGGTGGCATATTGCCCAAAGCCGGCAGCGATCCCCCATCCAATGGTATCTGATGGGTCTCCGCCCTTGGGGCTACTACGTGATGAAGGATGCCTAACCCAAAGAAGGTCGATGAGGGTGGGGCTGGTAGAATACCCAGTGTTATGTCTTGGTGGAGCCCTGGAAGCAACATGCGCAATGTCTCTTATGATGTGTCTTCTCATGTGAGGAGATAGTTTACGAGGCCTACGACCCCGTACCCCTAATAGCATGGCCAGAGACAAGATCTCTGTTAGGCCTTGGTTGAAAACCAACAACCGAAGGGACACCATGAAAGTCGAGTGGGATGGAGGAACTGGAATCGACACAAGGTCAAGCGAGGGAGAAGGATTCTGCAGTGGAGGAACTACAGTCGGCATAAGGTTCGACGGGGGAGAAGGATTATGTAGTTGCATCGGCTTGGGCTTCTAGGGGGTGTGTTCAGGACGGATGATGTCCTGAGACGGCCGAGGAGAGGGATGGGAACTGGCAGCAACACCATGAAAGTTCTTCCCGTGAAAAGAAGAGAGGATGGAGGATGCAGTACGGGAGGCGATGCGGAGGTTGAGTTGACGATGGATTTCTTGTAGACCTTCCCTTCTCTGATCGGTTTTGTGAAGACCCTTAGCGAGAAAGAAGGGAGATAAAATGGTGGTGGGGGACATGCCAAACGCACTGCAATATTGGGAGCGACTGTGAGCACTTGGTTAGAAGATGAGGGAAGTAGGAGAGCCATTAAGGAACAAGGGAGATAGTAGGTAGGGATTCCTACTACTAGACTTTTTTTAGTTTCTTCCCCTTAACGCAGCTCTAGTGCATTTAATATAGTCATCAACCACTGTCTTCTTAACCTACCATTTGACAAGGTTGTAATTTTCAATCAGGTTAATTTGTTCTTCCATTTTATGTAATTATCATTTTTTTGAACTGTAAACGTAACCAATCTTATTTAAATATCGATAACAAGGATAGGATAGAATGGCTTAAGGTGGAAACCTCCATTCCATTCACAGACATGGGAGGAACAAGCCTCCTTGGCAAGCCAATGAGCTCCTTTGCTTGTTGTCCACTTGACGAATTCGAGTTGCACGACTTAGAAGTTAGCTAATAGGGAACTATAATCGAACGACTAAATCTAAGGAGGAAGAAGAGCCTCCCTTTTTGTTGATCATATCCACTACGACCTTACAATCACTCCGAACTTGACCTATTTATTATTGATGTCAAAATAGATTAACCTTAGGTCCTTGACCATGAGCCCTTTTAGGGATAGACCTCAAGCCCTCGTGATGACCCGAAACATCATCGTCCTATTAGAATGACGAATGGTGAGGAGGCGGCCCACCATGTTGTAGAGGTGACAGACTAGGGAAAGCTTATTTGTCGGGTCATGCAAGACAATCAATTACCGCTTCCTCGTCCGTGTTGGGTCTCGAGGTAGGGTTGGAGATGAACCAACTCGCAGCGGAAAATCAAGGAAAACCAAGAGACGATTAAAACCATGAAACAACTAACAAAGAATGGATTCACAAGAGAAAAATTCAGCACTAGTTCTTACCAAAACAAGAACACCGGGTAACGAATGATTGGCTTGAGTCTCCAAGACGCCTACGTATCCACATGGGAATCAAAGCCACGTAGTTCTTCTCTTTGAGGACTCAAGAACACAAAAATGGAGGTGGGAGCTTGCCAAACCCGAAATTGCAAGGGAAGGGAGAGAGAAGTTGTATTTCCTATTCTTGTCTTGTGTTTGTTATGTTGAAAAAAGATGACTTAAACATAACAAAACTCATACTTGTCCAACTAAAGGCATGGGACAAGTATGGTGTCAAGTAAGGTGTAAATAGGACAAAGTATGGCAAGATAAGATTGGGTTAGGTGGTGAATCACCAACACCATAATCCTTGTCTTGCTTGCTTAGTACTAATTAATCAAGACTTGATTAATTAGTTCCATGGGCCTTGGTTGCATGGGCCTTTCATGGGCCTCTTGGAACATGGCCCGTGGCCATTTCCAACGAGGTCCCGTGATTCGCTCATCGCCTCCAAACCTTCCATACCGGAAATGTCTAACATTATCCGACGCGATCAATCCCAAGACTCCAAGCCTTGTCTCGATCCGTAAAGTCCTATTCACTTACGGGCACATGACCCAAAACCCAGTTTTGGTCATGTCCCGAGACAACTCCCTTTTGGCCATTCTCCATAAATGTGTCAATGAGTTTCATCCTCCGGTGTGACCCTTAGGTTTATGCATGTCAATAGATCAACGTAAAATACCATTTTACTTGATCATATTTAAGTGGCAACTAACGAGACTTTAGTATTGCCTGACACTACATAACGAATCGACCCTGTCGATTCTAACCTTTCCGTCGTCCCTGTCATTATCCTTTTATCTCCGATATCCTGATTGAGATAAGGCATAGAGCCGTCATCCTTATTATTCTCAATCACCGTTCCTTGATATGTGAGATGACTGAAGATATGATACCCAGTATCATGTGCATGGCCATGCTATTCTTCCAGTCACTCTCGATCAAGCGGCCGAGAACCGATATCTTTCCCATACCTTAGTATGAGGGATAAATCCCTTAGCCGTCTTTCGTGTCACTCATGTAGCCCGTCCCCAAACCAATCCTGGCCGTTATGGAAGCCCTGTTACGGACAACGTTAGGCTCAGGTCAAACTCAGTTGTTGACTACATAGCGATCACAAAGACTCCTTGGTCTAAGGATACATGACAAGCTACAACACTGAATATGTTCATGACTTAATCTATGGCACATATTCAGGGCGGGTCGTCCAATATCATGTCCCACATGATATCTATGATCAGACTCCGGAATCCCATTCCAATGACTAACAGAACGTAAGCCATAAAGAGCCATCTTTCATACTAGTCGCTTCTAGTGAAGCTTTGTTGACTAGGGACCCATCGAGTGTGATCTATCTCGATCTATGGTTTTATTCGCATGGTGGGCATAGATCAGAGCACACATCGATATATTACTCCAACACATAAGTAATATAAAGCCGCTTTAATTTTATTGCTAACGATGATATATACATTTGGACATTTAGGATTGAACTACGGGCACTAAGACTAACAATCTCCCACTTGCCCTAGTTCCAATCTAAACTCCAATATGTCCCCATCGACTTTACATGTCTAACATGTTCAGGCAGTGACACTGCCTTAGTCAAAGGGTTGACTATGTTATCATCTGTTGCAATATCGGTTATCTTCACTTCACCTCAGTTCAGTATTTATCTGATGAGGTGGATACGCCGCAGTACATGTTTGGATTTGTTATACGATCTAGGCTTTTAGCTTGCGCAATGGCCCTTGTGTTGTCGCAAGATGGATTCACCGGGATGGATGGGTTTTTAATTACACCCAACCCTGCCATGAATTTCCAAATCCACATAGCCTCCTTAGCTGCCTCTGCAACATCCATGTACTTGGCCTCTGTCGTATATTCGGCAATGATATCTTGCTTTACACTCTCCCAGCTAAAGCTCTTCCATTCAGCGTAAACACATATCCTGATTGACTTCTAAAGTCATCTGGATTTGTCTTGGAAAACTAGCGTCTACTTATCCTTCGACGACTAGTTCAACATCATCTTTCCCCCGGGTTAGAATGATGTCTACTGGTACAACATAAGGCTTAC
Source organism: Erodium maritimum (assembly GCA_963921825.1). Taxonomy (NCBI): domain Eukaryota; kingdom Viridiplantae; phylum Streptophyta; class Magnoliopsida; order Geraniales; family Geraniaceae; genus Erodium; species Erodium maritimum. Next base: position 58,343,468 of record OY997590.1, on the reverse strand, counting down.
AAGACGTCTGGTCTCATACATGTCATGGCATATATGATCGATCCTGCCCCCAGGCGCATAGGATTTTCATCATCCTTTTCAGCTCATCATGTGTCTTAGGACACTGAGTCTTGCTGAGATGAATGCCATGACTAGTGGGTAAGAGTCCTTTCTTTGAATCGAGCATTAAGAACCTACTCAATGCCTTGTTCACATAGGTTTCCTGACTTAAATCCAAGACCCTCTTGGTGCGATCTCTACATATCTTAATCCTTAAGATATAAGAAGCATCGCCTAAGTCCTTTATTGAAAAACACTTCCTCAACCAAGCTTTAGTCTCGTGCAAGGTTTGGGATGTCGTTTTCAATGAGAACCAGAAAGGTAATCTTGCTCCCACTAGCCTTCTTATAAACGCAAGATTCATCCTCGTTCTTGATTAAGCCAAATCCAATTACAGCTTCATCAAAACGAAGGATCCAACTCCGAGAAGTTCGTTTCAATCCATAAATGGATTTCAACAACTTATAAATCTTTCCTTTATTCTTCGGATCGTCAAAACCTTTGGGCCGAGACATACAAACGTACTCAGTCAAATTTCCATTTAGGAAAGCGGTTTTTGTTGGGTCTCGAGGTAGGGTTGGAGATGAACCAACTCGCAGCGGAAAATCAATGAAAACCAAGAGACGATTAAAACCATGAAACAACTAACAAAGAATGGATTCACAAGAGAAAAATTCAGCACTAGTTCTTACCAAAACAAGAACACCGGTTAACGAATGATTGGCTTGAGTCTCCAAGACGCCTACGTATCCACATGGGAATCAAAGCCACGTAGTTCTTCTCTTTGAGGACTCAAGAACACAAACATGGAGGTGGAAACTAGCCAAACCCGAAATGGCCATGGAAGAGGGAGAGAAAATGTGTTTCCTATTCTTGTCTTGTGTTTGTTATGTTGAAAAAAGATGACTTAAACATAACAAAACCCATACTTGTCCAACTAAAGGCATGGGACAAGTATGGTGTCAAGTAAGGTGTAAATAGGACAAAGTATGGCAAGACAAGATTGGGTTAGGTGGTGAATCACCAACACCTTAATCCTTGTCTTGCTTACTTAGTACTAATTAATCAAGACTTGATTAATTAGTTCCATGGGCCTTGGTTGCATGGGCCTTTCATGGGCCTCTTGGAACATGGCCCGTGGCCATTTCCAACGAGGTCCCGTGATTCGCTCATCGCCTCCAAGCCTTCCATACCGGAAATGTCCAACATTATCCGACGCGATCAATCCCAAGACTCCAAGCCTTGTCTCGATCCGTAAAGTCCTATTCACTTACGCGCACATGACCCAAAACCCAGTTTTGGTCCTGTCCCGAGACAACTCCCTTTTGGCCATTCTCCATAAATGTGTCAATGAGTTTCATCCTCCGGTGTGACCCTTAGGTTTATGCATGTCAATAGATCAACGTAAAATCCCATTTTACTTGATCCTATTTAAGTGGCAACTAACGAGACTTTAGTATTGCCTGACACTACATAACGAATCGACCCTATCGATTCTAACCTTTCCGTCGTCCCTGTCATTATCCTTTTATCTCCAATATCCTGATTGAGATAAGGCATAGAGCCGTCATCCTTATTATTCTCAATCACCGTTCCTTGATATGTGAGATGACTGAAGATATGATACCCAGTATCATGTGCATGGCCATGCTATTCTTCCAGTCACTCTCGATCAAGTGGCCGAGAACCGATATCTTTCCCATACCTTAGTATGAGGGATAAATCCCTTAGCCGTCTTTCGTGTCACTCATGTAGCCCATCCCCAAGCCAATCCTGGCCGTTATGGAAGCCCTGTTACGGACAACGTTAGGCTCAGGTCAAACTCAGTTGTTGACTACATAGCGATCACAAAGACTCCTTGGTCTAAGGATACATGACAAGCTACAACACTGAATATGTTCATGACTTAATCTATGGCACATATTCAGGGCGGGTCGTCCAATATCATGTCCCACATGATATCTATGATCAGACTCCGGAATCCCATTCCAATGACTAACAGAACGTAAGCCATAAAGAGCCATCTTTCATACTAGTCGCTTCTAGTGAAGCTTTGTTGACTAGGGACCCATCGAGTGTGATCTATCTCGATCTATGGTTCTATTCGCATGGTGGGCATAGATCAGAGCACACATCGATATATTACTCCAACACATAAGTAATATAAAGCCGCTTTAATTTTATTGCTAACGATGATATATACATTTGGACATTTAGGATTGAACTACGGGCACTAAGACTAACAATCTCCCACTTGCCCTAGTTCCAATCTAAACTCCTATATGTCCCCATCGACTTTACATGTCTAACATGTTCAGGCAGTGACACTGCCTTAGTCAACGAGTTGGCTATGTTATCATCTGTTGCAATATCGGTTATCTTCACTTCACCTCAGTTCAGTATTTATCTGATGAGATGGATACGCCGCAGTACATGTTTGGATTTGTTATGCGATCTAGGCTTTTAGCTTGCGCAATGGCCCTTGTGTTGTCGCAAAATGGATTCACCGGACTGGATGGGTTTTTAATTACACCCAGCCCTGCCATGAATTTCCAAATCCACATAGCCTCCTTAGCTGCCTCTGCAGCATCCATGTACTTGGCCTCTGTCGTAGATTCGGCAATGGTATCTTGCTTTACGCTTTCCCAGCTAAAGCTCTGCCATTCAGCGTAAACACATATCCTGATTGACTTCTAAAGTCATCTGGATTTGTCTTGGAAAACTAGCGTCTACTCATCCTTCGACGACTAGTTCAGCATCATCTTTCCCCCGGGTTAGAATGATGTCTACTGGTACAACATAAGGCTTACGAGACGTCTGGTCTCATACATGTCATGGCATATATGATCGATCCTGCCCCCAGGCGCATAGGATTCTCATCATCCTTTTCAGCTCATCAGGTGTCTTAGGACACTGAGTCTTGCTGAGATGAATGCCATGACTAGTGGGTAAGAGTCCTTTCTTTGAATCGAGCATTAAGAACCTACTCAATGCCTTGTTCACATAGGTTCCCTGACTTAAATCCAAGACCCTCTTGGTGCGATCTCTACATATCTTAATCCTTAAGATATGAGAAGCATCGCCTAAGTCCTTTATTGAAAAACACTTCCTCAACCAAGCTTTAGTCTCGTGCAAGGTTGGGATGTCGTTTTCAATGAGAACCAGAAAGGTAATATTGCTCCCACTAGCCTTCTTATAAACGCAAGATTCATCCTCGTTCTTGATTAAGCCAAATCCAATTACAGCTTCATCAAAACGAAGAATCCAACTCCGAGAAGTTCGTTTCAATCCATAAATGGATTTCAACAACTTATAAATCTTTCCTTTATTCTTCGGATCGTCAAAACCTTTGGGCCGAGACATACAAACGTACTCAGTCAAATTTCCATTTAGGAAAGCGGTTTTGACATCCACTTGCCATATCTCGTAATTATGATACGCAGTTATGTCAAGAAGAATTTGGATCGATTTTGACCATAGCCACTAAGGAGAAGGTTTCCTCATAGTCAATCCATTGGATCTGCCTATAACCTTTCGCCACCAGTTGAGCTTTGTAGGTCAGAGGGTTGCCGTCCATGTCCATCTTCACCTTGAAGATCCATTTGCATCCTATGGTCCTCACACCATTGATGGGATCAACCGGTTCCCAGACTCGGTTGTCCGACATGGATTACATTTCCTCCCTCATGGCTCCCAGCCATAACTCGGAGTTGGGCCCATCCACGACTTCCTGAAAGGTGGCTGGATCATCGTGATCCACCATGACTTCATTGTCACCTCTGGATACCATACCTTGGAGGTGGAAGATTGATCCTTTCAAATCGCCTTGGACCTTCCGGAATTGTAACAGGAATTGGTTCTTACTCTACGACAGTCTCTGGCTCCTTTCTACTGGGTTGCCAATTGGTTTAAACAGATCTGTACCATCCTAAATTTCTTCGAGATGCACAGTCCTCCCAATGACGTCTTTGGAAACAAAACTTCTTTTCCATAAAGACCCCACCCCAAGCGACGAACACCATGTTCTCACTGGGATTGTAGAAATAGTATCCCCTTGTTGCTTTGGGATACCACATGAAGGTGCATATCTCAGATCTTGGTTCGAGCTTAGTCGAAACCAAATGTTTCACATAAGCCTCGCAACCACAAATCTTTAGGAAGGACAAAGCAGGCATCATCCCGTACCATTTTTTAAAATGGTGTCCCTTCCACACCCTTGTCGAAGCCCGATTCACTATGAATGCGGTCGTCTCTAGAGCATAAACCCTGAAAGAGATTGGGAGATCAGTCTAACTAATCATGGAACGGACCATTGTCTAACAATGTCCGATTTCTCCGTTTGGCTACACCTTTCAACTACAGTGTCCCAGGAGGAGTCCATTCTAAAAGGATCCCATTCTCTTTTAGATGATCTAATAACTCTGTGGTCAAGTATTTTCCACCTCGATCCAATCGAAGTGCCTTAATACCTTTGTCGAGCTGGTTTTCTACTTTAGTCTTAAACTCTTTGAATTTATCAAAAGCTTCAGACTTATGTCTCACCGAATAGACATAACCATATTTACTGTAATCATCAATAAATGTGATAAAGTAGCTAAAACCCCTCCTGGCAAGTGAACTTATTGGTCTAAACACATTCGAGTGTATAAGCCCCAATAATTCACCCGCCCTTTCATCGCGATCGATAAAGGGCACTTTAGTCATTTTTCCCATCAAACAAACCTTGCACCTATCGATCGAATGGAATTCGAATGAACCTGAAAGCCCGCACTTCTGAAGTGCTGATAGGCGCTTCTTGTTTATGCGACCCAAATGACAGTGCCATAACAGAGTTAGGTTTAAATCGTTGGATTTAGACCTCTTGGTATTAACGGAATATATAGAACTTGAGGCATTATTACCCATATCTAATATGTACAATCCTCCAACCATGTCAGTACTGGTATAAAACATATCATTGCATAGAACATTGAAAACTCTATTTCCAATATTAACATTATATCCTTCCTTGTCAAACACGGATACAGATATAATATTCCTACTAAAAGTAGGTATGCAATATACATTATACAATACTAAGACAAGGCCTCTTGGCAAAGCAAGACTCATGGATCCTACAACAGTTGCCACAACTCTGAGGTCCATTTCGTGCTTTCCAAATCTCTCCTACTTTCAGCCACCATATATTAGTGCATGTGTGAGATTCAGTCATGGTATCTAATACCCATGAATCTTTGGAAGTAGAGAGATGTAGCTCTATAGAGTTAATACCGATTGAAGGCACGGTCCCACCGCCCTTCCTTAGATCATCCAGGTTTCCTGATGAAGGCGCAGTCTTACTGCCCTTCTTCAGATCATCCAGGCTATTTGATGAAGGCGCAGTCCCACTGCCCTTCTTCAGATCAGCCGTGAACTTCCTGTAATCCCGGTTCCAATGACCAGGCTGTTGGCAGTAGAAGCAGACATTCTCAGGTGTCTCATCTTTCCTGCCAAGTGCGCATGGGCCCAGCCCATGCCACTTCCAATTCCCTTGTTGACCATCAGAATATCCTTGAATCCCAGATCCCTGAGATATTCTTCTCAGCAGTTAATGACACTTCATGTAACTCTGATATGGTCTTAGAGACAGCCTTGTCAAGGACATATTCTTTGCGTTCAGACTTGAGGACTATCCTCAAAATTCTGTACCAGTCCAAATAGTTTGTCCCATTTAGCTTGACCCTGTCAAGAATGGTTTTTAATGACAAACTATTAATGTTCGCTGAATTTGCCATTTGATCTACAACAGATAAAATTCAATCAGTAAACTGAATAAATTTTATGAAGATCAAGCTTAAACACCAACAATCAATTCTAAACCTTTAGAATTTGAAACCAAGATCCTTGATTCACTCGATTAAGCTGAACTAATGCTCACCACTTAATCGAGCTATGTAGGTAGGACTCCATCCAATCACATCCAATGTGACTCTTGGCTAGGGTATGTACTTATGTACACGACTTACCCTATCTGTTACCCTAGCTCAACCTCAGGCCGAGAATCGTAGTCGGGTCCACCAATTTTCAACTATGGCTCGTCACTATGTAGGTGCTCCGCTAATGCGCACGACACCCACATATGTCGTCCAAACCTACTACCCCGCTTTCCCATGGATGCTCCGCTAATGCGCACGACACCCACAGGACGGGGAGGTAGTAAGGTGTTGATGATTGGGAGGTATCGGACATGACCCGCTTTTACTTGTCCAGTTGTGTTCAAAACTTTGGCACATCCTAGATGCGATGAGCACATCAACTACATTCCAAATGCAATGATGCCTCAAATTACATCCAATGTAATTCTTCCTTTGAACCCGTCAACTACATCCAATGCAATGACGGTTCTAAGGGTTCACACACAAGGATTAAAATTCCAATTTTATCTTTGCATGTGAGGTGATATGCTCGGTAAATAAAGTTAGGCATGCAATTCTAAAGCACATAGAATTAATCATGCATAAACTAAACCAAGCATAAAGCGATAAATGTGCACATAATAGCCCCCTAAACTAACTCCCACTAGCTTCTTGAGCTCCACCGACTCCAAGCCGATGCCAACACCCGAAAAGCCACCAAATGACCTTTTCGCCCTTTCTTCGTCTTGAGTAAAATATTACAATTTAATACACGACTCGCAGGTCGGGAATAAATAAATATTACAAACAAGTGGTTCGACGACCACACCTTGAAAGAATAATTACACGCTAACTCTAACGGCTCGCAGGCCGTGAAAAGCGATAAATAATTAAATTGAGCTCGGGGCTATTATGTACACCATGCCAACATCACATCACACATCGTGTTATCAAACAAGCATGTTATCAAACATCATGTGATTTTCCGGTTTTAATTAATAGCCAAGTTTCGAAAATTTTTGATGCTCGGTTTATCGAAACCGTTCAAAAATGAAACTTTTGAACATTTGATCTTCGAGTTCGTCATGACGGTTCCAAACTCGTCATAACTAACAAAACGGTTTAGCCTTGGCATATCAACCATCCAATGGTCATGCTTGGCCTAGCTCCGTCCAACGGAGCCCCGTTCGGTCCCGGTTTCGGCTCCCCGAGAGTCCCGCTCCCGAGACCCGAAAAATCAAACTTTTTTCAAAATTTCCAGATTTGAAATAATTTTAAAAAATTCATTTTACATGCATTAAATCCATAAACAAGAATTTAAAACATGTTATCAAACAATTTAGCAAAACAACATGCCAAAAATGAAACTTTCAAGCAAAACCGAAACTTTGAACACCGTCTTGTGAATCCCAAAGGTAGCACGGCTCTGATACCACTGTTGGGTCTCGAGGTAGGGTTGGAGATGAACCAACTCGCAGCGGAAAATCAATGAAAACCAAGAGACGATTAAAACCATGAAACAACTAACAAAGAATGGATTCACAAGAGAAAAATTCAGCACTAGTTCTTACCAAAACAAGAACACCGGTTAACGAATGATTGGCTTGAGTCTCCAAGACGCCTACGTATCCACATGGGAATCAAAGCCACGTAGTTCTTCTCTTTGAGGACTCAAGAACACAAACATGGAGGTGGAAACTAGCCAAACCCGAAATGGCCATGGAAGAGGGAGAGAAAATGTGTTTCCTATTCTTGTCTTGTGTTTGTTATGTTGAAAAAAGATGACTTAAACATAACAAAACCCATACTTGTCCAACTAAAGGCATGGGACAAGTATGGTGTCAAGTAAGGTGTAAATAGGACAAAGTATGGCAAGACAAGATTGGGTTAGGTGGTGAATCACCAACACCTTAATCCTTGTCTTGCTTACTTAGTACTAATTAATCAAGACTTGATTAATTAGTTCCATGGGCCTTGGTTGCATGGGCCTTTCATGGGCCTCTTGGAACATGGCCCGTGGCCATTTCCAACGAGGTCCCGTGATTCGCTCATCGCCTCCAAGCCTTCCATACCGGAAATGTCCAACATTATCCGACGCGATCAATCCCAAGACTCCAAGCCTTGTCTGGATCCGTAAAGTCCTATTCACTTACGCGCACATGACCCAAAACCCAGTTTTGGTCCTGTCCCGAGACAACTCCCTTTTGGCCATTCTCCATAAATGTGTCAATGAGTTTCATCCTCCGGTGTGACCCTTAGGTTTATGCATGTCAATAGATCAACGTAAAATCCCATTTTACTTGATCCTATTTAAGTGGCAACTAACGAGACTTTAGTATTGCCTGACACTACATAACGAATCGACCCTATCGATTCTAACCTTTCCGTCGTCCCTGTCATTATCCTTTTATCTCCAATATCCTGATTGAGATAAGGCATAGAGCCGTCATCCTTATTATTCTCAATCACCGTTCCTTGATATGTGAGATGACTGAAGATATGATACCCAGTATCATGTGCATGGCCATGCTATTCTTCCAGTCACTCTCGATCAAGTGGCCGAGAACCGATATCTTTCCCATACCTTAGTATGAGGGATAAATCCCTTAGCCGTCTTTCGTGTCACTCATGTAGCCCATCCCCAAGCCAATCCTGGCCGTTATGGAAGCCCTGTTACGGACAACGTTAGGCTCAGGTCAAACTCAGTTGTTGACTACATAGCGATCACAAAGACTCCTTGGTCTAAGGATACATGACAAGCTACAACACTGAATATGTTCATGACTTAATCTATGGCACATATTCAGGGCGGGTCGTCCAATATCATGTCCCACATGATATCTATGATCAGACTCCGGAATCCCATTCCAATGACTAACAGAACGTAAGCCATAAAGAGCCATCTTTCATACTAGTCGCTTCTAGTGAAGCTTTGTTGACTAGGGACCCATCGAGTGTGATCTATCTCGATCTATGGTTCTATTCGCATGGTGGGCATAGATCAGAGCACACATCGATATATTACTCCAACACATAAGTAATATAAAGCCGCTTTAATTTTATTGCTAACGATGATATATACATTTGGACATTTAGGATTGAACTACGGGCACTAAGACTAACAGTTTTGACATCCACTTGCCATATCTCGTAATTATAATACGCAGTTATGTCAAGAAGAATTTGGATCGATTTTGACCATAGCCACTAAGGAGAAGGTTTCCTCATAGTCAATCCATGCCTATAACCTTTCGCCACCAGTTGAGCTTTGTAGGTCAGAGGGTTTCCGTCCATGTCCATCTTCACCTTGAAGATCCATTTGCATCCGATGGTCCTCACACCATTGATGGGATCAACCGGTTCCCAGACTCGGTTGTCCGACATGGATTGCATTTCCTCCCTCATGGCTCCCAGCCATAACTCGGAGTCGGGCCCATCCACGACTTCTTGAAAGGTGGCTGGATCATCGTGATCCACCATGACTTCATGGTCACCTCCGGATAGCATATCTTGGAGGTGGAAGATTGACCCTTTCAAATCTCCTTGGACCTTCCGGAATTGTAACAGGATTTGGTTCTTACTCTACGACAATCTCTGGCTCCTTTCTACTGGGTTGTCAATTGGTTTAGACAGATCTGTACCATCCTGAATTTCTTCAAGATGCACAATCCTCCCAATGACGTCTTTGGAAACAAAACTTCTTTTCCATAAAGACCCCACCCCAAGCGACGAACACCATGTTCTTACTGGGATTGTAGAAATAGTATCCCCTTGTTGTTTTGGGATACCACACGAAGGTGCATATCTCAGATCTTGGTTCGAGCTTAGTAGTAGTAGTAGTAGTAGTGGTGGTAGTAGTGGTGGTAGTAGTGGTGGTAGTAGTGGTGGTAGTAGTGGTGGGAGTAGTAGTAGTAGTAGTAGTAGTAGTAGTAGTAGTAGTAGTAGTAGTAGTAGTAGGAGTAGGAGTAGGAGTAGGAGTAGGAGTAGGAGTAGGAGTAGGAGTAGGAGTAGGAGTAGGAGTAGGAGTAGGAGTAGGAGTAGGAGTAGGAGTAGGAGTAGGAGTAGGAGTAGGAGTAGGAGGAGGAGTAGGAGTAGGAGTAGGAGGAGCAGTAGGAGCAGTAGGAGCAGTAGGAGCAGGAGCAGTAGTAGGAGCAGTAGTAGGAGCAGTAGGAGTAGGAGCAGTAGTAGCAGTAGCAGTAGTAGGAGTAGGAGTAGTAGTAGTAGTAGTAGTAGTAGTAGTAGTAGTAGTAGTAGTAGTAGTAGGAGTAGTAGTAGTAGGAGCAGTAGTAGTAGTAGTAGTAGTAGTAGTAGTAGTAGTAGTAGTAGTAGGAGCAGTAGTAGTAGTAGTAGTAGTAGGAGCAGTAGTAGTAGGAGCAGTAGTAGTAGCAGCAGTAGTAGTAGCAGTAGTAGTAGCAGTAGTAGTAGCAGTAGTAGTAGCAGTAGTAGTAGCAGTAGTAGTAGCAGTAGTAGTAGCAGTAGTAGTAGCAGTAGTAGCAGTAGTAGTAGTAGTAGTAGGAGCAGCAGTAGTAGCAGCAGCAGTAGGAGGAGGAGGAGCAGGAGCAGGAGGAGGAGGGGGAGCAGGAGCAGGAGCAGGAGTAGTAGCAGGAGTAGGAGGAGTAGCAGCAGTAGTAGTAGCAGGAGTAGCAGCAGTAGTAGTAGTAGCAGTAATAGGAGTAGCAGTAGTAGTAGTAGCAGTAGTAGAAGTAGGAGTAGGAGTAGGAGTAGGAGCAGGAGCAGGAGCAGGAGCAAGAGCAGGAGCAGGAGCAGGAGGAGGAGCAGGAGCAGCAGTAGTAGTAGGAGGAGTAGCAGCAGCAGGAGCAGCAGCAGCAGTAGGAGCAGCAGCAGCAGCAGTAGCAGCAGTAGCAGCAGTAGCAGTAGTAGCAGCAGTAGTAGTAGCAGTAGTAGTAGTAGTAGTAGTAGTCGTCGTTGTTGTTGTTGTTGCTGTTGTAATACAAAATTTAACATTCATTTCTTATCATTTATTTAATGAACCGATTAGATAAACATGTCGATAAAGTTTTGAGAAATACATTCTGTCTCTCTCAGAACTTGTGCCGCTGCCCTATTATCAACCTAGCCTTCTGTCATGATTGCGCTGTCGCCCTCGTCTTCTGTTTCGCCGCCCTCAGCCACCGATAGGTCTCCACCCCTTGTTAGGACGTCAACCGGGGAGATTATAGGTGCTACACTAGGCGAGCACGTGAAAACCCATGTGATCAATTAGGCCTCTATTGGGGTGGGACGGTGAAAGTCCGGTTCTAGATGGACATTCACCGAATCATGCGGTATACCATGATCATGCGCTTCTGGGAATACTCGGACCTGGTAAGGGTTAGTCTGACATATGAACAATTACTTGTTTTTTGTTTTCATTGCGAAATGATCGATCACATGGTCCGAGACTATGATTGGGAGGTGTCAGGGGTGCCCCACTTTGACGAATCGATCCTGGAATTAAAGACTGTCAAGGTGGACAGACGATACGCCACAGATTGGGTAAGAGAAGCACTTCCACCGTTTGGATTTGCACCATTGATCTCGAACACGCTACCTAAGGTTGGGACATCTCGAGAAAAGGATCTTCTTGTGACCCTGGACACGGTACCTAACCCGTTTCTCAAGTATCAAGGTCGTTTCGGGGTGGCGCCTTACCCTCGAGGTTTTTGCCAGACTTTAAAGATAAGCCCCCTAGGTGTTAAGAGATATCCCCCCGGGTCTGTCCCATTTGGGATGTCTGGTGTAAGGCTTTGGAGGTTTTTTTTTCTCTCTTTCCTCTGCTGTTCGGTGGTGTTTCTAGGTGGTTTTGTTATGTTGACTGTTTCCTGTTTGTTTTGATTTAGCCCTTATTGGCTTCGTGTGCTTAATTACGGTTTTATCTGATTTCTAAATCGTGTTGGTTTATTTCCCCTTGTTGGGATAGTTCTGAGACTGTGTTGTCATTGATTCTTGTTACTTACTTTAATTTAACCTAGGGATCTCGTTTTGGGATGCCTCATTTTGTAAGTAACTGTTCTTAAGGGTTTCCCTAGGCCTTGTCTTCGATTACGAAGGTAAGGTCTATAAAAATTTGCTGAAAAAAAAACGGGGAGCCGCGGGAAGACCAAGCGAGGGCGGGGAAGCACCCCACCACGAGAGATGTTATACAACCTAAGCTTTAGGGACTTACTCCGGGAGGAGTCCCTAAGACGAGTCGGTCCTCTCAGCCACACTACTAGGTTCAAGTTCGATAGTTCATTTGACAAAACGAGTACTTGGAAAACAAGGACCAAGCATCGTTTAGGCCCTACTTTGAACGGTTCTTGACAATTGTCACCTTTGGTTTTACTTTCTGTTCTAGCTTTGATTTCAATTTCTATTTTAATTATATTTCTTGTCTTAGTTATGCTTGCTATAACCGCTTATTATTAGATCGTTTGTTATTGAAAGTTATTGATCACTATTCCTTCTAGGATAACGGCCATTATAAAAACTTTATTTTCTATTTAAAGAAATCTACTTCCTATTCTGAAGAAGATGAACCGATTTACAAACATTTTAAATTCATATTACACATTTAGTAAACCAAACTCAAATTAAATATTTCCATTCATATACTCCGATCTTTACAATATACGGCTCGTGATACACAAAAGTTCAAAATAAAAACAATAAATATCCATATGCGGGAACACGATAAAAGACAGTTTGATGGCTGGGATGGGATCCAAATTGTTATGGTGCAAGTAGGCGTAGCAGGGACCCGGTGGGACAGCAGGCAGAAACATCTCAGGAGGAGCTACTACTGGTGGGGCCAGGCTGTTTCTGTGGAGCCCACATCTTCTCAGCTGAGATGTGATGTGCCGTCGATGGAGTGCGTTGTCTGCCATGTCCGCACTTGATCATTATCTGCAAAACCTTTTATTTTTGTCCTCTAAAATAATTCAATCCGAAAACTCAAAATTTAGCATTAATAGCATTTGGTATATATTCTTTTCGAGGGAAAATGTAATCCATTCATTTAAATTCAAATACATTTAATTGCATCATGAATAAATCTCTAACCATGAAGAACAGACGAAAGATACAATAACCGTCCCTAACAGTATTGAATGAGATGCTATAAAGGCGACACACTAAAACTAGAAGAAGTTGACTACAGATATTCGAGGTCTTGCCTAAACGTTGCATGCACAGTAGAGTACGATTGAACCTGCCCCTCCTAGAGCCATCCCCTAGAGCATAAGTCTCTGAATCTCTGCGTATTAGATTTTGACCCTGCAAAAACGAAATCAAATAAAATAAAAAAGACCCACTCATTAGCCAGATCCAGAATCGAGAGAGGGATCGAGGAGGGAGCGGTGGTGGAAGTCAGGGAGAAGGACGTGCCAGCGGCGGCGACTGATGCAACTTTAGAGACGGTGGTAGAGGCTTCAGACAATTGCCGCCGAGATCAATGGGGGGAATGGCAGTAGCAGACGAGACCCCCACCCCCCCCCCCCACCCCCCCCCCCCCCCCCCCCCACCCCCCACCAAAAAAAACAATTGGGAAAGGGATAGGCGATGGCGACGACGATGTGATCGTGTTGATGGGAGTTGGGGAAAATCAGGGAAGATGAGAATTGGATAGTGATGACCCTCGTGGGCAGTGGACGAGCAGGAGAATGTGAAGAGGATGGACGCCATATCGACGGAACAACAGTAACGGATTGAGGTCGGGAGAAACGACGGCGGCCCTAAAGGAAAGCCGCCGCCTGGGTTTGAGGTTCTGAAACCTTAGCAGAGCTCATATCACCAAATTCCCAGACTTATTTGGTATCTTTTAGTCTGAAAGTTTAAGGTTCTACATGTTTAAAAATAATCAATTTAATATCTTTTGGTTTGATTCATGAACTTTTTTCGATTTAGAGTTAAAAGACTAATATAATAATGTAATATAATTGATTTAACATTATTTATTTCAAACTAACTTATTTTGTGAACTGAAATGTATTTTTTAGTATATGGTAAAATCTTTTATTGATACGAAATTCAAGCTACAAATAGATAAGCACTATTAAAAGTAAAGAAAAGCAAGACAAAAGATATAAAATCAAATGGGTAAGACTATGTTCTAACCCTTAGACGTGGAATGCTCAACTCCACAACATAGTTGCTCTTATTGTTGGGGCGATACTGAGAGACTTCAACACATTTTCTGACTCGACCTGACACTCGTGGAGATAGATTAGGGGAATCTATGGAGTGCACAGGTAGTTAAGGAGAACACCAAAAAATGGGAGGGAGTATATCAGAGTGTCGTGCTCGCACCGGACATAGCAGGGTGGAGTGTGCGCCCCCCCACACACTTTATTGCACAGAGGGCCACTCATTTCCCTTGACGAGGTTGCACCGCAAACCTCACTTGTTCCTGCTTCGGGACAACTAGTCCCCGGGTCTTCATGTGGGGGTCTCTGCTGTACGCCTCGTTATACGCCCCTCATTATATGGTATGGCCCGGACCGTGTATAATCCCACCATCAATAAGGGTTCCGTTTATGATCCAGGGTCTTGATACAAGGATCACGTGAGAAGGAATGGGTGGTCGTTATTCCCCTTATCACCGAGTGTAGTCGTTCCACCCACCAAGAACCTAATTCCTAGGGCCTCCTTCATAGGTCCCATGGTCATCCCCGTCCTCAAGTCCGTCCATTGGTACCATGTCTCGAGGTACAGATCGGTAGGTTGTGTTAGTTTTGTGACCTAGGCCAATCTTTTCATGTATGACATTATTATTTATTAAAACATTGGCACTTTTATTATCATTAAGTGCGTGAATAATCGACTCTTTATAAGATCATCAAGTATGTGACTTGATAGTAAAACTCATAGGAGAAAAAGAGTATTATTCCAATGATCCCTGGTCTTACCGATATACTAAGACTAGTATGATGTTGGTTGATGATCATGTTTTACTGATCATTCATATTGGATATGAAGTCAAATCATAGATGTCATTTAGGGAAATGATATTGGATAACCCACTATGAGAATACTACATAGGAACTGTCATGAGTATTTCTCAGTACCGTAATATGACTTAAGTCCTTTTACCTTTGACCTTATAGTCATCATGGATTTCTACATAGGTAGTTGTGTGTTTTGACGCAGCTCAACGTTGTCTTTAACCGGGAAACAATAAAGATTGTTGTTGAATATAATTGTCTATGTGAGGAATGTGAGTGATTGATAAGGGATTTGTCACTCATGTAAATATGAGAGATATCGTTTGGGCCCCTTGATAAGTGAGACTGCAGAAATGCATGACCATGCGAATCGATAATGAGTTATCACTCGCAGTCTACTTAAGATCAAGAAACTAACGATCGAATAAAATAAGGATGACGATCTTATGCCTTATATTCGATCGAGATATCGATGACAAAGGGATTAAGATATTAACGGTAAAAGGTTAAATCGGATTGACGATCTTCATACAACTTTGGACGAAACGAGGATTTCGGGCTCACTGCCAACGTTATATGAGCCTACAGGGTCACACACAACAACAAGCCCAAAATCGAGTTGGACTATAAAATATAATTGTATTATATTTGATATAATATAAATTTATTCATTACTCGTTTTCTAATTACTAATATAATGAAATTATATTAGGTAATTATATGAAGAAGACATAATGAAATAAATGTGTATATATATAAGTATTTTATTTCATTTTAAATTTTGGAATAAAACATACACATATTATATTTATTTATTAGGGTTTACTCCATGTCCTAACCTCGTACTACACTTAATTGTCAAATCCGTACCCAAGCTTTGGAAAATTGTCAAATAGTAACGAATTTCAAAACTGAATTATTAAAAATCAAAAAGTACTGTTTAAATTGACTTTTTCCGTGAATAGTGAATCACGTGCTGCCCACGTGACTCATTTTATAATGGAGCTTGCGCGAGCTGAGGTCACGAAGAGATGAAATTCGAACCTTGGACACAAAGATATGAAGTTCGAAGAGCTGAGATGAAGAGATTAGGTCACAAAGAGATGAAGTTAGGCCAACTTAACATCCGTATGAAGAACATATTTGAGGGTAAACTCGACTTTTCACTTGTCCAAGTTAACATCCGTTTAAAATTAGAAACAATTGGCAATTTCAGTTAATTGACCATTACTACATGGCAATTTCAATTGTACAGGGTTTGGATTTAACAATTTCTGAAAGTTGGGCGTTAGGACATGGAGTAACCCCTATTTATTATTGTTTTTAAATTCAATTAATAACTTTTGAATTTTAAAATTCAAGTGGTTATTTTGAATTCCACTACTCCTAAAACTTCTCCACGTATCTGATTTCGTACCCATTTTGTATTTTCGAAATCATATATAGTGGTCACGTTTTGAGAGAGTTGAGTGAAAAAAAAAACAGAGAAGAAAAGAAAGGAAACAAGAGAAAGTGAGTTCTGATTTTTGGTGCTAGCACACAAGAGTTTTGGGAAAGCTTGTTGGTGTGGATACCTGAAGAGGACGGATTCCTTTGAAGACGTCTCGAAATCGTCAAGCAATCAAAGTACTCTTGGTCCCTGTCTCGAACCAGGCTCGAAAATACAAGAGGTAATTTCGTTTAATTTTTGTATGTCGGTTTATTCTGAATTACATGGATCCTGAGGATTTTCTAGGGATTTTATTAATTCCGCTGTGTTTTTGGCACCCTAGAATCCATCAGGTTGGGGGAGGGGCGGGGACTTCGAACATCGATTCCTGATCCCCGGCGCCTTCCTTGTCTCGTGTGTCGATGTCGCTAGTCTAGTAGAGATCCAATCTTCCCTCATGGTCGACCATGCCCGTAAGGTCGGCCACTTGTCCAACTCCTAAAAGTACGGGCGAGGGGATTGAGGGAACCTCGTGAAGAGGTCCCAATGAAGCTGGATCAGGTCAAGCTCATTGTCGGAGCCCGTCTCGTCCTCCAAGAGATAGTGGTGGTCCATCAGTCGAGGTCAGTCCTTTTAAAGTTGGTTGGGAGGGGTGATGATCTTAGTAGTGATACTGATTTCGAAAATCTAGGAGATGTGGTGATAGTGGCCATACTGTTGAAGGGGGGAGTTGAAGTATTGTTAGAGGTGGTGACGACGACACTAGTGGTGGGGGTGGATCTGGTGCAGTATGACTTGGTATTGATTCTCGAGAACCGCACACCTGCCTCCATAACTTATCATTCTAACCCCTTAACGTAGTGTTAACAGTGTTCTAATTTTTTGGATGCAATGTGGATGACGCCATGGAATTCCTGAGGTGAGGATGAGGGATGAAGGTGAGTGGAATGACAGCAAGAGGTGGAGAACTCTTGCGGCAGAGAGGAGAGACTTTTTGCGAATGGCAGCAGACCTCGTGGAGAGAGATCTGCGGCAGCTAGGTCAAAAAGGACTTCATCCCCGAAAAGCTTTTTTAATTGAAATACTATTTCACCCCTCTTCATCAATAATTCATTAATATTTCAGTTAATTCATAATAATAATCATTAATTTTTTAAAATTCATGTTGAAGAGCAAATCAAGCTGAATCTGCTTACCAAGTTGAAGAACCCTAAACCTCCATTGCTATTTGAACCCTATACCACAGTTTCCATTCTCTGTCGACGTCGCGTCTTGTAGGTCTTGTTTTTCGATGAGGGAGGAGATCTGGAAATGGGTTCGCTTGAGCATAGAACTCTTGTTCTCGATTTCATTCTTGCCGCCCGCCTTGGACAACGAACTCATATTATGCCATGGACCCTGAAGACGAGCACGCGAAGGGTTAGAGCTCGGTCTTGCTTGCCGTTCTTCCTCATTCTGCAAATCTGAGACGACAAAGATAAGAGGTAACGGAGACGCGAGGTGAGAAAGACCATAAAGCTCTGGTGGACTGTGGTGATGAGGTTGTTTGTTCTCGCCGTGTATCTCAATGAGGTTGGTTTTTCTTTAAGGTGAAGATGAATATGTTGGGTTGAGAAGAATCTGGAACTAAAACCATAAAAACACGAGAAGGATATGTTGGGTTAGATTATTTTTTGTGTTTCTTATTTATTATTTGTAAATTGTAAAAATAATTATTAATTATTAATTATTTTATAATTTAATTTATTTATTATTGAATAAAGGAATAAAAATAATTAACCTTACAATATTCATAGGTCCCAATGAGAAAATGGCAAAATCATCACTTCACTCTCCGCTAACTATCACATGTTGTCACATGACTAATAGAATGAAATATTCCTGTAGTTTTTTTAACTCCAAATCGTGAAATGGTTCGTGCACCAAGCAAAATGGTACCAAATTGGTCATTTTCAAGCATGTGTGACCTTAAGCTCCGTGGACCGAACAAAAAGGTACCAAAAGGTATTTAACCCCAAAAATTTACCTTCCCACCAAGAGCACATATGACGTGTGTTTTGAACGAATCTGAATCATATTACAAATTTCAGAACTCGAGAGCTGAGTGTTTCAGAATGCAGGATCGGATAACTCAGAATCCTATCACGGATTGTGGGAGTCGGAATTGTCCGGCTCGACTTGTATGAGAGAATTGATGAGTTCGGGATCCCAAACCATAGCACACAAATGGTGTGGCGGCATTTGTAGGTAGATGAAAAAAATATCCTTTAGCCCAACCAACGACTCTCTCAACCATTTTTTATTCTCGTCAATCATTTTCTAATGTAATTTAATTTTAAAACAAAATTCGAAAATTTATTAAAAAATAACTTCTTCAAACTTTAAATACCAACACCTATTGTATTGTTTTATCACTCCATCCGCTCTGCATCTCCATCTTTTTTTCTCTCAAATACTGTCTAGTTCCCAAATTTCTGATTTGAAAACAAAATGTTGTATGATGTAGACATAAAATGCATCTCTTTTTGGATGTCTTAGCCCACATTTTTTATCTTTTCAATATCAGGATGGTTTGTTGTAATGAATTTTTCTTTTCTTGTTGTAATTGGTCTCTCCTCAGAGGTATTCAAGAATTCGGAGTAAAATGAGAAGTTTTGTAGCTAAGTGGAGCAAAATATCTGCTTCAGTAATATGAGAGTTTGAATGTTCTAGTGAATGGCACAATTCTCACCCGAGCTCCGATTTTAGCCTATAAGATATCAATTCGAAGGGAAATAAGAGACATATGCACTAAAGTCGTCATGGAACCAGTAACAGACCGTTGACACTCTCTGGACCGGAAAAATAACGGATATGGCCACATTCTTGCTCGGACAAAAGAATGGGCAAGGCCACTTTTCAGCCTGAAATCAAGTCTGCTCCGGAAGTCATTCAAGGCGAAGGAAGTTTGGGCTCACTGTTTTGACCCGAAAACTAGCACTCTTCGTGCCCCTTTCCAGCCCAATATCCAGCCTGTTACGTGCCTCGCTCTAGGCCTGACGCCTAATCGGATTTCGTATTTTGGTTTTGAAGGGTTTAAATAGAAGAGTTAAGGGTATTTTGAGAGTGATACGAGTTTGAGAGAAAAAATCAGATTGGGTGAGACCTAAGGCTTAATATTTAGGGAGAGAGAAGTGTATGAGAGCTAGGATCGAAGTAATACTATGAGATTTCATCGTTATATCAATATTTTTTATCAACTTTAACTTTAAAATTAATTTTTAGGGAAAATTTCATTTTAACACCCTGTCAAACATTTAATTTCACTTTAATACCCTGACATAAATTTTTATCATTTTCATACCCTAACCAAACTTTTAATTTCACTTTCATACCCAGCCGGGTAAAATGTCCATAATACCCCTAACTATTACTCAAATTTTCAAACTCATGCCATTGGTTCAGAATTTGAAAATAAGTGAAATGACAATAATACCCTTCATTGTTAGGGTGTTAAAATGAAAATTTCTTTCAAAAATTTTAAATTTTACAAAATAAATTTTTATTTTTATTAATTCAGTTTTTATTTATGATTTTTTTTAAATTCAGCTTTTATTTAAAAATTAATATAAAAATAAATAATTTAAGAAAATAAATAAAATATATAATTATTATTAAACAATAATTAAGTATAACAAAATAAAACAATTAACAAATTAAAAATTATATTAAAGTTAAAAACTAAAACATAAAACCTAATAGAATAAAACCATATCCTCTCTCTCTCGTTCATCTGCAATATACTCTCATCTTCATCACTTTCTTCTTTCCCAGCGCCGCCTCAACCGGACCATCTTCACGGCGCCGCCTTCGCCCATGTCAGAGCCACCCGTTCTCGCAGGAGAACACACAGGGTCATGGCACGAGTCTTGGACAGCGGCGGTGAGAGCATCTCTAGGAGGATCTTCAGCCGCGAGTCCTTCCCGGAGTACCATTCTCGGAGTCCTTCGTGTTCTTCTCGTTCCTCTCCAGAAGGCTCTACAGCTTCCCGAGGTTTACATCGGCGCCGTCGATTGAAAATCGCTGTTGTACAGCAGAGTTTCGTCATTGGCCGTCGACTGGGGATTTAGGTTTTTTTGTTTTACAGATCTGAAATGTATCTTCTCAACTCTGAATTTGAATGCTATGAACAATTTGAACAACAATTTTTACAGATCTAAAATCAGACTTTTGATGCTACCTTTACTATTGTTTGATTCTGATGTGTGGATATGGATAGATGTGTGGGTATGGATAGAGATGGAGCTTGGAAAATATAGGAGATGCAGAGATGAAGAACACGAAGGCTGATAGAAAGGGGAAAGTGAAAAGGTTTGGTTTAGACGTGTGGTTTTGAAAAAAAAGTTTGGGAGGAGAAAGAACACAGAAAAAAAAGGTTGAAGATTGAAGAAAAAAAATAAAGTATGAATTAAACAGAAAAAAGTAAAAAAAATATATATATAAAAATAGAAAATAAAAAAAGTATATATAAAAAAATATGATTTATAAGTATATTTTTTAAAAATTGATTTTTATATGAATTTTTAGATAAAAACTGAATTTTTAAAAAGAAAAAATATTTTTCATAAACAAAAACTGAATTAATAAAAATAAAAAGTTATTTTGTAAAATTTAAAAATTTTGAAAGAAATTTTCATTTTAACAACCTAAACAATGAAGGGTATTATTGTCATTTCACTTCTTTTCAAATTCTGAGTCAATGGCTTGAGATGAAAATTTGAGTAATAGTTAGGGGTATTTTGGACATTTTACCCGGCTGGGTATGAAAGTGAAATTAAAAGTTTGGTTTGGGTATGAAACTGATAAAAATTTATGCCAGGGTATCAAACTGAAATTAAATGTTTGCCAGGGTGGTAAAATGAAATTTTCCCTAATTTTTATCTCTTGTTCTTTTTGCTCTTTGTGTTCTTCCACCATCTTTATGAACTAAATTTCCATTGATCTAGGGCTAGGGAAAGCAATATGAGAAATTAATCCAATGGGTTATGTTTTTACTATATGCAATTTGTTGTTCAGTTAATGCTTGCATAATTTGAACTTA
Source organism: Erodium maritimum (assembly GCA_963921825.1). Lineage (NCBI taxonomy): Eukaryota > Viridiplantae > Streptophyta > Magnoliopsida > Geraniales > Geraniaceae > Erodium > Erodium maritimum. Next base: position 58,322,105 of record OY997590.1, on the reverse strand, counting down.
ATACTTTATCAAAGTAATTAACCTTATCATTTGATTCGGAAACTTAATACCTCCTCGTCCTATGGGTGTCATGCGCCTTCATGGATCATCCATGGGAAGGCGGGGTTATAAGTTTGGACAACATATGTGGGTGTCGTGCGCCTTAACAGAGCACTTGTATAGTGTCGGGTCATAGTCGAGAAATTGTGGACTCGGATACGATTCTCAGTCAGGGTTGAGCTAGGGTATCAGATAGGGTAATCCGTGTACATACCCTACCCAAGAGTCACATGGGATGTGATCAGACGTGGTCCGACCTACACAGCTCGATTGAGTGGTGAGCCTTCATTCAGCTCAGTCGAGTGAATCAAGGTTCTTGGTTCTTTGATTTTGAATCAAATGGTTGGTGTTCGACCTCGGATCTTCAAATTAATTTATTCAGTTTACTGATAAAAATTATTTTGTCGTATAGATCAGAATGGCAAGTTCTTCAGCGAACAATAGTTTGTCACTCAAAACCATGCTTGACAAGGTTAAGTTGAATAGGACATTACCTGGACTAGGACAGAAACTTGAGAATCGTTCTCAAGTATGAACGCAAGGAATATGTCCTAGACCAGGCTTTCTTTGACGAGCTAGCTAATAACGCCGCTAGGGATGTTAAGAATGCATACCTAAAGCACCTTAGCTACGTCATTGATGTGGTGTGTATTATAATGGGCTACATGAAGTCGAATCTCCAAGAGCTGTTCATGGAGTACTCTGAGGACCCATACGAAATGATAGGGGGCATAAAGGGTAAGTTCAAGGAGAGGGCACATATCGTAAGGTACAATGTCTTCAATGAACTTCTCTCTTGCAAAATGTCAATAGGGAGCTCTGTGGGTCCTCATGTCCTAAGGATGAAGGGACATCTCGAACATCTTAATCGATTGGGTCTTAAAATTGAAAAGGAGATGGCAACATACGTGGTTCTACGTTCCCTTCCTTGTGCATATGATAGGTTCGTGATGAACTACCACATGCACGACATGGACAAGACCATCTCAGAGTTACACGACATGCTGGTAACTATTGAGAAGAACATCAGGGATCAAGGATACAAGGAAGTTCTGATGGTCAAAAGGGAAACCAGTATGAAGAAGGGAACTAGAGGTGGCAAAGGAAAGGCCCTTACGCACCTAGCAGGAAAGTTCAAACTTTCAAAGGGTCATAACCCTCCTAAGACCGAGGAGTCCTCTAGGAGGGATAAGGAGACTGAGATGGTCTACTACTACTGTCAACAGTCTGGTCACTAGAAGAAGAATTGTAGGAAGTTCCAAGATGATCTGAAGAAGGGCGATGGGACCGCACCTTCGATAGGTATTTATTTTATAGAGCTGCATCTCGCTATTTCCAAAGATTCATGGGTATTTTATACCGGTGTTGAATCACACATATGTACTAATGTGCAGTGGATGGATAGTAGGAGACGCTTAAGAGAGGATGAAGTGAACCTCAAAGTGGGCAACAACATCAGGGTTGTAGCGACTGTTGTAGGATCCATTAGTTTCTCTTTACCTAGTGGCCTGGTACTTGTATTAAACAATGTATATTGCATACCTACTTTTAGTAGGAATATTGTATCTACTTCTGTGTTGGACAAGGAATGACACAATTTTGATGTTGGGAATGAGATTTTCAACATTTTATGCAGTGATATATTTTATGCTAGTGCTAAGATGGTCGGAGGGTTGTATCTATTAGATATGGATGACAACGCCTCAAGCTCTATATATAATATAAATACCAAAAGGTCTAAATCTGATGATTTAGACCAGACTCTATTATGGCACTGTCGTTTAGGCCACATAAACGAGAAACGCGTATCAGCACTTCACAAGTGCGGACTTCTAATTCAATTCGAATTTCATTCGATTGATAGATGTGAATCTTGTTTGATGGGTAAAATGACTAGAGCGCCCTTCATCGGTCACAGTGAAAGGTTGGGTGACTTATTGGGGCTGATACACTCGGATGTGTGTGGACCAATGAGTGCACTTTCCAGGAGGGGTTTTAGCTACTTCATCACTTTTACTGGCGATTACAGTAGATTTGGTTATGTCTAATTGATGAGACATAAGTCTGAAGCCTTTGATAAATTCAAGGAGTTCAGGACTAAAGTAAAAAACCATATCGGAAAGAGTATTAAGGCACTTCGATCGGGTCGATGTGGAGAATACTTAACAACAAAGTTCTTAGATCATCTAATAGAGAATGAGATCCTTTCATAATTGACTCCTCCTAGAACACCACAGTTGAACGGTGTGTCCGAACGGAGGAATTGGACCTTATTGGATATGGTCTAATCCATGATCAGTCGGACTGATCTCCCTATCTCTTTTTGGGGTTATGCTCTAGAGACGGCCGCATTCATTTTGAATCGGGCTCCTACGAAGGCTGTGGAAGGGACACCATTTGAGAAATGGCACGGGAAGAAGCCCGTTTTGTCCTTCCTGAGGGTCTTGGGTTGCGAGGCTTATGTGAAACGTTTGGTTTCGACTAAGCTCGAACAAAGATCTAAGAAATGCACCTTCGCGGTAAATCCCAAGGAAATAAGGGGATACTACTTCTACAAACTCAATGAGAACACGGTGTTCTGTTGGGTCTCGAGGTAGGGTTGGATATGAACCAACTAGCAGCGAAAAATCAATGAAAACCAAGAGACGATTAAAACCATGAAACGACTAACAAAGAATGGATTCACAAGAGAAAAATTCAGCATTATTTCTTACCAAAACAAGAACACCGGTTAACGAATGATTGGCTTGAGTCTCCAAGACGCCTACGTATCCACATTGGAATCAAAGCCACGTAGTTCTTTTCTTTGAGGACTCAAGAACACAAAAATGGAGGTGGGAGCTTGCCAAACCCGAAATTGTAAGGAGAGAGGGAGAGAAGTTGTTTTTCCTATTCTTGTCTTGTCTTTGTTATGTTGAAAAAAGATAACTTAAACATAACAAGCCCCATACTTGTCCAACTAAAGGCATGAGACAAGCATGGTGACAAAGAAGGTGTAAATAGGACAAAGTATGGCTAGATAAGATGAGGTTAGGTGGTGAATCACCAACACATTAATCCTTGTCATGCTTACTTAGTACTAATTAATCAAGCCTTGATTAATTAGTTCCATGGGCCTTGGTTGCATGGGCCTTTCATGGGCCTCTTGGAACATGGCCCGTGGCCATTTCCAACGAGGTCCCGTGATTCACTCATCGCCTCCAAGCCTTCCATACCGAAAATGTCAAACATTATAAAACGCGATCAATCCCAAGAGTCCAAACCTTGTCTCGATCCGTAAAGTCCTATTCACTTACAGGCACATGACCCAAAACCCAATTTTGGTCATGTCCCGAGACAACTCCGTTTTGCCCATTCTCCATAAATGTGTCAATGAGTTTCACCCTCTGGTGTGACCCTTAGGTTTATGCATGTCAATAGATCAACGTAAAATCCCATTTTACTTGATCTTATTTCAGTGACAACTAACGAGACTTTAGTATTGTCTGACACTGCATAATAATTCGACCATGTCGATTCTAACCTTTCCGTCCTCCGTGTCATTATCCTTTTATCTCCGATATCCTGATTGAGATAAGGCATAGAGTCGTCATCCTTATTATTATCAATCACTGTTCCTTGATATGTGAGATGACTGAATATATGATACTCAATATCATGTGCATGGCCATGCTATTCTTTCAGTCACTCTCGATCAAACGGCCAAGAACCGATATCTTTCTCATACCGTAGTATGAGGGATAAATCCCTTAGCCGTCTTTCGTGTCACTCATGTAGTCCGTCCCCAAGCCAATCCGTACCATTATGGAAGCCCTGTTACGGACAACGTTAGGCTCAGGTCAAACTTAGTTGTTTACTGCATAGCGATCACAAAGACTCCTTGGTCTAAGGATACATGACAAGCTACGACAATGAATATGTTCATGACTTGATATATGGCACATATTCATGTCGGGTCGTCCTATATCATGTTCCACATGATATCTATGATCAGACTCCGGAATCCCATTCCAATGACTAACAAAACGTAAGCCATAAAGAGCCATCTTTCATACTAGTCGCTTTTAGTGAAGCTTTGTTAACTAGGGACACATCGAGTGCGATCTATCTCGATCTATGGTTCTATTCGCATGGTGGGCATAGATCAGAACACACATCGATATATTACTCCAACACATAAGTAATATAAAGCCGCTTTAATTTTATTGCTAATGATGATATATATATATTTGGACATTTATGATTGAACTACGGGCACTAAGACTAACATGTTCGTCTCTGAAGGTGGGGTCTTCATAGAAAATGAATTTGTTTCCAAAGACGTCAATGGGAGGACTTTACATATAGAAGAAGTTCAAGATGGTATAGATCCATGTGAACCACTTGAAAACCCATTAGAGGAGGCTGAAGTTGTCGTAGAGTATGAACTAGTTCCTATAGCAATTCCTAAATGTCCAAGGCGAGCTGGAAAGATCATTCGTCCACCTCCGAGATATGGTTACTTTGTGTCTTGAGGTGATGGTGAGCTAAGGGTGGATCACGAGGATCCAGTCACCTTTCATGAAGTCGTGGATGGGCCCGACTCCGAGTTATGGCTGGGAGCCATGAGGGAGGAAATGCAGTACATGCCGGACAACCAAGTCTGGGAACTAGTTGATCCCATCGATGGTGTGAGGACCATCGGATGCAAATGGATCTTCAAGGTGAAGATGGACATGAACAGCAACCCTCAGGCCTTCAAAGCCCGAATGATTGGGAAAGGTTATAGGCAGATCCAAGGGATTGACTATGAGGAAACCTTCTCACTAGTGGCTATGGTCAAATCGATCCGAATTCTTCTTTCCGTAGGTGTGCACTATGATTACCAGATATGGAAAATGGATGTCAAGACCGCTTTCTTGGATGAAAGCCTGACTGAGAATGTTTACATGCATAAGCCAGAGGGTTTGTCGATTCGAAGAATAGGGGAAAGATATGCAAGATGTTGAAATCCATTTATGGATTGAAACAGGCTTTTCAGAGTTGGAAGCTTCGTTTTGATGAAGCTATAATTGGATTTGGCTTTGTCAAGAAAAAAGATGAGCCTTGCATTTACAAGAAGGTCAGTGGAAGTAAGATTACCTTTCTGGTGTTGTATGTCGATGACATACTACTCATCGGAAGTGACACCCCAACCTTGCATGAGACCAAGGCTTGGTTAGGAAAGTGTTTCGCGGTGAAGGACTTAGGCGATGCTGCTTATATCTTAGGGATTTAGATATATAGAGATCGCATCTAGAGGGTCTTGGGATTAAGTCAGAGCACCTATGTCAACAAGGTATTGAGTAAGTTCTCATTGCTCAATTCAAAGAAAGGACTCTTTCCCGCTCATCATGGCGTTCATCTCAATAAGACTCGGTGCCTTAATACACCTAATGAGCTGAAAAGGATTATGCGAATTCCGTACGCCTCGAAGATAGGATCGATCATCTACACCATGATATGTACGAGAATGGATGTCTTGTATGCCTTAACTTGTAACCCCGATGTGGAACACTGGATTGTGGTCAAAGCGATTCTCAAGTATTTGAGAAGAAATAAAGACACTTTCCTGGTGTATGGTGGGAAGGATGTGCTGAGCTAACAGTCAATGGGTATGTTGATGCTAGTTTTCAGACAAATCCAGATGACTTTAGGAGTCAGTCGGGATTTGTGTTCACATTGAACGGTAGAGCTTTCAGCTGGAAGAACGTGAAGCAAGATATCGTCGTTGATTCTATGACAGAGGCCGAGTACATAACGGCTGCGTAGGCGGCCAAGGAGGCTGTGTGGATTAAGAAGTTCACGGCAGGGTTGGGCGTAATTAAAAACCCCTCCAATCAGGTGAACCTATTTTGCGACAACACTAAGGCCACTGCACAAGATAAAAAGCCCAGATCACATAACAAATCCAAACATGTACTATGGAGATATCACCTCATAAGAGAAATACTAAACCGAGATGATGTTAAGATCACATATATTGCGACAGATGATAACATAGCCGACCCTTTGACCAAGGCGCGTTCGTTGCCTAAACACGAAAGGTTTGTAAGGTAATGAGAATAGATTGGAATTTATATTTGGACTAGGGAAAGTGGGAGATTGTTAGTCTTAATGCCCATAGTCCAATCGTAAAATGTCCAAATATAAATATCACTGTTAGGAGTATAATAAAGCGGCTTTCATATTACTGAAGTGTTGGAGTAATATATCGTTTGTGTTTTCGATCTACACCCACTAGGCAATTAGAGCCATAGATCGAGATGGATCGCACTCGATGGGGTCTCTAGTCAACGGTCTTCACTAGAAGCGACTAGTATGAAAGATGACTCTTGATGGCTTACGTTCTATTGGCCATTGGAAAGGGTTCTAGAGTCTGATCATAGATATCATGTGGGACATGATATTATACGACCCGACCTATATATGTTCCATAGATTAAGTCATGAGCATGTTCAAAGTCGTACCTTGTCATGTATCCTTAGACCGAGGAGTCTCTGTGTTTACTATGCAGTAAACAACTTAGTTTGACATGAGCCTAACATTTCACTGTGACTGGCTTCCATAACGGCCAGGATTGGCTTGGGAAATGACTACATAAGTGACACGAGAGACGGCTAGGAGCTTTATCACTCATACTATGGTATGGGAAAAATATCGGTTCTCGGCCGCTTGATCGAGAGTGACTGAAGGAAAAAGCATGGTCATGCACATGATACGGGGTATCATATATTCAGTCATCTCACATATCAAGGAAAAGTGGTTGAGAATAATAAGAATGACGGCTCTATGCCTTATCTCAATCAGGATATCGGAGATAAAAGGATAATGACAGGGACGACGAAAAGGTTAGAATCGACATAGGGTCTATTCGATTTGTAGTGTTAGGCTATGTTAAGTCTCGTTAGCTGCCACTAGGGTAGGATCAAGTAATTTGGGAATTTACATTGATCTATCGACATACATAAACCTAAGGGTCAATACCGGAAGATGAAAATCATTTACACACCAATGGAGCAAGGGCCAAACGGGAAGTTAACACGGGACATGACCAAAACTCTTCTCTTCTTCTTCCTCTTGGCTGAAACCCCCTAGCGCTCCAATTGTGGCTGTGTTCTTGAGTTCTCAACCAAGAACTACGTGGCTTTGATTACTTGGAGGATACATAAGTGTCTTATAGACTCGAGCCATTGATCTTCCTTAGTGTTCTTCGTCTCTACATTGTGTTCTTGAACAAACTGATAAGGAAACCTTGAGCTCAAATTTCTCTTGTAATTTTCATTCTTTGGTAGTATTTCTAAGACATGGTCTTTTGATTTTGTTTTGATTATTCCGCTGCGAGTTGATAACTCTCCAACCCTACCAAGAGACCCAACACATGTCCCTTTGAGATTGGGCTTCATAGGTACATCTAGGGGTGGGCAAAATAAACCGAAACCAACCACCACCAACCGAAAATCGCACCGGAAAGCCCGAAACCACTAAAACCAACCACCACCAACCGAAAACCGCACCGGAAAACCCGAAACCAGAAAGTTAACGGTTTGTTGTTGGTTCTTGACGATCGAACCAGAAAGTTAACGGTTGGTTGTCGGTTCTTGAAACGCCAAATCATCGGTTAACTAACCAAACTAGTATTGTTCATCATATACATGTGGCTTCATAATAACCACTGATCTGATATAGATGAATGGCCCATGAGCACTCTTTTGTGTCACACGGATTGCGAACATAGAGCATGATGACTTATATGCAATTTTACTTTTGTTTTGGAGAATGTAGTAATATGTTTTGGCTTAAAATAGAAATATGTGTATTTGTACTTACATGTAGTAAAGTGGTTGGTTGGTTAAAACCACTACCCAACCGGTCAGTGAACTGGTTGGTTTCACTGTAAAAAAATTAGTTTTGGATTTGGGCTGTTTCCAAGATATATCAAACCGGTAAAATCATATTGGGTTCGTAAAAGGTTTCATTGGGTAGTTAACCACTCAATGCCCACCCCTAGACACATCCACCTTCACTATACTTCCAATATCTAAAAATAGAATTTTCAACCTGACACTTCAAGATTTGAGGGAATATAAAGACCTAGTATTTTGGTCTGCTCAATTGCACTTATTACTGTTAGATTGTATTAGTTATGTACTCATATTCTAGGTTAGTTAGAGTTCTATACTGACACTAGCTCTTTTGTATAGGTAGTTTACTCTGTAACATACTCTGTAATCAGTACTCTATTTGTAGCTTGATTCAACACAAGCAATATACTTTTTACAGAGACCTTTCATGGTATCAGAGCCTCTTAAGCTTCCCATCGCGTTACAATTTTTTTTCTCTTCTAAAGCTTCTGCAGCCATCTACTTCTTTAGCTTGCTATCTGTCTTCTGACTATGTCCTCTGCCTCATCATCACATCCTATCACCCACCAACCTAACACCATACCCATACCTACATATATCCCTCACTTACCACACACGTATCTACCATCTCTTCATCTTTATGTCTACAAGTAATACTTCTGATTCTACAATTGATACTCTACCTTCAAACACATCCGTACAAGCTCCCACCTCTCCACTTCATCCGGCTTATACAGTATCGAATCCATTTCACTCGGTTACTATTAAGCTTGTCACAAAGGATCCTCGCTACAAACAATGGAGGGAAATGTTTAAAATGCTTTGCACAAGCCATCAAGTTCTTTCCCATATTACGGACACTCCACCAGAGCAACCTGATCTCTTATGGATACGTCTCGATGCCCTGGTCGTGACATGGTTGTATGCTACGGTGAACCTGGATCTGTTGTCGGACGTCTTCAAGCCCGATGCTATTGCACTCGATCTATGGTAGTCAATTGAATCAATTTTCCGGGACAATAAAATGTCTCGTGCTTTGGAGTTGCATCAACAACTACGTTATTTCCGCAAGGGATCGCTATCAATATCCGAGTATTGCCAAAAACTCATGCTGATTTCCGATTCATTGGCGAACATTGATCAGCCCATCACTGATCAGGAACTTGTTCTACAAGCGTTACATGGATTACCGGGATCCTAAAACACCGCCATTGAGGTAATACAACATCAAACCCCCACTCCGTCTTTCCATGATGTTCGTTCCATGTTGCTATTTGACGAAAACCGACAAAGCCAACACCCTGACCCCTCGACTGTTCTCCACACAAACAATTTTTCTCATCCTAACACCCAATACGGCAGCGACAGAAATAGAGGACGGGGACGCGGTTATAGTCGTAGTTCTGGTCGTGGAAATGCTTTAAATTATTCTGCAGGTATTCTTGGAGCTTCTCCGACACACAATCGCTCGCAGTAGGGTCACCAGCGTGGTCCACAGTCACATGCATTTGCCTCTACCTCAACGCCATGCATGGTACCGGGTCACCATATGCAGCAGCAGCAGCACTATATTCAGCCTTCACATCCTTCGGCCCAGCAGCAGCATATTACTCAAGCAGTCTTCGGTCCAGTCAATTTCGGCGCAACAACACTCCACCAGCCCATAGTGTGGCCCACGACCCAGCTGCCTCCATGCCCTCCCCAGCCCATCCATTTGATCAACACACTCGCTCTCCAACAAGCAACAGCGGGCCCACCAGTCATGCAACCACAAACGGATCCTCCCTCAAAGTCACAAGGCCCCGCGTATTTTCCACACACACTTTAGTAGGCATCTCAAGCAACGGATTTAAGTCAGTTATTCTCCACCATGACACTTCAGCAGCCTCAAGATGGTTGGTACATGGAAACAGGTGCCTCTTCACACACTGTTTCTCATTCCGATACATTCTCAAACGTTACGCCTTGTTTGAATTCTAGTTCGATTATTGTTGGAAACGGTGTTGTATTACCTGTTTATTTTACCGGACAATCTTTTCTTTCGTCACCTGTTAGGAACTTAAAATTGCGTGATATTCTTATTAGCCCTCACATTATTAAAAATCTTGTTTATGACCGTCAATTTACTCGTGATAATAACTGCTCTGTTGAGTTTGACCCTGCTGGATTTCCTGTGAAGGATCTACTGACTGGCACTCATATCCTCCGATGTGATACCACTGGAGATCTCTATCCCGTTGTTGCTTCCACCCCTCCATCGTCCACTTCGCCACCCGTCTCATTGTCTCTCTCCATCAATGTCACTTCTACCACCTGGCATCGACGTCTCGGACATCGCGGCGCTCAAATATTTAAATTTCTCTATTCTAGAAATTTTATTTCTTATAATAAGGATTATTCAAATACTATTTTTCATGCATGTCAATTAGGAAAATATTTACGCCTTCCCTTTTCTCCTTCTCTTTCTTGTACTACGCGTTTAGTTGAACTTATCCACTATGATCTTTGGACTTTGCCCATTGTTAGCTCTAGTGGCTTCAAATATTACTTGTTATTCTTGAATGATTTCTCTTTTTTTTTGTGGGTTTTTCCCCTCCGTGTTAAGTCAGAGGTTTTTAACTTATTTACTCGATTTCATACTTATGTCAGCACTCAGTTTTCCCTTCCCATTCAAGCCTTCCAATGTGACAATGGTCGTGAATTCGATAACTCTCCCTTTCATGAATTCTTTCATTCTCATGGCATTCACTTTCGATTCTCTTTTCCTCACACTTCTCAGCAAAATGGTAAGGCAGAACGCATGATTCGAACGGTGAATAATATGACTCGGTCCCTTCTCTTTCAGGCCCAATTACCTCCCTCCTTTTGGGTAGAAGCTCTCCACACACTAAATCTCCTACCTACTAAGTGTTAGTCTTAGTGCCCGTAGTTCAATCCTAAATGTCCAAATGTATATATCATCGTTAGCAATAAAATTAAAGTGGCTTTATATTACTTATGTGTTGGAGTAATATATCGATGTGTGCTCTGATCTATGACCACCATGCGATCGAGATAGATCACACTCGATGGGTCCCTAGTCAACAAAGCTTCACTAGAAGCGACTAGTATGAAAGATGGCTCTTTATGGCTTACGTTCTGTTAGTCATTGGAATGGGATTCCGGAGTCTGATCATAGATATCATGTGGGACATGATATTGGATGACCCGCCCTGAATATGTGCCATAGATTAAGTCATGAACACATTCAGTGTTGTAGCTTGTCATGTATCCTTAGACCAAGGAGTCTTTGTGATCGCTATGTAGTCAACAACTGAGTTTGACCTGAGCCTAACGTTGTCCGTAACAGGGCTTCCATAACGGCCAGGATTGGCTTGGGGACGGGCTACATGAGTGACACGAAAGGCGGCTAAGGGATTTATCCCTCATACTGAGGTATGGGAAAGATATCGGTTCTCGGCCGCTTGATCGAGAGTGACTGAAAGAATAGCATGGCCATGCACATGATACTGGGTATCATATCTTCAGTCATCTCACATATCAAGGAACGGTGATTGAGAATAATAAGGATGACGACTCTATGCCTTATCTCAATCAGGATATCGGAGATAAAAGGATAATGACAGGGACGACGGAAAGGTTAGAATCGACAGGGTCGATTCGCTATGCAGTGTCAGGCAATACTAAAGTCTCGTTAGTTGCCACTTAAATAGGATCAAGTAAAATGGGATTTTACGTTGATCTATTGACATGCATAAACCTAAGGGTCACACCGGAGGATGAAACTCATTGACACATTTATGGAGAATGACCAAAAGGGAGTTGTCTCGGGACATGACCAAAACTGGGTTTTGGGTCATGTGCCCGTAAGTGAATAGGACTTTACGGATCGAGACAAGGCTTGGAGTCTTGGGATTGATCGCGTCGGATAATGTTGGACATTTCCGGTATGGAAGGCTTGGAGGCGATGAGCGAATCACGGGACCTCGTTGGAAATGGCCACGGGCCATGTTCCAAGAGGCCCATGAAAGGCCCATGCAACCAAGGCCCATGGAACTAATTAATCAAGTCTTGATTAATTAGTACTAAGTAAGAAAGACAAGGATTAAGGTGTTGGTGATTCACCACCTAATTCAATCTTGTCTTGCCATACTTTGTCCTATTTACACCTTACTTGACACCATACTTGTCCCATGCCTTTAGTTGGACAAGTATGGGTTTTGTTATGTTTAAGTCATCTTTTTTCAACATAACAAACACAAGACAAGAATAGGAAAATCATTTTCTCTCCCTCTTCCATGGCCATTTCGGGTTTGGCTAGTTTCCACCTCCATTTTTGTGTTCTTGAGTCCTCAAAGAGAAGAACTATGTGGCTTTGATTCCCATGTGGATACGTAGGCGTCTTGGAGACTCAAGCCAATCATTCGTTAACCGGTGTTCTTGTTTTGGTAAGAGATAGTGCTGAATTTTTCTCTTGTGAATCCATTCTTTGTTAGTTGTTTCATGGTTTTAATCGTCTCTTGGTTTTCATTGATTTTCCGCTGCGAGTTGGTTCATCTCCAACCCTACCTCGAGACCCAATAAGACCCTTTCCTTTCGTACCCCATATTAGATCCTTTACAATACCTTTCCCACCTATGATCACCTTCGTGTTTTCAGCTGTCTATGTCACCCCAACATCTCTTCCACAACTCCCTACAAGCTAGCACCTCACTCTGTTTCCTCCATTTTTCTTGGATACCCCCCTAATAATCGAGTATTTCGCTGCCTTAACCTCTCTACCAGACGTGTTATCATTTCTCGTCATGTCACCTTTCACGAAACGATCTTTACCTACTCCTCTCACCATTCCCCTGATCCCTCCGACTCTTATGACTTACTCACCCGCTCCTCAGATGATTCCTCTTCTCTTATTCACTCTCCTTGTAAGAACTGCCCCTGGTCGACCCTGGTCGAACCGCTGAATTTTGGGGAAAGTTGACTTTCCACCGGAAAAGCCAACCGATGACTCTGGGAGTCACTTAGGACCTTTCCGGGACACAAAAAGCTTAGTCGTCGTTACGGTTAGCTTAGTTGGGTCGTTTCCTTTCAAATGACTACTTTTGTGAAAAATGTCAAACCCGGGTCAAACTAGGTCGAATTAGGAGTATTAACGAATTAGTTTAATTTGAGCTGAGATATTTTGGGTAGAGGTGGACCCCACATGGACACATGTCCATGATGGCTTGGAGGGGAAGAAAAGGGTGAGAAAACACCATATGGCCCCACTTGTGGACAAAAGAGAGAGAGGGGTAAAGGACGAAAGGGACATTCCTACCTTTAGGATAAGGACCACTTTTGGGCAATTTTCAGCACAATTCTCACCTTGGCCGAATCCTATAGAGAGAGATCGAGGAAGCTTGAAACCTCCATAGCTTGAAGAAGAAGAAAGGAGAAGAAAAGAAGAAAAGTGTCTCCTTTCACTTGATTTCTACCCCAAAACCTCCATTTTCTTCCATGTTCTTCATCATCTACCTATTCTCTAAGGTATTCAAGCACCTAACTTCCCTTTTGTTAATTTTCTAGTTGTGGGTTATGTAGAAGGTGCATGAACAAGACTTAGGCTTTATGGGTTTGGGGTTTTGTTGGTTAAATGGAGGATTTGCAGAAGGAAAGTGGAAGAGTTGTTGGAAATCAATTGGGTTTGTGGTTATTTGGATGAAACCCACTTTGGGTTTGAAGTTTTTGGAGTTGTTGAGGTTAATTTTGAGGTTTTAAGACTTATCAATGGAGTTTTGGAGAATCTAGAACTTGTTAGGAACTTTTTGGAGAAATGGGGTATTTTTCCGGCGACCGGAGTTTCGCCGGAGCTCCGGCCGTTCGCCGGAGTCCGGCCACCGGAGAGGAGATTTACCGGCCATGATAGGAGGGACACGGAGCCATGACCGGCCCGGTCCGGTCCGGCCACCCAAGGCCATGTGTGGCCGTGGGGCCCACATGACCGGGGTTTGGTTGTGCCATGCTTGGGCGGTCTTGGGTGAACCCCGGGTCGATAATTTCACGCCCGGAACGAATTATGGAAGTGATTCGTGAAATCTCGAAAAATGCGATTAGAAACTTTAATTGCGACTTTAGAACGCTCGGACCTCGGAATTTGATTCCGTCAAGTGCGTTGGAGCAAGTAAATTTTAATTAGGAATGATAGAGAAAAAAAGGGGAAATTTTGGAGTCCCGAGGGACGTTTTCCCGATTCCGTGCAAAATAGGCCTTCCGGGCCCATTTTGACAAGTTGAGCAATTGGGGGTTAGTTTGGGGTATTTCTCTCTTTAAACCACACTTGAATTAGCATTAATTCTCTTATTGCCTTGTGATCTTAGACGTTGGTCCCGAGCACGACGGAGGAGGCTACTAGGCGACTCGCGTTGACTAAGCGTTTGGATAGCGATTGAGGTAGGGAAAAGTAGCGAATACCAGTTTAATTGCGGAAAGTTACTACTATGCATATAGGTTATGAACAAATGATATAATTGTAGAATTGCATGTTGGGTGTGAGGAACGAGTGTAGCCGTGTAAGACGAGGGCCATGTCGTGCCCGTAGGTTTGGGAATTGTTGTGTTGTAATATCACATGTGGGTCCCTGGTTGGGCCCGTAGGATTGCGTGTTGGCTGTGTTGTGGTGATTGATGACTTGTAATGCTTGATATGTGGCATATCCATTGTTGAATCGAGGATCTGATATGATATGCTCGGTATGATATGTTTGGTATGATGTGAACTACTGCTTTGTGATATGATCGGGTGATTGATAGACCGATGTGATGTGTTTTCGGTAAGTTTGTTTGGTAATGATATATCGTGTGTTCAGGTAGTATGCCTATGCCGACGGAGGATTCCGGCATAAGATATCTAGACCGATGTGTGTTCCGGGAAGATATACCCGACCGACGGAGGATTCCGGTATAGGGTATCTAGCCCGATGGTACGCTCAGTATGAGATGTTTGATGATGTTATTCCGGTCCGATATCGTGGCGGATGTTGTGCCAGTTCCGTCACGATATGTTCCGAGGCGGTGTGTTCTAGTCCGATATCTATATCGATGGTGGTTCCGATATAGATATCTAGACTGAGGCTTCCGGTATGATATCTATGCCGTGGAGGATTCCGGTATAGGATATCTAGGCTGAGGATTTGGTTCCGGTGCGATACCTGTGCTGCATGTGTGATTACGGTACAGGGGATCTAGAGCCGAGGAGGGTATTTCAGAGCAATGTTTGCACCGTACCCCGGGATGGTATGTGTGATGTGAGTTGTACCCCGATGCTGTGTGTTCCGGGAAGATATACCCAACCGACGTAGGATTCTGGTCCGCTATATATGAGTTACCCCGAGGAGCCGTGTTCTGAGAAGATGTCCAAGCCGATGTGAGTTCGGACGACGTGATGAGTCGGGTTGTTGATGAGCCGACACATTGCTCTGGAATACCACAGGTGGCAGTGATTGTTTATGATATTACTCTGTGTGTTGATCTATGTTGACTGCTGTGACGGCTTATGCATGCTATGTGATCTGTTGTGACTTGAAATACAGATTTACCTGAGTTTAGTGTATTGTCGTGCGAGTTCGCACGTGTGGTCGGTTGTGAGATAACCGTGTTCGTTGTCCAATGAGACTTGATTGGGTGTTAGTGGTTAAGGGCATAGTTGAGAAAAGTGGTATGAGTTCGGTTCAGTGTCGAGGTTGATTTACGGGTTGCACCCGAGTGAAGGTCAAGCGTTATCTTGGGTTACTTGTTTAATTGATTCATAGTTACTATGCTTACTAGTATGCCCTAATTGGACGGTTACTCGTGGTGGTGAGCGGATAGCTCATCGCCTTAATTACTTTTTCCTACTGAGCGAAAGCTCACCCCTCTCCTTTACTGTTCTACAGGTTTTGAGCAGGATTTGATCTAGAGGACGTCTCGGAGCTTGGGAGCTAGCGAGAGTCTTGGTTTTGTATGGTCTAGAGACGTACTTTCCTCTTGTTATTAAACACCTTTATAACTTGGTTTTCGAGCTGTTGACTCGCATTGTCAGAACTATTGGTTTGAATTATCATTTTGAAGTTTATTTCTTTTAAAATTGCTTTTATTAATATTATTCTTAGTTCACGTCTCGAGTGCGGTCAAAACCGGATTTGGGGCGTGACACTCCTTATTTCTCTTTCCCGTCTACATCTCCGATCTCTCAAGACGTCCCACCTCCTCTTTCGCCGTCGTCTTCTCCCCCTCCTTGTCCTCTTCCCCAATCTCCTTCAACTCCCTCGCCAAACCCATCTCCCACCCCACCTCCCTTACCTGCCCCTCCGGCCTGTCCTTCTCACCCTATGATTACTCGCAGTCAGGCTGGCGTCTTTCGCTCACGTCGTGTCCTTGATCCTCATGTCTCCACCTCATCTATCTTCCCCATTTTACGATCTTCCTCTCAAGCACTTTATGACCCCAACTGGAGGCAAGCGATGGAGTCCGAGCTCTCTACTCTTCATTCAAATGACACTTGGGATTTGGTCTCGTGCCCTCCGGATGTTAATATTGTCGGCTCCAAATGGATCTTTCGTCACAAGTTTCATTTTGATGGATCCCTAGAGCGTTACAAAGCTCGTTTGGTTGCTCAAGGTTACACGCAACAAGCCGGCATTGACTACGATGACACTTTCAGTCCGGTGGTCAAACCAGCTACTATTCGCACCATCCTTAGCA
This sequence comes from Erodium maritimum, assembly GCA_963921825.1. NCBI lineage: Eukaryota > Viridiplantae > Streptophyta > Magnoliopsida > Geraniales > Geraniaceae > Erodium > Erodium maritimum. Next base: position 58,305,466 of record OY997590.1, on the reverse strand, counting down.
TTTATTTGTCTTCCTCGTGGCTTATTCATCAGCTTGATGTAAAAAATGCCTTCCTTCATGGCGATATTCGTGAGACTGTCTACATGAAACAACCCCCTAACTTCTCTGACCCCTCCCTCCCAAACCATATATGTTGTCTCAAGAAGGCCCTTTATGGCCTTAAACAGGCCCCTAGGGCCTGGTATCAGCGTTTCGCTTCCTACCTTCTTTCCATAGACTTCGTCTATAGTCAGGCAAACACATATCTATTTATCTATCGTCGAGAATCTCACACGACCTATCTTCTTTTATATGTTGATGATATCATTCTCACTACTTTGTCCCCCGCCCTTCTATCTTCCCTCACCTCTCTTCTGAGTTCTGAATTTTCCATGACCAATCTTGGTCCACTCCACTATTTCCTCGGCATATATGTTACTCGCACTTCCTCTGGGCTTCTACTTTCTCAAGAAAAGTTCGCTCGGGAAATTCTAGCTCGAGCTCACATGTCCTCCTATAAGCCGTGTCTAACTCCAGTTGATACTAAATCCAAGCTCTCCTCCTCCTCTGGTCTCCCGGTCTCTGATCCTTCACTGTATCGCAGTCTGGAAGGTGCCCTTCAGTATCTTACATTCACTTGTCATGACATTTCTTATGTTGTTCAACAAATTTGCCTTGTCATGCACGATCCTCGAGAACCTCATTTTCATGCCCTCAAACGTATTCTTCGATACATACAGGGTACCCTCTCCTATGGTCTTCACCTTCGTCCTTCTCCTACACTCTCGCTCACAATTTATTCTGATGTTGATTGGGCTGGTTGTCCTGAAACCCGCCGCTCTACATTCGGTTATTGTGTCTTTCTTGGTTCAAATCTCATCTCTTGGTCATTCAAGCGACAACATGTTGTCTCTCGCTCAGTGCTGAGGCTGAATATCATGGGGTTGCTAATGTTGTCGCTGACTCATGTTGGCTTCGCAATCTCTTGCTCGAATTACATTGTCCTCTATCCACTGCCACCATAGTTTTTTGTGATAATATTAGTTCTGTCTACATGTCTGGTAATCCTGTTCAGCACCAACGTTCCAAACATGTCGAACTTGATTTACACTTTGTACGTGAGAAAGTTGATGTAGGACAGGTTCGTGTGCTTCATGTACCATCCTCTTATCACTTCACGGATATATTTACCAAAGGACTTCCGTCTGCTTTATTTGAGGACTTCCGTTCCAGTCTCAGCATCCTTCCATGTCGAGCTTCGACTGCGGGGGCGTGTTAGATTGTATTAGTTATGTATTCATATTTATAGAGAGCTTTCAATTACCGTCCCCTTTCCCCATCTTCCACATTGATGTCTACTACCATGCTTCAAGGGTTTGATTCCCATTCAAACTTCAAACCTCGTTCTTCCATGTTTTTGAGGATTTAGATTCTTATCAAAAGACACATTCTTCACTTCCAGTAGTCTTATGTTGCCTACTTCAGACCATCCCTGAGACTGTGACTCTTTCATGTTCAAAGTTACCTTTTCTTTTTCGATTAAACTCACCTTGCCTTGCACCAACGACTTCAAAGCTATGGTTTTTCTTGGAGTTGATTCAATACCGGGAGGTGTGTATCCTAGAGATGACGAAGAAGCCATATTCTCTCTTCTTGTTGTACTTGATATATATTTATTTCAAAATAACGACTTAATTAAAACTTCAAGGGGAAAACGATCAGTATAGAATATATTGATGTTGAGTATAACAAAATATAAGATCCAAATCATAGGTTACAACGATTTGAAGATAAAAATACCAACCCGAAAAAGTTGATAATTCCCTAGAGTTATCCATATTTTCAAATATGTCATTTGATTACACTTTAGGCAGTGATCATTTGGGTTCGGGCTAAAGCGTCATCATGGGTGTTGGGTGTGCACGACAGTCCAATACTCGTCATTGATAGAATAAAAATTCATGCAATAACAACTTGGATTTCTTCTTTCACGGAATTGAGGAGCCGAGCTCCATGTAGAGATGGAAAATGGGCGGATATGGGCGGGTATGGGCGAATATCATAATACCCATTTCTACCCATTTGTCATTGCTAAATCCCCATATCCGCCTAATACCCATTATTTAACCATCTTAGCCTTACCCATTTCTACCCAATACCCATTTGGGTACCCACGAATACCCATTTCGCCCATATTAATACATAACTTACAAAAATCACACCCTAAACTTATCTTTTAATATTCATCTTTGATAATTTCAAAAACATACCCCAAACCTATATTTTAGTCATCTTGTTTGATAATTGCAAAAACATACCCTAAAGTTATCTTTAAGCCATCTTGCTTGATAATTACAAAAACATACCCTAAACTTGTGTTTTAGTCATCTTGTGTCATCTTGTTTGATAATTGCAAAAACATACCCTACACTTATGTTTTAGTCATCTTGTTTGATAATTGCAAAAATATACCTTAAACTTGTGTTTTAGTCATCTTCTTTGATAATTGCAAAAACATACCCTAAACTTGTCTTTTAGTGTTCTTCTTTGATAATTGCAAATACATACCCTTAACTTATCTTTTAATCATCTTGTTTGATAATTGCAAAAATATACCCAAACTTGTCTTTTAGTGTTCTTTATGGTAATTGCAAAAACATACCCTAAACTTGTGTTTTAGTCATATTGGTTAATAATTGCAAAAACATACCCAAAACTTGTGTTTTAGTCATCTTCTTTAATAATAGGGTAAACTTCATCCCACTACCCTAAAAAAACTTAAATTCCAACCCACTACCCTAACGAAACTTTGTTGCACCTCACTACCCTAACGAAACTTTTAGTGTCAGTTTAGTACCTACCGTTAACTTTCCATCCATTTTGGATGGAAAATGGTCATGTGCCTAGCACATGACCCCAATTTTTTTTTAAATGTCAACACTACCCCTACTAAAATTACCTTTGATACCCCAAACCCTAATCCTTTATGTTTTAATTTCCACGCAGCCTCCATTTTCTTCTTCATCTCCAACAACTCACAACTTACAAGTGAAGCCACACCGGATCCGGCGAGCTCCATAAAGGTCACAACTCACAGGTGAAGCCACGCAGCCTCCATACTTAGGTTCTTCTTGCTGGTGGCGCCGTCGAGCTCTACAAATCTCACGTTTGCGTTCAGATCTACGATAGGAGAGGGGGTCGAGTTGGGTCCTCTGCTTGGAGAGGGTGAGTATTTGGGGCGTCTTCGTCGGGTACAGGGGCATGGAGCTCGAGCTCGTGAGCTCCGATAGCGGTTGCGATTTTCAGATTTCGATTTTCATATTTTCAGACTTCTTCTTCTATTTCGATTTTCAGATCTGGTTATTATTCAATGAGATTCTATTATTCGAGTTCGATTTGTAGTTTCTAGGTTAGATTTAGTTGAAATTTTGTTCTTCAATGTTGGAGCAAATTGCAGCAAATTCAAGATAGGATGTTCTTCAATGTTTTTGGTTTGATTTTGATTTCAGAAATGTATATGGGTTGGATTTGGAACAAAGTTTTGGTTTGGAAAAAAATTGATGTTTGGATTATATTTGGAACTGTTGAATCAAAGTTGTTTCTGGAATTGATTGTTGAATGTTTTTGAACAAAACCCGGATGAAACCTGTTGAACAAATTAGAAATAAACTAAAATCAAATTAGAAATAAAGTAACTGAATAAAAGTAAAATAAAAAAATGGAAATTCGTTATTTAAGTGATTTTTTTCTGTAATTTTATAAAAATAAAGATTAACAAGTAATAAACTGAATTTTCAAATTAAATTATGATATATTTTTTAAAATAAAATTTGATATATTTTTTAAAAAAATTGATATTAAAAAAATGATTTTATAAAACAAAAATGATTTTTTAACATAAAAAATGATTTTTTTGAAAATTAAATCGAATTAAAAATTGATTTTTTAAAATAAAATCTGTTTTTTAAATAAAAGATTTATTTTTTTAAATAAAATCTAATTTTTGTAAAATAATAAACTGATTTTTAAAAATAAAAAAACTGATTTATATAAAATAAATAAATAAAAAGAATTTTTGAAAACCAATGGCATGTTGTTGAAAATTTGAGTGTTGTTAGTGAGGGGTATTTTGGACTTTTTACAATTTTCCATCCAAAAATGGATGTCAAGTTAACGGCGGGTATGAAAGTGCAACTAAAAGTTTCGTTAGGGTAGTGAGGTGCAACTAAGTTTCGTTAGGGTAGTGGGTTGGAATTTAAGTTTTTTTAAGGTAGTGGGATGAAGTTTACCCTTAATAATACGATTATGTCAGTTCATCAGCGTCAGACGATACAATGCAATTACAATCATTGAATAATTTCGATAAATTCATAACTTAAATCATCAATAAGATGGAAAAGGACGATATGCTTTATATGTAGAAGCGTGTAGATAATGGTCCATGTCCAGAAGTGGCAATCATAGAGGCATACATGGTTGGAAATTCCGAAACGATAAAAAGGGAAGATGAATACGGCACAAGGAACCAACAACACAAGGCACAAAATGTAGCTAAACGACATGTAGCACAGAGTGAAACGGCAAAACACCAACTTGCAAGCCAAGCTCGTATCGTGAGGATTGAGACAAGTCTTTACAGCCTGTCTTGATAGCTACTCTCCGTCCCCATCTTCTTCATTTCTTCGACAAAGACACCCATTGATTTTGAAGAGATCAACTAAATTATATTGAAATATGACTCGAATCATCTTTTCAAGCTGAAACTTTCCATGCAGGAATTGGGTTCAGAAAGGTTTTGTTCTTCCATATCTTTGATTGACAAAGAAAAAAACAGAGAGAATCAAAACGCGACCACTTGTTGCTTGATGGTAAAAAAATTCCAAGTACGGAACCTATTTTTAGGAAAAGAATTGGAATCAGATAACAACTTTTCCATAATTTATCCCCACGAATCAAACTCCAATGGTGCTTGCTTTCACGATTAGATAGTTGAGTTGCGATGCGAGAATAATATGTTCCTACACAAATCAAACAACACAGCTGACTGACAAGACGCTAACGTCTCAAATAACATTCGACATTAATGATGATGAAATATATTTTCATGATTGTATCGAAAATACATTCCAATGCAACCGAATTACCTAATAAGTAAGACAAACATATTCGTTGTTTAATTTCATCACCGTCTCCACCACCAGCCTTGTGATTCCAAACGGCGAAATCAATATGCTTTTGTGAGTCCGTCCTATTCCTCACCACAGCCTGCCTCCCAGCCCTGACACAAGAATGAATCCAACAGGTTTAACAAAAGGTTATTTGAACTGATAGAGAGGTTTTATCTGTCCTTTCTTTTATCTTTTCATAGTGTATAGTGTAAAGTCAAGGAAACACCCACACAAGAGATGAAATCACCCACAGAATATGATTCCAATTGTGGATGCAACGGCGAGCTATAATTAATGCATAAGATAGCACGTGTTTACATTTCAATGCATAAATAAGCAATCAGATCGTGCCCACCAAATGAAGTGCAAAATGAAATACCAATGAAGGCTATGTATATAATGCATTCAAGTGTTGCGTCTGAAGACAGAGCTCCAGAAAGTTGTGACAATATCAACACTCAGAAATGAAAAAAACTCTCTCGTCCTTGCTTTGTCAAAGCATATTGCACAATCCACAGGGAAAATGTCTTACCTTGTATATACAACACCAAACTCTGTTTACAAATTGCAAGAAGCAAAGTTTAAAACCATTTAACCCAAAGGTCCAAGTTATTGAATATCTAATTTGGTTGGTGGGAATTCTTTGATCCAGATGAACAAACAAAGGATTAGAAACAACATTTAAATAAACAGTCAAAACCTAGCGAAATGCTTAATGATGTTAGTGCATGCATATGAACCAGAAAAGGGCATGAGGATTGAACGAAGAAGAGTGCTTACAGGTCCTGTGAAAGGATGACGATTTGGGGGTGGAAGAAGCAGAGAGCGTAGTGAAGTGAAGGTTCAATTTCTTAGAGCATGCACAACAGAAAGAACCTTGGTCAAGGAGTGGGAGTGCAGACCTTGTGCTGACTGGACAAAAGTCAGGGAGTGGGAGTGCAGAAAAGTGGGTGTTTTGCAACAGAAAGGACCTTGAGGTCCTGGGAGTGCAGAACAGTGCTGACTGGATTATTATTTGATATTTTCCTGTTTTATTTAATCCGTTATCAGAAACCGTTTAATTTAGTCATAATTTAAACAATTTTGGAAAGCAATAATTAATGACAATCAATGAACTTCTAATTTTATTCAACCCCTTTTAATACAACCCAAAACAAACCAGCTCCAAGAGCACAAACGACTACTCGTCGTCATGGAAACCAGCTCCAAAGCGATCCCATAAGTGCTCCATAAGATCTTGTTGTAGTTGATGGTGGATCTCAGGATCTATGACACTTTGTTGAGCATACACTCGTTGCTGGTATGGCAATGGCCCTGGTCTGTGGTGCCATCGTTCCGGTGGTGTCCAATTCGGCATTTCTAGAGGTTGCGCCCACAACAACTCCTCCTCCCCATACTCGTACCGGTCGCGCTCATCCTCTACAATAATGTTGTGTAGAATTATGCAAGTGTGCATGATATCAGCCAAAGTGTGTTTGCTCCAAGTACGAGCGGGACGGGAAATGATGTGCCACCTTGCTTGAAGTACTCCAAAAGCCCTTTCAATATCTTTCCGAGCACCTTCTTGGCATCTAGCAAACAACTTCTCTTTGAGCTCGTAGGGATGCCGAATAGTCTTCACGAACCGTGCCCATGCTGGGTAAATCCCGTCCACCAAGTAATAAGGTCGGTCGTATCGATGGTCGTTGATGTAGTACTCAACAGCAAGTTCTTGGCCGTAGTAAGCGTCTTGGAATAAGTGGATGTGGTTGAGGACGTTGATGTCGTTGTTCGATCCAGCCATCCCGAAAAATGCATGCCAAATCCATAAATCACGGGACGCTACAACTTCAAGCATAATCGTCTTTTCCCCGTGGTGACCTCCCCGTCCATGGGCTCCCTGCTCTTCGGTTGGGCAGTTCTTCCACTTCCAATGCATACAGTCAACACTCCCCGTCATTCCGGGAAACCCTCGGTTGTACCCTTCTCGGAGTAAGCGGTCCATGTCAGCCGGTGTGGGTGTACGCTGATACTCAGCTCTGAATACCTCAATGACGGCCTTGCAAAACTTACGTAAACATTCAAGTATGGTGCTTACCCCAATGCGCAGAGTTTCGTCCAATGAATTGGTCGAGGACCCATACGCAAGCATCTGTATAGCGGCGGTGCACTTCTGCTCCGTTGATAAGCCCAGCCGTGAGGCAGCGTCGGGCCTCCATCCAATGAAGTAAGGGTCTTGAGCCTTCACCGCGTTCATAATCCGTTGGAAAAGTGGTCTGCACATACGGAACCGACGCCTGAACATTTCAGGGCCATATAGGGGTTGTTCGTCAAAATAGTTCGCCATCAATTGGATGTGGGCTTCCGCACGATTTCTGTTAATCTCTCGGCGCATTGGTTCCCCACGCATGGCCCTCTGGACCCTTGGCATTACTGCCTGCATCTGCCTCTCCATCATCCGCCAGAAACGTCGCAAAGCTGGCTGCATTCGGGCTGCCATCTCCTCATATGTCGGCAGTTGGGCTGCCATCTCCGCATGCGTCGGCATCCGGGGAGCCAGCTCCTCGTACGTTATCTACTCAGCGTCGGACATAACCTCGTCGTCGGACATTTTCAGAAATAACGAGTAGGAAGTGAGAATGAAAGAGTGAAAATAGAGAATGGTGTGTCAAAAATGAGAAATGGGGTTGGGTATTTATAGGGATAATTTTATCTGATTTTTGAATTAAAAAAATAGCCGTTGGAGTGACCGTTGCCAACGGTCGGGACACGTGGCGCCACCAGGCGCTACCAGCGCAGGCCAGGGCGCGAGGGCGCGTCCAGCGCGCTCGGCCAGGCATCGGGGAGCGGGAGCGGGAGATCGGGGAGCGGGAGCGCGAAAATGGGGAGCGGGAATGCGAATTATCGCGTCTGCAGCGGACCGGCCAGCGTCCTGCGTTCCCGACACGCGCGGGGCGGGGAGCGGGCGCGACCCGTTGTTCCTGCTCTTAAAACCCTATCATACTACGGGCCAGGCCTGCCGTCGGGCTCATTTTACTCACGGGCTTCATTGCTAACCATCACTTCCGGCCCATATTATTTGAGGACCACACGAATCAATACAAATACTGTATTGCAGCGTTTTTACCGCGTTTAAACCTTCCGTTGCTAATGAATCAAACTCAATTTTGTACAAACCGAATTCATAATTTATAAAAGTTATAGTCACTAGGGTGATATTGTTCTCAAACAATTATTTAATATCTTTAATCACACAAAAAATATTAATTTATATTTCGAATCGAAAAAACAAATAACAATCGAATTCAACAAAACAATATTAAATATACAATCAATATTGTGTACGCCAAGTTGTGGAAGGGTTCTTCTGTATGGTGCTCAGATTTACTTATATGAACTTCAACACTGTATATGCTCTTAGAGCCTATACACCGTGCTGAAATGATGATGCCAACTCCTTCCCCATGGCTTAGAGACCGAGATTCTTACTTACATCAACGAAGATCGGTGGAAATCTGAATCCTACAACTAGCATCGAAATCAGGACTAGAGGTTCAATTACAGAGGAGGAATCGAACTGTGTTGGTTCGGGCTGTTAGTCTTAGTGCCCGTAGTTCAATCCTAAATGTCTAAATGTATATATCATCGTTAGCAATAAAATTAAAGCGGCTTTATATTACTTATGTGTTGGAGTAATATATCGATGTGTGCTCTGATCTATGCCCACCATGCGAATAGAACCATAGATCGAGATAGATCACACTCGATGGGTCCCTAGTCAACAAAGCTTCACTAGAAGCGACTAGTATGAAAGATGGCTCTTTATGGCTTACGTTCTGTTAGTCATTGGAATGGGATTCCGGAGTCTGATCATAGATATCATGTGGGACATGATATTGGACGACCCGCCCTGAATATGTGCCATAGATTAAGTCATGAACACATTCAGTGTTGTAGCTTGTCATGTATCCTTAGACCAAGGAGTCTTTGTGATCGCTATGTAGTCAACAACTGAGTTTGACCTGAGCCTAACGTTGTCCGTAACAGGGCTTCCATAACGGCCAGGATTGGCTTGGGGACGGGCTACATGAGTGACACGAAAGACGGCTAAGGGATTTATCCCTCATACTAAGGTATGGGAAAGATATCGGTTCTCGGCCGCTTGATCGAGAGTGACTGGAAGAATAGCATGGCCATGCACATGATACTGGGTATCATATCTTCAGTCATCTCACATATCAAGGAACGGTGATTGAGAATAATAAGGATGACGGCTCTATGCCTTATCTCAATCAGGATATCGGAGATAAAAGGATAATGACAGGGACGACGGAAAGGTTAGAATCGACAGGGTCGATTCGTTATGTAGTGTCAGGCAATACTAAAGTCTCGTTAGTTGCCACTTAAATAGGATCAAGTAAAATGGGATTTTACGTTGATCTATTGACATGCATAAACCTAAGGGTCACACCGGAGGATGAAACTCATTGACACATTTATGGAGAATGGGCAAAAGGGAGTTGTCTCGGGACATGACCAAAACTGGGTTTTGGGTCATGCACCCGTAAGTGAATAGGACTTTACGGATCGAGACAAGGCTTGGAGTCTTGGGATTGATCGCGTCGGATAATGTTGGACATTTCCGGTATGGAAGGCATGGAGGCGATGAGCGAATCACGGGACCTCGTTGGAAATGGCCACGGGCCATGTTCCAAGAGGCCCATGAAAGGCCCATGCAACCAAGGCCCATGGAACTAATTAATCAAGTCTTGATTAATTAGTACTAAGTAAGCAAGACAAGGATTAAGGTGTTGGTGATTCACCACCTAACCCAATCTTGTCTTGCCATACTTTGTCCTATTTACACCTTACTTGACACCATACTTGTCCCATGCCTTTAGTTGGACAAGTATGGGTTTTGTTATGTTTAAGTCATCTTTTTTCAACATAACAAAGACAAGACAAGAATAGGAAACACATTTTCTCTCCCTCTTCCATGGCCATTTCGGGTTTGGCTAGTTTCCTCCTCCATTTTTGTGTTCTTGAGTCCTCAAAGAGAAGAACTACGTGGCTTTGATTCCCATGTGGATACGTAGGCGTCTTGGAGACTCAAGCCAATCATTCGTTAACCGGTGTTCTTGTTTTGGTAAGAACTAGTGCTGAATTTTTCTCTTGTGAATCCATTCTTTGTTAGTTGTTTCATGGTTTTAATCGTCTCTTGGTTTTCATTGATTTTCCGCTGCGAGTTGGTTCATCTCCAACCCTACCTCGAGACCCAACACGGGCACCGATGCCAACCAATAAGACGCCGACACCTGAAACCCCAACTAAAAAAAAACACTAGTTCGGGCACTGATGCAAACAAGTAAGACGCTGCCACCTAGCACCCCACATGAAAAAAGTAGTTGCCGATTTTGTCAACAGCTACGATGCTTTAAAAACAAAATTAAAAAAAATCTATAAATACAACAACTCTTTTTCATTCATCCCCACATATGCTTCACTCCTACCATCAGCCTCAAATAATTTGTCTCCCGTTTTTGTGATCGAGTTATGATTTTAAAATAACAGGGATGAGTTCGTCGATGAACGAGCCAAATTTCAAACACAATGCAAGCAAGGTAGGAGCCTATGACCCCTAAAGTGAAAAAAGAGCATAGGTCGTATTGAAGGACACGAACGACTTATATTGATTACTTTATGATGATCCAATTTACCGTATGTTTAGGCGTTAGTTATAGATGAGATGAACTCTTTTCGCTCGAGTTATGGGAGGGATTGCGGCACATGACAACTAATTTGTACAAAAGAATGACGCTTTCGTCCAATTTGGATTATCTTCCCATCAAAAATACATGTCGTAATATGAATGCTAGTTTACATGTACTATGTCGATTTGTTGGATGAAACTATGTGAATAGGTGTTACAACCATTCTGGAATATGTGGAACATTTTTATAAGGACGTGGTCCAAGTGTTTATAGAGGAGTATGAGAGGGCACCTAAAAAAAATAACCTGACTCGGTTGTTAGATATGAGCTACAGACGATGATTCACATGTATGATTATGAGTGGAAGAATATTTCAATGACATGGAAATGAATATTCAGACTAAGAAATCATGCGAACCGATCAACAATAATGCTCAAATGGTGGTATATGTGGATTTGGCATATTTATTTTTGTGTAGCTGGTTCGAACAACGACATCAATATGTTGAACAACGATCACATATTCAACGAAGCTCTTTACATTCGTGAATAACATAGACTTCGAGGTCAACGGTAAGTGTTATAATCGACCTTATTACTTAGCTGATGACATTTACCCAAATTGGAATCGGTTTGTTAAAACCGTACGACGACTTATCCAAGAAAAGCACAAACTTTTCGTAGCACATCAAGAGGGTGCACGGAAGGATGTGAACGAGATTTTGAAGGATTGCAATCACGTTGGCACATCATTACTCGTTTTTTCTATCAGCAAATTATTTTTATAAAGCTAATTCTTCGGAAAGAAGAAAGGGCCAAGAGACAATTAAGTCCCTCAAAGTACACCATTGAAACTTAAAACCAACTTACCTAACTTTCAAAACTACCCAAACATAACTTTAAAACCCTCCCTTATTTGCGGTGAAAGAAAAGAAAATACAAAACCAACTTTCAAACCCTCCCTTACTTGCGATGCAAATAAAGAAAATACAAAACCCAAATTATCAAAACAGAGGAACAAATACCATTGTATTCTAAACTTGATGCCCACTATGATCCAGTGCAATCCTAATGTTAAGTTGTCGTTGAGTGGAGGGTACGAAATCAATCAGATTTCTTTTTTGATTCAAGGTACTATGTGAAATCCTCGTTTTTTCCTCTTTACTCTACCCCTATCCCATAGGTACAGCCTTTGTTTGAATCAATAGAGAACCCCCTTCCTTTGCTAGAATCCCGTCAATATCTACTGGATGGTTCACGAATCCCGTCAATATCTACTAGAGGGGCGGCAATGAAGGCGATAATAAATACAGAAGTTGCAGTCAATAAGGTAGGGATCATGAAAACACCGAACCTCATGGTCGGGACCGGTGTGTAATGTCTGATACAAGGTATATTTGTACTATTATGCATAAGATGATTGTCGAGGAGGAGCACGACATATATAACAGAAGAGATGAATACGTCTTTGATTATTCACTTGATGACATGCTAGATTGGAGAACACCTCATCCTTGAATACAAGGAGGCACGTTCTTATAAGAAAAAAGTATGTGGCAGTTCGAGCACAGACGTGTAGCGATACCATTCGCAGACTACTCCAAGAAGATCTAGTTGAACATATATGGAGTTGTCACACAGGCGTCATTTTTTCTAAAATTTGTCTATTTCATTGTAGTGGTTGTTTTTTACATCAAGTGTTTGATCTTGTTTAGCATTGATAATGTAGTAGGAAGTCTTTGTTTTTGAAATAAAGTTGTTGCATGCATCTTCTTTCTTATTATTCCGTACCCTCGTAGTTTAATTTATAGTTTGAAATGAATATATTTATTCCAACACACGTTCATTCAAATCATAACGAATATATTCGTTCCGACACACGTTCGTTTAAAGTCAAAACGAATATATTCCATCTCATTATCTATAAATTGTCATGTCTCCAACACTATATATACTTCCCATTTGAACGTCGTTGTACACAACGTTTGGAACTTGAAAATATGCCTTCTGCCCCTGTCTGAATTCAGTGAGTACTCCCCTTCATTCCATTTTCCGTCCAACCCGAGCGATTCTCCATCGCGAGATCCGAAATGGAGTTACTCTTCTCCAACTCGGGATTTTCTGGAAGAAGAAGAAGAGTCGGGAGAGGAAGGCTACAATATGAAACAACTTAACTCTTGACATCGATTCCTGGCTGTATAAACTTCAACATAAGTAATGGAAATCAGAACTACTCAAAATAACCCAAAATTATACAGGCTCTCTTGTTAGCCGTTGAATAGGTAAGGTATTTACGGACAGCCGTTATAGACAAAGCATGAGCATGAATCAAGAGTCAAAATCATGAATAAGACCAATCCAAAACAAGGAACTTGGAATCCGATCAGATCGTATTCTTCTTCTATTCCACTCTTCAAACAAACACTATATGACAATTATAGGATCGACCACTGAACACCTTACTAAGTAATAAGTAATGCTCAATCGGCTCTTACACATTGTTATGTGATTTATTTATTTATTTCTTAAATCGAGTTATATATGTTGGATAGCAGAAAATTCTGAAATAAGGGAAAAGAGCCGGCCATTCCATAGCCTGCGAAATAGAGATGACCTATAATTCCTAACACAAAGCCAAATGGCTTTATTACTATCAAACCAAAGTCCTATTTCATTGGAATTTCCGGGACATTTCATCTCACTTATGCTATGGCAAGCAGCATAGGGATCATGGACGCTGCTTACTTCGTCGGAAGGGGAGAGATCTTGGCGTGGATCAATGCCACGCTTGGCCTCAACCTCTCCAAAATTGAGGAGGTAATCCATTTCCTACAACATACCAAGGAGCACGGCATCTTCTTCTTTTTTGATCAGCGAATGTAAATTTAAATTAAACCTCTGCAGAAGTAGAAAAGGAGTACATGAATTGGTCTACCCACTGTATCTTCATCTTCTTATAATCTCTTGTTCACAATTACAGGCTGCATCAGGTGCTGTTCAGTGTCAGCTCATGGATGCAACTCATGCCGGTGTTGTTCCCATGCACAAAGTACCAACTAATCAACTCTCTCCACCCTTTTAGGTCCACTGTCTACCTGTACCTGGTGTATTTACATCGTTAGTTTTGTTTCTGCATAGGTCAACTTTGATGCCAAGTCCGAATATGACATGATCCAGAACTACAAAGTTCTTCAAGATGTGTTCAACAGGTTGAAGATAAACAAGGTATTTTAATTCCAGCTGCGATTAATTATGAGAAAGATTTCAATTTCAAATCGACCATTAGCATTGGAATTATTGCAGCATATTGAAGTTAACAAGCTCGTAAAGAAACGGCCTTTGGACAACTTGGAGTTTCTGCAGTGGCTAAAACACTACTGCGATTCTACTAATGGTGGCATTGCAAACGAGTATGTGTCTCACTCTCTCTCATCTGCTGGTGAAATTGTAATAAATCACTCAGAAGATGTGTCCATCTCAGATCGTTTGTGTCTGAATTTTTAGGAACTACAATCCCGCGGAGCGCAGAAGCAAAGGTGGGAAGGAGAGAAGCTCAAAGAGTTCCAATAAGTGTTCATCGAAATCGTTGCAACCAAACACGATGCATGTTGCTTCCGGGGACAACAACAAGACTTCTGGTACGCTCATACCATAGCTCAAGCCATTGTTTCTTACATATGCTGATGTAAAATTCCATTTTAGGAGGGCCCAAGAAGCAGCAGAATTGTCTGGTTTCGACTGGCTCCAACTATGCTGAAGAGATCCGAGCATTGTCCGAGGAGGTACCTGTTCTGGTTCTTGATCTTATAACTCAGTACATGTGAACCGATCTCCTGATGCTTGCTTTGACAGGTAACGGATCTGAAGCTCACTTTGGATCATTTAGAGAAAGAAAGGGATTTCTACTTTGCCAAGTTAAGGGATGTTGAGATCCTCTGTAGGAGCCCAGAGCTGGAGCGTCTTCCCGTAAGATTGTCCTCTTGCTACTTCCACTGATGTATGATATGAATACATGTTGATGTTCCACCCTCTTGTACCTTGCAGATGGCGGCCACAATCAAACGGATCCTGTATGCTGCAGAGGATGAGAGCGAAAAGGTCTCGGTTCTTAAGGAGGAACTCGTGAAAGAGGCTCTTGAAGGATTGTTGAACAAAGCTGATAACTGTCCTGCTTCTCCGGAGCTACTGGAGATCATTCTCTGAGCTTCTTCTTGTCATTTCTATGTTTCATCGCTTTCTATATAGAGGATCTTCTGTTTCAAAAGTCAATGTAACCTCTATTGCTTCAAGCTGTGAAATTCGCATATGGTAACTATTAAATCATGTATTGTGAAATCAAAGGTTTACATCTAGAAAAGTTTTCATCGAGTTCTAGTGTTGGTGTCTTCATTCTGGTTTCTTCAAGTTCAAGCAGTTATCTGCTGCTTGGCTGAACAACTCCTGAACCTCTTTCAATTCCTTCTCTGGAAACAAAAAAGATGTTGCAGCTATTAGTTTCAGAATCTAAAATCACACCTGCCCTTGTTAAAATAAGTAAAAACCAATAGGTGGAAAGAACAAGATAAGTAACTTTCAATTTCACATCACATGCTGAATATGTCTTTTTATATGGAGGCATAACATGCATGTACAGGTTTCTAAACCCTCATATAGCATACAGTTTATGAGCTATTACCATCTAGTTATCATTATGGATGCAATTTAACTTCCATTTATCTCTAAATTAAAAAAAGTGGATACTTCCTATATGACTAAATGCTAAACCCATCATCAGCCAAACGTATGAAAGAGACTTCACCTGCAGCTTCTAGTTGTTTTTGAAGCTCTTGGCCAACAGCATCATTTTCAGCCTAGACAATCAGCTCACAAATACAACATGAACTATTAATCAGAAACATGTAGATTGTCTTTTTAAAATAAGGAGAACAGCAAAATTGCCAAATTCTATACCTGCAGTTCAGCAATCCTTTCCAATTGAGCTTCTTCACCTCCCCCAGACAATGGAAGTGCTGCAACCAACGCATCGAACTGAACAATAAACATCAACAGTATGTTAATGACATCAATTCATTATGGGGTTGAATTAGATATAGCATGTGGTAGACTGAATGACCACACACAATTGGAGCATGAAACCAACTTAAGGCATGCTCAATATTAAGTTAGAACTGTATAGAGCCATATGAGAAATGTCTGATGGGAAAAAAAACTCATATTGTTCAAATTTCAAAGAAATCGTTTTCATTTCCATTACTGCATATTTTTTCTGAGGCTAGTCAACTAGGTTCATTTATAAAATGTTGGGGAAACCTCAATAATATGCCTTCGAGCCACCTTTGTTAGCGTAAGCGTGCTGTCTCACTTTTTATTTTTTAAAAACGTACTTACACCTTTCGCTTATTATTAAAAAATGACGCTTGTTCGTTATTAGTTTTGACAGAAAATCCCAAAAGAAATAAAAAAATCCTCAACTACCCTCTCCCATCTTCTACCCCAAACCCTCTCCACGTCATCTCCTCCTTCCTGAAACCTCCATGGAAATACTTTATATGTTCTCCAGGAATTACTACAAAAGAAAAAGCTTCACTTGAATCTGAAACAGAAAGTCTTAGCCGCATAAACAAATAAGCATATTTGTCTTTCTAGAGCCGAATTACTCTTCTGGGTCTTGAAAATGAACATCGGTGATCGGAAAGCCAAGCCACCGGTTTCTGAGGAATTTCCAGATAGCTCCTCGCTTCTACACATTGCATTCTCCAGAAGAACAAGAATAAAAGGGCTTGTTTAGAGTAAATTTTTTAGTTGATTTGTTATGCCATTGGATCTCATTCAAAGAAACGGTGTTGTGAATTGTGATTCAAAATGATATGAATTTTATTGCATTCATTCCAATTTGGAAAACTTGATCGGGGTATTGTTCTAATTAATGATTCAGTGATTACTTCACTATTTGTTCTGGGTATTGTTCTGTATATAGTTCTAATTAATGGTTTAGTGGTTACTTTAATATTTGTTCTAGGAATTGTTCTAATTAATGGTTTAGTGATTACTTCACTATTTTTTCTGGGAATTATGACGGTTTAATTCATTTCTACTTTTTAATGGCCTTTATTGGAGCTATTATTTTGCTGCAATCTAGCATTCAAATGAGCGATGGTCTGTACAGTGTCTCTGGGAAGACAAAAATGCTTATTGTTGCTACAGTTAAGACTTTCAGTTTGAGATTCAAATAAAGCTTTTTGTTTCTCAGAAGCAATAACCAAAGCACATATATAGTTTTTCCATAGAGGTTTCGGGAAGAAGGAGGTGGATATGGAGATGGTTTAGGTAGGAAGAAAGGGAGGGGTATTTTAGGATTTCATTTTTATTTTTTGTGATATCCTGTCAAAATTAACGGAAATTAATAAAAAATTAACAGAAAATGTCACTTTCTGATGATAAGCGAAAGATGTAAGCACGTTTGTGCTAACAAAGATGGTTCGAGGGCCTATTATTGAGGTTTCCCCTAAAATGTTCGATCACGTTATGCTTTTGTTGCCCAGATGCAAATATGCATACTCCAAATACATTCATGAAACTACATTCTCATAATCCATCGGTCTTTCCGTCGCAAACTACATTCTCATAATCCATCGATCACGTTGGAGTTTTCTATACATATCATTATATCATATCTAAAAAGGTCAAACTTGTTAAGAATAATCACTAACATACCTGCTTAGCAGCTTTTACCAGATCAGCACTCATGAGCTTAGGTTGCTCAGCCAAATTTGTGGCCGCGTCCTCCGTAGGATTGGCTGATGGTTCAGGGTAGTTTGAGGAAAGGCGGACAGGGTGGGCATCCCTTTGTAGTGTCCCAAAAGTATTAAAGGCAAGACCAGCAATTGTATTGACTTGTTCTTGTAACTGGGAGATTATGTCCATCTTGCAAATCACTACCTGATATTCCCAAATGATAACAACAAGATACATTTTTCAAACAAGCCTGATCGATAAACTCACTCAACAAAACAAGTCAGAAAAAAAGTAAATAAACTAATCTACCAAAGCAGTGAAGTAACCAGCTATCTAGATTGAAAATATTCGAAGATATATTAATATAACTATTATAAGGGAGTTTCAGAGTGCTCATTTTCCAGGAAAACATGCTAATCGTCATCTTAAACCAGCTTCAGTAATACCCCTTCCATCAGTCTGTGCATAGCCCCTAAAACAGCTCCAGTAGGGCTTGGTTTGGGCGCCGCGGATCACTCGCCGCAGGCGCAACCACGAGCACTCGCCGCAAGGCGACTCGTGGCAGGACCCTGTGGTGACACCAAGTGGCGAACCTCGTGGCTTTGACTCGTCAACGCCCCAACAGCTAGTCGCCAACCATAGCGCGTGTCCCCCAATAAATTCCAAAACCTACCCTATTTTCCTATAAATTCACTATCCTATCCCATTGTTATTCACACCTCTTCATCCAACTACTTCTATATCTCTATATTCTTTCTTCCATGGCCAACAACAATTACAAACAGAAATACGATAAGAAATTCAATAAACATGCTTGGTGGGATATGCTCAAAGACAAGCTTAAGTGGCGACTCTACATCGGTTCGGCTTAAAAGTTGTAACTATTATTGTCATTTGTAATGTCGTCATTTATTCAGAATAAAAATTGCAATTTCTTCTAAATCGGGGGTTATAAAAGTTGTTGATTACATTTTAAAATTGCAATTACAGCTTAAGCCTAACTGGTGGTTTGCCACTGCAGAACTAGGCTTAAGCTGTATAGAGAAAATGGAAAATGCAACTTAAGCCTAACTCTTTAGCCTAGTGGTTTACCATTGGAGATAATCTAAATGTAATTCATTATTGAGAATTCCATCTAAACCAAATCATTGCAATGTAAAATGGAAGAGACTAGCTAACAGTGACTAGTGTAAGAGACATGAAAGACTGAAACAATCTAAAAATGGTGTGTAAAACCTGATTTATACATCAAAAACCTAATTTATCATTTTTCATATCCTTCAGAACCATAAGAACAGAGAATTCAGCTGCATATAAACTAATTCCGGGAATTTAATCGTTTGCAATACAATTAAGCTTGTTTGAAACCCTAAAACTCACAGATGAATTGAATTTTTTAACACTTCTTACCTATCACTTTGCTTCGACGTGTAGAAGCTAACTAGCAAGGACTGTCGAAGCTGGAAGGTGAGAGCTGCAGCAGAGGAACCAAAGATAAGCGAGGACTTCTGTTAAAAAGAGAGAGAGAGAGAGAGAGAGAGAGTGGGAGCGATTGAAGAAGAAACAGCTTGTGATTTGGGTCGGACAAATCGGGCTCGGGTCGGAGCCCAAACGCCTCGGGCTTAGATCTAACGACAGGTCGGTTATACAATTTTAACAAACGACATGTAGAAACTTGATTCTTAGTTTACTCACTAATGTTATGTGGCTACTCAATATTCTCAGCATCCCGAGAAAATTTCAGAATCTGAAACGGATTTTCCCGAGAAAATTCCAGATCACTCTAAAACGGATTATCCCGAGTAACAAACACGCATTGCCGTCCGATGTCGATTCCGAGACGAATGAGTTTGTGGAGGGCATGGAAGATAATTGGGTCGACGGGAAGAAATCGACCAAGGGACAAAACCAGCTGCCGAAGCAGAAAGAAAGTGGAAGCTCGTCGCTCTATAGTCTGGAGAACGTTAAGAGGGATTACAGGTTGAAGAAGCAGAGGATTGATGCTGGGTTGTGGACAAAGGAGATTGAGAAGCTCAAGGAAGCCAAATTGGGAGGTTCTGCGGCTGCTGGAGGTGGACATGATATTGATAGAGTGCTGGATGTAAGGAAGCTTTCTTCTTTCTATGTCTTTTTCTTCTAATTGATAGATTTTATTTGGTTCAGTTAGTCTCAAAATGCTAAGTTGTTGTGGAAATGCACTGACTTTGATTATATTTGGCTAACCCATATGCTAATTCATAAGTGAATACCTCCTTGGCTTCATTGAAATTTAATTGGTTATGGGGATTCTGTGAAGGAGGCTGGGTTTCAAATGATTGGGAATTAGACTACTCACAATGGAGGCTTTTGCGTGTGGAATAGAGACGTTGATTCGGCACCTTTTTGGAAAGAAAAAAAAAACTCAAAACCTACGATTCGGTCGATTCGAGTCGAAGCCCGATTCTTCATATGAAGAATCGCCACGTGGTCCAAATAATATAAAAATAATTTCAGCCCACTTTTTTCCACGTGGTCCAAATAATATAAAAATAATTTCAGCCCACTCCCGGTCAACGTCAGTCAAACCTGCGAAAAACGGGAAAATTTAAAAAATTTGGCCAGGTACTTAAATGAACCTAAATTTGACCCCGGGGGTCATACCAGACTTAAGTTGACCCCGATATCGACCAAAGTGAGTTCCGGGGGACTCAGGGCAACTTTCTGATCAATTTGGGAAATGTTGACTTTTCGCTGGAAAAGTCAACCGAGCGACGTTTTGGTCCATTCGAGGACCGTTTTGGATCCAAAAAGCTTAGCCGTCGTCGCAACGGTCTTAGTTGAGCCATTTCCTTGTAGCCCGCCAAGTTTCGTAATTTCTTGGAAAAAGTACCCGTTCGGGGCCCGAAACGTTCGAATTTCGCGAATCTGATTGGAAAATATCTAGTAGATATTTTCCAAAAAGGTGTGGGACCCACCTTGCCACTTGTCAAACAAGTGGTGGTGTTAGGTTTTGGGACAAGACAAAACACGACTTTGATGGTTAGTTTTGCTTTTAAAGGTGTTAGTTGTTATTTTTTTTAATAAAACAAAAGGGAAATAAGATGATACACGTCCATTTCAAAAAAAGAAGAAGAAAAGGGTAGGTTTTAGAGAAAGAAAATGAGTTAGGAGAAAAGGAGAGAAAAGAGAAGAGGCTTGGGGAATTTGTGACGTTTCTCGATCATCCGACCGGTGGATCGTCTCAGCGATAGAAGAATCGAGTTCACACCGTCATTCTCTACGGTGAGCACCTAACCGATTTTCGTTTTAGTACGTTGGAATTTTAGGGTTTGAGTTTAAATGATTCAAATATGGTTGGGTTTGGGTTAGAATTGGTTTAAAGATGAATGGTTGAGGTTTGGGGTTTGTTAGGAACGTTTTGGGGCGAAAAGGAAATTTTACCATTATGGACGTGTGGGGCCCACATGCTCGGGTCTCGGGTTTTTGTGTTCGGGTGGTTTAGAACGTTCCCCGGGTCATTAATCTACAACCGGATCGAAATTTGGAATTAAAATGTGAAAGTTGTAATTGACGGGTTTAGAAACTTTAAACGTTAATTAAATGACTCGGAAGTCAGAATTCGATTCCGTCGAGTGCCTAGAAACCTTTGAATTATTCTAAGACCGTAGGAACGAAAACGGGAATTTTCGGAGCCCCGGAAGGGCGTTTCCAAAACCCGGGCAAATTCGCCACGTCGGGCGAATCGGGCCTTTCCGGGTCCAATATCGACAATGTCGAGTAATTGGGGAGTTTGGGAGTGATCGACATTGTCGGGGTTACTTTTGGGCGTCGGGTTTATTAAAATTTCAGCATTATGCCTGCAAGCTTAAAAGCGTTTAAAATTGTGTTCTTTTAGATCGTGCTGCAGACCGAGGGAAAGGAAAGCTAGGCGAGTGACTGAGATCACGCCGGAGCTTGTTGGTTAACTTTTGGAGAACATATACGAGGTAGGGAAAAGTAGCCGGATCTCGGCCCTGACTAAGGAAAGTTAACAGTAGAATTGCATGTGACACTTGGGTGTCGTGGGTTAAGTAGGTTATCGAATATTAGGAATGCATGTGACACTGGGGGTGTCGTGGGTCAAGTAGGTTATCGAAGATTGGAAATGCATGTGACACTTAGTAGTGTCGTAGGAGCAGAGAACTTATCGATGTTAGGAGTACTGGAGGCATATGACCATGCCCGGAGGTTGATTGTGAAACTGTTGATATTAGGACTGTTGGAGGCATTGGTTATGCCGGAGGTTGATTGTGTAAGTTGTGTCTTGGGTGGCCATGAGAGCCCGTACTTTACTGTGGTGTCTTGGGTGGCCGTGAAAGCCCGTGTTTTACTGTTGTGTCTTGGGTGGCCATGAGAGTCCGTACTTTACTGTGGTGTCTTGGTGGCCATGAGAGCCCGTACTTTACTGTTGTGTCTTGGGAGGCCGTGAGTGCCTGTGGGGTTGTTGAACCTGTGTCTTACTGTTGGTGTGTCTTGGGAGGCCGTGAGTGCCTGTGGGGTTGTTGAACCCGTGTCTTTACTGTTGGTGTGTCTTGGGTGGCCATGAGTGCCCGTGGGGTTGTTGAGCCCGTGAGTTACTGTTGGTGTGTCATGGTGGCCATGGGTGCCCGTGGGGTTGTTGAACCCGTGAGTTACTGTTGGTGTGTCTTGGGTGGCCATGAGCGCCCGTGGGGTTGTTGAGCCCGTGAGTTATGGTTGGTGTGTCTTGGGTGGCCGTGAGTGTCCGTGGGGTTGTTGAGCCGTGTTTTACTGTTGGTGTCTTGTGTGGCCATGAGTGCATGTGGAGTGTTGAACCTATGTTGTTGCTGTTTGTTGAACTTTGCTTGTGATTGTGATTGTGTTTGCCCGAGGTTAGTGACCCGACTGTGTGTCGGGAAGTGGTGTGGAATTTGGCTGGCCTGACCGAGTTCGAGTCTCGGGAGGTTGCGAGCGTCCTTTGGCTGGCCTGACCGAGTTTGAGTCTCGGGAGGTTGCGAGCATTCTTTGGCTAGCCTGACCGAGTTCGAGTCTCGGAAGGTTGTGAGCATTTGTAGGCGATGAAAGGGCAGTTCCCCTTCCGACTAGCTATCGGAAAAGTAGCGCTGTATATATCGCCAACAGGTCGACCGCCTGGAGCCTGACAGGAATCGGCAAAGCGCGTGGGGCAGGCTCGAGCCCAGCCGGTTAGCAACCGGCACTGAGCAGCTAACAGGAGTACGATCCTTTGTGATCTTGTTTGGTGTGCGATCCTTTGTGATCTTGGGTGTTGCGTGGTGGTCTATCGTGTCTTTGGAGGAGGTCGTCAATCGTTGTGTCGGGTCTACTTTACGTGTCCGAGTGTTGAGTCGGCTGAGGAAAGTATCAGTGTGTGGGTGTCGGGCGGGTTACTTGAGTTTGGGGATGGTGATCCCCGGTGTTGAGTTGGTTGTTGGTGTTACCGGCTTTGTCTGCTAATTATGTCGTGGTCAGTCTGTTATCCGTGGTGGTGAGCGAACGCTCACCCCTAGTTGCTTTTCCTACAGGTACCGGTCGCAGGTTGGACTAGGTGAGCTTCTGAAGCTTGAGGAGCTAGGAGCGGAGTCCGGGTTTTATCTTTTGAGTCTAGTGACGGATACCTTGTACTTTGTCCAATTGTTGGGACGTTTTTGAGTTGTAAATATTATTTTGTTTAACTAAATGGAGATTTTGAAGTGATTATTCAAAACAGGTTTCAATTGTTTTATCTTTTTAAATGTTCACGTCCCTAGTTCGATTTTACTGAAATTGAGGCGTGACAGACTTCTCCTGCACTTACCAACTTGTCAATCAATATGGGACATGGAAATGCCTCTCTCTGATCAAGACTGTGCATGTGGTTACCCATTGGTTCTGATTTTATTTTAGTTTTTGCTAGTCACAACTTTTGAAGTTATTTGCTTGAAGATAGATGTTATGTATTTAGAAATTTCATGTAAGATTTTGATGAAGATATATTTCAAATGACATAAATTCAAGTTAAGGATTATGGAGAGGATGTTTGTTAAACGAACTTGTTGAGTTTTGACACAGGATATTTGATTATGCAAATGAATATATGAATGACTCTAACCACCCAATCTCTTCGGAGGTCAAAAACAAGCCAGAGGGCTGGGATGGAACCATATGGGATATGTCACAAAGGGAAGAGGATATTCTCTTCCAGGAATTCGATCGTCCAATTGCCTACAGTAAATTCCAGGCATGTTAATACTCCCTCTCTCCCAAAATATGTACCTCATTTGACTACATACATATATCAAGAATTTAATTTTAACTGCTTGACTTTTCATCCTTTACCTTCATATCCTCACCACTCAAACTTATGGGAGGATGTCATTAGTACATGACTAATTAACTAGTTCAAATAGAAATGGATACCTATTTTAGACATCTGTTTTTAGGAGGGAGTCTCAAGGACATTTTACTACAACTTTCTCTTCTAGTAAAGCGCCATCATTACTTCTTTCCTGTTAAGATAAGGCCCACGGATATTAATTTGGTTGTAGCTACCTCACAAATGCTAATAATTCACTACAACCTGGTTAAGAAAAGATTTTGAAAAATTGATAACTATAAAGTTGAACTTTACATGGTTGCCTCCAGTTTGTATGGAGTAAAGCTTATTATCTGGAAATTAATATAATACAGTAGTTTCTATTAGGGGAGCGGTTCAACAAAAAACCTAAACTTGTAGTCCAGGGCGATATTATCATATATTAATCAAGACTGACATATTTACCCCAATAATATTGTTGAGCTCTTAAATCACATGCTTCTTGAGTGCTTGCTCTAACTGTTGTCTCATATCTTACTTTTGTCTTCCTTCCGCTTAATGCACATAGCTAGTTTCTTAAAAACTCACGTATTTAGCCGGAGGAGACCTATTGGTGGGTGGAAATACATGATAGAGGAGCTCGGACCTAATGCGAAGAGAAAAGGGAAGGGTAGTGTGTCGATGTTACCGAGTTTGTCAGATCCATCAACTCAACCCTTTAAGGAGGAAAGCTCTCCAACAAAGAGTCGTCACACTGCCTCCAGACAGAGATAGATATTACTCATGTATGTATTCAAAGTATCAGAGGTGAAATAAATTCCTTGATTGAGATCCAACGTTAAAACAAAATAAACTGCCAAAAATTTATCGGGCTGTTACTGAAACAAGTCTATTCTGTTGCTGGTTGCACTTTCAAATATGATCAAGCTCTCTTATGATTGCATCTCCTTTTCCTGAGGATTTAATACATTCAGACTCAATATAGTGTGGAATATCCACTAATCATGATATGCAATTTTGAACTTCTCTCTTTTCAACTGTTGCTTCTTTTTACATCTCTTAGTTGTCTATCCGCTGGTTTCTGACCCGGGATCCAAGAAGAAAGCTCCACTGGGACGATCAAAAAAGTAAAATTTTACAATTTCCAGCTGAGGGAAAGATGGTACTGGAGAACAGTTCTAGTCAATATCAGTAATGCTCCAGCCTTTTCTATGAGAAGCTGATGGGTGCAAGCAAAGTGACGCAGAACTCTTCAACGACAGATGTTGTGCTGCTCACATACTTGGCCCCCATGTTCATCCCACCACTTCTGTGCCTGTTCTTGTGTGAAATGTTTCCGACTGTAGAAGATCCAAATGTTCAGTAGACATACTTAATGATAAAACAAAATTACCCATGTTCATTGATACATTTTTTGTATGAATCTAATAATCTTAATTCATAAGAGCTAGAAGATAAAATTTCCAGAGTTGTGAAGACATAATCTTCTGTCAATGCAGTTTCCTGGTTCTACAAGCATTGAGGATATACAACTGCTTGACAGTGTTTGGGAAGTTATATATGATGATGGAAAAGATTTCGGAGGGACTAGAAAATACAGACCGTTCTCCTTCTCTTAGAGTTTCAGGCACCATCTTGTCGTTTTTGCAGTGCATAGCACATTATTATTGCTCTTCATTGGGCATGATATTGCAGCAACTTAAAAAAGACACCTTAGTATAAGCTAAACCTCAAATTCCATAATTTGTCCTAGTTAATATCACTTTCCTGAACATGTGGTTGATTTAAAAGAGCCGTTTATTCCTTAGAGCATCTCCAAATGCACTCTTCACATTACCTCAAATGAGTTAAAATCTAAAAAACACCACTCCAATGTACCCTCTACATTGGCTTCCTATATTATTTTTTATTCTCTCCTTACATGTAGGGAGCTCTCCCTACATTTTCTCTACATTCTCTTTCTTATTATATTATATTATTTCTCTCCTATTCCTTTTCTGTCCATGTGCTATATATATAAAAAAATCATTCATAAGGTAAAATAAATTATCACGGTAATGTGTGTGGCTTAAATGTAGAGAGCATGATTGGAACAACAATTCAAAAAAAGTGCTCTCTGTACTATTATCTAGGCAAATCACTCCCTGCATTTAACTTAAATGTAGGGAGCAACATTGGAGATGTCCTTATATATCAAAAAGAACTGTGGCATCAGATATTCAATTTAAGTTGGTTGAGTCATGAGTATAATCTAACCAATGATATAGTTGGGGTGTTCAAAATTTTCAGTGACTCACAAATAGGAGATGGTCATGTACCCATACCTGAAGCGGATGCGTTTGAGTTCATTGCCACCACCTGGCAAGGAACTTAGAGTTGCATATGCACCTGGTACAATATGTATTATCCGCTCTGCCCTTTCAGTTTGGGGCTTCAACTCTACCCCTTCGGCAGGTAGGATCTGATTGTCTGAAACACCATTAGACTCGCTCTCAGTGGAGATTCTGTTAACAGTGGAGCTCTCATTGGTGAAGAGATCTGGAATACTAATGCCATTTCCACTCCGATCTTTAGCTACTTCGGGAGCTCTTCCAGTCGCCTCCTTCAACTGTCATACTCAGCTAGTGTTAAAGCCATTAACTACTTATGGGATTAATGCCGGTAAAACTTATAAAATATTATTAATATTCTTATGAGAGCATCTTTTTATACAAGGATTAATCCTATACTAAATAGGAAATATAAATACTAAGCAACACAAAATTAAGAAAACTTTATAGGAAATTAAACTCTAACACTCCTTTTCACTCCTTTTCACGTGCAAGTCAGATTACGCGTCTTGTACGTGGACGAAGAATAAATTTCAAAGTTAAACTTCATGTTCTTGCTTCACCACTGTATTGTTGTTGCCGAAGAACTAATTTTTTTTCGATACTCCCCCTCACGTGTAGGACTGGACATCTTCACGTGTACCATAGCATGAATAAGCGTATGCATATAGGCCATAGCAAGGCTACAAGTCTGCAAGTCTGCTTATGGGCCTAAATTTAATATAGGGTCGATGTGACAATTGTGACGTTATATCAAATAACGGCTTTCCAAAACCTATAATGATCTGCAGCCATTGACTCATACCTTGATTTTACGGACGCATGATTCAGCTTCAAGCAATTACGTCACGTGGGAGCAAAATATCTTCACGCGAGTCGTATAATGACAATGCGAAACAACTTCAAGCAACTACATCACATGACGGTGCAGATGTTTTCAACCTACTACGTCGCATAAGGACGGTGTGAAACAACTTCAAGCAACTATGTCGACGTTGCGAAACAACTTCAAGCAACTACGTTGACGGTGTGAAACAACTTCAAGCAACCACGCCAACGGTGCGAAACAACTACGTGCAAAACATCTTCAAGTAAGCACGACAATGACGCAAACCATATTGGTTTTACGGCAATGCAAGTATGTGTTATTTTAGTTTCAACAAAATCACCAAAACCCTAAATTCGGGACTAAGATGAAAGGAAATTGATGGGCTGAAGCATCAATGTGTGAACAGTAATTAGTGAACAACCGCGATGAACAGTACCGCGGTGAACAGTACCGTCGGAAAGAACAAAAGCTCGGTGTCGCGAAACTGAAGCTTCAACTCAGCCGCATATCACGGCCGAAGTCAGGGTCTTAACATAGTGGTATCAGAGCCACACATTATGGAGCCACCGAAATCCTTGGAGCGAAAGTTCGACGAGTTTATGGCAGTGTATAGTGTTGATCAAGCTAAAACGGAGGCCCAGTTTCGAGAGCTGGCGATCCAGATCGATTCCCTATCCGGCACAGCACTGGAGAATTGACAGGAGGAAAATTCCGCGGACAGCGGACGGCAGCGGGAGATAACCATACCAGTAGCATCCGGCATGGGTTCCAGCAGCGACGGGGGGAGTCAGGCACCTCGATTCGCTGGTCTTGATTTTCCGAGGTTCGATGGACGCTCGAAACCGACAACTTGGTTGCACCGTTGTGAGGGGTATTTCTTTTACTAACGGACAAGTGCGGAGGAGAAGGTTTGGTGGTCTCGTTTCATCTGGAGGACGATGCACAACTTTGATACATGATGCTGCATAAGGACGAACATTACATGGCCAGTAACATTTCTGCAATACACGTTTAGGTTCCATGTTGTCAAGTAACAAGCTTGGGGAGCTGGCTAAGCTAAGGCAGAACGGGTCGGTTGATGAATATGTTGTACGATTTGAGCGTTTGGATACACAGGTTCCTGATTTGCAAGGCGACCAAGAAATTTCCTCGTTCCTGAGTAGACTTAAGGGGCCACTACAATCGATATGGAAATACAACGGCCTAGAGACTTAACCACAGCTATGAGGTTAGTGAAATGATATGAAAAGAGGGCTCGAGAGGAAGCAAAAGCTCCGAAAGCTTTAACTCCGAGCAGAAAACCAGCAGTAGAAAATGCTAATCGATCGTTGGTCAAGCAGATTTCTAGAGCCTAGAAGCAAGATCGAATCGCTAAGGGGCCTTGCTTCTACTTTGATAAAGCATACAGTCTGGGTCACAAGTGTAACAAACTGGTTAGAATTGATTGAGGACGAGGACGGAGCCACCAGTGTGACCGTTGAGGACATGGATCCATCTTATGCGCTTAAGGGCAAGCGTCGTGTGCAAGGAGGGAGTAATGTTACGAGTCGTACGGAGCGGTAAAAGAAAGAAAAACCCACCTACAATAACCAAGTAAGGGAAAATCGGTTAAGGATAAAAATTTGAGAACTAGTAGTTTATTTCCTTAAAAGTCCTTTAGTTGGCTACTTGTATTATGAATAGAAAAATTGGTAGAGAATTACCAATTATGGTTGCATTAGGATTTTGAGTTTTAGGTAACCTCTTTGCCTATATATAATAAGTGAGAAGAATAAAATAAGGACGTTGAGAAAAATAAATTTGGTTTGGGTTAGGTTTAATTGAGGTGTAAGCTCTCTAATAAGCTTTACTTTTATTGAGGTATAAGCTCTCCTTAACAAGCTTGTTATCACAATTGTGAGAAGGACGGACAAAGACTCGTCATCGCAAAGCCGAAGCTTCACCTCAGCCGCATATTACGGCCTTGTAATGTGATCCCAAAGTCAGGGTCCTAATATATTCTTATTGTTTAATACAATGAGATCATCCATTTATATAGGGATTAATCATATACTAAATAGGAAATACGAATACTAAATAGGGAATACAAATACTAAGCAACATAGAATTAGGAAAATGTTAGGACCTTTGATAAGGGCTAACTGTTACAAGATAGTAAATGGCAGCATTTACTATCCTTTATATAGCAACTCTTCATTTTAGCTTTCAATAAGGGTCTTTGTATATTCCATAGGTTGTGTATGTATATATATAGCCTATGGCAGAAGAAATAAATCATGGAGAGTATTTGGTAGCTAATTAGTTTACTTAGTTAACTTAGTTTACTATAAGTTCAGTGGATGCAAAGAAGGGTTACTAGATCCCAAACCCAGGGCCGTAACAGAAAACTTTATAGGAAAGTAAACTAAACTAGGAATAGGAAATAAACTAAACTCTAACAATGTCTATTTCTTTTCACATCAAATAAGCAATGCACCTTATAGACACCAGACTTGGTGGATCTAGGTAAACAACACTGAGCTTGAATGAAGTAAATACCCAACCTGAGCAGTTAACAACCAAATAACTTCCTTTGCAGATTTGCATTTTTCAGCTTCATCCTTCAGTTGCTTTGATGTTCTCTCAAGCTCAGCTTCAAGTTGCTGGGATTTGCGAGTGAGATCTTCTACCTGTAGCACACAGTAAATCCTTAGTCAGTATATTCTATATTTCAACAAATTTAAGAAAGCAAACAAACTAAGTCGGTTAGTTCTCTTTCCAAACTACAACACAATTACAGTGTAGATAACATTTTATCTCAAACCTTGGATCCTGTAGTAGACTGGCTGAAGTATGTGAGAACGCAAAAGATTCTGTATCTTGATTATATTGTTAGTCATTATAGTGATTGATTTTTTTTTTTTGCATATTTTTGGTTTGGGCTGTTTAAATGTCCTATTACAAATATAGTGTGAGAAGTGTTGGTTTAGCCTATATTTGGAGATTCACAGCTTTTTTCCTAGAATGGTGTAAGGCTGCTTGTCATAAATCATTACTTTGGTGGTTGAGGTGGGAGAATTAGTAAGAAATTGAAGTCCTGAAACTCTTCAGTTATTGATGGTTGGTTGCAGGAATAAAGGGCTTTTGCATCTATCCTAGATAGTCACTATTCTGAAAAAGGCAACGTACTCAAGACTAGGAGGAACAAAATTAAGTGCATGTGCAGGAAGAATGCATGGATGTGATTCAAAAACTATTATAACCATTAAAGCATTTTAAGCAATCTTACTTGTGCTCTTAGGATTATGGTTTCTCTGCTTACGCCATCAGTTCTCTGCTTTGAAGCATGGAGAGGATCAGAAGAGATATGTCGAGTTGATCTGGAAACAGTAGATGTTGTATGGCAAGCAATTCTGGAACTAGGAGCTGAAGAGACTTTCTTTGAAGGCGTCGCAGACAAAATTGATTCTTTCTGTGAAGCCCCCAACTGAAATTTTCCAATCGGATTAGGGGTGACATAGCTATCATATGATTCTATTTTTATATCATGCCTGTAATACCTGCTCTCAGCCCTATTGATTGATCCAAAAGATGAGAGCCGGGAGAGTTGTTTCGGTATTACAGGGGACTGAGTCTCCCTATTTCCAATTTTACCTTTAGAAACTCGCACAGTGGAACTATATTCTATGTCACTTTTCAGTTTGGTAAAACAATCATCACAAACTCGATATGGCTTGTTCATGTTTGGAGCCAAAGAGGCTTTCAGAGATTTCTTACTACTGCATGCATTGCAAAATACTAACCCACAATTGTAGCAATTGTGACATTTTCTCCTAAAACCAAATGGATTATGGCAGGCAGAGCATACAGAATCGTCACTACCAGATAACCCTTTACGGAGACATATGACAGTCGTAATGTTTGAACCGCACTTTACACTCTTTACGTGCTTATCTTTCAAGAAGCTTACTAGTGTCGGCGTATTTTTGTCATTGCAGTCTCCGTGGCCTAACTGTCCATTTCCACCCCTTCCCCAAGTATATACCTCTGGTTTGGCAGTCCGAATTGCGACATGATAAGAACCACAAGCAATCTCCTCCACAAAACTGTCTGCAAGTCTACCTAGAACACGAGTAGGAGCCTCTCCTTTGGCACCACCTGTGACTAAAGGATGCCCCAACTGGCCATAAGCAGGACTTCCCATTGTGTAAACTCGCCCAAAGGTTGTGAGAGCAACTGTGATGCTATCCCCACATGCTACTTGACAAACATTTTGATCTATCAACTTAGCTACACACTCCGGTAAGAGTCTAGGTTCTTGATCAGAATGTCCAAGTCGAGCCTTATCTCCATCCCCCCAGGTGAACAGCTTTCCCCATGAAGTGCAATCATTAGGTCCTGAACAAGGTGATTCTCCTTCTGCTACTTCAACAATGACTGCAGCAGTGTGCCAAACACCGCATGCAACCCTTGTTGTTCGCAGTCCTCTTAAAGCTTGCACTTCCCTTGGAATTCTTGTACTGCTATGATCTCCATGCCCAAGAGCACCGAAAGATCCATCACCAAATGTAAATAACTGGCCAAGAGATGTCACAACAGCTGTATGCCATGGTCCACAAGCAACAAATGTAACTTGTATACCATCAAGTTCACCACAAACTCTTTTAGGAACCCAGTGACTAGTTTCACTTCCATGCCCAAGAAGACCAAGATTATGAATACCATCGCCCCACGTATAAAGTTCCCCATTCAGTGTAACAGCACAAGAGTGATGCTCCCCACACGCTACTAACTCAAAGTTCAGGCCACCACGAGTGTCTATAAACTTTGGCTGAGAAACACTGGCTTCCTGGCCATGCCCAAGTCTACCCCCTACCTCCTCCCCCCAACTAAAGATCTCCCCTTGTTTATTGACAAGCACAGCATGTCTGCTACCGCAAGCAACATTATGAACATCTAGAATCATTGCTGATACCAATGCCTTGGGTAGAAGCACATCAGCCTTAGGTAGAAGCACATCAGCCTTTGGACTTGAAGAACTAGAGATTTTATGCATACCACCACCCAGCATTCCATCACCAATACCTTCTCCCCACATAAAAATGTCCCCCATGGCGTCATAATCTTCATGAGAAGATCCTTGGCTTGACGAGCTTTGGTAACTAGATAAGCTAATTCGCATAGCTTCACCCGCTGAACATCGAGTAGGCGAGTTAGCTGCCCATGCAACTGATATTGAATTAGGAGAATTGGGAACTGCTTCGGCTTGGATGGGACTTTTGGGAGCTGCAGTTTTTGAGAGTATGTCAGCGAATACTTTCCCCAATCTATTCTCAGGCATGCTTTCCGAAAGAACCTGACGTGGGTGAATATCCCCCAGATCCTGTGATATTTGACATCAGAATCAACGAAACAGCAATTACACAGTACCTCATCAGAAATTTGTAAAGTCAGAGAAAAAAGGACATTTTTATAGAACAAAGGTGGAATTGGTGGACAGTTTCCCTGCGTGCGATACTTTGGACTATCTGGTTCATTTCTTTGCTTGTGGTTACGAGAGATTATAGTCTTCAATGCCACAAACCAAATGTCAGCTTCCTCCTTGTCTTTACATATCTGCACATAGATCAGTGGTGATGACAAACTAAGAACATTACATGTACAAGTTTCACATGTCAGTTAAATTTGTATATTATAGCTAATAAACAAACTTCTTAATTAACAGTGATTTCAGTTGCATATGCTTTTTTTTGAGATTTGATAGGTTTTTAAAGTGCTTATTTAAGATTATGGAAAGAAATAGGGGCACTCACCAAATCCAAGGTCCGGTCGGTGAGTATAAGAGAGAAAGATTGATAATCTTTTTCAGGCCGAGGATAACGCTGAAATACCACCTGAAAGACAAGTGATACCCCTTTTTAGAATTAGAAAAAGGAGGCAAAGTGGAAAGAATACAATGATATGTATGACATTTCTGGGAAAATCAATACATGTATCTATCACATAAAACTTCTATGAAATAAACAATGTGTTGAGGCAGTGACTACGAAAGTAGTCTCCCTGCTCACTTTCTAGTTAAAGTGAATGTCTGGGCGGGAAGTGTGAGAGAGAGAGAGCTACAATAATAAACTTACAGTGCGCTGTCCAGGAATGATCCTTGAGACATTGCTTAGTTTGATATTTTTCTCTTTTTTGCTCGATTGGGAGTACCATATCAATGCAGACTCGTCCTGAAACACAACCCCAAGAATCTGAGTAAACAGGAAAGATAAATCATTTAAGGCTACATTTCTGGTTTATGTTGATGTAATATCATCCTATACATTGTAGGCTGTGATTTGGATGCTTGAAAATGTGAAGATGTAAGGCAAAAATGTGCGGACAAGCCATAATTTCAGTTTCTGAGCTACAAATGAAGCTCCCTTGTGCGTATTAAACATGAACCACATGCAAAATGTACATTAGAAGGTCAATACACAACTCCAAGGATCCCGTCAGAGGATTCATCTAGAATATACATAAGATACGGATTTCTTATATATGAAGCCAAACAAACTACGACTGACTGAGTGTTGTTCCTGCTATCCCAATGTTTTACTGTTATTTGACAATATGTGTTACAGAAAGGATTCCAGGATTTCAGTGGCATCCCCAGATTTCAATCCTCATAATTGACTTTGCAAAGAGGATCCCAAATCAATCATCTAATCGTACTGTACACAGTATATAAAGAAGCTACTTTCCTTGGAATCAGTTTATTTAAATTATATATCTTCTGTTTCCATAATAAAAAAAAACATTCCTCTCTTTTTTTCTTACAATAATTCAGAAGTAGGAGTGTCGTCATTTTGAGATATATTTTTTTTCTTACACAATAACATACCAGCACCGCTTACAGTCTTGGTAGCAATAGGATCATGATTAAACCCTACAAGGTAAACGTGAAATGATGAAACACATGGGTTAACTTTGAGGTCGATTTTACTTAAGCAGATATTTACTCCATAGCATATAAAAAAGTATGGTAGAGACATAAATAGAAAAGGGAAAATTGGCACTAGAGAAGCATCCAATGCTCTTACCAGGTCATTCTTTCGATTTCATCCACTGAACGACCTTAGAAATTAAGAAATGAGGAATGTATGGAAAGACAACTGTGTCTTTAAGAAAAGGGAAGGTCACCTACATTAGAAAGCCGGAATGCACAGAACCTTGGCTTTCCTCTGCGCCCATACTTTAGCAAATGTGACCCTTTCTTAAGCACTGTAAGGGCCTGTAAGTGAAACATCGAAGCAACCTCCTTAATGAGCAACAAGTGGTCATACAGATTCATAACTGTAAACAGAGAATGTCTTTTAAACAAGAAGAGGAAGTCACTAACTTCCCTACGTTGTACATGTCCAAACCAGTCATTAACTTCCCTATATGTTGCACGTCCATACGACATACAATTCTGTCATCTTCTCTTCACTTGAGGCTATCCCAACTCTTCCTCTATTAACCTCACTCGCAGTGTTATCCTATCTAGAGTTGTCACGAATCCATCTCAAGTTCTCAATATTTTAATACCCCCCCCCCCCCCCCCCCCCAACCCCATCCAATATGTATCATTTGGGGCGTCATATTTATATTGTTGCCAAACAGCTTCAAAAAATTACAATGAAACTCACAGAAGAAAAAAAAAGTAACAGAAATAATTTAGGTGTGAAGTTACATGTCCGAGAAAAACATAAATTAGGTGAAGAGCAGCTGTTGTTATTAACATGCTAGCTCCTACAAATGGAACCCTATACGTATGAACATATCCATACATCGCTATGCTTCTTTGGAGCGGATTCATGATACAACTGAATTCATTTGCAAATGAAACAATTTGCTCATTCTAAAACCTTTAAACACTGAATAACTTAATCTCTATCAGAGATACAAGAAATTTAAGACACCAAATCAGCTTTTACAATTACATGATCAAAGCAATAAAAAAAATTAGAAAAATAGAACCTGTTCGAAATCTCTCTCGGAGAGACCAATTTTTTGAGGATCAACAGCCATGTAAGTTGAAATGTGAGGTTTGGTTGCCCAATTGTCAAACCAATACCCATTTGAACAACGATCTAGCTTAAAATAACACAGTAAGACAATATCCAGCTCTGGACGATGTGAAGACACTTCAGCTCAGCTTTTTCGCAGACGATGTGAATCAATATAACAATATGGCCACAAACCGCATCTCCAACCTACCCCATCACAACGAGGGAGGCTCTAAAATCAAAATGCAGTTCATAAAGCAGGAACCCTCAAAACAGAGCCTTCATCGAATCATGTTCAGCTCCGTAACAACTCAAAGCACTCCAAAGAAACCCTAGAAATCCAACGCGGCAGAATCTTCAACAATCGTTCCAAATTAGCTGATCTTGACGCGAAAGCAGAAGTGAAAATCAAAAAATTGAAACGGATAAGAATGTGGAGAGCGATTGATTTTACCTGCAATGTGGCAAAATTCCGCGATTCCGAACCATTTTCAACGAATCTGAGGTCGCTGGGATTATCGAAATCTGGGGAAAATGAAGCTGAGCGAATCCAGAGATAACGATAACGAAACTTGTGACTAATTGGACGCGAAATATCGGGTTTTCGACGTGCGCTCGAAGGTAGAATCTCCCCAGTTCTCTGTTCCAGTTCCTGGATTTCTTATAAGAGAAAAAAAAAACAATTCTTTCGTCCGTCTGAACGAAATGGTAGACCGAACGAACATCAACTACTTTTTTAAAATTTTGGGTGTAAGGTGATGCCACGTCAGCAAACTTAAAAGAGAGAGCATGTGTGGTTTTATACTTGACTAGACCAGACCCGTCAGCTGTCCAAAATACACTTGGCATCCTCTGGTTGGCTAAAGGAATCATGTGGTCCCACAGATGTTCAGTGAGTCCAGCCCATGAGAGTAGGGTTGTGCAAGTTTAACCGAAATCACCGAAACCGGCCGGCACCGGCCAACACCGACACCGGAATCACCGACACTGGGATGAATCCGATCGGCGACGGTGAAAAAAACGAAAAACCGAGGGGTATTCGGTTAGGTGCCGGTTTTGGGTGTCAATCACCGTCGGTTAACCGGTAAAACCGGCACCGACACCACTTTCCCGACCCCATATATCTGCACTGATACGTCTTCTCTGTGCTGGCTGCGTTCTGCATATGGCTTAAGGTAGAAGATGATTAGGTTTATAATTTGGGCCATAACCTTTAAAAATGGGTTTAGTTGGTTTTGGGCTTGCATGATTTACAAGCCCATATGGTCATATTACCAATTTTAAGTAACTAGCGCAGCCCATTTTTACAACCCTAACCCTACTCTCCACTCTATAAATAGGCTACACAACACAATGGTTCTCCATTTTTCATTCTCTTCTCAACTCTGTCCCGCCGTCCCTTTCTCATTTCTCTGGAAAAAATTTTGCATGCATAGAGTTTTAGGGTTCTCTATTCATCTACTTCTATTCAACTTTATTTCTTCATCTCTCTATTTCTATTGTTTGAATCGGTTGTGGATTTTATGAAATCCGACTATGTTTTTAAATTTTATCATTTGTTCATTTCGGATCTGTGATGTTAGTAGAAACTCAGTTTTCAGTTCAAACTGAGATCTTTTGTAGTTTGAGATGATTGGTACTATTTATTTTAGTTGTTCATCTTCTGTTTATATTGTGTTATATGAATGTTTAGTTGAATGGTACAAAAAACTAATGAATGATCAACCAGTAATGTCATTTATTTTATACTGTTTATGTTTCTTATATTATGAGACGAAAGAGGCAACAAATAATGAGAATGTTAATGAGAAAATTGGTTATCAAATTAGGTTTTATTTGGATTATATGAGCAAATGGAGTTAATTAAAAGATAAGAATGTAATTTTTATCCTATTAAAAATTTAAGTTGGGCTTAAAAAGAGAAGCCCAATGTAAGGCCCAATGGGCCCGGCCGGCTCGGTTATTAACCATCACCGATGGTTAATTTAACTGTCGGTTTTGGACACTTTTTTCAATTGTCGGTCCCGGCCCCGTTGGTGCACTTTGAACCACCGAGGGTTCCGGTTCCGGTGGTCAGAAAGTCCGTCGGTACCGGTTGCTCGGTCATGCCCATGTTGGGTCTCGAGGTATGGTTGGAAATAAATCAACTCGCAGCGGAAAATCAATGAAAATCAAGAGACGATTAAAACCATAAAACAACTAACAAAGAATGAATTCACAAGAGAAAAATCCAGCACTAGTTCTTACCAAAACAAGAACACCGGGTAACGAATTATTGGCTTGAGTCTCCAAGACGCCTACGTATCCACATGGGAATCAAAGTCACGTAGTTCTTCTCTTTGAGGACTCAAGAACACAAAAATGGAGGTGAAAACTACCCAAACTCGAAATGGTCATGGAAGAGGGAGAGAAAATTTGTTTCCTACTCTTGTCTTTTGTTTATTATGTTGAAAAAAGATAACTTAAAAATAACAAACCCCATACTTGTTCTACTAAAGGCATGGGACAAGCATGGTGACAAGTAAGGTGTAAATAGGAAAAAGTATGGCAAGATAAGATTGGATTAGGTGGTGAATCACCAACACCTTAATCCTTGTCTTGCTTACTTATTACTAATTAATCAAGACTTGATTAATTAGTTCCATGGGCCTTGGTTGCATGGGCCTTTCATGGGCCTCTTGGAACATGGCCCGTGGCTATTTCCAACGAGGTCCCGTGATTCGCACATCGCCTCCAAGCCTTCCATACCGGAAATGTCCAACAGTATCCGACGCGATCAATCCCAAGACTCCAAGCCTTGTCTCGATCCGTAAAGTCCTATTCAATTACGGGCACATGACCCAAAACCCAGTTTTGGTCATGTCCCGAGACAACTCCCTTTTGGCCATTCTCCATAAATGTGTCAATGAGTTTCATCCTCCGGTGTGACCCTTAGGTTTATGCATGTCAATAGATCAACGTAAAATCCCATTTTACTTGATCCTATTTAAGTGGCAACTAACGAGACTTTAGTATTGCCTGACACTACATAGCGAATCGACCCTGTTGATTCTAACCTTTCCGTCGTCCCTGTCATTATCCTTTTATCTCCGATATCCTGATTGAGATAAGGCATAGAGTCGTCATCCTTATTATTCTCAATCACTGTTCCTTGATATGTGAGATGACTGAAGATATGATACTCAGTATCATGTGCATGGCCATGCTATTCTTTCAGTCACTCTCGATCAAGCGGCCGAGAACCGATATTTTTCCCATACCTCAGCATGAGGGATAAATCCCTGAGTCGTCCTTCGTGTCACTCATGTAGCCCGTCCCCAAGCCAATCATGGTCGTTATGGAAACCCTGTTACGGACAACGTTAGGCTCAGGTCAAACGCAGGTGTTGACTACATAGCGATCACAAAGACTCCTTGGTCTAAGGATACATGACAAGCTACGACACTGAATATGTTCATGACTTAATCTATGGCACATATTCAGGGCGGGTCGTCCAATATCATGTCCAACATGATATCTATGATCAGACTCCGGAATCTCATTCCAATGACTAACAGAACGTAAGCCATAAAGAGCCATCTTTCATACTAGTCGCTTCTAGTGAAGCTTTGTTGACTAGGGACCCATCGAGTGTGATCTATCTCGATCTATGGTTCTATTCGCATGGTGGGCATAGATCAGAGCACACATCGATATATTACTCCAACACATTAGTAATATAAAGTCGCTTTAATTTTATTGCTAACGATGATATATACATTTGAACATTTAGGATTGAACTACGGGCACTAAGACTAACAGCCCACCCCTACATGAGAGCATCCACATTAGTGGGAGGGGGATCACGAACCCTGGGGCTGAACCCTCTGCTGAATGGGCAGGGTTCTGCCCCCTGCCCCCCTATAATTTGTGTGATACACATCAAAGGGGCTTGTATGGGGTGTTTGATTTTCAGACATGTTGACTGTGTAATTAATTAAGCTTTTTCCTGAATCTGTTAACGTTATTTTTAAATCAACAACTACAAAATAAAATAGAAATAAAATTCATAAATAGAAATAAAATTTCATTAATAAAAATACAAAATTTTAAAAGTACATGACTTAAAAAAATACATAACTTAAAAAAAATACATATCAGTCGTCTGAATCACTTGAGTTGTAACCACCCGACCGATTCCATATCCGAGCGGGCCTTGACATTTTTATTTTAACAAATCAATTTTTAAATCAGATTTTTATTCTTAAAAATCATATTTCTATTTAAAAAATCAATTTTATTTACAAAATTAATTACCTTTTAATACTAATTCCCATTAATATTAATTCCCATTTATATTAATTGTCATTAATACTACTTCTAATTAATACTAATTCCCCCAACTAATACTAATTTCTATTTATACTAATTAATACTAATTATCATACTAACCTAATTCCCACCTATCTTTTTCATCAACGCAGAAAAGAAAAAAGGAAGCATTGTGGTTCTTCTCCAAAACAAGTATGCCTGTTTTTTTTTCTTTTTCGGCCGGACCACGCGTCACCACCGGAGTGGCCAGCTCCGAGGCAGAGAGGCGTGAGTCAACGGGGCTGTAAAAGGCCCCAAGCCTCTGCCCCCCGAAGCTTCACCCAATGCCTCCTCCCCCGCGCCCTGCACGCCCCCCTCCCCACATCGGCCGAACCTCGAACCCTGGAGCCTTCTGCTGCTGCTCCCCCCCCCCCCCCCTCGCACACCCCTCGATTGATGCAGATGCTCTGACAACTCTATACTTGGTCTCATGGCCCATCTACCGGGAACATCTCACTCTTTAGTCTTTCCTGGTTCTCCTGACTCTGCACTTCTCATGGGCCCATCACGTTCAAAAATATCTCATCATTTTATCGTGCTCTAATGAATTTAGAGTTAATTAGAAGGTCGCTAGTTGCTAGAATGAAGGACTTCTGGGGTATAAAGGTGGGGGGTAGACCTCTGGAGGAAGGTAGTGTAGCGTTTTTGTTTCGAAACGTTAAGGAAAGGGCGAAGGTGCTCCTAGGGGAGTCTTGGGCGTTCTGGGATTCTCTGGTACTCTTTGCGTAGCTCAGGGCACACATGCGTCCGGCGAATATCCAGTTTACTCATTTCTCTGTCTGGGCGAGACTATCAAACCTCCCGGTGGGAGCTTGGAACAGGGCAATGGGTTTCAGGGCGGGATCAGCTCTGGGATATACCAAGTAGTAGATGTAGACAAGGAAGGGCTATGTTGGGGGGATTACATGCGTATCAGGGTTCGTGTGGACATGCGAGCCGCCCTTCAAAGTTAGTTGTGGTTCTGTCTCTTGGACTCTCAGGTACGTACCTTGCTAGTTGTGACATATGAAAACCTCCCGGACCACTGTTTTGCCTGCAGCTGAGCGGGTCATCTCCTCCCGGACTGTCCGATAGAGGGGGGTCAGAAGGGACCATCGTCGAGGTCTCCGGCTGATCCTTAGTCAGCTCTAGAGAAAGAGAAGCATGGGAAGCCGATCTCGGGGACGAATTGGACCTACATGAAGCGTAAAGTAGCAGACTCTTCTAGGCTAATTGCCACTCAGGGGCCGAAGGATCAGGGCAAGGGAAATCGGGGACGTGAGGAAAATTGCTAGGAGACAAGTCAACCTCTTGTGATCCAGGATGATTAAAGAGAGAAATGGGCTCATCAACACCTTATGCTAACATTATCGGGGCGGAAAACGTCTCGAGAAGGAGGATGAGGCTCGAGAGTCAGAGGGCTCAATTGACTCGGACGGAGCGTCACATACAGCGGGGGGGCTAAGCACCCCCGCCTCACGGAATGAGTCTGAGGTGGTCCAGAGGGGGGTTGGTCGGCTATACCGCCCCTCTGGACGTAAGGTGGCAGCGATACCACCAAAGGCCGACAAGGAACATCCCTATCAGCTCGGAGGTCAGCAATCCCGCGTTTAGGAGCCCTACAACTATCACTCAAGGGAGGACGACGCACGCTGACAACCCGAGGGAGTTTACAGTCCACCAGCAGCACCTCACTATCACTGCATCTGCTCGATCAGCGCCTTCTGCTTGTCTAATATTATATCGGTGTCGCCAGACGCTAGAGCAGTCTTGTACTCAGGCAACCCAGAAATCATGAGCAACTTTTTTTTTGTTCAGTACTTTTCTGTTTTTTCAGTTTATGCTTCGTCTTTCAATTGTAAGTTTTTTCAGTACTCAGGTGGGGGCAAGTATGCACTCATCCGCTAAACATTTATAATATATCCATTTTGATCAAAAAATAATAATTTTCAAAAAAGTATATTGATTTTAATTTTTTTTACTTGATTACACTAGGTGTAGCTACCGCACAATGCGCGGTGTAGGTGAAAGTACTGGTATACGAAATTCAATTATTGGCATTATACGTATAATGGTTTATGTTATAGACAGAGGCAATTCGCATCATGTTTGAATCTAATTATGTCAGTTTAAT
Source organism: Erodium maritimum (assembly GCA_963921825.1). Classification (NCBI taxonomy): domain Eukaryota; kingdom Viridiplantae; phylum Streptophyta; class Magnoliopsida; order Geraniales; family Geraniaceae; genus Erodium; species Erodium maritimum. The sequence goes on along the minus strand of OY997590.1, from coordinate 58,263,974 downwards.
TGGAGGTAGCGTGGGTAGACTATAATCGGATGATCTGAGATACACACAATCCATTGGATCAAATAAAATAAATCCTTGTACTCAAATTTATATCAAAATTCCGTTTCTCTCATCTTATTTTACAATTTTGTAAATTAAATACCTAAATCATAATCTATGTAGTTAGGGAAACTAATTCGTGAATGATAAATCCTAATGGACCATGTCAACCTAACTATAAAATCGGAAGACATATTTTCTATTGAAATCATAAAAACTAATAATCAAGAGATAATACGATACTCAACACAATTATAAAGCGGGATTCACATTATTGAGCATATCGCTTATAAAAAAACATTATTGAATCTAAATGCTAAGACAAACTCAAGTCCATTAACACACAAATTGAACCTGATCAAATGAACCCTAAACAGAGCGTTGACGAAGACAAACACACAGCGAGAAAGCCTCATCGGAAAAATGATGATTTGTTAAAATATGAAAATCCCACTAAAGTTGGAGTTGTTAGCCGTTTTCTGTCTAATCTAGGTAAAGTGCATTGGGATGCAGTCAAATGGACTAAGAGATATCTCTGAGGTACTTCTAGTTTTAGACTTACTATTGGAAGTGGAGAACCTATGTTAGTTGGCCACTTAGACTCAGACATGGCATGAGATGTTGATAGTAAAAAGTCCACCTCTAGTTACTTGATGATATTTGTAAGTGGAGTAGTTTCATGGAAATCAAGGATTCAAAAGTGTGTCACACTATCTACGATATAGGCTGAATATATTACAACATCTGAAACATGTAAAAGAGTTGTTGTGGATGAAAAGATTTATTATACAAGAGCTTGGTCTCCAGCAGAAGCGGTATATGGTATATTGTGATAACCAAAGTGCAATCCACTTGAGAAAGAATTCAACTTTTCATGCATAGTCGAAACATATTGATGTGAGGTATCATTGGCTTAGAGATGCTCTTGAGGAGAAGTTGTTTGAGCTTGAGAAACTTCGCACAGATGAGAATGGATCCGATATGTGCACTAAGGCACTACCGCGTGAAAAGCTTGAAGTATGTTGAAATATTTTCGGAATGGAAATGCCCTCCATTTATTGAAACAGGGGAGATTTGTTGGGCTTGGTTTCATTAAATGAAAAAACCCAAGGCCCATTTGTGGTCACTTAAGTCCAAATAGAGATCCTAGGGTTTTCTAGTGTTATGTAGACACTTGAAATTAGATCTAAGAGTAAGAGGAGTCCTATTGTTAGGAGAGAGAGAGAGAGAGAGAGAAGCAAAAAGAGAAAAAGAAGGTGCATAATTTTCTGTAGAAATTCTTCCGACCAGCCACTTTCAAGAGCCTGATCGGAGGTTCATACAAGATCCGATGAGGCTTATTTTTGTATTGAGTGTTCTCCACATATAGGTATTTAAAGTGAACGGTGGAATTTGGATTTCGACGGTTCGTCTTTCAAATACACAAGCTCCAAGGTGTGTCACCAAGTTGATGAGATTTCTCTTCTTCTTTCTTGTGCTTTGTTGCTAGTTCCAACATTAGGTTGTGTTGAGATATTGTGTATGCCTCTAGTTTGTCTAGAGAGATGTTGTACACATTATTGTTGATAGTGGATGATTAAGAGGCCTAGAGGGTCCCATGGGTTTTACTTCTCTTCTTGAGAAGGTTATTTACGCTAAAATCTTGTGTGTATTGTGTTTCGTGATTTGTTGTATTTGTTGGTTTTCTATTAAATTTGTACAGGTGTGAAAAAATTGATTCTATTTTTTATTTTTTATATGTTTTTATTTGATATTCTCTCTATCAAATACATTATCAAAGAAGCCAAAAATTTAACTGAAACAAAGAAAATTAAGCGGGAAATAGAAGAAGATACCGAAACTCGCTGTTCAGCGATGACCTTTCTTCGTATCAATTTGAAAACCAAGTTAAATTGTGTAACAAACGCTACTAATTTCTACTGGAATTGAAGACATAATTTGATAAAAATGCTGATAAAATTACATTCAAGGTTCTAGCTCCCCTCTCCTGCAATGTTCTCTACGAAACCTAAGAAATAACATATAACTTTCAAGACAACCCCTAAGTTGCTGGCTTCCTCTCACTTATACTCAAACCTCGTACAATAATTTCGGACCACAAGGAAGAGGCACGCCTCTACTGCCACCATGCAAGGACATCATGCTCATTTGCTTCTCTCTCTCTCGTAGTAGGACCACGACAGGTAGCCGAGAAGACCATATGCACCAATAACGACCAAACACCTCAATCCACCTCTCTCCAATGGGTTCAGAACACGTGGCACCCTATCCAAATAGTCGTCTCCACGATATTCACTTAAGCTCCTCCTTCCAAACGACGTTGCTGACCGAGTCCTCTCAATAGCCTTTAATTCAGAATTGGCATATGTGACCGACCGTCCCCCATAAAAGAAGCTTGTCCTCATGCTTAATCGATGAGCTTGACACCCGAACGCTGAACTCACGAGCAACACTTCCAACACAATAGGATGATTAATACCCTTACTCCACTGAAAACTAAAGAGCCAAAACATATCCTTCCAAATATCACCCTCTCTCCACGAATCACCAATAATCTCCATTACAAACCTTCCCCACACCTCAATTGTCTCTTTCAACAACCCTGTACCAGACCTTACCTTGTAGTAAGATAACTGAAAGGCCTCATTTATCAGTGTTTTCACCATGTACCATTCGACTATCACAACCACAACCCATTGAGGACAATATGGATAATTAAGAACAGTAGAGTCTGGTACTATATTCCTCACCACACCATTCTTAAGCAAGTAATTATGCAATTTGGGTTGAGCTTTACCCTTAGACTACTGCAGCTGTTCAGGCTGTGGGAAGGCATGTTGTGATGCATCAATTCCTTTTCTATAAGCTGACACATCATGATTAAATGGCTCCTTACTGCCATCAAATTGTAAAAGTTTAATTAAGAAACCACTCTCAAAATTTTCAGCTTCATCCTTCCAAGTCATGGCTCCCTCCTCAACCTTTATCACATCAATAAGTAAACTGTGAAATATTGACATACTCAACCTTCTAAACATCGATACCATCAAATTTAAGGGTCCTTTATCTTCTCCCACCTCAAACACACTATTTGGGGGCCTAATCTCATCCATCACTTCATTTAGATACCCCAACACATCACCAACTGCAATTTCTATCACAAAACTCCCAGCCTCCTCCAAATGACATGTTTGTGTTAACAACTCAGCCACATAGCTATAATCCTCACCTTGTGGAACAACTTAATTTACATCAACCGTCGATTGGAAGCTTGAAAAGCCATCTTTAACTAACCCCATAAGAGCAGACGTGCTTATCAGCCCATTTACAACATAAACAACTCCTTGGCACACAGTACTTTCTTTCTTTGACAACCCAAGAAATGCATAAGCATGAACATAATACACAACCACACTATAAGAACAACCAGAATTAATTTTTTTCGTCAACTGCAACCTAGATATCCCTTTTTGCTCCCCATACAACATTATTTCTTTAGGCCTCATTCCCAAGCAAAGTCGAAATTTATCTGACCCAATTGAAGATTTATACTGGTCCTTCACAACTTTACCATCTATCTAGCCAATGTGAATTTCTGTCCTCAGCTCCCAGCATCCCATACTTTTTTCATCACAGTCAATACTAACTTTTTGAGCAACAAAATCACCACATAGTCGCAAATGTGACATCACCAACAATGCCCTCTTTTTCATGCACATGTGTCCTCTTGATATACTCTCCAATATAGCCTTACAATATTTGTCTCTATCCTTGAGGACTGCTTGATGACTGCTTGATGACCTGTCTCATCTTCCTTAGCCAACCTCCTCTCATTTAAGTGACTAAAACTTTTGAGAGCTTTTATAAGTGTTCCATACAGAGTCAGCCCCCAAACATACTCCTTCCTCTCTCCAAAGACCTTTTTTAGAACAGGGACACTAGCTAACAGATTATCCCCATAAGTGTTTCTCCACTGCTTGTAGCAACTAGTAAATTTGGCTAGACACCAGATGAAAATTCCACTTGCTTCCATGTATAGAATATGCATCCCAATAAAGAACACATTGTCCATACCCACATCTACATCACTTTTATGAGATCCAATTCCCATATGTAAACCATGCATGAGAATATGCCATATAAATTTCAGCAAGCATTGTAGCTCCTTGTAATACTGAAATAACAACCAGTGGGCGAATTTTTAAACTAGAGGACCAAGAGCCACAATAATATTTTTCAAGGAACTCACAACAAGCATGTAGGATTTCCCTTCGCCACAAATCCTGCCTAAACCTTCAGCATACACCTTCCACATGCATATAGGATGAAATGAGGTTCTACCAAACCCGTGAATGCAACAAGGACCAACCCCGATCTTTACCTCGTAAATGTTATAGAGTAATTTCCTCATGGTTTCTTTAAAACCTCTCACAGTCATTGTTGGCTCTACCCTTAACAGGTTTCCTATGTAAAACTCAAGCATCCACTGGCGACAAATTAAATGAGCAAACATAGACTCACCATTACCAACACTGCCAATTTCCATTAATTTCCCACCTCCCTTCGCAGCACTTTTAAACTCCTCTTTCACTCCAAACACAATATTCACTACAATCACCCTCAACATTTTCTCACTTACACCAGCATATACCAAATTCAGCACCCACACAATATCATTGACTTGTATTTTGTGACTGTAACGACTACACTTCAGATATACCGTGAAACACCAACAATACTCATTATCCTTAACTTTGAAAGGCCTATTGTCAATTGTGCTTCCATTATAGTTTAACATTATAATTGGGTGACAACCCACTCTAAAACCCCAGGATACTAAAACTATATTGTGAAACATTTTGGTACCTGTAAGAACCGCCCTCGGTCGATCCCGGTCGAACTGGAGGTTTTCGGCGAAAGTTGACTTTTTGCCAGAAAAGTCAACCGATGACTCCGAGAGTCATTCAGGACCTTTCCGGGGCCCAAAAAGCTTAGTCGTTGTTACGGTTAGCTTAATTGGGCCGTTTCCTTTCAAATGATTGTAATATTGGCTAGACACCAGATTGGGGTCTGTTTTGGAGTTTTGAGGATTCATCAATGGTGTTTTGATGTTGAAATTCGTGGAAAACAAAGTTGGGGAAGAAGAAGGGGGTATGCTCTGGTCTGGCACGGAATGGGACACGGGGAGGACCAGATTTCGGCACAGAGCGCCGCACGGAACGGGCCAGGTTCCGGCACGGCGTGCCGCATGGACCGGGCCAGGGTCCGGCATGGTGTGCAGCACGGATCGTGCCTGGTCCCGGGCCAGTCGGTGGCGCGGGCCGGGTTGGATTCCGGGCCGCTGTGCTGCAGGGGTCGGGTTCCAGGCCTGTGGGCCATCCGGATTGGGCCTCATTCCGGCCCATTTCCCGTCTTAGCCTATGTTGGACTTTCGGGCTTAATTTAGTTGTTTCTCGTTCTTAATGCAACTGAATTAGTATTGACTCGATTACTAGTTTTGTAATCCAAGACCTTGGATCCGAGCGCGACGGAGAAGGAGGCACTTGGATCCCGTGAAGTGGAGGGGGAAGCTAGCTAGGTCGTCAGCAATTAGGATTTGAGAGTTGATTACTTTTGAGGTACGGAAAGTAGCGAATACAGGTTTAATTACGGAGAGTTACTAGTATGCATTTAAGATAATAATAATAATAACTGGAAAGGTCCTAGTTTGCATATAGGATACGATTCACTAGAATAACCGCTTTCAATTACGATAATAAACGGACGAGTCCTAGTTTGCATATAGGATGTGATTCACTAGATTAATCGCTTTCAATTATTTGGGAATTGCCGTGCTGGTAGAATGCTCATGTCGAGCCTTAGGGTTGCGTGTTGATTGTGATGCCATGATCTATGATTAAGATGCATGATGCGTGTTGTAGCCGTTGATTAGTTTAAGAGTCATAATAAGATATACTCGGTGTAGCATGCTGTTGCTATGTTTGGGCACGTGTGACATGCGTGATGTGATGTGAGTCATTGATTGTGATATGATCGGGTGAGTGATAGACCGATATGTGTGTTATGGTGAATTGACTCGGTTGGTATACTGTGGTCGAGCTATGGCGTTGTGATGTGTATTACTATAAAGACCGAGAAAGTCATCACCTTAAATTCTTCGTTGAAACGTCGCGGGCTGGAGAACGGGTTTACTGTTGGAATCGAATTCAAAAAAAAAGGGAAAAGAAAAGAAATAAAAAAAGGGTAGATTTGGGTCAGGTCAGACCCAATCCGTTTGGGCTGAGCCAGACTCGACCCAATACACGCACTCGCGGCCCACGACGCAGGCCCACGCTTCGAACCCTAGCCATAAAAGACGCCAGCGCCGCTTCAGCTTCAGATCTACGCACGCTTCCCCAGGCCAGAGCTCTTCTCCCTCGCGAACCTCGCCGGCCGTCGACCAAACCAGACACCTCCGACCACTCCCCGACCTCGTCGTCCTCGCCTTCTCTCTTCTCCTTCCATTCCCATCTCGTCCTCACTCTCAGAAACCAGTAAAACCAGAAACCCAACTCCTCTCTCCCTCGTCTTCGCTTCCCTCTCGAACCCGACCCCGCCGGCGACCACTTCCCGAGCTCCACTTCGTCTTCCACTCCCTTATTCTCCTCTCCGTCCCTGCTTCTTCCTCCTTCAAACCCTTACCTCCAGACACCTCGAAGCTCAGGAATTTGATCAGCACCGTCGACTTCACCCGAGCCTCACTGGACCACTAACGCGAAGCCAGTGACGGTGAGTCACTTCCTTGACCTCGAATCTTCTTCCCATCTCTGTCTTCCCTGGAAATCTCCCCTCACGAGCACGTGGTGGCCGGGCTTAGCGAGAAAAGGGCTCGCCGGAGTCTCGTGCTCCAGATCTAAGACGCACGGCGTCAGATCTAGAGTTGGGGGCTCGGAGCTCACTCGACCACCACCCTCCTCGTAGTTCCGAGCCTCTTACCGTCATCACCACCGTCGGAAACCTCCTCCTCGAACCCTACGGATGCCGCCTCCGTCGCCCTTGCCGGAACCCTAGCGCCGCCCCCCGTCTCCGTTCCCGGCTCAGTCCAAGACGCGGACTCGGGCTCGAGCCTGAGTCTTGGTTTGGGCCCGGGCCTAGTCTAACATGGATCTGGGCCTGACCTGATCTGGGCCTCGGCCTGGACTGGCCGGGCTTGGGTCCGGATCTGTACCGGATCTGGGTTGGGTCCGGGTCTGGTCTTGGGTCCGGGTTCTGGACCGGGTTCGGGACGGACTCGTGCCGGGCTGGGTCAAATCAGATTTTAATTAATTAATTTAAATAAAATCAGATAAATATAAATGATTTATCGGACTTCTAAGGACGTTTGGACAACTAACTTTTGGACTTAAGTTATTAAATTAGAGAACCGTTACAGCGTGGACCAGGACTGACACCGTTCATTTTGTGTTAAAATCAGGCCGTTACCCCGAGCGCGGAGAAGACTGGTGTTGGCTAGGACGTCATCAGCTAGGAGACGCAACGGTCTGCCCTTCAAGAGGTAGGTATTACCTCGAACCCGCTTTATTACGGTTTTACTAGAATGCATATAGGGAAACCTAATAAGCCGGCTAAAGAATTAGTATGCATATAGGAAACGAACAACTAGCGTATACGTATCAAACTGTGAACTTTTACGATTTATGTCTTGGGAACTGTTGTGTTGGTAGAATCGGGTCATGTCGCGCCCGTAGGACTTGTGTGCTGAATGTATCTATGTATGCCTTTGATGCTTGAACGGTTAATAAATAACGAACACGAAAATGAGTAGAATTGACTAGAGAACGCATGATCAGTGATTTGAGTGCTTTTCCCTATTTTACTTGATATGTTGAATTGGGACTGTTTGGGGATACCGGTTAAGCCGGTGGGGTAACCACGTGGAGTGTGGTATCGGTAAGTGATGGTAGGTGCCTGTTGGCGGTGTTATTATTGAAACATGATTGTGATTGTGATTGTGAAATGATTGTGACCGTTCGGTGATAGTTGTATTGAGTGTGTCCGAGAGGGTGTCGGTAAGTGATGGTCAGTACGGAACAGTTGTGAGTGTAATTTAAGGGTCAAGACATATTGTAATCGGTGTGACATGTCGTTGCTATGTGTGGGCAAGTGTGTCGTGATTGTTCTGATGAGAATCATTGTTTGTGATATGGACAGGTGAGTGATAGACCGACGTGATCGTGAGTGTGGTGATGGTACCGTGGTTAAGTGTGGTTGGGATTCCGTTTGAGAGTGTGATTGCGATTGTGAAGAGGCTGGGCTGTGGACCGCGATGAGGTTGTACCGCGAAGAGGCTGGGCCTGTGAACCGCGATGAGGTTGTACCGCGAAGAGGTTGGGCCTGTGGACCACGATGAGGTTGTTCCGCGAAGGGTCTGGGCCCGTACACTGCGATGAGGTCGACCGCCTCTCCCGACTCTGTGTTGGGAAAAGTTGCGTACGACTTTGTTGGGCCGAGCGGGTTGCTCCCGAGACCGTGCGTTTGTGAGAATCGACTGTGGTGATATTGTCTGGGCTTCGATTGATCTTTACTGGGTAGAGTATTACGAGGTTTGTGGCTGTGGTAGTTCCTTGGGTTGTTCCTTCGGGGTTGCATTGGTTTATTGGTTATTGCCGGGTTAAGGTTAGAGATTGTTGGTTCGGGGATTGACCGGGCAAACTGAGTACTGTTTTAAAATGGTTAAGTGTCGTATTGTGTATCAAACCTTTCATTGTATTTTTTTAATCGTGGAAGCGCGTTTTGGTAAACCCGATATAAGGACGTTTCCATGGTTTTCCCTACTGAGCGTCAAGCTCACCCCTTACCGTGTTTTCTACAGGTAGTGGCTTTGATTTGGAGTAGAGGACATCGCGGAGCATGTGGCTAGCGAGGGTCCGGGTTTATGTTATTTTCTTGTCTCGTAGTGACGTAACGGTTATTTGAACTTATGTATTTTACTAAGCGTTGGACTCAGAAACTCTTATTATTTTACATTTATCAGACATTAATGACTTTCAAACTGTTTTACTATAATTCACTAAGTCGCGTCTCGGGTCCGGTCAATACCGGATTTGGGGCGTGACAATTACTCTCTTGATGCGTGTTCCAAGAGGAGGTGTGTCCTGTATGATGCCTACACTGAGAGAGCATGCTGGTGTAGGGTATCGAGGAAGAGGATGGTGTGATCATTACCCCGATGCTCTGTGGTCCGGGAAGGCGTACGATCGAGTATGTGCCGGTAAGTATGCATGAGGCCCCGAGTCTACGTGACGGGAAGACGTCCGACTGAGGGATTTCCGGTCCGGGATGTTACCCCGAGTCTACGTGACGGGAAGATATCGGGACCGATGTTGTGTGTTACGGTACGATATAAATGGGACGGGCTGTGATAGCCAATGATGTTGGAAACTGCTGTGTTAGTTATGTGTTTGTTCTGATGTGTGTTGTATGCTTGACGTTTGACTGTGTGCATTGTTTAATGTCGTTTGGGTCTTGCGAGAGTGTTCAGTGTTTGATAAACTTATGTGGAGGTCTTTAGGGTTGTGCTTCACTAGTATGCCTTAATTAGACGGTTAGTCGTGGTGGTGAACGGATGTTGTCACGCCCCAAATCCGGTTTTGACCGGACTCGAGACGTGACTTAAAGAAATAAACAAATAATAGCGTTAAAGATGAAATTAACCAACTGTAAATCTCCAAGTCTTAGTTTCGATCATAATCTCGATATAAAAAGTTTCACAATATTCAAATAAACATAAGTTTCAAAACAAGGTAAAGACCAATGACGTCTCTAATAATAAAAGCACCCGGACTCACAGAAGCTCCCGAGCCTCGAGTCCACTACTCATCAAGCAAGCCTGTAAAAACAGTAAATAAACAAACAGGGGTAAGCTTACGCTCAGTAGGGAAAATAATAAAGAACGACAACCTTCAAGTTTAAGAAATAACACACTTGAACTTGAGTGCCAATAATATGAACAACCAATAAGAAGCTGAAATAAAAGGTAACAATGCAAGTATTTAATGCTTTGAGGAGATGACAATCATTATAGAAAATTAAGGAAAAACAATATACTCCTTGATAAACAGTTAAGGAAAGAACATTTAAATGTCACAGTGAAAAGTTAGGTCACGCTACTCCGATCCACAATAATCTTTGTGTCATGTCGGATTTTCTCTTGGTACAGAGGTGGCGCATGCATCGGGTTACCGGAAGTATTCCTGAAGGAACACATAACATCGGGATTTCCGGAAACGTACCCAAAGGACCATAGATCATTGGGGTGAAACAGGATAAACTTACGGGAATGCTCCCGCAGGACGCATACACCCGGGGTGAAGCAATAAGTAACCATCCCCGTAGGGTGAACAATCTCTCGGCTATGATACTACCCCACACCGGATTACCCTTCGATGTGGGTACCATAGCGGATCATGAGTAACCATCCCCGTAGGATAAACAATCCCTCGGCTATGATACTACACCACACCGTTATATCCCCTTCGGTGTAGGTACCTTACAGGCACTACCCCACACCGCAGTGTGGGTGCCATACCGGAATACAACTCCACTTAAAAGACACACACAAGAGAAAACCATACTAAACAATCATGGAACAACCAAAGCTTAGCAAATCACAATTCTATCACAACCCACCACAAGAATCAATATAACTTTACACTTACCGATATACTTACCAATCACGTTCCATCGGTCTATCACTCACCCGATCATACCATTTACCACAATCAATTACACTCAAACATTCATGCAGTCATTCATTCAAGCATTCAATCAAACGATCATTCAAGCATTTATAATTCAATAAATCAAGTCATCTAGTTTAATTAGACTCTTATCATTCTAAAGACTAAGCAAACACGTCATGTGAGGCAATCACAACCAATCCTAAGGCTCATCACGGCCATTTACCAGCACGACAATTCCCAAGTATTGAAAGCAGTTAACTAGTGAGTCACAACCTATATGCATGCTAGACTCGTCCGTTTATTAATAATTGAAAAGCGATTATTCTAGTGATTCCTATATGCAACTAGGAACTTTCTGATTATTATTATCCTATAGGCATACGAAGCGTTCTTTAAATTAAATGAGGTGTTAGTACTTTCCCTACCTCAAGGTTTTCAACGAACAATACTCCTTGCTGCTGACGTTCGGACTAGCTTACTCTTCGTCTTCTCATGGGTCCAAGTCCTCGTCTTCCTTCGAGCTCGGTCTCACTGTCTTGGAACACAACAATACTAAAATTAGTAACTAAACGGAGCGGTCTTCAACTTAATTTCAAGAACAATCCTCTAAAAACAGCACAGGAGCCAAAGGAACGAACTTGGAATCGAACTAGATTCAAAAGGGAAGGGTCACTGTTCTGGAAACCAGGCCCGGAATATGGCCCGTCCCGTATAATCGTCCGGCCTGGAATCTGATCCGGAACGTGTCATAGACCGGTCCGGAACCAGACACGGACCGCGTCACAGACCGGCCCGATATCAGACACGGACCGCGCGACGCACCGGCCCGGAACTAGACAAGGACCGCGCGAGGTGCCGTGCCGGAGTCAGGACCGTTCTGTGCCGCATACCGTGCCGGTACCTAGCCCGTTCTGTGCCGCGTGCCGTGCCGCCACCTAGCCCGTTCCGGGTCCCATTCCGGGTCCCATTCCGTGCCGAACCAGCCCAGAACCTTCCCCTTTCTTCCCCAACTTGGATTCCATGAAAAACAACCCAAAACCTCCATTTCCAGCTTCTCCCAACTCCAAAATAGTCATCAAAAACCTCCAAACTTCAGTACCCTCAATGGGTTTCATCAAAACTTCAACCAACACAATCAAAACAACCTAAACTTCACTAATTCTTCTCCAACATCAACCAAGGAAGCAAGTTCTTCAAGTTCAAGCCAAAACCCACAAAAACCCAAACTAGAAAGTGGATGAAATGGGAAGTTAAGAGCATCCATACCTTTAGGATGAGGAGATGATGAAGCTAGGAACCTTTTGGAGAAGAAATGGTGAAGAAATGAGCTAAAGCTCCTCCCTTTTCTCTCTTTCTTCTTGCTCAAGTTAAAGAGCTCTCTCTTCTTCTCTCCCTATAGCAATACTCGGCTGCAACAATGAGTAAATGACTGAGTTGTATCAACCAATTGCCTTACATGACCTAGAATGCTAAATGACCAAAAGCTCTCTCAAGTTCTATCCACTTAAAGGCATTAAGGAGAGGTAAAAGGTCAATTAAGCTCATTTTCTTCTCATCCAAGTCTTTAATGTCATGTGGCATTGTGGGAGCCACTTTATTTTAATAAAATTCCACCAGTCCAAAATAAATCGGAAAAAGTCGATAAAAAGCTCGGGTTTGACCAAAAGTTGGCTGTTACAATATTACAGTCAAATTAAAGGAAATGACCCAACTAAGCTAACCGTGACGACGTCTAAGATTTTTGGGCCCCGGAAAGGTACCGAATGATTTCCGGAGTCATCAGTTGACTTTTCCGGCCGAAAGTCAAATTTGGCTAGAAATCACCGGTTCGACCGGGATCGACCGGGGGTGGTTCTTACAGATGTTCATAACTGTAAAGACCACCTTGTTTTAAAAGGGTTTTATTTTTCAATTAGAAACAATGGGGTAAGAAATTGCAACAAATGTTTTTGAAAAGAAAAATAAAAAAAAAAGGAAAAGAGGTGAAACTTGGACTGGATCGAGATTGGGCCAGCTCAGGCCCAATCAGACTCGCGCACGGCCCAAAGGCCTGGTTACCTAACCCTACTTCGCGACGCTTCGTGTCTCATTTTCTGCGCACAACTCCCGATACGTCTTCAACCTCGCACAACTCCTCTCTCACGCGAACCCGAGCGAACCCACGCCGCCCTCTCTCTCTCGCCGTTCTCCTTCGATCTCCTCCACCTCCCTCTTCTTCTCCGGCTACCTTACCTTGCCCTCTTCTTCCTCTTCTCCTTCCCTTCAGAGCTCAACCAAACCCTTCCGTGTGAGAACCGAGACGTCGTCGGAGATTTACTGTCGGTTCGTCCCCTCCGAGCTCGATTGGAGCTTCCTCTCTTCGCTTTTCTTCTTCTCCGTCCTCTCTTGGCCTGAAACCCCATAGAGACGGGCTCGATTGATCGGGTTTCAGGTTGTTTCGTCGCTGGCGAACTCAGGAGCTCCAGATCTGGGCGGGAGGACATTGGGGACGCGCTTCTGCCACCACCACGGCCACGGCGTTGCCAATAACCTGACGCTCATCTCCACCCTCTTCTCTTCCTCCCTCGCGTGCCCTTGACGCCGTAGACGACGGCCGGAGAACCGTGACCTCGCCAAAGCTAGATCCAGCTCGACATCGAGCCTGAGCATGCCTTAGGCCAGGCTGTGTGTTAGGCCGGATGTTCCTGGGCGGGAACTCGAGCTCGGGCCAGATCTTGGGCCGGACTTGGGTCAGGCCCAAGTCTTTGGACTGGGTTCTGACTCGGGGACTGCGTGTTTAAACGCAAACTTGAGCACGACAAGTGCACCGGCCGTCAAGTAGTAATCGGATTTGAAGTCCGGAATATCGAGCCCAAAGGAGCAATAAACAAACACTTACTATTTAAAGCTTGTAGCTAAGCTATTTCTATCAAAAGTGGCTTTTTTTCTGCTTCAAAAATAAACTAACAAGTAATGTAAATCAAGTAGAGCACTCGTAGCACGAAACCAAGAATTTGTAACTTCTTGAATCAAATGATGAAATTTCTAGGATATCGGGTTCATAGAGTTCATTCCATAGAGTCAAAAATACTCGATTGTTGTGATGAAGACTTGATTTAGAGGCAACAAGTCATCTCAACTCTAGTCCTAACTTCTTTCGAACGATTCAGACCCTAATGGAATCTAACCACCGAGTTCTTTCGAATCACGATGTAGGAAGACCCGAAGCGTTTAGTTCTATGACAACTTCTAACTTTCGACCAACCAAGTCTATAGCTATTGCAATTATATTAACCCCGCTAGTTCTAACTAGGGTTTAAATCCAATTTACGATCGACTTTAGAATAATTAGAATTCTCTTTTTTCAAGCGTTAAATTCTAATTCAAATCAATTATCAAGCCTACCCGGGAGATAAAGCGTTAAGCCCAAATCGATCATAAACACTAAAACAATTCAACAATCACAACAATTTAAAGCATTCAAACCATGGAAATCCCTACTCTAATCACCCAAAACCCTAGAAATTTGAGGGTTTAGTTGTTCATGATAATCAATGACATAGAGATGAACCAACAAGTAAATGATTTCATAATGAGATTTAGAGAGAAAGTTTAGATACAATCACCACAATGAATTGACAAAAATGGTTACTCTTCCCCTTCCTCCAAACCCTAGCTTTGATCCTCTTGTGTTGGCAACAAATCCAAGAGTAGAAGCACAAAGAAGCTCTCCTAAAGATGAATTTTCTCCAAGAACAATGACACCCTGGGCTCAAATCCCTCTCCAATCAATGAAACTCCACCTTGTGTTCCCACAAATCTCTCAAAGAAATTCAGAAAATAAACACTCTTTGTAAAAATCTCCTTTCAAATTAACTATATAGAGCGTATATATCCTTGTATGTGTGTAGAGAGAAAAAATAAATAAATAAATAAATGCTCCAAGCTTCTCTGTTTCTCTGGTTCGGCACTCCTTCGCCTCCCTTCTGTTCTGTGTCAAAAAATGGTCTCCCCCTTTCAAAAATGTTGTGCGACTGCTTTTGTCAATCTGGAGTAGGGTTGCACTGGTGTGGACAGATGTCAAGGAGAGAGAGGAGAGCTGAGTGGGACACGTGGCAGGCAGAGAGAGGGGAGCCGAGTGAGACAGGTGGCGCGAGCTGGTATGAATGGCAGCTGGAGTAGGCCGGCTTGGGACACGTGGCGGCACGTGGGAGAGCCACGCGGGCAGGGGCGGGGCCGGCGGCTGGCGCTCGGACATGTGTCGCGCGCAGGAGGAAAGGTGGCGCCAGTGCGCCACGTGTCGCTCCCGGGAGCCCTGGCGGCTGGGCTGGTCGATGCCACGTGTCTGCTTCTGATGGACTCTTCCCTTTTTGTTCCTTTTTCGCTATTTTGCTCGCTCCGGCTTCGTTTGAGCTCCGATTTATCTCGTTCTTGCGCCAAAAAATTCCTCTTTTCAAGACCTACAAAACAAGACCAGTCATGAGTATATTTCGAAGTAACCAAAATCGACCCTCTTGACTGTCCACAAGCACAAAACACCCAAAATACGCTGAAAATCCATCAAAACACCTAACATATCGATAAAATCAATTATTCATACTAAACTTATGTATATGATAAGAAATCGGGGCCAAAAGCCTATATAACTCGATAAAAACGTGGCCCTTTTATGTGTTAAAATGCACCCGCATCAACACCCCACACTTAGACTTTTCTCGCCCCGAGAAAACTAAACTGAAATAAATATAAACTAACTAAGATAAACCCCGCGATACTATCTCCGTCGGCGGAGCTTGGCGACTCCGGGTTATTGAAAGCAGTAAATATGCAAGTGCTGACTCGACTAGACCAAAATTCCCGTGCAAATACATAAGCAAATTAAAGACCAAAAATTTAAGACTCAAAGAAGGTGTGTGCTTACACTTGGATTTTATCGGCAATTTGACCTAGAGCATGCATAAGGAATAAGATCTCGCGTCATTCTTCTCTACTTTTCACCAACCAATTTCTACATGTTGTAGATAAAGAGTGTATGTGTAGTGGTTTACAAGATGAAGTGCAATAACTAGAAAGATTTCAAGCCTAACTATTGTCATTTAGCCCTTTGCTCTCTCGATGGTACATAACATAGTACTAATCAAGAGCATAACGTAATCTCATTCACAAATCTTATGAGTGGGCGTTGTCATGCAATTACGTAGCCTTGAGACTACGCGAATGGTAAACTTATCTAGTTCCTTTACAATTCAAGTGGTAGATCAAAGTTTTGCTTGGTTTTCTCGATTACGTGTAGAAACTTTGGATCATTAAGATAGGTTGGGGAGTTCACCTTTTATTACGCTATGATTAAATCGGGACATGAGGGTCTCACTCTGCATAGCGATCCGCCGCAGCCCCTCAAGCCCTTGTTAATACACAGATTTTATTGGATCCCCTTTCCCCGGGACCTATACTTAATTCCCCGTGCATAGTGTGTGTGATTTTGAAAAATTGGTACCACAAACGCACAATGGGACTAACCACTTGAACTCGACTAGATTTCTAATCTACCGAAACGCATAGTTTGATCCCAAGACAAAAAGCATGTGGCCTCAACCTCCTCTACATGCAACAAGTGAAATAAGACTAGTATACCTTAACTAGGCCCACTATATGCAGAAATCAAGGTAGAATCAGGCCGGTGACAATAAAAAGAATTGAAACCTAACCACACCTAACATTTGGTGTGATCGTCTTTTCGTGTTAAGGCATCTAGCATCACAAAATCATCATGAACCCAATAAGCAATATAGCACAAACACAAAATACAGCTCATTAATACTACCAACAGTAAAACATCCAAACATTCCTAAAAAAAAATCCTCAATGATGAAAATCTACTCCCGGCTTGCTCATGATGACCTAAATTGTACATCCAAGGTTTACACACAAAATAAAGACCCAAAAAAAATTACACCAAAAATGCATGAAGTGCAGCATAGAATGCAAACATATAAATGCAAAGCATCCCACCCCACACTTTAAACCTAAGCATTGTCCCCAGTGCGACTCTAAACAAATATTTACACATGCACCCGATATATGATAACAATAAACACCCCACAGTCAGAGTCAGGCAATATACAAGTCAAGAAATCATATATGCATAGTCTATCAGCACATCAATTCGGGTGCTCAGCACCCACCAGATAGCATATAAGAAATACAATAGCGATAAACAAGTGAAAATAAGAAGGGAAGAGATACTACCCCTCGAAGAACCGCTACTCGACTTGTGAGCTGACGTGGGAATCCTAGTGTGCATGGATGAATGGAAAGATCATCGCCCGTGAGAACTTCTAAGAAGCTCGGCGCCATGGCATGTGACTAAACTGCTCCCACTTTCCATCAATTGTTGGGGTGCCTCCCAACTAGTGCATTTGTTTAACGTCGTTAGCTCGACTCAAAGGCGGCCTAAGCAGCCTACCGCCTAATACTCAGGCTCCTCCAGATATAGACATTCTTCTGGACCGAACACACCACCAAAGTTGTGCTTCACTTTATGGCCATTCACAAGAAATGGGGGATTCTTCCCATCGGAGATCTCTACTGCCCCTTTGGAAAGAACTCGGGTCACCTTATAGGGACCGCTCCACTTTGAAACTAGTTTACCGGGGAAGAGCTTCAATATGGAGTTATAGAGAAGAACCATGTCTCCCTCCTTGAACTCCCTGTCTACAATTCTCTTATCATGGGCAATTTTGGTGCGCTCCTTGTATAGCTTTGAGTTGTGGTAAGCCTGAGACCTGAATTCATCCATCTGATTGATCTGTAATAACCTGTTCTCACCATAATTGTTAGCATCAAAATTTAAAAACTTAATAATGACAAGACTTCCCATACACTAGCTTGTAGGGAGACATTCCAATAGGAGTTTTAAAAGCTGTCCTATATGCCCACAGTGTATCATCTAATCTATGTGACCAATCTTTCCTAGATCCACTGACAGTTTTCTCTAATATGCTTTTAAGCTCCCTATTTGTAACCTCTACTTGCCCGCTAGTTTGGGGATGGTAGGGAGTAGCTAAGCGATGACGAACACCATAATGATTTAAAAGCTTCCAAAATTATTTATTGCAAAAGTGTGAGCCGACATCGCTTACTATAGCCCTAGGCTTGGAAAACCGAGAAAATATATATTTCTTTAAAAACGCACAAACCGGTTTGGCATCATTGGTGGCTAAGGCCACCGCTTCAACCCACTTTGACACATAATCCACGGCCACTAAAATGTACTCATAACCATTGGACCGTGGAAAGGGGCCCATAAAGTCAATGTTCCATACGTCAAATAACTCTAGCTCAATTGAAATGTTCATAGGCATCTCTTGCCTCCTCGAGATATTACCAGTTCTTTGACACCTGTCACATTGCTTAACGAACACAGCTGCATCATGAAATAAGGTAGGCCAATAAAATCCCGATTGCAACACCTTTTGGGCTGTGTTGGCAGGCCCGAAATTTCCTCCTACTTCTCTTCCATGACAATGATGTAAAATCTCTCTAGTCTCATACTCGGGAATACACCTTCTCACCATTTGATCAGCACAAATCTTAAACAGGAAAGGATCATCCCAATAATATTTTTTCACATCATATAAAAACTTTTTCTTCTGATAGGAGGTAAAATTTGCAGGAAGAACACCACTTGCTAAGTAATTTGCAAAATAGGCAAACCATGGGGTGACTTGATTTTCTATACCAAACAAGTGCTCATCCGGGAACTCTTCTTTAATTGGCACACTTAGGTTCTCATGGGGGTTCTCAATCCTAGATAGGTGATCTGCAATAACGTTCTCTACTCCTTTTTTTATCTCGAATCTCCAAGTCAAATTCTTGGAGTAGTAAAATCCACCTCAATAGTCTAGGCTTTGCATCTTTCTTACTAAACAAATACTTGAGAGTTGCATGGTCAGTGTACACAATAACTTTGGACAAGACAAGATAAGAATGAAATTTATCACAAGCAAATACCACAGCAAGTAGTTCTTTTTCAGTAGTAGCATAATTCATTTGGGCTTCATTAAGAACTCTACTAGCATAATAAATAGTGTGAAAAATCTTGCCTTTTCTCTGTCCCAAAACTGCCCCTACCGCTATATCACTAGCATCACACATTAACTCAAAAGGCAGGGACCAATCAGGACTCACCATCACAGGTGCATTCACTAACTTATCTTTCAAGGACAAGAAACTCTTCAAGCATGCATCATCAAAATCAAAAGGGATATCTTTTCCTAACAAATTGCACAATGGTTTGGAAATCTCAGAAAACCCCTTAATGAATCTTCTATAGAACCCTGCATAACCTAAAAAACTTCTAATCCCCTTAACATTTCTAGGTGGAGGCAATTTACCTATCACATCCACCTTGGCCATATCTACTTCAATCCCTTTTTTTGGAGATTTTATGACCTAGAACAATACCCTATTGAACCATAAGATGACATTTTTCCCAATTTAACACCAAGTTTATTTCTTCGCATCTAGTCAATACTTTATGCAGATTATTCAAACACTCATCAAATGAAGAACCAAACATAGAAAAATCATCCATGAACACTTCTAGGTAATCACCAATCATATCATGAAATATAGCTGTCATGCATCTTTGAAAAGTAGCAGGTGCATTACATAAACCAAAAGGCATTCTCCTATATGCAAATGTTCCATAAGGGCAAGTCAGAGTAGTTTTCTCTTGATCCTCAGGAGCTATAGCTATTTGGTTGTACCCACTATATCCATCTAAAAAGCAATAATATTCATGACCAGCTAATTTCTCTAACATTTGATCAATAAAGGGTAATGGGAAATGGTCTTTACGGGTGGCATCATTCAACTTCCTATAGTCAATGCATACTCTCCACCTTGTGACCGTCCTAGTAGGAATTAACTCATTCTTTTCATTGGTCACTACAGTCATTCCCCCTTTCTTAGGTACACATTGGATTGGACTTACCCAAGCACTATCAGAGATAGGGTATAGAATACCTACATCTAAAAGCTTTACAATCTCTTTCTTTACTACCTCTTGCATCAATGGATTTAGCCTCCTTTGTGGTTGCACACTTGGCCTTTGATTTTTCTCCATGAGAATTTTGTGCATGCACACTGACAGGCTAATTCCCTTGATGTCAGCTATTGTCCATCCAAAGGACCTTTTATGATCCTTAAGAACCCTCATTAGCTTTCCCTCCTGAAGACAAGACAACTCAGAAGATATTATCACAGGTAGAGTATTGTCTTCATTCAAAAACATGTATTTCAAATTTTCAGGGAGGGGTTTTAATTCTAGGTCACGGGCTTGCTCAATAGAGGGCTTTAGCTTGGGCCCTTGACTTGCCTCCAAAGTGAGGCGAGTGTGGGGCCTATCCCTCTTCCATGGAGGACACGCCTCCAATAAATTGACCACTTCGTCTACAACATCTTGTGAAAGTTCACAAGTGATACCAATGTCTTTAGCTAGGCATGTAAGAAAAGGATCATCAAGAATAAACATTTCCTGCACTACACAATCAATAGCCTCAATTCTAAAACATGTATCATCACTCCTAGCTTGTTTTATCGATCTAAAGACATCAAACACCACTTCTTCTTTTCCGTAGCGAATGGTCAATTTCCCTTGCTCTACATCAATAAGAGCTCTTGATGTGGCCAAGAAAGGCCTACCTAGGATTAGGGGTATCTGATAATCTTCCTCCATATCCAATACAACAAAATCGGCAGGAAAGATAAATTTATCAACCTTTACTAGAATATCCTCTACTACCCCTCTAGGGTATTTAATCGATCTATCAGCTAGCTGTAGAGATATAGAGGTCTGTTTCGGTTCTTCCCCCAATCCTAGCTTTCTAAACACATTCAAAGGCATCAGGTTTATGCTAGCTCCTAGATCACACAAGGCTTTTGCAAATGAAAGGGTCCCCATCTCACAAGGTATTGTAAAGCTACCTGGGTCTTTCAATTTAGGGGGTAATTTATTTTGTAAGATAGCAGAACACTCTTCACTTAAATTCACCCTATCATTCACATTCATCTTCCTTTGTTAGATATAATATCTTTCAGAAATTTGGCATAAACAGGCATGCTCCTAATTGTATCTAGAAAAGGAATATTAATCTCAAGTTTTTTAAACACATTCAAGAATTTAGCATATTGATCATCATGTTTAGATTTCTTGGCAACAGAAGGGAAAGGGAGATGTGAAGTTCGGGTTTCTGAATCAACCACGGACTCCCTTACCTTCTTACCTATGGCGTGCTCTCTTCCTCTTACTTCTGATGTGCCTTCTTGCTCTTCCTCTTGAATATGCTCAATAGAAAATTCTTCTGGAGGCTCTTCATCCAATCCCTCATATCTCACTTCTACACCTTTTCCACTCCTAGTAGTTACTGCATTTACATTTTCTCTAGGATTTACTTCTGTGTCACTAGGTAATGATCTTGGAGCTCTCGAGTGCAGAGCGGTGGCCATCTGCCCCATATGGGCTTGCATTGTCCTCATAGCAGAATCTGACTCTTCTTGCCTCTTAGACATCTGATCTTGCTTTTGCATCATCAACTTGGTGTTCTCCTCTTGCTTTCTAGCCTCTGCATCCTGTCTTTGCATCAATCTCAATATGAGATCCATAGGTGAAGGTTCTTGAGGTTGTTGGCTCTGCTGAGGTTGAGGATCTCTTTGCTGCTGGACTTGGTTCTGAGGCCTTTGATGGAATCCAGGAGGTGCTAAATTCTGATTCCTTTGACCTTGATCTCCTCCCCATCTGAAACTTGGATGATCTTTCCAACCAGGGTTGTAGGTGCTAGAGTAAGGATCATATCTTCTTCCTTGATTGTTGTTGCTCACATAATGAGCACTTTCATGAGCTGGATGTCGCATCTCCTCAATGCAATCCAAAGGGTCAGGTTGTTGGGAGTGAACCTGTAACCCCTCTATCTTTGCACTCATCACTCTCATCATCTCCATAACTTGGTTCATGTCTGCTGAGGATGAGACTGAATTGACTGCACCAGTAGGTCCTCTCTTAGAGTGCCAATCATTATTGGACATAGTAATTTCTAAAATCTCTAGGCACTCTTCTGGGGTGTGGTTTTTGAATGAACCACCTGATGATGCGTTCAACTCCGATTGACTTGCCGGTCTCAAACCCATATAAAATATTTGCATCTGCAACCACAACTATAACCCACAGTGAGGGCACCTCCTTATCATCCCTTGAAATCGCTCCCAAGCTTCAACTAATGACTCCATATTTGCCTATCTAAGTTTTGAATCTGGGACCTCAACTCTTGAGTCTTTCTTGGTGAGAAGAATCTAGTTAGAAATTTTTGAGCCAAATCCTCCCAAGTTCTTATCGCATGGTAAGGAAAATTGCGAAACCATTCATAAGCTTCATCTGATAGGGAGAACGAGAATAATCTTAATCTGACAGCATCATCAGACACACCATTGTACCTGAAGGTGGAACATATTTCAAGAAATTTGGTCAGATGTAATGACGGGTCTGGACATGTAGAGGTGTTCCCGCTAAATGAAGATTGTTGAAGTAGTGAGATCACTGAAGTCTTAATCTCAAACTGGTGAGCTGTGATCACTGGTGCCTGAATGCTCGAATGTAATCTGTTGGTTTGCGGTGCACCGAACTCACACAAAAGTCTTTGTGGTCTTTCTTGCTGATTAGCATGTTGACCTACATTTTCAATCCGCTCATCTTCACCAAATCCCGGTGGGTCTTCCATATTATGCGATTCTTTAGCTTCCTTAGCAGCTTTCCTCGATGCTTTGAATCTAAACTCAGCTTCTCTTAACTCTTTGTCACTGAGCAGTTCACTTGGAGAAGATTTGGATCTTGTGAGCATAAAACCTTCAAATCCAAACACAAGATAAGATTAGAACCGAAAACACAAATTTAAAAGACAAATAAGTAAATGAAATAGTCGTAGCACAAACTATATAGCAAGGGTTGCCTAATTGCTCCCCGGCAACGGCGCCATAAAACTTGACGCCCTGCGTGTTTAAACGCAAACTTGAGCACGGAAAGTGCACCGACCGTCAAGTAGTAATCGGATTTGAAGTCCGGAATATCGAGCCCAAAGGAGCAATAAACAAACACTTACTATTTAAAGCTTGTAGCTAAGCTATTTCTATCAAAGGTGGTTTTTTTCTGCTTCAAAAATAAACTAACAAGTAATGTAAATCAAGTAGAGCACTCGTAGCACGAAACCGAGAATTTGTAACTTCTTGAATCAAATGATGAAATTTCTAGGATATCGGGTTCATAAAGTTCATTCCATAGAGTCAAAAATACTCGATTGTTGTGATGAAGACTTGATTTAGAGGCAACAAGTCATCTCAACTCTAGTCCTAACTTCTTTCGAACGATTCGGACCCTAATGGAATCTAACCACCGAGTTCTTTCGAATCACGATGTAGGAAGACCCGAAGCGTTTAGTTCTATGACAACTTCTAACTTTCGACCAACCAAGTCTATAGCTATTGCAATTGTATTAACCCCACTAGTTCTAGCTAGGGTTTAAATCCAATTTACGATCGACTTTAGACTAATTAGAATTCTCCTTTTTCAAGCGTTAAATTCTAATTCAGATCAATTATCAAGCCTACCCGGGAGATAAAGCGTTAAGCCAAATCGATCATAAACACTAAAACAATTCAACAATCACAACAATTTAAAGCATTCAAAACATGGAAATCCCTACTCTAACCACCCAAAACCCAAGAAATTTGAGGGTTTAGTTGTTCATGATAATCAATGACATAGAGAAGAACCAACAAGTAAATGATTTCATTATGAGATTTAGAGAGAAAGTTTAGATACAATCACCACAATGAATTGACAAAAATGGTTGCTCTTCCCCTTCCTCCAAACCCTAGCTTTGATCCTCTTGTGTTGGCAACAAATCCAAGAGTAGAAGCATAAAGAAGCTCTCCTAAAGATGAATTTTCTTCAAGAACAATGTCACCCTTGGCTCAAATCCCTCTCCAATCAATGAAACTCCACCTTGTGTTCCCACAAATTTCTCAAAGAAATTCAGAAAATAAACACTCTTTGTAAAAATCTCCTTTTAAATTAACTATATAGAGCGTATATATCCTTGTATGTGTGTAGAGAGAAAAAATAAATAAATGCTCCAAGCTTCTCTGTTTCTCTGGTTCGGCACTCCTTCGCCTCCCTTCTGTTCTGTGTCAAAAAATGGTCTCCCCCTTTCAAAAATGTTGTGCGACTGCTTTTGTCAATCTGGAGTAGGGTTGCACTGGTGTGGACAGATGTCAAGGAGAGAGAGGAGAGCTTAGTGGGACACGTGGCAGGCAGAGAGAGGGGAGCCGAGTGGGACAGGTGGCGCGAGCTGGTATGCATGGCGGCTGGAGTAGGCCGGCTTGGGACACATGGCGGCACGTGGGAGAGCCACGCGGGCAGGGGCGGGGCCGGCGGCTGGCGCTCGGACATGTGTCGCACGCAGGAGGAAAGGCGGCGCCAGTGCGCCACGTGTCACGCCCCAATTTCAGTAAACCGAACTCGGGACGCGAACGTTTAGAATAAGAAAGCACTTTGAAAACAAATTCATTAAAACACTTTACAACACCAGTTTAGTTCAACAAAAGGATAAATACAATTCAAATAAAACGTCCCACAAGCGGACAAAAAGGCGAGGTATCCGTCGCTAGACCAAAAGTAAAAACCCGGACTCCGCTCCTAGCTCCACAAACTTCAAGAGCTCACCTAGTCCGTCCCACGAACATTACCTGTAGGAAAAGCAGCTAGGGGTGAGCGTTCGCTCACCACCACGGATAACAGACTGACTACGGCATAATTAGCAGACAATGCCGGTAACACCAACAACGAACTTAACCCCGGGGATCACTGTCCCAAACCCTAGTACTATGACTGACAAACACCCACGGTGACCTTCCTCGAACGACTCAACACTCAAACACGTAAGTAGACACGACACAACGATCACGACCTCTTCCAAGGACTCAAAGGAACAACGCAACCCCAAACAAGATCACAAAGGATCGCACACCAAACAAGATCACAAAGGATCGCAAACCAGCTGCTCAGTAACCTCCCTTACTCATGCGCTTTGCCGAACCACTCAGACCAGGCGGTCGACCTCTCTCACTAACCTCTCTCACTCATGCGCTTTGCCGAACCACTCAGGCCAGGCGGTCGACCTGTCTCACTCACGCACTTTGCCGAACCACTCAGGCCAGGCTGTCGACCTGTCTCACTCACGCACTTTTCCGAACCACTCAGGGCAGGCGGTCGACCTGTCTCACTCACCTCTCTCACTCACGCACTTTGCCGAACCACTCAGGCCAGGCTGTCGACCTGTCTCACTCACCTCTCTCACTCAGGCAACCACAATCACCAACACAATCACAAGCAAGTTCGACAACACAGGCACTCAAGGCCACTCAAGACACCTCAACAAACCAGACTCGGGTTCAACAACCCCACGGCACTCACTGCCATTCAAGACACTGAAACGACAACACGGGCTCTCATGGCCACCCAAGACTCAGCAATAAATAACACGGGCTCTCAAGGCCACCCAAACTCAACAATAAATAATACGGGCTCTCAAGGCCACCCAAGACTCGACAACAGTAAATAAATAACACACAACAACCTCCGGCATAATCGATGCCTACAACAGTCCTAAGATCACTAGTTTCACAATCAACCTCCGGGCATGGTCATATGCCTCCAGTACTCCTAATATCAACAGTTCGCAATCAACCTCCGGGCATGGTCACATGCCTCCAGTAAAACAATTACCGCTAAGTTCTCTGCTCCTACGACACTACTAAGTGTCACATGCATTTCCAATAATCGCTAAGTTCCCGTAACATGCTTTTCTGATAAACGCTACAACCCCGTATCATGCTTTTCTAGTATTTAAATTAAACCTACTCAACCCACGACACCCCGGTGTCACATGCAAATCTACTGTTAACTTTCCCTAGTCAGGGCCGAGATCCGGCTACTTTTCCCTACCTCAACTGAAGAGCAATCGCTACGCTTCCTAGCTGCCGACGTTCTGGCTCGCTACCTCCGAGCTTCACTTCGATCGAAGCCGGACTCTAAGGATAACACGAAAGCCATAATTAGAGGCGGTTTCCAGGTTAATTTAAAGGCCACGATTTATCCAGTTTAAATTCGACAGTTGTCCCTTAAACTCGAGCGGGATAAAAGCGGGCTCACGGCGAATCGGGTTTGAGTACCCGAGCACCGAAACCGGTGCATGCGAGGCACGGTCCCAATGCACGAATCCCGAGTTCCAATTCAGCGGTCCGCTTTTGTTCCCTTTTAAACCCCAATAGCAGTTCATTTTACCCAGAGTTCCAGAGTCGTTCCTACATCCGATTAATAACCCTTTTTCAAAACAGAACGGTTTTTATTCTAAATCAAATTCCCTTTTGATTTCAAATCTGTTTCTGTTCCGGTCTTTTGAGCCCAAAATGAATTAGGTTCGGTTTTTGAACAACCGTCCCTAAATTCCGTTTACAACTTAGATTCTCAAACTCCTCGATTTAAAACCGTTTTTAAAACCGAATTGATTTTAATTCCTTTTTATTTTAAAACCCTTTTTCCTTAAATTTGATTTTCCGTTTTACAACCCTTTCTTTCCAAAACCGTGATTTCGATTTCAACCGAATCAACTCCAAAAACCGTCTTTTACTCCAATCTGATTTTCAAATTCAACACTTCCCTTTTTAATTTAAAAACCGATCCAATATTAAAACGTTCCAAATATCAAAATCAGTTCTAAAATTTAAACGATTTCATTAGCCGGTTTAACCCAATATTATTCGATTTCATAAGCAGGTTTAACAGATATTAAACGATTTCAACAGATCCAGATTAACTTGAAACGAACAGCACAGGAACCGAAAAGGAGGGGCTCGGTTTTGAAACCGGCCGGCCACCGACGGAGACGCCGCCGGCGACCAAAGCCTCAGAGGTGGTGAATCTAACCGTGAAGGGGAGAACCACGGCGGACTCTCGGGAGAGAGAAGGACGGCGCCGGCGAGTCCGTCTCGGCTCTGGCCGTGCACGGCGACGGCGCGGAACCGTGACGGAGCTCGGACGGCGGCGGGTCGAACGGGAGATGAGGAACGTGAGCTCGCTGGCCGGAGACGGGGTCGGATCTGAGAGAGGGAACGGAGATGGAGGAAAGGAGAGGGGACGGCGTGGTGGCTGGACGGAGAGGGAAGAGGAGGGGCTCGGTGGGTTCGACTGAGACGGGAAGGAGAGGGTCGGAGAGGACGAGCTCGGGCTCGGTTGTGTCCCAGGCGAGCTTGTCTCGCCGGAGATCTGGAGAGGGAGGTCGGGTGGTGGCCGGATCTGGACGTGGCCGGAGATGGAGGGGACGATGGTGGGGGCTGAACGGACGGAGGTGAGGGAAGGGAGAGGCCCGGATGGTGCGTTGGCCGGAGATGGAAGCGGGAGATCGGAGCCGGCGAGGTCGGGATCGAAGAGGGAGGAAGGGTCGGATTCGAGGGAGAGGGGGGCGGCAGATGCAAAGGTTGAAGACGAGTTTAGGGTTTCTGAACCCTAAACTTCGACTTATATAGGCGGGCCGGCAGCTAAGTGGGCTGGTTGCCCTTTTGGGCCGATGGCGAGCAAACGGGCCTCAGGCCCAAGCGAGGGGGCCTGGTCGGTCGGGTCTGGCCAGGTTGCTGGTCGGGTCCGGTCCGACCCCGTCCGACCCAAAGGTTTTTTTTTTTGAAGCGGGTTTTACAATATACCCCCCTTAAAGGAATTTCGTCCGAGAAATTTAGAACAACGCCCAAATACGATACAACAACAAACGTACCCTGAAAGGTTTCGCGGTAGGTAGGGGATCCTGAGGTCCGGGAGTCGGTAACTGCGTACACTCTTCCCTCCGACTCCTGCTGCCTCTGACCCGACGCACTGGCTGCCGGATACCCAGAGCTCCGTTGCTGTCTCGGAGTCGGCGCGCTCGTCGATGGCTGCGAAAACCTCGACTGCTGACTCTGACGAAGGCGGCCTCTGGGCGACCGCGCGGTATACGACTATTGTGGTCGTCGCGCTGACGTTGCCATAACTAGCTCAGGGCACCTTGCAACGGTGTGCCCGAGCTGGTGGCACCGGAAACACCTCCTATGGTCAGCCCTCGGCTCCATGTCCTGGCCTGCACTGCTGGTCGCCGGCTGCGTTGTGAGTCCCCTTTCCATCAGACACTCTCGCTGCATGTGGTTTGGCTGCCCGCAGCTATAGCATCCCAGCTGTCTCCTTGAAGCGACTGGCCCCACTGATGCCACTGACGCCCTCTGTCTTTCTCCATTCTGCTGCGCCTGCGGCCTGAATAACCCTGTGGTCCTCTGTCTCATCGGGTCTCGGGACTCGGACTCCCCTGCCACACTGATCGGTCGATGTCGAACCTCGCGGGTCCTGGCCGCGTCCTGGACATCCTGTTCCATTGTCGCTGCAGTGTCTTGCGACCTCGAGGTGAGGACTCGGTCCCGAGTCACCGGCCTCAGTTCCTCCTCGAACCTCAGGCCACGGTTCTGCTCTGTCGTCACCGTCTCTGGTACGACTCTGGTCAGGGCCGTGAATCTGGCCTCGTATTCTGCCGCTGACATCTCCTGATGCAGGTCCAGAAACTGCCGATGTTGGTCCAACCGAGCCGACATTCGACTGGCGACGATCGCCGCCAAACTCTGTACTGCCCTGGTCAGCTCGTTCAGGGCGGTCGTGGTGGGAGGGTCTGCGACCGGCGGGGCGCGGGGCGTGCCCGTAGATGGTCCCGCATCGCTCCTCCTGTCTTCTCCGACAGGAGTACCCTGGGCTTCCGCGTACTCAGTGGGCACCACGGTGGGCACCCGTCCTGGTGTCCCTGCTGACCGTCCCCATCTGCCACGCGCGGCGCCCGTCCCCACGTCATAGCTGATCTTCTTTGTCTGCGCCGAGCCATGTCTCAGTGTCCTCTGCACGGATACACGCAAACGTTCAAATTGCGAACTCAAATGAAGACGCAAGCTCGAACACACTAACGTTCACACGGTCTACATCTACCCCAACGTACTTGTTACTAAACGTCGCACCGTTCACGCTAATTATACTTTAATTATAACAACCCGTAAGCGAGATCTCAAGTTTAACCACACAAACGTACACCAAGCCCTCATCCAGTCCCTTATGCATTTACTTATAACTTTCCGCAACCAAACCAGTGTTCGCTACTCGTCCCTTGCGGGAAAGTAGTAAAGGGGATGAGTGTTATGCTCACCTCCACGGACACCCGTTCGATTATGGCATACTAGTAACGCACCAAGGACTTACCACTCTAGTCAGGGCAATATACCATCCTAAACCTACTGCCAACACGTCGCACTACTCAAGTCATTAACACCTCAATCACTCTCTTAAGTAAGGGAAACCTCGAAAAGGGGATTTTGTTCTCAATTCAGCAACTACTATTGCTTACAACCTCAATACCCCAACATAACCGTGAACGTCGCCACGCGGAGCCAACACTCAACTTGTACAAACAAGACGGTGAGAAGGACAGGGATCACGGACTCGTGACAGACCCCGTCACGGTTGGGGTCACGGAGTCGTGACGAAGATCTAAAATTTGCCAGGACTCTCTGGTCCGTCACGGTTCCGTGACAGGATCCGTGACACTCGCGCAGACCTGTTTTCCAACTCGGTTCTAACTCGGACCTTAACCCATTTTAACCCCAAAATTTGCCTTAAACGACACACACGCTCGACTACCAAATCAGCAAACACACGCGCCACGATTTACAGACCAAGAAAGGCATTCAACCTCAACCAAAACACGAGCCGACACGGCCAAAAGACAACACAACAACACTCGCCCACCGGGCCAACCAAAATCAAACACGCCCTCAAGGCAATTCACAATCAAACACGAACGCCCACGGCGTCAAACAACATCAAAACAATCAAAATTTTAAAGCTTTCTCTACTTCATTAAAACTTCATTTCTTGACATCAGGTGGTTACAACCCGGTCCAGGCGTCCCCAAACTACGTCCCCTCAAGACCAGTCATGAGTATATTTCGAAGCAACCAAAATCGACCCTCTTGACGGTCCACAAGCACAAAACACCCAAAATACGCCGAAAATCCATCAAAACACCTAACATATCAATAAAATCAATTATTCATACTAAACTTATATATATAATAAGAAATCGGGGCCAAAAGCCTATATAACTCGATAAAAACATGGCCGTTTTATATGTTAAAATGCACCCGCATCAGACCTCGCCAGAGCTAGATCCAGCTCGACATCGAGCTTGAGCAGGCCTTGGGTCAGGCTGTGTGTTAGGCCGGATGGTCCTGGGCGGGAACTCGAGTTCGGGCCAGATCTTGGGCCGGACTTGGGTCAGGCCCAAGTCTGTGGACTGGGTTCTGACTCGGGTCCGGACCAGGTCTGACTGGTGTTTGGGTCGGGTCTAGGGCCGGGTCCGGGTCAGGCTTGGGTCCGGGTCGGTTCCGGGTTCGGACCGGGTCTGGATCCAGGTTGGGCTTGGATTCGGGCCAGATCCGGGTCGGATCCGGGTCACAGTTTTAATTAAACAATTAATTAATTATTTTGACCTAAAAGTGGATTATTTAAAGACGTTTGAGACGTTTGAGACGTTTCCGAGGAATTTGGACACACTGGAACTTATTGGGCTTTTTAACTGTTAAAAACCCAGATTCGGACTTCGTGGACTTCGCCCTAGAAGACGGAGTTGGCCCGGACATCAGCAGCTAGGAGACGCAGCTGTTGTATCGTCTTGAGGTAGGGAAAGTAGCGGATACCGCTTTAATTACGGAAAGTTACTAGCAAGCATGATTAGGAAATAATAATAACCGGAAAAGTCCTAGTTGGTATATAGGATGTGATTCACTAGTATAGCCGCTTTCGTTTACTAAATACCGGACGAGTCGTAGTAACATGTAGGATGTGATTAACTAGCTATACTCGCTTTCAATACTTGGGAATTGTCGTGCTGGTAGATGGGCCATGTGAGCCCTAGGATTGCGTGTTGTGTGCTATAATCGTTGTGTGAGAGTCTAAATAAGATTATACTCGGTGTTGCATGATGTGAATGTGTGTGGGCAAGTGTGCCATGTTTGATTACGTGAACCCTTGGTTGTGATATGACCGGGTGAGTGATAGACCGGCTGTGTGCTATGCTGAGATGGTCCGGTTGGTATACCGAGACCATCAATGGATTGTGTTGTGTGTTAAACCCTGTTTGTGTGTTCAAAGAGACGGCGTAGCCGGAGTAGTACCTACATCGAGGGATAGTTCCGGTGTAAGGTACAGAGACCAAGGATGGCGTGATCAGTACCCTGATGATTTGTAGTCCGGGACGGTGTTGATCGAGATGTGTACCAGTTCGGTACGTATGCTGAGTAGTTCCATTCGCCTGTGTGAGGAGGAAGACATCGGACTGAGGGATTTCCGGTCGAGGATGTTACCCTTCGTCTGTGTGAGGAGGAAGATGTGTACCAGTTCGGTACGTATGTGGAGTAGTGCCCTTCGTCTGTGTGAGGAGGAAGACATCGGACTGAGGGATTTCCGGTCGAGGATGTTACCCTTCATCTGTGTGAGGATGAAGATATCGGGACTGATGTTGTGTGGTCCAGTACGATATAAGTGGCTCAGTGCAAATGGCTTAGTGCATTCAACAATGTTGGAACGGTTGTACGATATCTGTGTGTATCTCGCTGTGTGCCATTTTCTTGTTGTTTGGCTTTGTGCAATTCTTTTAAGTATGTTTATGACGTTGTGAAAGTGATCGGTAACCGGGTGTCGAGACCGAGGCTTCATGTTCCGGTGCAACATAAATGGACGGGTTGTGATAGCCGGAGATGTTGGAAATGGTTATACTATGTTTAGGGTGGGTCTGTTGTGTGCGTTGTGCGTGTGGTTGGGCTTTGTGCGTTGTCTGATGTGTGTGCCGTGCGAGCTGTCTGGTTTTGTGCCTTGGGTTAAGTGTAACCTTGGTCTTGTGAGAGTGTTTGGTGACTCGAGAAGGTTGTACCTGGTTCCTGTGTTGTAGTGTAATTTCGTACGTGTGGTCGGTTGTGAGATACCGGTAGGCGTTGTTCATTGAGAATTGTTAGGTGATGGGTGTCAAGAGCTAGTGGTGGAACGTGGTATGAGTTCGGTTCGTTGTTAGTTTGTGTTACGGGTTGTGCCTGATGGAAGGCTAAGTGTTGTCTTGGAGTAAACGTTTAAATTTGACTTTTAATAGTTGTACTTTACTAGTATGCTCTACTGGACGGTTACCCTGGTGACGAACTGTGGTTCAGAACATTAACTACTTTTCCTACTGAGCGTAAGCTCACCCCCCTTACTTTTTTGTGTTTCAGGCGCTGAGCGGGATCTGTACTAGAAGGAGTCTCGGAGCTTGGGAGCTAACGAGGGTTTAGCTAGGGTCTAGTGACGTACTCCATCTTTTCCTGTTTTGACTCGTGTACTTTTACTCTGGTTGAGCTGTTGACTCATTATACTTTTGGGAGTTTTATATTAGATATGAACCTTATTTATTTATCATTATTACTTCTGTTTTCTGTTATCTTAAGTCGCGTCTCGAATTCGGTCAAAACCGGATTTGGGGCGTGACAATAACCTTAACTACTTTTCCTACTGAGCGAAAGCTCACCCTTTTACCTTGTTGTTTTTCAGGTCTTGAGCGGGACTTGTGCTAGCGGGATTCTCGGTACTTGGGAGCTAGCGAGGGTCTTGTTTAGCTGTCTAGAGACGTACAATTTTACTTTTACCAAACTTTTTACTGTTTGTTTTTGCCGAGCTGTTGACTCGAGGTGTACTTGGATCTTTTAAACTGTTATTTGAGACTCGTTTGGTATTGAAATCGTTTTATTAGTTATTATTTTAGTTCACGTCTCGAGTCCGATCAAAACCGGATTTGGGGCGTGACAATTTGGTATCAGAGCCTGGTTTTCATTGAAATTGTTTTTCAAAACCTCGGACCGTACGTCAATTAGGTGGGTAGAGTTGGTTCGTTAAGTTACCGTGTGTCGCTCACGCAATTCGGAGATGTCCTACACGTAGAAACGAGACGGAGAGAGTCTCGGGTTGGTGGGTTGTCCGGTCTAAGTACCGTGTGTCCTTGGTGAACCTATGTGGTTGATGTCATTGTTTGAGTTGAACTGTTTTCCGAGTGTGGACTTGGCCGGACGGTAAGAGTGAAATTACCGAGACCCGGGGTGTGTAACTGAAGTAACTGGTTGTGTGCTGTGTTTGTGTTGAGTGTTGTGTGCAGGTGGTTACAACTGTGGCCCGCATAAGCGGATGGTTAGCTTAATTTACGAACGAGTCATGCCCGATTTTCTGCAGAAACTGAAGTGTATGTACCATCACGATTCAGCTATAGGGGCCATTGTAGCTGGACGTGAATGGAGGGATGCCAAGTGGTTACAACGTAATTCGGGGACGCCTGAACCGGGTTGTAACGACGCAGTGTCAACATGAATGTTATGTTAGAAAGAGGACGTGTTAAGAACTTGAAACTAAGTCTATGTTGTACATTGTGGAATTGCTTTGTGGCATAAACTGTGCTCTGTGTGACTTATGTGTGAACATGTTGCTGAGTGTGAAACTGTGTGTCACCTCGCTATTTGAGTGTATGATCTATGTGACGCACTAGTGTGCGGACTTCTATGCTGTGTGCAATTTGTGTGACTATATTACTGAGTATATTATTACTATGAGTACTAATGTGGTGGACTGTGTGTGACGTTAGTTATTTTAAGCGCGTCGTTCTTTAAGAGTAAGAAACTGAACATGTGCGTTATCCGTGCAGCGGATTTGCGACATGGCACCGACTTACGTTCCGCGAGGCACGAGGAGACGGCCCGCTAGAGGCCGAGGACAACCATCGACCGCCGAGTCGGTAGGGGCGACTAGTGCCCAGGGTGCACCCGCTGAGGGGCACGAGAGGGTTGAGACAGCCCAGGCGGCAGCTCTTGAGGAGCTGACCCGCACTGTTCAGGGATTGGCAACAACCTTATTCGGAGAGAGGCTACAACTCCGACACCGGAGGCTGTGTCTGCTGCCACTACAACAGCCACTGAGGGACCTAGTCAGGTCGACAGTTACACTGCACAGGCACTACAAGACTTCCGCAGGCTGGGCACACTTGTGTTTTCCGGGGATCCAGACCCCGAGGCAGCCAAGAGGTGGCTGGAGCGGATCACCCGCAACCTGGACACATCAGGAGTCTGAGTGGTAGCTTGAGAGTATCGTTCAAAGCTTTCCATCTGGAGGGAGAGGCCTACCACTAGTGGCGGCTCGAGTGGGAGATGACTTTGCGCTGTTTGAACAACTATTTCTAGAGCAGTACTTTCCACAGTCAGTACTGGACAACAGGCATCAGCAGTTCCTAGAACTACGACAGGAGGGACTGTCAGTGTCAGTTTCCGAGTACGAGGCGAGGTTCACCTTCTTGTCTCGTTTTGCTCAAGAGATGGTACAGACTGAGGTTCTCCGTTACCGACGTTTCGAGGCAGGTCTTCGCCTGACGATTGCAGACCGAGTCGTTGTTTTGATTACCTAGGTTTACTCTGACCTGGTGGATCAAGCCTTGGCTGTGGAGCGGCGCTTCCGTGAGACAGCCAAAGTTTGAGAGGTCAGGCCGAGACCGACCAGTTCCCTGAGGCCATCTTAGTCTCATGATCCGAGGAGGCAGAGGACCTCAAGATCGTTCCAGTCCCAGCCACCGTTGAGAGGACCGCAACAAGTCGAGTCAGTGGCTTCTGTTGGACCTTCCATGTCAGGGCGCACGTGCTACGGATGTGGGCAGCCGGGCCACATGGCTCAAGACTGTCCGAGTAGCAGCGGACCAGCGGACCGTCCGGCGGGTAGACCTGAGGAGAGGTCGAGTTCCGCGCCACCGCTATGTCACTGGTGTGGTCGGCCAGGACACTTCACTTCCAGGTGCCTAGATCGGTTTTTGGAGGCGTCGGCTCCGCGACTCTAGCAGTCGCAGACGGGACAGTCACCGCAGTTGAAGCATCGTTAGACACCGGCGCAGAGAGCACCGTGACAGGCTGCGAGCGCGCCAGCGCTGAGGCAGCGAGCTGCGCAGCAGGTGGCACTTCCACCACCCCCGAGAGGCAGACCCCCGGCACAGCAGGGCCAAGTGTATGCTGTCACCGACTCTCGAGCTGAGAGACGTCACTCTGGCCATGAGGCTACTCAGGGTACGTGCTTGCTTTATAATTCTTGGGCATCTTTCTTGTTTGATAGTGAAGCATCTCATTCTTTCATCTCTTCTTCTTTCGCTGGTATGTTGGGGTTGAGGGTGGAGTCGTTGAGTCAACCTTTTTGTCTTGACACCCCGGTTACGGGAGATGTAGTATTGAGTACCGTCGGTCGTACTTGTGAGATTCAGGTGGCTGATTTCCCTTTTTATGGCGATTTGCTTGTGTTGGATATGATGACATTTGACGTGATCTTGGGGGTGGACTGGATGACGAGGTATCGGGAGTCGATTGACTGTTATCATCGGCAAGTGAATGTAGTATCAGGCGACACGATCGTCACTTGCGTCTTGGGCAGTAGGAGCGGAGTTCTCCTGTCTGCGTTGACTGTGGGAGATGAGACGGAGACCGTGCAGAGTAGCGAGCTACCGAGAGTGGTATGCGAGTTCCCGGAGGTCTTTCCGGAGGAGCTGTCAGGATTACCGCCGGCGCGCGAGGTGGAGTTTAGGATCGACTTGATCCCGGGTACGGCGCCGATATCTATGGCCCCGTATCAGTTTGCACTAGCCGAGTTGGTCGAGCTGAAGCGAAAACTCGGGGAGCTTCGAGAGAAGGGTTTCATCCGACCGAGTGCTTCGCCGTGGGGAGCACCCGCCCTTTTCACGAAGAAGAAGGGTGGAGCGTTGAGGATGTGCATCGATTACCGGAAGTTGAACCGGGTTACGGTGAAGAACCGTTATCCGATGCCGAGGATCGATGACCTTTTTGATCAACTGCGAGGAGCGAAGTGCTTCTCGAAGATTGATCTTCGATCAGGGTACTATCAGTTGAGGGTTCAAGAGGAGGATGTGGAGAAGACCGCATTTCGGACTCGGTATGGGCACTACGAGTTCTTGGTCATGCCGCTCGGGTTGATGAACGCACCTGCAGCGTTCATGGACTTGATGAACGGTATCTTCCAACATTACCTGGATCAATTCGTCGTGGTATTCGTAGACGACATTCTGATTTATTCGCCTAGTGAGGAGGCACACGTGGAACACCTGAGGACAGTGTTGACATTGTTGCGTACTTACCAGTTGTACGGCAACTTGGAGAAGTGCAAGTTCTGGCTCGCCGAGGTGAAGTTCCTCGGGCACGTTGTGTCCCGAGAAGGTATACTCGTCGATCCAGCGAAGATCGATGCGGTCTCGAAGTGGGCCCGGCCCAAGAGTGTCTTCGAGATCCGTAGCTTCCTAGGCTTGGCAGGGTACTATCGACGGTTCGTCCAGGACTTCTCACGTTTGGCCGCGCCGATGACTGCCTTGACACGCAAGGGAGCAGAGTTCGTGTGGACTGATGAGTGTGAGCACTCCTTTACCGAGTTGAAGGCTCGTTTGACCACCGCACTCGTGTTGATAGTGTCGGTGCGCGTGATCGGCTATGACGTGTATTGTTGCTATGTTTGGGCACGTGTGCCATGCGTGATGTGATGTGAATCATTGATTGTGATATGATCGGGTGAGTGATAGACCGATATGTGTGTTATGGTGAATTGACTCGGTTGGTATATCGTGGTCGAGCTATGGCGTTGTGATGCGTGTTACTCTCTTGATGCGTGTTCCAAGAGGAGCTGTGTCTGGTATGATACCTACACTGAGAGAGCATGCCGGTGCAGGGTATCGAGGACGAGGATGGTGTGATCATTAACCCGATGCTCTGTGGTCCGGGAAGGCGTACGATCGAGTATGTGCCGGTCAGTATGCATGAGGCCCTGAGTCTACGTGACGAGAAGACGTCCGACTAAGGGATTTCCGGTCAGGGATATTACCCCGAGTCTACGTGACGGGAAGATATCGGGATCGATGTTGTGTGTTACAGTACGATATAAATGGGACGGGATGTGATAGCCGGTGATGTTGGAAACTGCTGTGTTAGTTATGTGTTTGTTCTGTTGTGTGTTGTATGCTTGACGTTTGACTGTGTGCGTTGTTTAATGTTGTTTGTGTCTTGCTAGAGTGTTTAGTGTCTGATAAACTTATGTGGAGGTCTTTAGGGTTGTGCTTCACTAGTATGCCTTAATTGGACGGTTACTCGTGGTGGTGAATGGATGTTCATAAGCCTAATTACTTTTCCTACTGAGCGAAAGCTCACCCCTTTACTTTGTTGTTTTTCAGGTCTTGAGCGGGATCCTCGGTGCTTGGGAGCTAGCGAGGGTCTTGTTTAGCTGTCTAGAGACGTACAATTTTATTTTTACCAAACTTTTTACTGTTTGTTTTGCCGAGCTGTTGACTCGAGGTGTACTTGGATCTTTTAAACTGTTATTTGAGACTCGTTTGGTATTGAAATCGTTTTATCAGTTATTATTTTAGTTCACTTCTCGAGTCTGGTCAAAATCGGATTTGGGGCGTGACAGTACCCCAATCACCTTCCATCTCTACTCCCCTATTTTGTTTATAGTGTCCAACAACAATGTCAATTTCAGTTCTACCCAGAACACTAGACCATATATGCCAAGCCATTTTCCCATTCTAGTAATAACTTCTATCACCCCTACTTAGTTGTTGAAAACACATAATAATTCCAAGACCATTAGGCTATTTGATTCTCTCATAAACTTGAGTTTCTAACTCATAAAGACATAAACCCACAATCTTTAAACACTTTTCTCAGTTTAATGTCATCCAGGGTTGCTGGGTAAAGTTCACCATTAAATGTCTCAATTCTACAATCACCAACTCTCCATAAAACTACCCCCAAAACTTTTTCACCAGCTAAATGATGAAAACATAGACCCGATAGTCCAATACCCTTTTTACACCTACCCAAAGCACAATCAACTCCATGCACCAATACCATCTCAACTATGTCACTATAGAGTATAGCTAGGAGTGGTAAGTTTGAATCATTAAGTATAGGGGTTACCTCAAGTTTATCCAACCTTTTTGTTCTTGCCATGATCTGTGCACCCCAAAATGCACTCAACTTCCCATGTCCATTTTTTTTGTGCACCTCCAACCTTGTTTGCTCTTTTTCCTGATTTTCAATATCAGCTAACTGCTTCTCGAGTTGCTTATCAATGGTTGTCTGTTGTTTTTCCCATGTTTGTTGCTCAACCCGAAACCTCTTTTGAAGTTGTTTCTCAACCTTGAGCTCGGCTTTCACCTCATACTCGAGTTTCCTCCAAGCTTCAAGCTGCTCGAACATCACCACCATCTCAGCCCGGGCCGACTCTCTTCGGTCCCTCCTTCAACCCGATAACGAGCACGATACTCCATTAATTTCTTTTCCAACTGTCCTGCGAGGGCGATCTGCTTTTGGTACAGCCTCTCGATCTCCAAAACCAGTGAGCTTCTCCGTTGGGTTCGTTGTTCCGACGGTCGTTTCTCAGGTCTGAGAGTCACAACTCCGGCTACCGCCGAAATTAGAGCCCTAGACTTCACAGATTCGCCGGCCATCACAAGTCGTTGCTCGTCCCTTGCTACTGCCTGTGACTGGTTCTGAAACGGGACAACCTTTGTGTTCGAGCTTGCCTCGCCTTGAAAATCCACCACTGCACCTTCGAGAACAGCCATGATCGCGGGAACGATGACTCTGATACCATTGTAACAAACGCTACTAATTTCTACTAGAATTGAAGACATAATTTGATAAAAATGCTGATAAAATTACATTCAAGGTTCTAGCTCCCCTCTCCTGCAATGCTCTCTACGAAACCTAAGAAATAACGTATAACTTTCAAGACAAACCCTAAGTTGCTGGCTTCCTCTCACTTATACTCAAACACCATACAATAATTTGGGACCACAAGGAAGAGGCACGCCTCTACTGCCACCGTGCAAGGACATCAGGCTCCTTTGCTTCTCTCTCTCGTAGCATGACCACAACAGGTAGCTAAGAAGACCATATGCACCAATAACGACCAAACACCTCAATCCACCTATCTCCAATGGGTTCAGAACACGTGGCACCCTATCCAAACAATCGTCTCCACGATATTCACTTAAGCTCCTCCTTCCAAACGACGTCGCTGACCGAGTCCTCTCAATAGCATTTAATTCAGAATTGGCATATGTGACAAATTGACTTCATGACTTAGATATTTGGGCCTGACTATGGGCTTTTGCATCTGAATTAAGGTTATATATGCCCAAATGAACAAAAATTAAGGCTTGGCTCAGGCTTAGCCCCAGTCCGAGGCCCACCAGATTAAAATATGATTAAATTGAAAAAAAAAAGCAGAAGAAAAAGAGAGCTCCGTTTTGGTTTGGCTCAGGCTTAGCCCCAATTC
This sequence comes from Erodium maritimum, assembly GCA_963921825.1. Classification (NCBI taxonomy): domain Eukaryota; kingdom Viridiplantae; phylum Streptophyta; class Magnoliopsida; order Geraniales; family Geraniaceae; genus Erodium; species Erodium maritimum. The sequence continues at coordinate 58,224,683 of OY997590.1, read as the reverse complement.
TTTCATCTTCTTCGTCGTCGTCTCTTTATCAACGAAACAGACCTTTGTTCTCTCACAGCTTGCCTTCCCTTTCCCCTCCGGTCTTCCATGTTCGGTGCCGAAAACCTAACCCTAATCTCCGTACACAAGTTTCTCTCTCCCTCGCCTCCAATTTGGACCTCCGTCTTCGCCTGAACCGATTTGGTTCAGTTCTTCTCTCTCTGACATATTTCACAGGCACTTGATTTCTATGAATTTTCCTTCGATTTAAATTCGTTGAAAGTTAAGGTGTAAGGTTCTGGTAGCGTACCTTCCTGTTGTTCTGGTTCGAGGTCGATCTGTGTGGATCTCGGGGGTTTTGTTTGGATCGGATTGGAGGCAGGAGGGAGAGATAGAGAGAGTGAGAAGATGAGTAATCAGAAGAAGAGGAATTTTCAGATAGAGGCCTTCAAGCACAGGGTTGTTGTGGATCCCAAATACGCCGACAAGACGTGGAAGATTCTGGAGCACGCTATTCATGAGATTTACAATCATAATGCTAGCGGACTTAGCTTCGAGGAACTCTATAGGTTTGCGATTCCTTCCCCTCTCAGTTTCATTTGTTCATTTACTGCTTTTGCATCTGTTTCCTGATTGCTTGCGGTGACTGCAAAAATGTATCGTTTATGTTTTTTCATGGTTCGCTTTGTGCATGTTGCTTAATTTTCCATGGTTGGATCATTGTAGCTTTGAACATAATCTTAAGGTGGTTGCTGCATGAAGTGCAAGGATTTTGTAGCTTATTGAGTTTTTGGTGAAAATGATTGTGACAATCTTGAATTGTAGATGTAGTGGTAGAGATGATAAGAAGTATATAGTGAGAGTGAAGAAACTATTTTTGTTCAAATTGCTTGGTAGGTGTAGGTGGCCTATATATTGATTTGTTGAGTTAGAGCTTAATTGTCGGGTTGTTTTTTATGTTTTATAATGACAAATCCTTTTAAATTTACTCTATGGGTTGTCTGTGAGATTCATTCCGGAAGTTATATTGACATTCTTGTGATTCTACTGTTAATTCCAATATGTTGGATGCAGAACTTATTGATAGAATGATGTGTGCTGCTGTGTGTCTGGTTCTGGTTATAATTTCAATCTTGTCATTAATGGTCTACCTGCAAGGGTTTATACTTTATTGTTTTTCATTGTACATCATTTTCATTGACACGCAAATTGAGGATGTTATGTTTCTGATTATTTAGTGTGGCGTAATGCAGAAATGCCTACAATATGGTCCTGCACAAATTTGGAGAGAAGCTCTACTCAGGTCTGGTAGCGACTATGACTTTGCATCTAAAAGAAATATCAAAGTCTATTGATGCTGCTCAGGGAGGGTTGTTCCTGGAAGAGCTGAATAGGAAATGGAATGACCATAACAAGGCTTTGCAAATGATCCGAGACATTCTCATGTACATGGACAGGACTTTCATCCCGAGTACCCATAAAACTCCTGTTCATGAACTTGGGCTAAACCTTTGGAGGGATAACATTATCCACTCGAACAAAATTCAGACTAGGCTTCTAAATACTCTTCTAGAGCTAGTACATAGAGAAAGGACCGGGGAAGTTATAAATCGGGGGCTGATGAGGAATATAATCAAGATGCTTATGGATTTAGGTTGTTCTGTTTACCAAGAGGATTTTGAGAAACCATTTCTTGAGGTTTCAGCAGAGTTTTACAAGGGTGAATCTCAGAAGTTTATCGAGTGCTGCAACTGTGGGGACTACTTAAAGAAAGCTGAGCGGCGTCTTAACGAAGAAATGGAGAGAGTGACTCACTACTTGGATGCCAAGAGTGAATCCAAGATAACTAATGTAGTCGAGAAGGAGATGATAGCAAATCACATGCTGAGACTGGTCCATATGGAGAATTCAGGCTTGGTTAACATGCTTCTTGATGATAAGTATGAACACTTGGGAAGAATGTATAACCTGTTCCGCCGGGTTCCTAATGGTCTCTTGACAATACGAGAAGTTATGACTTCTCACATCAGGGAAACTGGGAAGCAGCTGGTTACTGATCCAGAAAGATTAAAGGATCCCGTGGAATTTGTCCAGCGGCTGCTGGATGAAAAAGACAAGTACGATAGTATAATAAACTTGGCCTTTAGTAATGACAAAACTTTCCAAAATGCTTTGAATTCATCGTTTGAATACTTCATTAACTTGAATCCCCGTTCTCCTGAGTTCATCTCCTTGTTTGTGGATGACAAGCTTCGCAAGGGTCTTAAGGGAGTCAGTGAGGAGGATGTGGAGACTATCCTTGACAAGGTGATGATGCTGTTCCGCTATTTGCAGGAGAAGGATGTTTTTGAAAAATACTACAAACAGCATTTGGCAAAGAGGCTCTTATCAGGAAAAACTGTTTCGGATGATGCTGAGAGAAGTCTGATAGTTAAGCTTAAGACAGAATGTGGGTATCAATTTACTTCAAAGTTAGAAGGCATGTTTACTGACATGAAAACTTCTCACGATACAATGCAAGGGTTCTACGCTAGCCTTGGTGGTGAGCTTGGGGATGGCCCTACGCTAGCTGTCCAAGTTTTGACTACTGGATCTTGGCCCACTCAGCCAAGTGTTACTTGCAATCTGCCTTCTGAGATGTCAGCACTGTGTGAGAAGTTCCGTTCTTATTACCTTGGTACCCATACTGGTAGGAGATTATCTTGGCAAACCAACATGGGCAATGCTGATATGAAAGCAATCTTTGGGAACGGGCAAAAGCATGAGCTGAATGTCTCCACTTACCAAATGTGTGTTCTCATGCTCTTCAACAATTCTGATAGGCTTAGCTACAAGGAAATCGAACAGGCCACAGAGATTCCCACTCCAGACTTGAAGAGGTGCCTGCAGTCCATGGCCTGTGTCAAAGGAAAGAATGTTCTCCGGAAAGAGCCAATGAGTAAAGATATTGGTGAAGATGATTCATTTTTTGTCAACGACAAGTTCACCAGCAAATTCTACAAGGTGAAAATTGGTACAGTAGTGGCACAAAAGGAGTCAGAACCTGAAAAGCAGGAGACGAGGCAGAGAGTGGAAGAGGACCGGAAGCCTCAAATAGAGGCAGCTATAGTGAGAATCATGAAATCAAGGAGGGTACTGGACCACAACAATGTAATTGCCGAAGTTACGAAGCAGTTGCAGTCCAGGTTCCTTGCCAACCCCACGGAGATAAAGAAACGGATCGAGTCTCTTATAGAGCGTGATTTCTTAGAGAGGGATAACGTGGACAGGAAGTTATACCGGTATCTTGCTTGATTGCATCTTTGCTGTGGGATGGACAGTTTGGATTATGTACTTTATTCGGTAAAGGGAAGTTGTTGTTTGCATTATGGAAGTTCCATTGGGTTGAAATGGATGTTTATTTCCTTCGTCTCTATGGGTTCTGAATTGAATTTGCCTGCTTAGAAATTTCCTCTGCCTTGAATCCTCAATCTTGCTTCTTCATTGACTGACCGCGTCATACAAGTAATATTCAAATTCGGGCCAACGGGACTTTTATATCATCAAGAACATACGGATTGCTGACAGCGAGTTTATATTTATTATGTCACTTCACGTGGGGTGGGATAAATGGGCTATTTTTGGTTACTTTCATTTAAGCTTGTTGCTAGACTGTTACTTCATTATGATTTGAAGTGAAGAAATACCCAAATCTGTGCAGCCACTGGGTTGATTAGGTTCTGAAGCAAAGATGAAAATCTTCTTGCACTCTAATCATTTTCTCGGTCAGCAAAGAGAGCAATGCTCATTTATTTAACTTTTAATTTTCACCTGCAAACTTAGAGTTAGAGCTAGGGTTTTAGAGGAAAGCGAAGCCAACAAATGTAGCTTCTTCTATCAGTCACACCTTAGACAATCCAAGGGCATAATTCAGGCTAAACAATCCAAGAGAGCCGGAGCGCCTCGTTGGAAGATACGAGGATGCTGTCATCCACATACAATAGGATGTAGGCAGCATCAATGCCTTGGCTAAAGATAAACAATGAATGATCGGATATACTATGAGAAAAACCAATCGAGAAAACAAAGTCAGTGAGACGTTGATACCAAACCGAGGAGCCTGTTTGAGACCGTAGAGAGAACGGTGCAACAAACAAACATAGCTGGGATGAACAGAGATTCAGAAACCAAGAGGTTGATGCATGTAGACCGTCTCATTAAGATTTTCATGAAGAAGCATTCTTGACGTCAAGTCGATGAATTGACTAGAATCGAAAAACCGCAATGCTCAGTATGGTGCGGATGGTCGAGGGTTTGACCATAGGGCTAAACATCTCATCACGGTCTACTCCAACCTATTGAGACCTGCCATCACCAACAAGACGAATCTTATATTGCTCAAAAAAAATCGTCAAAACGAGTTTTTTGGTGAAAAATCCACATGGAACGAATGATATTAACCCCCACATAGAGAGGAACCAGAACCCAAGTTTTATTGTTAATTAAAGCATCATACTTGTCTTCCATAGCTACCTTCCAATTCGGGTCACGGAGAGCATCTTTCGGTTTATGAGGGATGGGTAATATAGTTGTGGTGGAGGAAAGGTTAAATGGGATCCTTGGTTTGGAGATGTCCGACTTGTTACGCGTAACCATGGTATGAGGACAAGTTGTAGGCCGAGAGGGTCGGGTGTCGGGTGGCAGTTCTGAGGCGGTTAATGCTTTAGATTCGACTGGTCTGGTTGGGCTAGGGTAGGGTGAAGGATATCCGAACCCGAGCAGGAGGGTGCTGGTCGATCTGAGACTCGCGTTGCATGGAAGACCTGCAGACCAGTAGGAGGGAAGAAAACATGAGTCTTGATAGTTGAGAAACGAAATCAGTTAGACAATCATAAGCATGCGGGGACGGATTATAGTAAGAAGAAAAAAGAAACACCGATTCATCAAATACAACATACCTAGATATAATGAATCTGTTAGTTTTAAAATCAAAACATTCATACCTCAATGGTTGGGAGAAAATCCAAGCAAGTCACATGAAGTCGAACGAGCCTGCAACTTATGAATGGATGTGGAGGGGAGTAGAGGGAAACACAAACAACCAAATATACGAATATGAGACACAACATGGATACGATGATAAAAATATTAAGTGGGAGATGAAAAATTGAGCAATTTAGACGAAAAAATGTTCCAACAGATATGTAGGCATAGACAAGACATGATGCCAAAAACGAAGAAAGAATAGATGCATGAAAAAGTAAAGTATGAACCACATTATTTATACTTCGGATTTTGCGTTCAACACGACCATTTTGAGAAGAAGTATGCGGACAAGAGAAACGAAACACCATTCGAGAAGAGACACAAAGTCGATGGAAGGAGGAGTTGTCAAACTCTTTCCCATTATCGTACTGAAAATTCTTTATGGAACAACCAAATTGAGTGGAAACAAACTTACGGAAATCCGAAAAGATAGCAAACACTTGAGAACTATGGACTAGAGGAAAGTTCCAAACAAAATTGGCAAAATCATTAAGTAATACCAAGTAATATTTGTGTCCAAACAAACTTAAAATAGGGTATGTCCATAAATCAGCTTGCACAATATCAAATGGAGCATAAGTAAATGATGAAGAATCTTGAAGTGGAAGTTTGAATTTTTTCCCAAACACACATGAGGGACAAACATAATCGAAATTGTTTGTATTACAAGAAATATAGTTCAAACGACGAAGTGAATCAAACATGGGCTTTCCCGGGTGACTTAAACGAGAGTGTCAAAGTCTTGGAGACAAAGCAACGAAAGTAGACGAAGTCAATGACGAATAAGGAGAAACAGACGAGGTGATTGGGTACAAATATCGTGTGTTATTACATCTCAAAACCGCATGACCCGTCCGAAAATCCTTCACAGAAAAATCAAGATAGTCAAATTCAATTGAGGCATTATTATCTTCGACAAATCGACACACATAAACCAGGTTCTTAACAAAGATAGGTGCATGAATAACATTGTGTAAATTATAGGTAGGATGATGGGAAAAATAGATGCTCGACCATAATCATATATAGAACTGTCACCAATAATAACAGAATGAGAAATGTTCGAATTAACATAAAAATTTAGAGTACCTGAACTAACTTTCATGTGGGAGGAAACACCAGTTTCCATGTATCATGAATTGTCATGGGGGATGCTTCATAGACAGACGAGCCATAACACTACTGATATCAGTAGGCATGACCGAACGGGCCTGAGGAGTGCTCGGAGGGCGCAAGCCCAATAAACTCTGTTGATTTGGTGGGTGTTGACCTATTGGCCTAGTGAAGTCGGATATGGGAAAGTCGGGTATTGAGGAGGTGAATCGGCCTTAAATGGAATCACATTCCAAACCTGCTGACTATAGCAAACAGGGAATGATGTGTGCCAGGGCGAGTATGGAGGCGAACGAGGTTGTCAATTGTGAGTGGAACCGATCGATCTGCTACTGTTCCGACCTTTCCCATGGTCACTCCTATGGGAATCAGTCTGCCCTCGATTGTAACCATGAGAAGAACTCATATCATTAGGATCCCGAGAAGACTGTCCAGATGAGTGAACATATAAAGCAGAATTAGAGGAGAGTGCACCTGAAGCAGCTTGTTTTATCTAGCGAGTTTTCTCAAAAAAAAAGTATGGACCGAACCTCATAAAAGAGAGGGAGCAGATCACTCTGTTGAATGCTCGTAGCCACATTATCATGGGCCTTCGAAAGACCGGAAACCAACTTAAGAACAAGCCTGTTATTGGAAACTAGAGCATCAATATCAGATTATTAATTGGCAAGCGACTTCAATTCTTGACAATAACTCGATATATTAGAAAAATTATGAAGTCTAGACCATCACCTCTCGTCATCTCACAATCAAACTGTGGATCTAGATAGTGAACAATAACAATTATATTTCCCAAAGATTTGACTTGGATCTCACACACTCCTTCTAAATCTATCTCTCTGTCATTATCGTCTCAATATTAAGATCAGTGAGAGTTATAGCCAGATGACAATCTTTTGAAAGAAGATCTTGAATTATAACAATAAAGCCTCTAAGGCCAAATACCTCTTCTCTACAAACAATTTTCATAAAAGAATGTTGCTTGACTATGGTACCTTTTCGAGCAACATGATTCTATTGTTCTCTCGTAGAAATCTAAGCTTCCGTTAGAAATAATATATGACCTTCAATGGTGTGACCATTGAATCTCGGATAGCATCATGCACATAAGAGCTATGGTAGAAATAGTAAAACCCAAACCATCTTTCCTTTCTGTTTGGCGAGCTACAATTTTGCTTTAAAGATACCATCTACAATAGAAAGAAGATCTTATATCCAATTACATGCAGCATAACTTGGATGTTGTGTATGAAGACAACATGTTGATTATCATCAAACTTAGGCATGTAGGAATCTTTTTGTTGAATGGAAAGAGGAAAGCCCATGGAAGATGAAGCTTCTTGATCCCCCCCTTGGTTTTGCTATTGCAATTGCTTAGCTGAAACCATAACAAATTTAAGTTGCTTCCATCCCCAATCTTTTTTCTTTTTGAAGATAACCTCTCCCCATTAAATAGATCAAATCCTCCATAAGTTTTCATCAGTTTGTCCCGTACCTGAGATGTGGTCTGAGAAGCTTCCAGCTCCGGTGTGCCATGCTCAGACTCCACCATCTTTATTAAGTCAGAGGTCATTTTGTTAAAATATATTACAAATGATATGACCATTCTTTTAAGAGAAGTTTAAGTAGGAGAACATTAGATCGTGAAGAAGGACAAGCATGTACATCTGGACGAGTCTTTGTCTGAATGTCAAATTCACGAGGGATGTCTGAATGTCAAATTCACGAGGGAACCATACTAACTAACCTCAATCATGTACATGTTTGTGTCCGATGATTCAGAAATCAATCCAGTAACATTTCTTCACACATGCTCATATTCGTATGTCCAGTCACACCTTCCCATCTGCAACATTGTACAGAAAAAAACCATGCTTCTCTCAAGATAAACGTGGTAGAGAACACCCTCCCACAAGCCATGCTTCTCTCAAGATAAACATTGTAAAGAATGCCCTGCCACAACGTCCTTGCTTTACATAGTTGTCATCGATCAAAGAGTTGGTCTAACGAAAAAGTCCAGACATCCTCGGCCAAGAGAATGATTTTCTTCAATATTTCAAAATACAAAGTTGACACTTAAAAAAAATTGTGAAGTCAAACCCTCACTTTTGTTTTAGCAATATCCTCCCCAAAAATCTGTTTCCTTGAACATAGAATGAAAAAGCAACATTGTATAAATCCGATCAGTATGATAAATCCACAAGCCTATGTAGCATGCACAACCTTTAACAATCCCAATGGTTGCACATACCCAAAGCTAAGTTTTCTTTTAGATAAATTATGGTACAAGCTACCATTAAATTCTCTATCCTGTTTATATTGTAATGCACTTTTTTTCTCTATCCCGTGGTAATGCGGAAAGGGAATGGAAGCAGTCATACTCAAAGCTCATTTGTACCTACTGCTGCAATCTGTCTGCCACAGATCCATAAGCCTCCTCACAATTATGAGAAAACCAACATATGTTTTTGCTCAATCTGACCTGCTTTATTGATGCATCCAAAATGACCACGCAGTCATTTGAATGATTTATCATCTGCTGGGTCTTCTTTCATATGCAGCTTCGATGATCAACCGAATTCAACTGGGAGATAGATGGTTCACTTCACCAAGGCTCTTGCTAGTTACTCTTCATTGTCCCTGTATAGACACATAGCACATGCTAAGCCAGAAAGTTTCTTCCAATTCCAATAGTAAGGGTTTCAAGTTGTAACTCCAAGGAAAAGAAAGAGAGATATGCCACTCACCATGTTAACACATTGTAACTCAAGGAGTACGTAAAGGAGATATCAGTTCCCTATGCCGGAAAAGCTTCACTAGTGCTCTGCGTTCACAGTCCTGCATGATATTGACGGTAAAAATTAAATAACTGTTTTTTGCCTCACTGAATTTACACATTTCAGGCTTTCAGCACAGATACAAGCAGCTGATAGAAGATAGATTCAAGTGCACAACATGAAGGGGAACAACCAAAAGGAGCAAAGCAGTGAAATTAACTACTACTTGTACAAGAGATTTCTTTCTTTCATTTTTACTGCTTCTGGAAAGAATATACCAAGTCCATAAAGGTTATTTGGAGTCCATTTCTTGACATTCATGCAAGTTCTTCAGCTGACAACATATAGTTGACTAATGTAGTTTAACAAAACTATAATGGGCATAATCGAACAAAAAATAATCCCTATGGAAGTTTTAACACTCACAAACTGTTAAAGAAGCTCTAACATGGAATCTGGGAAGTGATCTTGTCAGGTTGATTTCCATGGAAGTAAATACCACTCCCACACAAAATCCAGATGGCCACTAAATGGAAAGTAACAATGCCCACATGCTTATACTGGAAATGAAGAAGCAATGTATCCATATGTTGTACCAGACATGAACATCAAGATCAATTAAGAACGTAGGACTTCAAATGTTTCTTTATGATCTTATTCCAATGTTATTAGAGTGACATGGGAACCAACTTGGCCCACTGTGAAGATAATTCAGTAGCACCAACTCAGCAGTTACTTAATGCAATATGGACCAAGCGAGAACTGATATAATTATTCACATAAACGATAATTACAAAACTATGAAATAGTGCTTACCTTAAACATGTTCAGATGAAATTGTTCATCTGGATTCATTCTCCTCAGTTTCAGATAAGTATATGCAAAACTTAGCTGATCGCGTGATGTAAAACGGTCTACTTCATTAAACCATAGACATGAGAACAAGTTGGACATGGGTGTATGGGCCCGTATGATAAAGGAACCTTCAGGAACATCTGCAAAGGAAAAGTAGCAGTGAACACAGTATTCGAAAGAAAATCTTGCAGATAAAGAGAAGACAAATATCCAGAATGGGAAGAAAAAAAACAGTTGTTAAAGACACCCACAACTTGGAAGAAGAGAGTTAGGGTCTGATGGGTCAAACTTGGTGAGTCCATCTGATTGGTAAAAAAGAAATTGTTCATCTATGGCTGTGTGGTTGTACTTGTTCAGTCGTTTATTTTGGAGCACCTCCTCCCAAACACAGTGACGATCATAATGATTTGAAATGGCATACTCTGATTTTGTTTGCCACAAGAAGTGTTCAATAATCAACATTGGATCGGTATGAAGTCTCATCTTACTATCGATCCAAATGGAATACCTGAAAAATGATTCATATGGAAAAACAGATTAGAAACACCGACATGAGGCCTACACAAAATAATGAGTAGATCATTGCTTGATAATCACCTTGAAGATGGAAAGAGACGATGTGATAAAAACTTTGGCACCTTTCCAGTTCTTCTCATGTCCTCATATGGTAAGTTTCTCACTGTAACGATTCTCCAAAGACCAATACGTCCTCCATCATCAGGGGCATTTCCCTCTGCTGCCAGTTGTAACAGCGTTTGTTCATCCACAAACATGACAAAGCACACATTTTTCTTGGAATATTCACTGATCTGAATCAAATAAGAGTGTTTTCAACATCACAGGAAGGATTGTAAAGCCACACAGAAAAGTTCAAAGCTAGTAGAAACACACAACAGGGCACTTCATAGTGTACAATTTCTTATAGATAAGTCAAAATACTAAGTCCAAATGGTTTCTAAGCATACAAGTTAGGGAAAAGGTGGAGTGCCATTCCGCTCCTCAGAATAATATGCTGTAAATCATATCCATTGGCAAGCCAAAAATTAAATACTATGTACTCATAATTAACACCTAAGAGAAAACTCTACAGAGAACTGTGTTTATTTAACCTTCTACTCTGTCTCTATTATTTATTTTATCTAATGAGATGAAAATATTAAAAGATAAGGATAAGTCACATTTTCTAGAGACCAGCAGTGAGCAAAAACAATAAGGTAACAAAATGTATCTCAACAGTTACTGGTTATCATGTCATATAAGCATGATGCATAAAGAGCTTGGCAAGGTATGTTTTATTACCACTTTGCTTGTTGGCCTCCTCAGGAAGTCAGATTTCCCAAAAATGCAAGAAGACACTACAACCTTACAGGTGTTCATGTAAGTCTTGTCCTTCTCTTCCAAATCGAATCCAGTGCTTTTAGATCCTGGCGGCCCTTCAACAAAACCACAATGAAGTGTCTGATTTCTTGCATAGAAGGATCTCTCTCTTTCCTCAAGTTTCTGATACCCTCCAAATCTAGGCTCAGATAAGCTGTTCCCAACAGGTTTCAGATCTTGTCTGACATATTCTACCGAAAATTTTGTTAAGTTCAAAACATCCTCAGGTTCAACAAGATAGTCCACTCGTTTTGCAAGCCCCACTTCACAAGGGAAATCTGAAGAATACATAGGTGGGGTGGAACGGAAGAATAATGTTAAACAGAAGAAAGAACTTTTCGATGAAAATAAGTATCATATGCGTTCTCAAGATTCAACATTGCATACGAGAATAAAAAAACATAATGAGATGCTCCGTTTTATATGAAACTAGAAGAAACTACTAATTCATTACATGGTATGCACATATTAGTAGTATTTGCATGCAAGCTGTGAACATCATTCCCTGGCAGAACATCTTGCATTGGAAAATAGTCGGCTCAAAAACTAAACAATACCTTTTCTTTTCAAAAATATAATCAGCTCATATGAGCCTTCAAACAGAGCACTTACAAATTACATTGAACTATTGAAAAACAAAGTGTTGCCAACAGTAATTGCTATTGGTTTAAATTAAACCGATGAGACACAATAAAATGCCATCATAATATATGCATATTCAAGGATTGCAGAGGCAGCTCCTATGGGCATCTGACCATGGATAGAGAAACCAGGAAGAGTTATTCATCAGCGGTTATTTCAAGGGAGCAAAATGTCCCCTCAGATTTGATGTCTCAAATTCAATGTTCCAAATAACAAAAAGATAGCAAGTTCACATACAATGCAATGCAGACACTAAATCATTCAAAATTCAAAGGAAGCGAATCTCTTACGCTGCTTCCGATGCTTGCTTCTAGGAACCAGACGCTCTTCTACATTAGATCCTACAGTCTCGTGGTCCGAGACCTCAGATCCTACAAGCTTCCGTTGCCGTTCATGCCAAGCCGAAATGCGGCTCTCAATTTTCCCTAAGAACGCAATCACAAATAAATAAAGTTCCTCCACTTTCTCAGAAACCAAACAGCACCAGAAAAATCAATCTCACCGTAAAAAATAACTTTGAGAGAAGAAACGGCCAAATAAACAAGAAAAATGACGGCGATGAGGCGCCACAATCTCTGCAGAGTGAGGCGGCCGAATCTCCTCCGGCGCAAGGACCTGGAGGAAAGAGGAGCTCTCCTCTCCTGAAACAACTCGCCATTGTTGAGCTTGGAGAGAGTCATTGTGACGGAGACGCAAAACAGTCGGTGAGAGATTGTTCCGGGTAATCTCCAGGAAATTTAAAGAGGAAGATCTACGAATCATAGGAGAAACTGGAATTAGAATCGGAATCGGATTGAATTAAAGAGCGAAGTAGAAGCACTTGCAGCGTAGACGGACACATTTTCCTGGCACAACTCGTCAGGCTTGCCTTTGTTTTTGGCATGTCGATTGTCGGCAACACCGAAACGACGGCGTCTGACCAGATCACTTGCTTGGAAATTTTAAGACAACCGTTCGGACAGTTTGGCCTTGGCCCAGTCCAAAATTTTAACGTACACCGCTAAAGGCCATAACACGGCCCCAACTCATTCACAGATCCAATCCTATTTTGGGTTTCTTTTTATTCTTTTTAAAAACAAAGAACCACTTTTATTATTACATGCTTCATCCTACACTAGGTTTAACAATAACTCACCAACAGTAGAACGTCGAAGACGGTCTTGATCAAAATAAATGACTTAAATGAAAAAGTACTGCAAAACACTACTCAAGTTGTGGTCGAATCGTCGCTCATTCCCCTAAAGAGAACTCATATAGTCTGGTTGAAACCAAACCTTTGTTTTGCATGTGAAGACCGCCTCGGTAAAAAGATTTATTTTATTTATTTTTGTTCGATCGGAACGTCGAGGTTGATAATTGGGTCGGTTTTTGGTAACGACGAGGTTGAAATACGGTTTAATTTTTAATTCGTTTAATAAAAAGGGGTTGGACCGGGTTGGACCCGACCCGACCTGCAGACCCGACCGAGCAGGCCCACCGAAGATCCGGCCTCATTCCTTCCTTTTGGGCCGCGCAGCCCAGACTCGTTAGAAGCCCAGTTAGCTTGTCCGAGCTATAAAAGCTCAAAATTAGGGTTTCAAACCCATTTTCCCCTTTGCGCAGCCGAGCTCTCACCTCCCTCTCTCGATCCCGACCTCCTCACCGCCGCCGCCCTTCTCCACCGTCCCTCTCCTTCCTCTCCCTTCTCGTCTCCCTCATCTCCGACCCCCCTCTCCTCAGATCTCCCGAGCCACCATCCTCCCTGACCTCTCCCTCGCTCTTTCTCTTCTTCGTTCAGCCCGAGCCGTCATCGGCGTCCCTCGCCGAGCTCTCGCTCCTCTTCCTCTCCGTTCAGTCCAAGGCCGCCATCGGCGTTCACGTCCCGAGCTTCTCCACTCAGTTCGAGCCCTTGCCGACCACGTCCTCCGTCTCCGAGCACCGTATCGTCTTCCCCTCCTTCTTCTTCTTCACCCGCGTTTGAACCGAGCCCCAATTCGTCGGGGTTCGTCCAGATATGAGACGGGCGAGAGACCGTCGTGCTCAGCCCTTCCGCCGTCGTCCTTTTTGCCCTACGGTGAGCACAAACCCGTGAGGCCCCGGTCGGTTTTGTCACCCCGGTGGTCGGAATCTGACCGAGCCTTCTTCCTTCCTTTTTATTTCTTACCGTGCATTTCTGATTCTGGACGAGTGTGAACTCGAAAAAACAGTGAAATTAAAAAGAAAAAGAAGATAAAACATGATCAGTTTTAAATCAAAAAAAGTGTTTCAAACAGGTTTAATTTGAATTAATAAGAATTTAAGAACATATTTAATTTAAATCGGTTTTTGGACTGTTAATCGAACTCGGAGCATTTGGATGACGGTTTAACCAGACTTTTTAACTCAGACTTAGAACATGATTAAAAGGGGAAACGCTAAATCGGTCACCTCGGGAGCCATGCCCTCGAAATCCATACCTCGGGATCAGTGCATCGGGAACCGTGCATCGGGAAACGTGCATCAGGTTCTCTGCTCGGGGTTCAGGTGCTCGAACTCGATTCGTCGTTTAATCGCGCTTTGACCCGTTCGAGTTTAAAAGACAACTTGTTGTTTTAATTTGGATTGTACCGGGACTGATTGTAAGTTTTACCTGTTAAAATCAGTCGTGGAATTCCCCCGAGAAGACCAGAGTTCAGCCAGGACGTCAGCAGCTAGGAGACGTAGCTGTCAGTTCGTCTTGAGGTAGGGAAAGTAGCGAATACCGGTTTAATTACGGAAAGTTACTAGTATGCATGCTAGGGAATAATAAAAATGGAACGAACGTTTATATGACATAAATAACCGGACGAGTCTTAGTAACATGTAGGATGTGATTCACTAGTGTTAGCCGCTTTCAATATTCTGGGAAATTGTCGTGCTGGTAGAATGGCCATGTCGAGCCGTAGGTTGTGTGCTGACTGAATTGGCTGTTATTGTTTGAGATGCGTGCTGTGTGACCTAGTGTCGATAAGTTTAAGAGTAAAGAACTAGTATATTCGGTGTAACATGTTGTTGCTATATGTGGGCAAGTGTGCCGTGTTTGATGAGTGGTGAGTCCTTGATTGTGATGTGGTCGGGTGAGTGATAGACCGACGTGTTGTGTAGTTGTAGTATGATTGTTGGGCCTGTGAGCTGTGTTTGATCTATGGCATTGCGATGCGTGATATTATCTTGATGTGTGATCCAAAAGAGTGTTTCCGGTACGATGCCTACATCGAGGGTGTATGCCGGTGTAGGACATCTAGGCCGATGTCGTGATTGGGCCTGCGGGTCGTGTTTGGGGCCGACGGGTTGGAGCCGAAGGGCCACATCATATTGCATTGGGCCGACGGGTCGGAGCTGACGGGCCACATCATATTGCATTAGGCCGACGGGTCGGAGCGGACGGGCCAAATCACATTGCATTGGGCCGACGGGCCATATCATATCATAGAGTGTTGGGCCTCCGGGTCGTGATTGGGCTTGCGTGTCGTGTTGGGCCTACGAGTCGTGATGGGCACTAGGTGTCGTGTTTCAGCCTCGATGATCTATGGTCCTTTGGGGACGTTTCCGAGAGCCCCGCTGAGATGTGTCCCCATAGGGATGTTTCCGGTAGCCTCGACGTTATACGTCTCCTCTGACGTTATGCGTCTCCTCTGGACCGAGAGGTAGTTCGTTGTGCTACTTTGACTTATCGGTTTGATATGATGGAGTCGGGCTGTGTACAGCCGGTAGAGTTCGGGGACTGCGGTACGGAACGTGTGCTGGTTACTTGTGTGTGTGATGCTGTTATTGTTTGGTTAATGTTTTATTGTGTGAAAGTTATCGTTGAGTGTTTTGTAAGTTTGGCTGTGAACCCCGGTTGGCAGTTAGTTGTGTTGTACTAGTATGCCTTAATTGGACGGTTACTCGTGGTGGTGAGCCGATGTTCATTACCTTGACTACTTTCTCTTCTGGGCGAAAGCTCACCCCTTACATTGTTGATTTTCAGGTGTTGAGCGGGATTTGTGCTAGCAGGACACAGCTGAGCTTGAGAGCTGGCGAGGGTCCTAGGCTAGTAGGTCTAGAGACGTGCAGTTGTTTTTGGAACTAAATTTTGTACATCGTTTTTATGAGCTGTTGACTTTTCGTTCAATTTATTATTATTATAAGTTGAGTTTTACTTATTTTAATTATCCTTTCACTTAATTATTTTAAGTTCAAGTTCACGTCTCGAGTCCGGTTAAAACTGGATTTGGGGCGTGACATTGCAGTAGTGAAGGAAGGACAATCTTGTCTCAGGGATCCCTTCCAGCAATTGTCCCTGAAGCATTGGGTGGTACTCATTTTCCTTGGCGACGCTACTTTTCAGCCCTTGCCTGATCTTCTCGGAGTTCCCCAGCGGAATCCCTCATTATTTCAAGCGCCATCCTCAAAGACGCCTCCATTCCACTGATCGAGGGTTGGACTTCTACCAAGTTTTTCCAACCTAGAAGATCATCCCCACATACACGCTCGTTAGGTCCAGTGTTGTGGTTTACGATTGGTCCCCTTCCCCGATGTGAAGTAGGATTAGGTGCGGTGTTCTGAGTTAGAGGGTCAAAACCCGACGGTACATTGACCGACTTCTTCTAGTCGGTTGCATAGACCATGGTCTTCTTCTCTTCGGATACTCCAAGAAGGACTTGTCAAACCTGTGGATCCTCGACATCTCTTTGTCACATGCTGGTGGCGTGTGACCAATCCGCCCATAATTCCCACAAAAGTAAGTAACTTCGTGTAGGTGAGGGTGCAGGTGATCGAATCCCGAAACTCTAAAAACCGAAGCAACATATTCCGACAGAGAAGGCGGTCCAAGGAATGCCAAAAATGCACTCGGACTGCCCCACCCCTGCATTGCCCACATCCATCACACGAGACCTCCACCGTGGTCCCTAGAGCTGCTCCAATTTTCTCCCCCGTTGTCCTGGTTCGAACGAATTGTGGGAGGCCATGTGCATGAACCCATAATTGGAGCCGGTCTAAGGATGGGAGACCTCAAGCCGTTGGATCAATCTTCTTAAGAAGCAAAGGGTGTCCATCAAAGCACCAAGGTTCGTGCCCCCAAACCCATACTCGGGCGCCCTCATTGGAAAATTAGAAACCAAAGACCCCAGGCTCGACGTCTTTAATCACCTGCCTCATCGCCGAGGCACCCCATGTATTTGTGATGATTCTCAGTAGGGTTTCCTTGCAGGGAAGGCGGTTCGTCAGAAGCCGTCTGAGCATATTGAATTGTTGTCGAGCTAAATCTCTCAGGTCGATAGCCGCATCGGTGATGAGGACCTCTAGAGGTTTCTCATAACCTAGGGAGCAACCCGATGGACTCTCCTGAAGAGCCTGAATAGGAGAATCAGGATGCATTGGCCCTAGAGCCAACAGAGGTACAGGGAGAGGCACCGGCCCAAGCCCTTCCTTGCGAAATAGGAATCCCGGGATGGGGGTGAAAGAGATCCAGTCCGTGTTCGGCAGTAGAAGAGGCAGGAATTCCAGAGGCATGAATTCCAGCACCTTGAACGTCGCCCGGTCAAGGCAGGGCGACAGTAGACCCGAGTGGTTGTCCCTAACAACCGGTGACTTGGGGTCAACGATAGTGGTTTCCAGACTCTCACAGGCGATCGACATAGGGGATACCTAACCTAATCCTTCTGGTACCAAAGGTACTCCCAAGGATTTAGGCCTGTGGCCTCACCGTGCTTTCGGCCGTGACTATTTAGGGGACGCCAAGCCTGGCTCAGAAGGCACCATCGCCAGAGCCGGTGGAGGCAGTGGTTGTGATTGCGGCGGAAGAGAGAGCATCATTAAAGAGGTCGATGGAGGGTTTTTTCCTTTCTTCTTTTGGCGTCCCTTTAAAGGATTGATCAAAATATATGAAAGGCACGAAGGAGGGACACCTGTCATCACCATGGAATGTGAATTTATCGTTTAATTTTTTTTATCAGTGTCGTTTAATTTTTATTGGTTTGTTATAAACGATTGGATATTATAAATTTGAGAAAGACAAAAGACGATACACCACCAAACACCCAAATAAAAGTATTTAAAATGAACTCCTAACAAAAGTAAATTGAAATAATAAGAAATCTGATTGATTGAACCGAAAGCTTCGTCGATACGTTTAGAAGAGAGTACTATGGAAATGTCGTGGGACACCGATACAGCTAATCTGACCTGGTAGCTAGGGTTGAGCGGACCCTTTTCCGTATGGGTACTACGGTGGACTGGATACTCCTCCAGGATGTCAGCGTGCGTTGTCCTCCCTGTAATGATAAAAGTAGAGCTCCTCAACGCGGAGTTTCTGGCCCCCAAAAAGGTAGAGGGGTACTATACCAAATGACTGGGGATGTACAGACTACTCTTGTACTTGATACACCATGGTTGACGACGCAAGACCCATACATCCATACAATCTCACCAGTCCTTACAAATACTCTGGTCAGTTCCCTCATGCTCATTAACCCAGGGCGATGGAATGTCCCCCACATTACCACCTTATTCTCTCCATGTGATATGGAAACCATGCCTGCTACTCCTCTTTCTGTTACAAGGGCCACTGATATTTGGTATTGGGCATCAGATCCAGGGGAGCACTTATCCACCAAGGTAGGATACCGAGCCCTACGCCTTAGACAAGCCGCTCCACCACCGAATCACCCAATATGACCCACTCTACAGACACTCAAAATCCAACCTCGGATTCACATCATCTGTGGAGTATATTCACAAGTACTATCCAAGTGGCAACCCATCTCTATCGACGCTTTTTTCCCATGTCTCCCCTTTGTCTCATTTTTTGTCAACAACATGAGACAGTGGAACATCTCTTCATCTATTGCAATTTTTCCTCTGAAAGATGGGCCAAAATGGGAGGCATATCCCCACCATCCCATACAACCTCTTTGACCACCTGGTGGACTCATTGTGTCCAGACACAAACTCCGGACGGGATCATGGAAATTTTCATTGGCCTTTGGAAAATACGGAAGGCTAGGAATGATTGGGTATGAAATGCAGTTCTGCCCTCTCGCTTGAAATTATCTATCCAGACTCAAGGACACATCTGTATTTGTAGGGAGGCCCTACTCCAACCATCCCCAGTGAGAGAA
The DNA here is from genome assembly GCA_963921825.1 of Erodium maritimum. Classification (NCBI taxonomy): domain Eukaryota; kingdom Viridiplantae; phylum Streptophyta; class Magnoliopsida; order Geraniales; family Geraniaceae; genus Erodium; species Erodium maritimum. The sequence goes on along the minus strand of OY997590.1, from coordinate 58,205,815 downwards.
ATTATGCTCAGTACAGTGGATACGATCCGACAACCCCCACCAACGGGCTATAAGTTCATCAATGTAGATGGTGCGGTCTTCTATGACTGTTCTTACGGGGCCGGGAGCCCAACTCCCGCCCGCCTTAATCTATATTCTTTTGAATAATCAACAAAGATCTCCAACTTTTGGTTAACAAAAAAAACTTCTTTCAAGAGTTCCATACCAAGACAACAGAAAGTCTCAACGGAGCCTCTGTCACGAGCATACCTCTTCCGAGCGTCTTTCTCGTGGCGGGAACAATAGAAGAGGGAAATAAAGACCGGCCGAAATGCCCAAGACTTTCGGGCTCCTCTCGATCTTATTCGTAGTTGGAAAGGGGAAAGAACCATCATTGGTTACTTGGTCTCTTAGCTTCTTGTCTTTTTTCGAATATGTTTGTGACAAAATCCTTGTACGGACAACCATTTATCTTTTCCATCTATTTCAAAAGGGAACACTATAAATCCAGCAATATTTTTATTACTCTAGATCTATACACCATATTTTTCTATTTTTTAGGTTTCCTAAGTCAATTTTCTTGATGAGTCACGTATAAACTGTGTTGGCTAAGTCAAACAAAGACTAATCAATAATGACCCTCCATAGACTTGTTTATATAAGTCGAAGCTAAAGTTACAAAAATAAAAACTTGGGTACCACTTGTAAATAATCCAAAAAACATAACAGGTACTAAAGAAAGAACAACTACCATTGCGAATTCATCAGCTAACCTTCACAAATGTACAGTGTGCCAAGTCATGTAACCCAATAAAAAAATGAAAAGAGCATTAAAAATATTTTTGCCCTTATATTTATTCTTTTCGGATGATGATACACCTCCAAAGGAAGAAAAAAAACCTTTAAAATACTGAGAGACATTGGGAAAATCTGCATACAAGAAACGGAATCAATTGAGAGTATATTGGTCTGCGATTAATAATAATAGTAAAATAACCAGAAATGATGAGTTGTTTGCATGATCTACTTGACAGGGCATCTATGGGTTTTGGAAGCATTCAAGTTTACAACACACCACACCCAAATCATACCAACCGAACACAGGCATGAAACTAAGTCATGATTTTCGATTAAATTAAGGATTTTTTTTCCCAGAAACTGATTTGTTTACTAAATAGATATTAAGGAAAGTTTTCAATTTACTTTGGCATGTCCGTTAATTTAACATACGCGGTTTGAACACAGTTGTTGCCTTCCTTTTCTGCTAATATTATGTGCATTTGGGTTTGATTGAGCAGTAAGTGAGAGAGGAGAGACATGGGTGATGGAGGAACAACCTTGGAATTCACACCAACCTGGATTGTTGCTGTAATTTGCAGTGTCATTGTTGTGATTTCTCTGGCTGTGGAGAGGCTTCTTCACTACACCGGCAAGGTTTGTACTCAACCTTGTCTGATTGGCTACTGTTTCAATATCGGTGCCTGATGTTTTGTTTGTTTTGGTTTCAGTATTTCAAGAAGAAAGACCAGAAGCCTCTATACCAGGCATTGCAGAAGATCAAAGAAGGTTGATTTGGAATCAAACCCTTTTCCAGTCCTGATGTAAAAATAAATACAAACTTCAACTTTATTAATTTTGGGTCTTGGGTCATGGTTTCAGAGTTGATGCTGTTGGGGTTTATATCTCTGTTGCTGACAGTGTTCCAAAGTAGAATCAACAAAATATGCATATCAGAGGAATTGGCCAGTAACTGGCTCCCTTGTGAGAGAGAGGAGACCTCTACTTCACACCATTCACAGGCATTCTTCTCTTCATTTGTTTCCAACGGCGGCCGTCGCCTCCTTTCTGGGGATTCCGACTCTGGTTATTGTGCTGAGGAGGTAATTTATTCAAGGGGGAATCATGATTCCTAATCTGCTTTAAGTTTTGTTTTTGTAATCTTACCCTGTGTTTACCTTTTGTTACATTTCCCAACTATGATCTTTATATTTTTTGCACGAACTATCGCTTGTCGTCAAAATTAACAGGGACGTTATTTTTGGATGAGAAAAGTCTAAAATGCTTTTAGCAAAAAATGTTATTCCGTGCACAAAATGGAAAACTCATAGTTGGGAAGTCCAAAAAAAAAGTGAAGCCTAACTTCAGGTTATTGACTCTTGTTTAGAGTATTTCTGTCTTTTCTCATCCAAAACTAACGTCCTTATTAATTTTAACGACAAACGTGCAAAAAATGAAAATGTTGTAATTAGGAAATGCAACAAAAGGTAAACCTAGATTAGGATCGCGAAAACAAAGATCAAAATAGGATATGAACCATGGTTTCTCCTTTTTCCTCATTCTTTTTGTTCCAAGGGACTTTTTTCATTAACTCTTTCCATTGTCTGGTGGGTTTTCATTAACTAGAATTGCAGGTAATGTTTAGAGTTAGTTAGATTTGTTGACTTGATTGGGCATGCCAGAGAAACTGACCATCCCAATTCCCAACTATAAAACTGTTTTGATCTTATTAGTCAACATTTACTAGCTCAGCTATTGTGCTTTGTTGCTTAATTTAATGTAACTAACCCAAGATTGTGCTTGGAGTTATATGGCTGATGTGTTCACAAATTCAAACTTGACTTGCATTACATCCAAATTTAAGACAGAAAATATGACTTATAGTTACTTGCTCTTGTTTTAGGGGAAGGTTCCATTGTTATCTACCACAGCATTGCATCACCTTCATATCTTCATCTTTGTGCTGGCTGTTGTGCATGTGACATTTTGTGCTCTGACTATTCTTTTCGGAGGGGCAAAAGTAAGTTCCCCTTTCTTGCCAATGGACTTTTTTGTTGAACTTGTTTGTAACATTTAATGTCTGATATGCCCTTGCCTGTGGTTTAGATACGGCAATGGAAACACTGGGAGGATTCTATCGCCAAAGAACAATACGATGCAGAAAAGGGTAAGATGCTCTCATGTTTCTTGTCATGATCACAACTCAAACATTAAATGACCTGAACACTATGATTCCAATACCTGGTTTGTGTTCCTTATGTTTGCAGTTCTAAATACCAAGTTCACTCATGTCCAAGAACACGATTTCATTAGGGGCCGCTTTCTGGGCATTGGGAAGAATGTAGCTTTGTTAGGTTGGCTGGTAAGTCACAAATTGTCCCCATCAAGTCTTGTGAGATATTTGAACATATCTGAGCTCAATGAAGGGTTTCTTTCTTTATTAGCATTCGTTTTTCAAGCAATTTTACGGGTCTGTCACCAAATCTGATTACGTTACTCTGCGGTTAGGCTTCATTATGGTAAGTTTTCCACAATTAGTGTAGAAACCTTAGCACTTGCATTATTAGTTTCATTTCTCACTATGTTGTACATCAGACTCATTGCAGGGGAAACCCCAAGTTTAACTTTCATAAATACATGATCCGAGCCCTCGAAGCTGATTTCAGAAAAGTTGTGGGAATAAGGTCAGTCAGTCCTCAGAAGATACAAAAACATATCATAAGTATGATTAATTTGGAACTGACATAGTTGATGATTTCAGTTGGTATCTGTGGCTATTTGTCATAATTTTCATGTTGCTGAATGTATCCGGTAAGCTATATCTTTGGATCCAACTATATGTACTATTTTGTTTGGCATGTTGTTGACTTAATTTCCCTTGTAGGTTGGCATGCATATTTTTACATCTCCTTCATCCCCTTTGTGGTAAGTTGTAACACCTTTTTCACGACCAGATTGATAGTTATATGTTCTGACGAAGTTGTGAGGTTTGTACCTAATAGTTATGCTATATATATAGATGAATGTGTTGTTATGTTTGGGTGTTGCAGTTGTTGCTTGCTGTTGGCACTAAATTGGAGCATGTGATATCCCAATTGGCACAAGAGGTTGCAGAGAAACATATCGCGGTTGAAGGGGAGCTGGTAGTTCAACCTTCTGATGACCATTTCTGGTTCAGCAGACCCAAGATCATTCTCGTCCTCATTCATATCATTCTCTTCCAAAACTCTTTCGAAATAGCCTTCTTCTTCTGGGTCTTGGTAAGACCTTAATTAGTGGATTGCCGATTAATGAATGTACCATTCTACTTGCTAACTTCAATATCTACCTGCTTGCAGGTTCAGTACAAGTTCGACTCGTGCATGATGGGGCAAGTCGGATATGTCATCCCAAGACTCATAGTAGGGTGAGCGACCTTGATCAATTTCCCTCTCTCTCTCTCTTTACAATTACATCCAAATGTGTTTCTCATGTTGTCAATGGTGTATGTAGGGTCTTTGTTCAGTTCCTCTGCAGCTATAGCACCTTGCCATTGTATGCGATCGTCACACAGGTGAGTTGTGATGAGATGTGGTTGTGTTTCCCCATTAAGGTTTAGGCTAACGAGGATGTTTGTGTCTTATGATGAAGATGGGAAGTTCTTACAAGAAGGCCATATTTCAAGAACACATACAGGTGGGGCTTTCGGATTGGGCTAAGCTGGCCAAGAAGAAGCAAGGCCTGAGAAAGGCTGGTAATGGCTCTAACCATGGCCCGGAGATTCAGATGCCGGCGAGGGTACAAGGCGCTGCCTAGGCTGCTTCTGATTCGTCAAATTGCTTCCCCTGGCGTAAATGAGGGACTTTGTTGTATTCAAAGTTAACAATGCTGTTCATTTTGCACTGTACTTTGGGTGATAGCGTGAACCATAATGAGAGCATATTGGTACATATTTATACACATAGATGACTTCAGATACATACTACTTTCATAGTACAAACTACAAACGGTTTTTAAAAACTTGTAAAATCACATCATGAAACCAGTAACACTATAAATTTCATGATCAATGAGTAATCATTCTGCCAATTCTAATGGACAGCTTTGCCTTTACTGAATATACCCATCTAAATACAACTGGTTAGGATGACTTGGTACCATCTCCGTCTACTACAATGAATCTCCAAATGCTTTGGGCTTCTGGCGTCATTTCGTATGTGTTTCTATGTCCTCCAATTCCTCAGGTTTGCTATATAGTTCTTGTATCACTTTCTTAATCTCCAGTATGCGGACAAATCTTTCTTCTCGGCTTGATTGTTTTCTCATTTTTGTTTAGGCCCGATGAACGCGGTTAGGGTGGGGATGAAACTCTTTCAGCCTTGACTGAGCTAGCTGAGAGGATCGAGCTTATAAAATCTGCTTCTCAACGTTCACATGATTTACAATTCTCTCACGACTTGAAGAACGAGCTGGTTTGATTTTGGACCAATGATCTTTCAAATACTTGTACGTGAAGTTTGAGCCCGTGTTGTACACTCGTTCAATATCGCCCAACATTTGTCTGCATTGTTGCCCCTTAATACGAGTCGAGCGACTGATGAAGCCAACTTACACCTAATCTTAGATCTTCTTGTCTAGTACATCAAACCCAAATGTCTTTGACCGGAATGGATGATCGTGTTTGCGAGCTAGGACTGACAAAGATTGACTATGTTGAGGCGTGACTTAAAATGCTATGTGGTTGTGAAATGTGAATCAGGCCCTTGATATTGAGCCTATGATACAATATTTTCCTCATTGGTGAGCAGAGTTAAAAAAAGGACCACTTCAGTACCCTAAATCTTTCATATTTCATTTAGAGTACCCTAAATCTTTTTTGTGTCATCTCAGTACCCTAAATCTTTCATATTTCATATAGAGTACTCTAAATCTTTTTTGTGTCACCTCAGTATCCTAAACTTTTATTAATTCCATTTTAGTACCCTAAACTTTCATTAATTTCATTTTAGTACCCACCGTTAACTTTACCATAATTTTGGTTGTTGGTGAGGGGTAGTATGGTCATTTTACCTGTTTTGGATGGGAAATCATATGTAAAGTTAACGGTGGGTACTAAAATGGAATTAATGAAAGTTTAGGGTACCGAGGTGACACAAAAAAGACTTAGGATACTCTAAATGAATTAATGAAAGTTTAGGGTACTGAGGTGACACAACAAAGATTTAGGGTACTCTAAATGAAATATGAAAGATTTAAGGTACTGAGGTGGAATTATCCCTAAAAAAAATAATTCTTGCTTTTCCGTCAACATTGTTGTTTGAAGGGGAGTGTAAGGAGTTAAAAGTGAAAAAAAAAAGAACAGAAGAGAAGGGGTGTGAAAATAGAACTGGATATGTATAGTATTTATATGAAAAGTATTGTTTTTATGGGTTAATTTTGAGTTTTAAGCATGCAATTTTGTATTTTTTTTTAAATAACATTGCCGTTGCTTTCAACATCTGTCACTATTTTCAAACGCCGGTTACAACTTTCAGTGCCAACGATGTCAGTGTCGTCCAGGTTTATGTCAACTCCTACCATCTGAAGTGTTGTTGATGCTGATATTACTATCCTATCTGGTCGTCGGCCCTTACCAAAATTCCCTATTATGGATGCTCCTAAGACCATCCACATTAGTAATATACCGAATCGGTCTATTCCCGATCAATTCACTTGGATTTGTGGAAGTTAGTGAAAAATAGACTCTGAATCATGGGTCTATTGCTTTTGACATCACATTGGGAATAGACTGATTTTTTTTTTGATAAGCTAAAGATTTTATTGAGCAATCGTTCTACAAGAAAGTAAAACAATGCCAGAAAACGATCCTAAAAAAGGACCATTTCCTCATACCAAAACAGCTACATAGAGCAACAAAAACACCCAAGTAAGAAAGCACACAATCTACTTCCTACTCGAGTTCAAACAGAGGAACCGATTAGAAACCGGAACCGGAATAGCTTCTCCTGCAATCGGATCAGGATAAAACTCCTCGCTATCCTTGGCGTTCTTACGGGCCAAAGAAACAAGGTCAACTGCCCGTTTTCCAACTTTCTCGCTAAAAATCCATGCACCCGAGCCATCTTTTTTAGCAATATCAACGGTGAAGCTTCCCATATTGTCTCCTTTATTAGCACACGACTTGGCTCTTGTCTGATAAAGAACAACGGGAGGATCAATTCTCTTTTATTTACTCTTCTTTGGGCGTCCGGGTCCCCTCTTTAGTGTACCCTCAAGGCAGGGTTTAGACGGAGCGTCCTTCCACGGACTTCCTTGAACCTCGACAAACGGGAACCGAGGCCCATTTTCCATAACTGCCTCCACAAGTGAAGAAACTTGGGCCTCATGCGCAGGGTCCAAGACCTGTTCACATTGGGCCTCAGCTACAAGTTCCCGGGCATGTGAGCTGCGACCCTCAGCCCGACCCACTGCATCTGCGATCAACACTTCGTCTTTTCTGTGATCTTCTCCAACGCCAACATTCAGAACTGATTCATGAACCGTATCTGATCCCGAATCAACTCGCGTGAATGGTGGGCTTTCGAAATTCAAATCAGTAGAGGTTGATGAATCATCGTCGGAAGTCGACAGCAAAGAACTAGGGCCACGATTCCGAGGACGATGAACCCTAGCCTCGAAAGGTATGAGTACACGGTGGTGCGTTCCGGGACGAGCCAACGCAACGAAAAGGATATGGCCATCCAAAACAAATCCGTTTAAGCTCGAAACCGCCTGAGAAGCTTCATCTAACGACGAGAAGGAGATGAAACAGAAGAATCTCCCTCCCCTGTTTGCTCGCTTAAAAGCAGAGCATTTACAGACTGACCCAAACACACTAAACACATTGGTTACCTTCTCCTCAGTATACCCATAAGGTAAATTGCAAACAAAGACTAATGTACCGACCTTCTCCGCAGCAATCTCCTTGACGTTTTGAGCTTCTGAGCTCTGATTCCCATCTGCAGCAACTGTATCAATTGTCGGGTCGATGGCATCAGACCGAACCACTTGGCTGGAACTAGTGGGAGCAGGTGAGGCCTCCGTCAATTTCTCTAAAGCAGAACCAAAATTCCTAGGTCTCCGACTAAGCTTCATTTCCGGAATAGAAGCAGAAGTCCGAGATCTCCGACTAAGCTTCGTTGTCGGAATAGAAGCAGAAGCAGGTTTCCGTCGCCACTTCTTCGAACCTACCTTCTTGACTTTCCTTTTGTCCCTTGATGAATCAGAACCAGCAACTATACTGTAATAATGATCGTGCATGGAAACCAAAGAATGGCAAAAAGAGGCAAAGGAGAGAGCATCAGGCTTAGGCAAAGGAGAGAGCACCATGTTTAAACTATCTCTGCACCTGAACTTGGGCAGGACAGCAAGCTCAAACCGGAGATCGAAGCCTACAGCAACCAGAAACGGAACCGGAGATCGAAGCCTACGGCGACCAGAAACGGAGGCGCGCCGACAATAACCCAGATCCACAACGATTCTGCGCCGTCGGCAATAAACCACGGTTCTGCGCCTGATCGCTCGGAGAGAAACGAACCTCTGTACCTGAAACGTTCGGCTCGGGCAAGACAACTACTCCGAGAAGAAACCTGGATCGACAACCAGAGATCAGCCTGGCACCAGTCGATCTCCAACAACCGGACCGGAGTTGCTCCGGCAGTAGCCCAAGCGGAAGGCGCGTGCCGCGCGTTCTACTAGGGTCGGTGCTCTCTCTTCTTTCTTTTGATGCACTTTATTGGGAATAGACTGATGCAGTCTATTCCAAGTAAAATTATTTGGAAATTCTTAAAAAAAATATTTTCAATTTTTATTTCTTCGTAGATTAGAAGAAACTATAACCATTAAGGAAACCCTAGCACAACTTATTCGGAGACGAATGTGAATCATTTTATTTTAGTGTATTTGTTTATCCTCTTATCAGCTTCTTCTTCAACAACTCTGGTACTCCTAATTTGTAATGCATATGGAGTTTTGTCAATTAACGAGAACACTACTAGTAACGATATAATTGAAAATGTGTTCATAAAGATACAATTTCACCAGTGCTTCCATACAAAGTAGTATTCGTATTTCTTGGTGTATTCCTTCTCTGCATCGGTCATGAACTGGGCATCGAAACGACCGGATTGATAAATGAGCTTCAAATTTGGTCAGCGCAACTGAAACTTCTTCACCTGCCGATTGGTAGCAGTCCAATGGTATTCGCAGTTTTCGGCGGACCGCTTAGTCGTCGGGGTTTGCCTGGTCACGTGGGCGAGCTCTGATCGAATGCTTTCCTAAAAGTCTTAGCCGGTTTGGTCGGCGCCTTACTCTGTTAGTTTGATCCATGCACACACCATTATAACCTCCTCCGGACGACTCCACTTCCGGTACATATGTATCACCCTTGACGTGGGTGGATTAAGTCAGACATATAACACAGGGGATGGAATTTTTGTTCCTACTACGGGCAGGCCATGATAGGCAAGCGTTAAGCTAGATCTCGGGGCCGTGGTCGAGGCCTCGAATCGTGAGTTATAGTTGTTGGCCATTGATGTAAGTAACGTCGGTGGTGACAATGTGGAAGTGTTGGAGAAACGCCAATGACATATGTAGGGTCGGAGAAACAAGGTGAAGGTGGCAAGGTTAGAGAAACGTTGGTGAGAATGTGAAAGGATCAGAGAAACACCGGTGAAGGTGGCACAGTCGGAAAAAAGCCGGTGAAGGTGGCAGGGTTGGAGAACGGAACCGACAATTGTAGAGGAATCGTGAATGCGTGAAGAAGAAGAGTTGGTGCCGAAATTTAAAGCTGAAACACTCGAGACGCGTCAGTCATGATTCGTTGGGCTCGGATTCGACTGGGAATGGACCATGGTCAAGGTCTGCAGAATCCTCGACGTCGATTACACTCTATCGAAGTTTCGACAGCGCGACCCCACGACGTGATTCGACACCGAAAACTACAATCCGTACGATTCAACAGCGCGACCCGACTCCGATTCGCTATAGATGGTCTAAATAATTTAGGTATAATGAACTCAAAAGACTGAAATATCTACCATCTCAGGCAAATGACATATTTTTAATTAATATCGAGCATAAATTTGGGCGAATGCGAATACACAAACATGCATAATGAACCGAAACTTTATATAAATTGGCGCGAGACGGTGAACTAATCAACTAAAAATCACATGTAGTGGGTTCATGTCCTATAGATAAATCATTGAACATGTGTAAACCCTTTCCAACCACCTCCCATTCCTTTCAAATATGCTGTGAATATCTATCTTTCTTTCTTTCTTTTTCCGTCCGGCTTACTTTCACTGCGTAGACGTGGAGTTATCGGCCGCCCAATACTGCTTAACAGCAATCAAGATCTTAACGGGAACAAGAGGACCATCCTCATGATCCACCATTTTCGTATCCCACCTCATCCCTCCTACTATCTTCCTAACCTTGATCAGCACATCCACTTCGTCCCTGAACATAACCGCACCTTCCGGTCTGAGGATCCGATCCATCTCTATCAGAATGCCCTCTGCATCGCATCTGCATTACCACAAAGGCAATGGGATTAACATGATGTTTACTTATAAGCTTGGATTTTAGGTGCATAGGGCTAAGCTGATAGGCAAAGATCATTAAGTGTTGCTGAATAATAAACAGATCAGCATCTTTTAGATATATGGGATGCTATTAAGAGAAAACGAAGGGATAACTCACTTGTCCCTGTACAAACTGAAGACACCGTGGGCATGAATGAGGTCATATGTCCTCGGGTATGTGGAGAAACCTTCACACCTGCACCAGGAAATATTAGTAATACATGTTAGAGGTTCTATACGATTAAGATTGTTTGCAAGAGATCAAAGGTTGTACCAGTCATGGTAGATGCCAATGAGTCCCCTCTCGTATATCACACCAAGCGTGTTCTTGTCAGCTATGGTGGGAACCACATTCATAACCCACAATTTGGGGGAATCAATTGCAGCAGCAAAACTTCCCAATCCAGCATTCATGTCCATAATGTTGCGATACCTCCCTGAGTCAAGCAGACGATTGATTCTCTTATATGCATTCACATGCTTATTCCAGTTCTTGATGTCCTCTTGGTATGACTCAACCGAAACTCCAGGAACAGATCCACTGGCAACTCTAGGAGGCACAGCTACAAGTCTCTCCGGATATGGTTTCACTTCTCCTCCAGCAACTTCATCTGGATTATTAACCTCAGGATATGGTGTTACACAGTCCTCCATTTCCTTGTACCTAACAGTCACCAACAAAGTATTTTTGGAATAAGTATATTAACATACATACATGTAAATTTGCATAAATGTTTTGACATACCAGACATCATCTATGTCTGCTGATCTGCAGAAAGTGACATCTTGTCTTCCTCGGCAAGAGTCTGCATTTACTCTCTTTTGCCAGATGGCAGTCTCGCCCTTCTCATACTTCTTCTCCCAGCAAAGGCGTTTTGCAGCCTCTTCAATGCTTCTCTGTTCCTCTTCAAGATCTTCCATAGGGCGCTGCCATGACTTGTAATTGTTCTTCCAGTTGATTGGAGGACCTGAAAGCACCCAGTAACCACCAGGTCTGAGAACTCTGTCCACTTCTTTTAGGTACTTTCCATCTGCAACGGAAAAAAAGACTGATGAGACACTGTCTGGTGCTAGAATAAGAACAAAATGCCAAGTCATGCAGTGATTTGTTTCAGCCAGCACTGCAGCTAGATTCAATACACAATTCTTACCATTAATACCCCATGGAATTAAGCAACGAGAACAATGGGCCATGTCAAAAGCTCTAGACGGATATGGCATCTTAATTGTACCGAGAACACCGATGACAGCAGGTACACCTCTCTCAAGAGCGAATTGGACTTGTGCTTCGTGTGAGTCTCTTGGTGCAAATGACATGGCAAGGACATTTCTACTCCAAAGGTATGCACCCCAGCTCCCAACCTGAACAAAGTAAGCAGCTGTGAGAGGCCCACAAGAGATCCGATATCCATATGTAACACTATATATATAGAGAGAGAGAGATAGAGAATTAGTTTACATTTGAAAAGATAACATACCCCACAACCAGTATCCAGTGCAGTTCTCACTGTTCCATTGGCAATCGGAATGACAGACGCAAGCTGATCAATATACTTATCAGCCCCTTGAGGAAACTGTGTTCCACCACCAGGGAACCTAAACACATTGCCTTCGTATTGAACCCAGTTCTGAATAGCCTTCTCCACTGTCAAGCTCTTATAAGGTGCATTAACATAAGGCACATAGTCACGACTCTTTGGCCATGGAAAGGGAGTTACGTATCCTTTGGGTGCTGGAATGAGGCAGTGCAACTTCTCTTCCGGGGGTGGACAATGCCTCTCCCTATAGTTCATATTATCTCTTGGGAAGGTCATTGCACGCTTCTGATCTTGGCAAGGAGTGTAATCCGTGTACTGAGGATGGCATGGCTCGATCACTTTAGCTTTGGAATCAGATTCATCAATGGATCCAACTTGACCACCGTGATGGCTCTCAAAACTCAAACTTGGAACTACATTGCAATCAGCATCGTTCTTAGTGATCTCGAGAGCAATGCTGTCACCTTTCCCAAAGCCACTCCGCTGCCACGCCCCCACTAAATAGAAGAAACAACACAAACCAGCAACCATGAAAATATGTAGAGACCTCCTAGCCTTGCTATCAGCTGCATTTTTTGATGCCATGGTGCACCTGAAATAAATTCTGCAATTCAAAACAAAATCTAACGATTCAATTCTCAAACCCATATCATGTGCATTATTTATTAACATCTCATAACAAATACAATTATGCAAGTAACCAACCAAAATGTGATGCAACATTTCATAAGCAATCAAAACCTCTAATCCTCTGTTTTCCTCCAAATCAAAACACAACTAGCTCTACAATGGGGGCACAGAGCTGAGCTCAACCAATCCTCTGTTTTCATCTAAAATTCTCAGCAACCCATCCCATATACAGTAACAAAAATTGAATAACACAAGTCTCAAAATAACCCAAAGCAAACACAAACTTTCTGCGTAAAGCAAAGTTCCCATCAGCTCATACAGAAGAAGAAGCCAGAAATTGAAAGCAGAAACACCAAAAGTAAACCAGTTAAATGTGGCGACACGAATAGTTGAGACTCACTCACCAATGGAACGAGCTCGTTATCAATGGCGTTTCAGCTCTCGCGACCGAGCCTCTGCTACTATCGCTAGTACAAGAGCGATGATGAGGACGACGATTGTCGATCCAAACAGGAACAAAAACGTGTCACTCCATCTCTGAACAACAACAAAACCTAATACCTTGGATCAGAATCAGTATGGAGATTAGAGACGAGCCTTTTCCCTCTTTGTCCTTTGTTGCTGATATATACACAAACAAATATAGAAATTGAAAGAATTTTAATATTATTTATAGTAAAGACTAAATAAAACATATTTATATTTATAAAAGAAAAACGTAGGACATACATGGAAATGCGTGTGGAGCAATACTAGGAGTATCTCGGTTCCTTGATTAATAATTAAATGAAGTAAGGGGGGGCTTTTGCTAAAGCGAGAAGGGTGCGCAGTGCGCTTACAGTTAATGAGATCTGATTGGTGAGTGAATGGCGCCTGATGATGCGGGGATGGGCTAATAGTTGGGAGTTGGTCGAAACTGAGATCTTCAGCTACGGAAAGGATAAAGCCATGAGTTGGTGGGGCCTACCCTATAAACCTCAATACCAAGTCTTTCTTTGTTACTCAGTTCCTAAACAACTCGTCAATTTTATGATTTCCTTCGACGGTAACTAATAGCACCGGCAGTGGTCCAAAAAGCCCAAAGCTGGAGCCTGATTCCGCCGGACCCTATATAAAGTCCGTTTGTGCATGATTATGACTAAACTTCGTTTTCAATTCATAACAATCAATTTTCTCCGGCTTACACAAAGTAACGGTTTCTTATCTAACACAGACGGGTGTGTTAACTTCAGCCTGAGAACATCTACGGTACCACCTTCAGTTGCTGGCAGAGAGATCAGTTGGCGGTGAGTATTAAAATATCATTTATTTGTCTCTTTGCCAACTCACCACCAGTGTTCAATGATAGCCTCCAATGTGGTTCATGCATTGGTTGACATTTTTGTCGACGGGGAGCCACCAAAATATTCTTTAAAATACTAGTTTAAATTAAACAAAAATGCATTAATTTAAAACAAAATTACATTACATTAAAACAAAATAAAAGGACTAGTAAAAGATGACCGATCGAAATTTAAACTACGAAGCGATAGACTAAGCTAGGCGTCTCCAAATTTATTCCAAATATGTTCGACGAGATCGTCCTTCAACTGGTAAAGTATGCGTTCCTCTTGCATCCTCGCATTGTTTCCAAGTATGACCTGGGACAGGAAGAAGCCTCCTCGTGTAAAATTTGGTTGACTTGGCTCACCCTCATCTGTTTGTTCAATGTAGTCGTCGTAGGTATGACGTTCTGCCTCGACTATCATGTTTTCCATGATAACACATGCATTCATCATCAAGCCAAGGTCTCGGGGCATCCACAAGCGGCTCGGTCGAGTGATCATGTGAAATCGAGCTTGGAGTTCACCGAATGGTCGTTCCACATCCTTCCTGCATGCTCCTTGGACTTCAGTAAACTTCTTATGTTTCGGTCGTTGAGTTAATGGAATTGTTTTCACAAAAACTGGCCACGAAGGTTATATGCCATCAGCAAGATAATACGGGAATGTGTAGTGGTAACCATTTATCGTATATTCAATCGGTGGTTGCCAATCATTGATAATGTCCGCGAACAGTTTGGAATGGTTCAACACTGTTAAATCGTTGTTTGATCCCGCCATGCCAAAGAATGAGTGCCAAATCCATAAGTCACGAGTTGCAACCGCCTCGAGAACAACGGTTGGTCGATTCCCGTGGTCCCTCCATGAATGAGAGCATCCATAGGTTTACGCCGGTACGTGAACCGAAGACTTTATTGGTGGCACTGCAAAAGTTTCTCAAACATTCCAATGATGTGGTTTCGCTTATCTTCAGGTACTCGTCCAATCCATCAGCTGCAATTCCATAACATAATTGCCTAATGGTCGCAGTACATTTTTTTATAAAGAGATAAGGAAACTTTACCCACAGCATCCAACCTTGTCGTGAAATACGCATCATGATTCTCCAATGCATGAACAATTCGGGGGAACACACCCTTCGGCATTCTGAAGCGACGACGGAACTGCACCTCCGTGTACACAAGGTTCGTGTTGAAGTAGTCGCTCATTAAACGTTCGTTTGTGGCTTCCCGGTCACGTGCAATGTAGTTTCGCTTACATTGTGGAGAATCGACCAATGCGTCCTCTAACAACTCGTCACCGAAGTTGGTGGACGTGCATTCTTCGATTACTTCGTCCAAAATGGCATTCATATCCAAATCATTGGCTAGGTAATTGGCCATTTGGACAAACAAATTTGTGAAAACAAGAATGTGATAGGGGAATTAGATGGTTTGTGAGAAGAAGATGGTTTGTGATTTTGGTTTGAATCAAACATGTATTTATAATGTATTACAGATAATAGCATTGATCTTTTTTGTTATTTTCAAAATCCTCTTTAGTTTTTCAAGAACAAGTCATAGGGAAATTGGATTTCTAGCCGTTGGCGCCGGCGCTGACTGTTGATGTGGAACTCCCAGGCGCTGCTCCCCCCAGTACCCCGCCACCTCCCCGCCTGCTCTCCGCCGCCGACTACTCCCTGCCAGCACCTTCCTGCCAACTCCCAGCCCACCAATGTAGATGCTCTAACAGAACGAAAATATCCTCGATTTTTCGTTGTTAGTCCTAATAATAATATTAGAATTTTCATTTTGTAACATAAATAATAAAATCTGTAATTACATAATTAAATAAGGGTCAAATGTAGAAATATACAATAAGTATCTTCATGAATAATAAACTTTCAGATTTTAATACTTTAAGTACTGGTTACCGACTTCTTCTTCTTTTTTTGTTCAGCGGATTTTTTAAATAAAAACCAACGACTTCAAAGTGAAGCCAAAGGATAAGGGTGAAGCCCACAATACAAGTACAACAAACAGAGCCTTCCACAGGAAACTCAAACACAAATCAGACAATAAGGCAGGGTCTAACATGCCTATACCCATATTTATCGAACATGAAGCAAAGAAGAGAAGAAAACTAAGGTCTAGAACCGAGAAAAACAAACCACGGCTAACTAGAACCCAAGTGAAAACAAAACAAAAAAAGGTCTTGACGAACCCAGATTCTCCAAACATTAAGCTCAAGTACTAAAAAAAACAAAGGAAATCCACGATCGCCGTAAAACCTAAACAGACACACCCATCAGAGAAGCAGAAACAAACAGACCCAAGCAACCAGGGGAATTAGAAACAAAGCTCGCCCCTCAGGTACCAGAACGGGACCTGACCTCCAACCAACACTGAGAGAGACCCCGCAAGGGGGAGGAGCAGTAGACAAGTGTCCGAGCCAAAATCAGAGACCCCAAATCCCCTAGAGCCGGAGAATCAAGTGAAACACTCCCAACCCACAACCTCCAAATTCGAACATACAGGCCTTCGGCCAACACCGGGAAACAAGGCCAATCCGAACACCCCAAAGATGGAGAAAGAGGAGGAAGTGTGTAGGGGCCATACCTGAGGGAGACCGCAAGTCGGAGCAACTCCACGGAGACCAAGCAGAAGATGCGCCCGACTTATGCTAGTAAAAACTAATAACAGGATATGTAATGACAATTATACGTGTTTGTATTTGAATTAAATTACTCATATGATTTGAAAGTCTATTTTTCCTCTCTTTCTCGTTAATTTGTTAATATTTTAATTAATTTTTAGTAATATTATTAATTTCTTAACTAGTTCATAATGTTTTTGAGCATACGAAGGAAATTTTATTGAAAGGAAAATAAGAAGATCACATGGATCGTACAAATGTGAAAATAAACTAACATGATGAGATAAAGTTTCAGTGACGGCTGAAACATTGATCCTAGGGTAAACTACAAATGCATAGCCTGAAGTTGGCACGTTTAATCGATGATTACCCTGAAGTTTAAAGTTAACTGATACATACCCTGAAGTTACGAGTTGTAACTCAAAACCCCTTCCGTCAGTCAGATCAGTCAGTTTACTGTTTATTTTTTCAAAATACCCAAAATGCCCTCAACCCTGTTCATTTTTTATATTTTTTAAAATAGAAATTAAATTAATAAACAAATAAAATAAATAATAAACAAATACTAATAAAACCTAAACCTAACCTAACCTAAACAAATAAACATCACAACATATATCCTAACATTCGCAACCTCTGCAGCTTCACCTTACCTCACCTTATTTCCATCTCCATCTTAGCTTCAACTCATTTCCCCTCACTCTCCTAACATGCGAATTCATCTCCATCTCCATTTAAAGTCACAGAATTTAAAAACCCCAAATCCTCCTCATTCAAAGCTTCGGCGAGGTTGTTCCGTGAAGCTACTATCGTGTCTGTGAACCCGTGACGAACCCAAATGTCAACCCAATCTCAGCCGAGACTGAATCGAGGTTGCGAGGGTTTTGGCGCAAGCCAGTCTCGGCGCAAGCGGCCACCACTGGCTCGCCGTGGAGGCGGAAGGGGCCGACGCAGTTCAGAATCAGCTTCGTGCTGGAGCAGAGGCGGCGAATCCATGATGGGTCGGAGGTGTCGGCTGTATGGATGGGCGGCGGCGGGAGGGGATCGGCGGCCCATTTGAGGGTCTGGGCGAGCTTTTCTGGGTTGCGGCCGGCGAGGGCTAGGGATGAGAGAGCTATGGTGTTGAGGAACTTGAGAGCCTCCTTGACGACGTACATGCCAGTGAAGCTTGAGGCGCCGAGGATGATGAGCTCGTATCTGGATTTTGTAGTTTATGCCATTGATTCTATGGATTTGTCGCAGCTCTTTGGGTATGAATCGAAGGGAGAAAATATTTGGGTTTTGAAAATTGATAATTTGAGTTATTGAACCCCAACACCATTCTCTTCCTTGCTCTTCTACGTTTTCTGAAAATTATTGGATGAGGCATTGACCTATGTCTGAGTTCGTTGATGAAAAGGAATTGGGGAATTTAGTTGATAGAAAGGAATTGAGGAATTATTTGGTTGAATTTAAGATCTGAAAGATGTATGGGTTTGGGATGAAGATAGAAATAGAATTATAAAATATGTTTTTTTATCAAATAGATTCTTTGAATAGTTTCTATTAAAAACAATTTTATCAAATAAAAACATGTTTTATCAAATAAAAAATATGTTTTTAAAATAAAAATATGTTAAGAAGATTGATAGGAAAAGAGAATTTTAAGAAAATTAATAGTAAAAAATGATTTATATAATTTTCTTAAATTAAAATCTGAAAAAAAAAATTAGAATTAAAAAATAATTTAAATTTAAATTTGAAATTTAAAATTTAAAAAATAAATCAAAGAAAAGGAATTAAGAATAAAGAATAAAAAATAGTTACAGAAAAAGAATGGCATGACTATGTAATATTGATAGATAGTTGAGGGTAGTTTGGGTATTTTATTAAAAATGAACAGTAAACTGACGGATCTGACTGACGGAAGGGGTTTTGAGTTACAACTCGTAACTTCAGGGTAATCACCGGTCAAACGTTCCAACTTCAATGATTGTGATTGGCGCCGTGAATCCACGAGACTTTCCATGTCTCGACTTGAACGACCTTCTTATGTCGTAACAGTCGTCCAAGGAGTATGACAAAGAAAAGAGGAGGCTAGGGAGAAGAAGGTGTCTACTGTGCAATGGTCGGGGTATAGCTCCTCTAGGACATCCCGAGATTCCATAGGTGTCTCAGGGAGAACCGCGAGGTAGCTCACTATACGTCGATGATGTCCCATCAGGGCCAACCTGCTCGGCATCGTCAGTGTAGTCCAAGCTGCCTTGGGTGGGGGTGTTGGATCCATCCAAACCTATCACGCCCCAATTTCAGTAAACCGAACTCGGGACGCGAACATTCAAAATCATAAAAACATTTGAAACCTGTTTTGAATAAACACTTGAAATTGCCAAATAGTTAGTCAAAATAATATTTACAAATCTAAAACGTCCCAACAAATGGACAAGGTACAAGGTGTCCGTCACTAGACTCAAAAGATAAAACCCGGACCCCGCTCCCAGCTCCTCAAGCTTCGAGAGCTCACCTAGTCCGCCCTGTGATCAGTACCTATAGGAAAAGCAGCTAGGGGTGAGCGTTCGCTCACCACCACAGATAACAGACTGACTACGGCTTAATTGGCAGACAAAGCCGGTAACATCAAAACCAAACTCATCACCGGGACTACAAACCCCAAACTCAAATACTCAACTGACACACAACCCGTTACCTTCCTCAATAGACTCAACACTCGGACTCGTAATGTAAACCCGACACAACTATTGACGACCTCCTCCAAAGACACGACAGATGACTACGCAACACCAAACAAGATCACAAAGGATCACATTGCTGTCAGCTGCTCAGTGTCGGTTGCTAACCGGCTGGGCTCGAGCCTGCCCCATGCGCTTTACCTATCATTGTCAGGCTCCAGGCGGTCGACCTGTTGGCGATAAACTGAACTACTTTTCCGATAGCTAGTCGGAAGGGGGGCTGCCCTCGCATCGCCTAAAAATGCTCACAACCTGCCGAGACTCGAACTCGGTCAGACTAGCCAAAGAACGCTCGCAACCTCCCGAGACTCGAACTCGGTCAGGCCAGCCAAATGACACTTGCAACCTCCCGAGACTCGAACTCGGTCAGGCCAGCCAAACTCCCCACCACTTCCCGACACGAAGTCGGGTCGCTAACCTCGGGCAACCGCAATCACAAACACAAGCAAAGTTCAACAAACGGTGTCAAGAACATTTCAACACTCCACAGGCACTCATGGCCACTCAAGATTCCAACAGTAAAACACGGGCTCTCATGGCCACCCAAGACACCAATAATAAACACGGGCTCTCATGGCCACCCACGACATACTTTAAACAATCAACCTCCGGGCATGGTCATATGCCTCCAGAAATTCTAATATCGCTAAGTTCTCTGCTCCTACGACACTACTAAGTGTCACATGCTTTTCTAATATTCGCTACGTTCCCGTATCATGCCTTTCTAATATTCGATAAACCTACTTAACCCATGACACCCCGGTTTCACATGCAATTCTACTGTTAACTTTCCCCAGTCAGGGCCGAGATCTGGCTACTTTTCCCTACCTCGTATAAGTTCTCCAAAAGTGCCCAACTAAGCCCCGGCGTGATCTCAGTCACTCGCCTAGCTTCCCTTTGCCTCAGTCCGCAGCACGATCTAAAAGAACACAATTTTAAGGCACTTTTAAACTCGCAGGAATAAACTGAAAATCAATAAACTTAACGCCCAAACGTAACCCCGACAATTTCGATCACTCCCAAACTTCCCAATTACTCGACATTGTCGATAAAGGACCCGTAAAGGCCCGATTGGCCCGATATGGCGAATCTGCCGGGTTTTGGAAATGTCCTTCCGGGGCTCCAAAAGTTCCCGTTTTCGTTTCTACGATCTTAGAATAATCCAAGGGTTCCTAAGCACTCGACGGAATTCAATTCCGACTTCCGAGTCATTTAATTAACGTTTAAAGTTTCTAAACCCGATAATTACAACTTTCGCATTTTAATTCCAAATTTCGATTCGGTTATGGATAAATGGTCCGGGGAACGTTCAAAACCACCCGAACACTAGACCCGATCACCCGAGCACGTGGGCCCCACCTGGCCCAACTTGGCCGTGGGTCCTAGGGTTCAAATTGGGGCCCGGCCACCATGGTGGTGGCTGGTCCCAGCTCCGGCCAGCCACCCCATGGCCGGCCGGCCACCACCCACGGTGGCCGGAGCTCCTCCCGAGCTTCCGGTCACCGGAAAACGTTAATTTTCACCTCCAAACGTCTCCAACAATCCCCCAACCTCAATACAGCCTTAAACTAATAGTTTTACTCAAACCCTAACTTTCAAAATTAACCAAAACGAGAATCGGTTCAGTACTAACCGTAGAGGAGGACGAGGGGAGTTCGATTTCTCCTAGCCTTGAGACGATCCAATGGATGGATGCAGTGGCGGAGCTAGCTTTTCTGGTGAGGAGGGGCACCAAAAAATTTCTATAGTAATACACAACGTCAAAAAATTTGAGGAGGGGCACAACTAAAAAATTATAAGAATTTAAGGGGTATTTTTCAAAAAAAATCAAAAATTAGTAGCAAAATTTCAACAAAAAATATATTTGAGGGGGGGCACGTGCCCCCCTGGGCCCTACCTAGCTCCGCCACTGGATGGATGACGTGAATAGTGACCACCAAGCCCTAGTTCTTCTCCTTCTCTCTCTAAACCCTCTCTTCCCTTATTCTATTTTTTTTCTCTTTGAATGTGTCTTGGCCGAACCCCCCTTAACACCTTACCTCTCATTTTCCCGCCAAAAACCTCACACCACCACTTGTTTGACAAGTGGCAAGGTGGGCCCCACACCTTTTGGGAAAATATCTACTAGATATTTCCAATCAGATTCGCGAAAACCGAACGTTTCGGGCCCCGAACGGGCACTTTTTCCAAGAAATTACGAAACTTGGCGGGCTACAAGGAAACGGCTCAACTAAGACCGCTGCAACGACGGCTAATCTTTTTGGATCCAAAACGGTCCTCGAATGGACCAAAACGTCGCTTGGTTGACTTTTCCAACGAAAAGTCAACGTTTCCCAAATTGATCAGAAAGTTGCCCTGAGTCCCCCGGAACTCACTTTGGTCGATATCGGGGTCAACTTAAGTCCGGTATGATCCTCGGGGTCAATTTAGGTTCAATTTAGTGTCCGTCTTAAATTTTTTAAATTTTCTTGTTTTTCGCAGGTTTGACTGGCGTTGACCGGGAGTGGTTATTACAATCTACCCCCCTTAAAGGAATTTCGTCCGCGAAATTTAAAACAGACGTACCTTGGGAGTCAAACAGGTCGGGGTACTTCGCGTGAACCTCGTCCTCGCGTTCCCAAGTCGATTCAGCCCCGTGATGTTTCCACTGCACTCGTACCAGGCGAATAATCTTGCCTCCCTGTAGGACCTGCTCCCGTGTGTCCATGATCCGAATCGGCTGCTCCTCATAGGAGACATCGTCAGCCACCTCGATATCTGTCCACTCAATGACGTGGGAGGGTTCTGCGTTGTATAGCCGCAACAGGGACACGTGGAAGACGTTATGGATTCTCCCAAGTTGCGGTGGTAACGCCAGACGATAAGCCATTGCTCCCATTCTGCCCAAGATCTCAAACGGGCCAATGTACCGCGGAGCCAACTTGCCCCCGCTGCGTCTGATCCGTACCAGCCCCTTCCTCGGGCTCACCTTCAGGAACACGTGATCCCCGACTGCGAACTCAAGAGGTCGACGTCGTCTGTCGGCATAGCTCTTCTGCCGACTCTACGCGATCTTCAACCGCTCGCCTATCAGCGCGACCTTCTCTGTCGTCTCTCTGACAAGATCTGGCCCCAGCAGACTCTTGTCCCCCACCTCTGCCCAACACACTGGCGATCGACACGGCCTCCCATACAACGCTTCGAACGGTGCCATCCCAATACTGGCCTGGTAGTTGTTGTTGTAGGCGAACTCGGCCAATGGCAGGTGGGTCTCCCATGATCCCCTGAAGTCCAGCACACATGCCCGCAACATGTCTTCCAAGATCTGAATGGTGCGCTCGGACTGACCGTCTGTCTGGGGATGATGTGCTGTACTGAGTAAAACTTCGGTCCCCAACGCTTTCTGCAGACTCGGCCAAAACCTGGACGTGAAGCGGGGATCCCTGTCAGACACTATCGACACCAGGACCCCATGGAGACGCACTATCTCCTGAATGTACAGGCTGCTCAACTTGTCGACCGGATCCGTCATCCTCATAGCTAGGAAATGGGCCGACTTGGTCAACCGGTCGACTACCACCCATACAACGTCGTTTCCCTTCGGCGATCTCGGTAGTCCACACACGAAGTCCATCGTGATATGCTCACACTTCCACTGGGCAATCGGAAGTGGCTGCAACAATCCTGCGGGACGCTGATGCTCGGTCTTCACCTGCTGACAGACGATACATCTCGACACAAACTCTGCGACTGCTCTCCGCATCCCGCGCCACCAGAAGTGCCGCCTGAGGTCACGGTACATCTTGGTGCCCCCTGGGTGCACTGTAAGACGCGAATGATGTGACTCTCGTAACACGTCGTCTCTACAGTTGCCCGACACGAACAACCCTCCTCGATACCGTAATCCCCAATCTGTACTGATCTCCCAACCTACTACCTCGTCACCGTTGACGACCCTCTCTAGGATCTCTGCCATCTCGACGTCCTCCGACTGCGCCTCCAACACTTGGGCAAGTAGTGAGGGCTGAGCCACCAATGAGCACATGGCCACGCCGCCAGTAATCTCCTCTAGCTCAAGCCCGAACGTGCTCAGCTCCCCCATCATGTCCCACTCTCGGACTGATATGCTGGCGAGGCTCGGAACCGACTTCCTACTCAAGGCGTCGGCGACCACGTTCGCCTTACCCGGATGGTAGTGTAGCTCGAAGTCGTACTCCTCGAGTAGCTCCATCCACTGCCGCTGGCGCATGTTCAGGTCTCGCTGGGAAAATATGTACTTGAGGCTCTTGTAATCCGAGAACACCTGAAACCCCTCATCATATAGATAATATCGCCAGCCCTTTATCGCGAACACGACTGCTGCCAGGTCCAAGTTGTGGGTAGGATAGTTGCACTCGTGCATCTTCAACTGCCTGGATCCATAAGCCACAACTTTGCCCAACTGCATCAGTACGCAGCCCAGTCCCTCTCCGGACGCATCACAGTAGACATCATACCAGATCCCTCGCTCGAGCACCACTAATACTGGAGCGGTAGTCAGCCGAGTCTTCAACTCCGTGAACGCCCGTTCACAGTCCTCCGTCCACACAAACCCGACTCCCTTGCGCGTCAACAGAGTCATCGGCGCGGCTAGTCGCGCAAAGTCCTAGACGAATCGCCGATAATAGCCTACCAACCCCAGAAAGCTGCGGATCTCGAAGACACTCGTGGGCCGTGCCCACTTCGAGACCGCGTCGATCTTCGACGTATCGACCAGTATACCGTCACGGGACACGATGTGACAGAGGAATTTCACCTCAGCGAGCCAGAACTCGCACTTCTCCAGGTTGGCATATAGCTGATGCTCACGCTGTAGTGTCAGAACAACCCTCAAATGTGACTTATGTGCCGCCTCGTTCTGCGAGTAGATCAAGATGTCGTCCACGAACACCACCACAAACTGATCTAGGTACGGCCGGAAGATGCTGTTCATCAGGTCCATGAACGCTGCAGGTGTGTTCGTCAGTCCGAATGGCATCACCAGGAACTCGTAGTGCCCATAGCGTGTCCGGAATGCATTCTTTGCGACGTCCCCCTCACTGACTCGCAATTGATAATAACCGGATCGCAGATCGATCTTCGAGAAGCAGTTCGACCCTCTCAACTGGTCGAACAAGTCATCGATCCTCGGCATCGGGTATCGGTTCTTCACCGTAACCCGGTTCAGCTTCCGGTAATCTATACACATCTGTAGCTCTCCACTCTTCTTCTTCACGAAGAGTTCTGGTGCTCCCCACGGCGATACACTCGGACGGATAAACCCCTTCTGCTGAAGCTCCTCTAGCTGACGCTTCAGCTCAGTCAACTCTGCCGGCGCAAACCTTTAAGGCGCCTTTGATATCGCCGCCGTTCCCGGCACTAGGTCAATCCCGAACTCCACCTCACGAACCGGTGGCAACCCACTCAACTCCTCAGGAAAGACTTCGGGGAAATCGCATACCACTCTCGGTAACTCTCGGCTCTGCACAGTCGATACCTCCTCCTCAGCGGACAACGCCGACAGGAGGACCCCGCTCTTACTACCCAGAACACACGTCACCTTCGTACTTCCCACTGACACTGTCACTCGTCGCCTATAGCAATCGATGTTGGCTCGGTACTTCGCCAGCCAGTCCATTCCCAAGATCACATCAAAGGTCGTCATTCCCAGCACGAGAAGATCACCAGGGCAAGGACAGTCTGCTACTTTAATTTCGCAGGCACGACAGACCCTAGTCAACGACACTCCACCCCCAACTAGGGTGTCCAGGCACAGGGGTGGACTCAACGGCTCTAAGCTCAACCCCAACCTCTCAGCACAACCCAACGAAATAAAAGAGTGCGACGCCCCGGTATCAAATAAGAATAACGCTCATAAATGATACAATAAACACGTATCCCGGATGGTCTCGCGATACGTGCTAGATCCTGGGGCCCTGGAGTCGATAACTGCGTACACTCTCCCCTGCGAGGCATGTTTCCTCTGACCCGGCGCACTGGCTGCTGAATACCCAGGTCTCTACTGCTACCTCGGAACCGGCGCGCTCGTAGACGGCTGTGAGAACTCGACTACTGACTCTAACGAGGGCGACCCCTGGGTGACTGTACTGTCCGCGACTGCTGCGGTCGCTGCGCTGATGTCGCTCCCAACGGCTCTCGGCACCATGCCATAGTGTGTCCAACCCGGCCGCACCGGAAACAGCTGATCTCGTCGGCTCTCGACCCCGAGCCCTGACCCGTCCGTCTGGTCGCTGGTGGCGCCGCGGGCCCTCCTCTCCTCGGACAATCCCGCTGAAAGTGGCCTGGTTGCCCGCAGAGATAGCATGGCGGCCCTCTCTCTGATGTGACTGGCCCTACTGATGCTACCGACCCCTGCTGTCTCGATCCACCCTGATGAGCCTGTGGTCGGAAGAATCCCGTGGTCCTCTGTCTTCGCGGGTCTCGTGACTCGGACGGCCCTGCAAAGCTGGTCGGCCGCTGTCGGACCTCACGCGTCCTGGCCGCATCCCGGATACCCTACTCCACCGTCGCTGCGGTGTCCACGAGATCTGTATACTTCCGCAACCTCAAGGCGAGGACCTTATCCCGAATCACCGGTCTCAGTCCCCCCTCGAACCCCAGGCAACGGTTCTGCTCGGTCATCACCATCTCCGGCGCGAATCTGGTCAAGTCCGTGAATCTGGCCTCGTATTCTGCCACTGTCCTCCCCTCCTGCTCCAGGTCCAGAAACTGCCGATGTCGCTCCAACCGAGCCGACTCGGGAAAATACTGTGCCAGAAACACCTCCTGGAAGATGTCGTAGTCGTGCCCAACAATGTCCTTCACACGCCCCCACAAGTGGTAGGCGATGTCCCTCAGCTGGTGAGCTGCGAAGGACACTCTGCGGCGGCCATCCTCGATACTTGATGTATCCAGGTCCCGCGTGACCTGCTCTAGCCACCTCTCGGCTAGGTCGGGGTTTGGCTCCCCGACAAATGTAGGTATCCCTAGCTTCAAGAAGTCCAACAGGGTCCGGGCCGTATGCTCCTCTGCCTGAACGGGCCTCACTGGGACCGCTGCTGCCTCCGGAGCTGGCGAAGCCGACTCTCGACTGGCGATGACCGCCACCAAACTCTGGACTGTCCTGGTCAGCTCGTCCAGGGCAGTCATAACAGGAGGGTCCGCGACCGGCGGGACGCTAGGTGTGCCTGTAGACGGTCCCGCGTCGCTTCTCTTGTCTTCTCCGACAGGAGTACCCTGCGCCTCCGCGTACTCAGCGGGCTCAACGGTTGGCACCCGTCCTGGTGTCCCCGCTGACTGTCCCCGCCTGCCTCGCGTGGGCGCCCGTACTCGTGTTACCGTTGCTCGTCCGCGTCTGCCACGAGCCATGTGTCAGTATCCTCTGCACGGATACACGCAAACGTTCAGTTTGCGAACTCATATAAAGACAACATGCTCAAATACGCTAACGTCCACACATTCTACGTCTACCCTAACGTACTTGTTACTAAATGTCACACCGCTCACGCTATTTATACTTTAATTATAATAATACGTAAGCGAAACCTCAATCAAACCGCATAAACGCACACCACGCTTGACTACCAAATCAGCAAACACACGCTCCACGACTCACAGACAAATCAAGTCATTCGACCTCAACCAAAATACAAGCCGACAAGGCCAAACAACAACACAACAACACTCGCCCACCGGGCCAACCAACATCAAGGTACGCCCCCCGGGGCCAACCAAATCAAGACACACCCACAAGGCCAAACAAATCAAGACACGCCCACAGGGCCAAACAATTCTTTTTATTTAAAAAAAAAAACTTTCTCCACTTCATTAAAAACCTCATTTCTTGACATCAGGTAGTTACAACCCGGTCCAGGCGTCCCCGAACTACATCGTACCCACTTGATATCAACACCGTCACGCTCGACTACAGGGGCGCCCCTGAGTCGAGTCGCGACAATTTAAAAATGTTTCACGCACAACACACAATCAGTATGCCAGCAACAAAATGCTGCAACATACGCACAAACAAAACAAGACTTAAGACATGACGGGTCTACACACGGTTTCCGACCTGCGTACCCAACGCGCGACGGGACTTCACTGACTCGACCCTCCCCACCTAATTGACGGACAATCCGAGGTGTGAAACCTCGAGCTCTGATACCAAGCTGTCACGCCCCAATTTCTGTAAACCAAACTCGGGACGCGAACATTTAAAATCATAAAAACATTTGAAACATGTTTTGAATAAACACTTGAAATTGCCAAATAGTTCGTCAAAATAATATTTACAACTCAAAAACGTCCCAACAAATGGACAAGGTACAAGGTGTCCGTCACTAGACTCAAAAGATAAAACCCGGACCCCGCTCCCAGCTCCTCAAGCTTCGAGAGCTCACCTAGTCCGCCCTGTGATCAGTACCTGTAGGAAAAGCAGGTAGGGGTGAGCGTTCGCTCACCACCACGGATAACAGACTGATTACGGCTTAATTAGCAGACGAAGCCGGTAACACCAAAACCAAACTCATCACCGGGACTACAAACCCCAAACTCAAGTACTCAACTGACACACAACCCGTTACCTTCCTCAACAGACTCAACACTCGGACTCGTAATGTAAATCCGACACAACTATTGACGACCTCCTCCAAAGACACGACAGATAACTACGCAACACCAAACAAGATCACAAAGGATCGCATTGATGTCAGCTGCTCAGTGCCGGTTGCTAACCGGCTGGGCTCGAGCCTGCCCCACGCGCTTTACCTATCACTGTCAGGCTCCAGGCGGTCAACCTGTTGGCGATAAACTGAACTACTTTTCCGATAGCTAGTCGGAAGGGGGGGCTGCCCTCGCATCGCCTAAAAATGCTCACAACCTGCCGAGACTCGAACTCGTTCAGACTAGCCAAAGAACGCTCGCAACCTCCCGAGACTCGAACTCGGTCAGACTAGCCAAAGAACGCTCGCAACCTCCCGAGACTCGAACTCGGTCAGGCCATCCAAAGGACGCTCGCAACCTCCCGAGACTCGAACTCGGTCAGGCCAGCCAAACTCCACACCACTTTCCGACACGAAGTCAGGTCGCTAACCTCGGGCAACCGCAATCACAAACACAAGCAAGGTTCAACAAACGGTGTCAAGAACAGTTCAACACTCCACAGGCACTCATGGCCACTCAAGACTCCAACGATAAAAACACGGGTTCAACAACCCCACGGGCCCTCATGGCCTCCCAAGACACACCAACAGTAACTCACGTGCTCAAAAACCCCACGGGAACTCATGGCCACCCAAGACTCCAACAGTAAAACACAGGCTCTCATGGCCACCTAAGACACCAATAATAAACACGGGCTCTCATGGCCACCCAAGACACCAATAATAAAACACGGGCTCTCATGGCCACCCAAGACACCAATAATAAACACGGGCTCTCATGGCCACCCAAGACACCAATAATAAAACACGGGCTCTCATGGCCACCCAAGACACCAATAATAAACACGGGCTCTCATGGCCACCCAAGACACCAATAATAAAACACGGGCTCTCATGGCCACCCAAGACACCAATAATAAACACGGGCTCTCATGGCCACCCACGACATACTTTAAACAATCAACCTCCGGGCATGGTCATATGCCTCCAGTAATTCTAATATCGCTAAGTTCTCTGCTCCTTCGACACTACTACGTGTCACATGCTTTTCTAATATTCGCTACGTTCCCGTATCATGCCTTTCTAATACTCGATAAACCTACTTAACCCACGACACCCCGGTGTCACATGCAATTCTACTGTTAACTTTCCCCAGTCAGGGCCGAGATCCGGCTACTTTTCCCTACCTCGTATAAGTTCTCCAAAAGTGCCCAACTAAGCCCCGGCGTGATCTCAGTCACTCGCCTAGCTTCCCTTTGCCTCGGTCCGCAACACGATCTAAAAGAACACAATTTTAAGGCACTTTTAAACTCGCAGGAATAAACTGAAAATCAATAAACTTAACGCCCAAACGTAACCCCGACAATGTCGATCACTCCCAAACTTCCCAATTACTCGACATTGTCGATAAAGGACCCGTAAAGGCCCGATTGGCCCGACATGGCGAATCTGCCCGGGTTTTGGAAATGTCCTTCCGGGGCTCCAAAAGTTCCCGTTTTCGTTTCTACGGTCTTAGAATAATCCAAGGGTTCCTAAGCACTCGACGGGATTCAATTCCGACTTCCGAGTCATTTAATTAACGTTTAAAGTTTCTAAACCCGATAATTACAACTTTCGCATTTTAATTCCAAATTTCGATTCGGTTATGGATAAATGGTCCGGGGAACGTTCAAAACCACCCGAACACTAAACCCGATCACCCGAGCACGTGGGCCCCACCCGGCCCAACTTGGCCGTGGGTCCTAGGGTTCAAATTGGGGCCCGGCCACCATGGTGGTGGCTGGTCCCAGCTCCGGCCAGCCACCACCCACGGTGGCCGGAGCTCCTCCCGAGCTTCCGGTCACCGAAAAACGTTAATTTTCACCTCCAAACGTCTCCAAAACGTCTCCAACAATCCCCCAACCTCAATACAACCTTAAACTAATAGTTTTACTCAAACCCTAACTTTCAAAATTAACCAAAACGAGAATCGATTCGGTACTAACCGTAGAGGAGGACGAGGGGAGTTCGATTTCTCCTAGCCTTGAGACGATCCAATGGATGGATGACGTGAATAGTGACCACCAAGCCCTAGTTCTTCTCCTTCTCTCTCTAAACCCTCTCTTCCCTTTTTCTATTTTTTTTTCTCTTTGAATGTGTCTTGGCCGAACCCCCCTTAACACCTCACCTCTCATTTCCCCCCCAAAAACCTAACACCACCACTTGTTTGACAAGTGGCAAGGTGGGTCCCACACCTTTTGAGAAAATATCTACTAGATATTTCCAATCAAATTCGCGAAAATCGGACGTTTCGGGCCCGAACGGGCACTTTTTCCAAGAAATTACGAAACTTGGCGGGCTACAAGGAAACGGCTCAACTAAGACCGATGCGACGACGGCTAAGCTTTTTGGATCCAAAACGGTCCTCGAATGGACCAAAACGTCGCTCGGTTGACTTTTCCAGCAAAAAGTCAACTTTTCCCAAATTGATCAGAAAGTTTCCCCGAGTCCCCCGGAACTCACTTTGGTCGATATCGGTGTCAACTTAAGTCCGGTATGACCCTCGGGGTCAATTTAGGTTCAATTTAGTGTCTATCTTAAATTTTTTAAATTTTCCTGTTTTTCGCAGGTTTGACTGGCGTTGACCGGGAATGGTTATTACAAAACCAGTAGAGGAGAGGTACCATCAGGGCTCCTCTACCCGTTCACTAAGGGAGCCCGTGAAGACGAGTTCGTCTCTTCGGTCCATAGGCTGATGATTGGCTCGGGATTGACGACGATAGCCTCCAATGTGGTTCATGTAGAGACGAGTATCCACAGTGACACAAATCTATAGTATCATGGGCGTTACCTGTAGTGATCGGCTGCTGCCCAGCTCCTCCAATCCTTTTTGTGGTCGGTTCACCAATCAACCGCTCGTGATGGATCATCCTCCACGAGTAGGATTCCAGTGGGCGGGAGACCCGGTCCTACGTGGGTGATGTAGGTGGAGTAGGCTCCTCCTCTCAGATCCACTTAGGTCGATTGGGGTGTAACAACGGTGAGGCCTGGACCGTGCTAGTTGGATCCCAAGCCTTATCTCGCACGACAACGTCATGTGGCAACCATTGGAGGACAGGTTCATCCTCTTCCTCCGCTAAATTTATTTGTTTTATTAATTTATTTTTATTGTTTTCAATTAAAAAAATATTGTTTTTATTTTCTTTTTGTCATTTTACATTTTTATTTAAAATAAATTATTTGTTAATTACTTAATCATTCATATTTTCTAGATTAATTACTTAATTTTTTTTCTCTTATCATTTTCAAACCAAAAACCCAGTATATGAATAAAAAATTCAAAGTTTATGATGCAAATCATCTTCTCGATGTAACTGAAATAATATATAAATCATATGTTTTAATTTTTTTATCGTACTAATATAACATATTTTCTATATACAAAAACTAATGGAGAGCTCTACTAGGATTATGGCGTCGTCGCATCGCGCTCTTCCACGGCCCAGTCGCAGACTGTCTTCCAGACGTAGTTTCGGTCCGTCTTCCCCGCCGCCATGGCGTTTCCCCCAAGCCTCTGCCTTTTTCGTCCTGTCTCGCTCTGGATTGGAGTGGATTCTCTCACAGAGAGGCGACATGCCTCGGCCTTCGTCCCCGGCAGGTCCTAGCCCTTCGTCCCCGGTAGGTCCTCGCCCTCACGCATGGACACAATCATCGATCCCTCACCAAGCGGAATCCTCGCTGCCCCTTCCCTTATCGGTGTAGCCCCGAATTCATCAATCTCCTTCCCTAATTTGCGTACGCTCCATGGGAAACGTCGTTGGGACCCTGGTTCAGGTATTCTTCCGTCTCCACCTCGTTCAGTGGAGAAACCTGATATTCGTGTCTTGGCGTAGAATTGCTAGGACATGGGAGCTAGAGCAGGTATTGGAGCTACATCTGGTAGCGACGGAGTGAAGAGGGGTTCGACTGGCAAATCCCGGGAGTCGAACCCTAGGATGATAAGGCGAGGGCTGGTAAGAAGCCTCGCCAGAAGGGATTTTAGGTCTTCAGGCTTTAGGGACTCGCTCCGGAAGGGGTTCCTGGTTCAAGCCTTGCCTCCTACTACTGATGTAGTACATGCTCGGGCTTTTGAGCAGAACTTCCAGTTTCGTTTTCCTCACCCCACCTTTCCTTCCTGCCTATGTGACATATCAATACCGTTTATGACAGTTCTAGTATCAAATGAATTGAGAACGAATTTGTTTAGTATCTTTTTTTTTCTTAATGGTTAAGAAGTTTTCAGTCGCACGTCTATATAATTGATTTTCTGAACTAATAATATTACACCTTCCAGTGAAAAATATAACATACTTTCTGAAATTTCTTTTTTGAAATTGACAAGTAGGATAAAGCCCATTTTATTTTAATTCTTCGCTGATGATAGAGAGTACATAGACAAATACACAACTCGGTATCGAGGAAAAACATGTATGACTTGCCGGCATGATCTCTAGAGATTATAATAAAGTCAGTCTTATTCCTCCAAATGGCAATCATTAATGTTTGTTGGAATTTCATTTTCAGGTTAATTTGTATTAAGATATATATCTTAGGTGAGATTTGACTTTGTTGGCCCGCACATCTCTCGCACTAATCAATTGTTTAGGATTATCATGATAGAAACATGGAGGCAACATTTTTTTTTCTGAAACCAGTAAAATGGGGTATACATTATTGTAAAAAAAAATAAATCATATAAAGTACGGTGTAAAAGTCTTAGGTTACATAATACTGTCCGGTCTGATCGTGGCTAGATCAGCTCTTATGGCTCCGTAGAAATAATCTACTTTGGATCGTAAACATTACCTCAAGAGATCTCCTTACAAACATTTTAAAAGGATAAAACAGAAAATAAATAGTCCAAACACTGAAATGGAAAGTACAACCCAACCTAAAACAGGTATCATAATAAGACAAGGAAAAGTAAAGTGCTATGAATGCGGCTTTCCCGAGACTTCCCAGCATCGGCTGTCCCGGTTCTGTGGGTATAGGCCCTATTGGGACCCTCCCACCCCCGCCGGGTCTCTTCATTGCTCCGAAAGAAAACTAAGAAAACTGTGACACCTCCGCATGTGGTTCTTGAGACTCCTCCTCCACCTACAGCTTGTGACCTTGTGAGATCAGACTTGTAAGCTCTAGAGCCTTCTTTATATCAACAGACCTGGTATATTGGTGTCCACCTCGTCCTTTCCCCTTGGACTTCATCGCCTTCGATCGAATGGGACCCACTCCCCCAGCTTGGTCTTGCGAGTCCTTCTGTTTTCTTTGCTTCGGGGCCACCTCACTTGCAAATAGATCAAGAAAGATATTGTCCCCACCCTCCTCGATATTAGCCAGGTTGTCAGGCTTTTCAATACACGACTGTCTCGCTAGCTCTTCCGGGGATGCCCCTAGGTTTTTAGGAATTGCCCACTTCGGGACATTTTTAGCTAAGTTGCCAGACTCCGAACAGGAATCCTCTTGTCCCCCCATCACCTAAAACCCTCGTGGGGGTGGGTGGTTAGAATACCCTTACCGGTACCTTCCCCAGACCCTCCCACATAATCCCTAATCAGATCAAGGATGAGGGAGGTCAACAGATCATCCACCGATGTGTCCTGTGTCACCTGCGGGGCCCTCAAAACCGTAATGATGAGGCGATCCACATCCAGCTATTTCGATACCCAGATAGTTTCATCATACCGGATTTTCTCCCGGCCAATTCCAGGCAGATAGGTCGTACTGTCGGTCATACAGTGGGTCAATCTACCACACCGAGTGCAGTATCCAGGTAGTCGTTCATATTCTAATCCCACCAAAGAGGTTTGGGCATGACCTGAGAATCGGAGACGAATACGTCTCCTCAACGGTTGACCCACATCCAGGCCGACCCATCCAGACTTAATTATAGTCAAAGGACCATTCACGTTGATATTTGCCACAATTCCAAATTTTTTCCTCCTTTCTTTGTAGCTTGATGATGTTAATATATTTGCTTTGATTATATCGTTTTCCTAACAAAAGTGAAATGTAATCAATATATTGTGCGCGGATTTGCAGGCTTCTGTTTTTTTATGAACTTTGTATGTTGTATGGATGTTTTGTGTCTCTGATCATGGTCGTTGCAACCCACATTTTGTAAATACTGTGATTTAATCCACGTAATCAGGAATCAGTCGGATAGAAACCGTTACAGATTTGAACAATTTTTTCCATTTACAGGTTTGCCCTCCAATACTCATGCGTGAGTATTTCTTTGCTGTAGGATCGAGAGTTATCTCCAAGCGTTGATTCAATTTAATTCAATGACTAATATTAGTCCGCAAATTAGTATTGTAGAAGGGGTTTGAACCAGAAACCTTCCAAACAAAGATTTCAAGATTTCATGGGGTTTGAGCGGATGAGTCCAGTTTCATATTCTACTATATTCGCCAAAGGGAAGAGAGGGAGACTAAGAGAAGAATACAGCAACTTAAACTATATTCGCGGGAGGGGGGATAGGGAAATGTGAGAGAAGAATATAGAAACTTGCTTAAGGCGTTCGAGGAGAGCATTCGTGACTGGAGAGGGATTGTGGGGTTTCTTTATAATTCTTGCACCTACCGCCTTTCATTAAGTATTTCTCGACCCTAAGACGCACCAGATGAAATTTTCATGGATAACATTTAGCCAAAATGAGACACTGTTTGCTACTTTCCTTGCAACTTCACATACCCAGTTGTGTTGAGTCGATGCTTATTTCAGCGTCACAAATAAGAACAATGCAAGCTCCCTTCACATCTTGTAATCAAAATATTTAACTGCACCTTGGATTGTGAATAATGCAAGAGATGCTTCATGTAACCTTAGCTACGCAATTGGATTGGACATTCCACAAAAAACTTATTTGTCTAAAATATATGAATCTTACATCAAGTTATAGTACTTACTGTATCTTTTGCAAGCTTCAAGTATACAATATCAGGACATCTAAGGAAGATCCTTTTAAAAAAGAATGTTCAAGGAAGATCTAGCAAACAAGAGCAATTTGTTCTGGAATGGATTTAACGGTTCCCATTCACAATCAGTCAATTAATTATATACATTGCACAGGACATGTAAGCAAGAACAGATATATTTTTAAGAACGAAGACATAACTTGGACATTTGTAAAGAATTCAATTGTAACCAAGAAACATTTAACATAACTAATTTGTTTGACAAAATGTAGTTGATGATACCATAATGAAACAGGTCAATCGAACAAACAAAATCCAACCAAGATGGATAACTTTAAACCAGAAAGGAGAAAAGATAAATCAAAGTTCAGACGCCTCAAATTTCTTTTCCAAGATTGACTAACTATGTTATAGACCTGGGAAAATTTCACTCCAAATAGGGAACATCTAGGCTTTGGTGGTTTTTTCCTTTGTCTTCTGGATTTTCAAGACTTTCTTCACAATCTTTTGTTCTTCTACCAAAAAAGCACGGATGATCCTAAATACCACAAACATAATGATCAAAACCAAATAAATCTGTACAAATAATCTGGATTGAAAATGAGTTTCAGCGGGACAAACCTTTCACGGACAGCACCACCAGACAGCACACCACCATAAGCACGGTTGACGGTCCTGCGGTTCCTAGATAATCTAGACCTCTTGTACTCAGTAGGGCGAAGGTGTGGAATCTGTAACACATAACAGGACTACAGGTCAATACATGCACAACAAAGTTGCTCAGGGACATCATTTGACTCTTGAATTTGGAGCACAAATCACACAAAGCCTCTAAAGTGGGTCTAAAATTTAGCAATCACAATAACTAATTAAAACAGGAAACAAAGTCAAGATGTCAATTACAGTGAATGAACAGTTTCACGTTAGGATTTCTTAACAGATCACTGCACTTCTGAAGAGATCAACATAAATTAAGTAAAAAAAAACATATAATGCCAATGGCTGAAACTGGTTTATGTAGAAGGGATAACTCCACAAAACAACTATTGTTCGACTTTCGTTTTCACAATATAACTGTAAACTATATTATCGACCTTATCACATCGTTGGGTGAATTTTTTTTCCAAAAACCATAATTTTCCGTGACAATTTTGACGAATCGTTGGTTTTTATTGGTGTGCCACACACGACTAAACCATAATCCACTGATTTGGTGTGCCACGCACGTGCTTTTCCACCTAAGCACGTCCGTGACACACCAAAAAAACCAACGATTCGTCAAAACTGTGAAGGCAGATTATGGTTTTTGAAAAAAAAAATCACCCAACGATGTGATATGGTCGATAATATAGTTTACAGTTATATTGTGAAAACGAAAGTCGAACAATAGTTGTTTTGTGGAGTTATCCCAATGTAGAACAATTATACTATATTTTTGGTTCCACAAGTAACAAGTACTTAATACTTACTACATAGACTCAAAGCATATTCCAATCATATGATTATGAAACCTATGTGAACCATCTATAATATGCTGAACACTCTATTAACATGTAGTATTCAGCAGATTTCATAGTCATAACAGAGGAACACTACACTGAGCTACATAATATAGAAACTATAATGTGAGTGAAACTATATCAAAACAAATTTGAACTAGTTGTGAATTAGATATCTATAAAAATGAATTTCATGAGCATGCATTTCAAATTTTCACATACAGGTAATAGAGATAGGCTAAAAAATCGAAGTGCATTTTAACATACCCCTTGGATCCTCTTGCCGGTAACGGGACACTTGGGTCCACTAGCTCTTTTCTTTGTGGTCTGGTACACAAGCTTCCCACCTGCACCAGGAGCACCCAGAACACAGATACAGTAAAGCATCAGGCGAGATCGGGATCAAAAACGAGAAAAATGAAGAAGTGGCTCCAAACAAACTTACCAGGGGTTTTGACGACCCGGTTCTGGTTGGATTTGGTGGCGTAGCTGTGGCGCTTGCGATAGGTGAGTCGCTGAACCATTGTTGTCGGCGGATTGTGTCTCTCCTAGGGTTTTTCCAGAGGAAGAAGAAGACGATGGATTGGAGATTATAAGCACGAAGAGGTTTTGCTTCTTTGGTATGCAAGAGTATAAATCGGGTTGCTACTGATTACGCCCTATATCCAACGGCCACGATCTGTTTCCTGAATCTTGATCAATTGGATGCAAAAGTATGGTCTTCGAGTTCGTGGTGAGATAATGGGCTTTTCTCTACCATATTGGGCCGTAATAAAAAGTTTTTTGGGATGGGAATGTAAGAGCATCCACATCAAGGCGAACCCTTCAAGCGAGGCAGGGGCAGGAGCTGAAAGAGGGGGTTCGGGGTTCGCACGGGTGTGGAGGGGGTTTGGTGCGAGGCATGAGGGGCGGGGGCGTGGGGGAGAAGAGGAGGGGTTCGGGGCAGAGGGGCGCGAGGCCTGTTTCTGCCTCGCTGCCCCTCTGCCTCTCTCTCCGCCATTTGTAGGCTGACACCTGTCCAAAACAAAAACAAAAAATCGTTGTTGAGCAACAGTTCTACTTCAGTTTTTTTTTAATTAAATACAAAATACATTAAAATAATCAATTTTCCAACACTATAAATACCCCTCACCCCATTTCACCAAATCCACACAACAAACTTCATACTCTCTCAACCCTCACTCTCTCAAATTCATACCGTCTTTGCAAAATCCGATCGAAAATGTCAGACGACGATTTCACTCAACCGCCGGAACACCCAGTTTTCAATACGGACGAGGAGGACAACACCGATCAAGAAGGGGCGAACACCAATCAACAAGATGCGACCACCAATCAACCCGGGGCGAACTACGTACAGATGTTGCAAACCGGTGGTTGGAACCCTGATATGTTCAACCAATACATGAGCTCTGTTTTCGGCCAAGGTGATTATAATTTTATCCATTTTATTAAATAAAATGTTAACCATTCCATTATCAAAGTTTGCATTATCCATTTGTACGTTGAATTAAAATATAATTGTCAACGTAGGTGGAATAGGACAATCGGTCTACCCACCGGGACAACCGACGTACCAACCGGCCCAACCGTCCAATCCACTTAGTCATCTTCCACCGGTGCCTGGCGTATTAACACGCCCACTGTTTGACATGGGATTCAACTATTTCGGCCACCAACAATTCTCAATGTCGGCCGCCACCAGAACCCGACTGTCGTCTACTTCATCCTCAGTGGGACCGAGCACCCGGGAAAACAGAAGGAGCAACATTTGGAAATAATGCGTGTATGGATGGATCAAATAAAAAAGCTTCAGAAACAACTCGATAACGTGAATGGGGATGACTGATAATGTAATTTTTTATGTATTTTTTTAAGTTATGTATTTTTTTAATTTGCATTTTATTTTAATGAATTTTTATTTCAATTAATGAATTTCTATTTCTATTTTATTTAGTAATTGTCGATTTAAAAATAACGTTAACAATTTAGTTAAAAACTTAATTCGTTACACAGTCAGCAATTCTGAAAATCAAGCCCCCCATACAAGCCCCTCTGATGTGCAGTACACTTTTTTTAGGGGGGCAGAACCCTGAACCCTGCCCAGTCAGCAGAGGGTTCTGCCTCAGGGTCCAGGGTTTTGCCCCCCTTGATGTGGATGCTCTAAATAAAACAAAATCCATTCAAATTCAAGGGCAAATACCTTTTGTTATTCTTTTATTCATCCACGAGTTTTAAGGTCTCACGTGTTTATAAATAATTAATTTGATAGTCTTTTGTTTTTTTACAATTTTTTTAATTTAGAATTAAAAATTAACGGAATATTCCACGTTATTTTATTGGTTTTTTAATCCAAAATCAGATGAGGGTTTGTCAACCAAACAAAAAATATCAAATTGATCATTTTGAAACATGTGAAAAAATTTAATGGACAAACAAAATAAGTATTTAACCCTATTTCTAATAACAAGACATGTGAAAAGATATAAGTAACCAGAAATTGTTCTCTCATAGAAAGTAGTATCCAATTCAACTCACGTTCACCATCCCTACTAGATTATAGCATCCAATTCCAATTCTATGCTACCAAATTGATCGTTGTTGTTTTGTTCCAACCATGGCCCAAAAGCATGACACTTTTGACCATGAGTTTCATTCTCTCACAAAGTGGTCATCAACATCACATGAGAGGGAGAAATATCTACTAAAGGTCTCTAGCTTTGTTTATTTTTGATGTGGAGGTCAAAGGTTTGAATCCCTCATACACATCTTCTGCTGGAAACATGTGTGAATAGAGGTTAGAGTTGGACCTTGATCCAACAAAAAAGACTAATCTTCCACTCACTTTCTGCAATAATATTGATATGCATTCAAAAATTATACAAAAGAGAAGGAACTAGTTTTTAATCTGCATTCCATTCAATTTAAAGTTTATAAAGTTCCAAGGAACTGTCATGAACTACAGATAAATATCCCCCCCAAAAAGTAACTGTTTGGTATATTTCTATATCTAAATCCTAACTATAGAGCAAAAAGACTTGATCAACATGGAAACAACAAAAAAGATGGTTCCAGGTAAACCCTCCTGCTCGTGAAGTTAATCATGCCCAATTGTTCATGACACCAAACCAATTGTTGAGATGTTAATTTCGACATGCTCAGCACCCTCGAAACCAATGTCAGTTCCACCTGAGCTATGAACAGCGCGTGATCCAACTGAATTTCTCGTTGATTATGCTTCTGAAACTTCTTCACTATGCAATTCCCACTTCTCAATATGTCCTTGAGCTTCCTCTCCTTCTGCACAGACACAAACTCACCGTTAAACATGAATACCTCAGACTCTAGTTCATCATTTGGAATCTACGAAACAAACCTTCTGAAGATCTGCCTCAACTTCTATCAAAAGAGTTTTATCAGCCGCGTTTTGGACTTGGACTTGAACATGGTGCAAGCTCTTTGAGATCACATTACTTCCTTTCTTGTCTGATCGAAGAAATGCCCAAAAAACCCGCATACATTCGTGGATGATCTCTCTCAGCATCACGCTTGATATCGCGCTTTCCTCCTCCCCTTTGCGACCTTTCTTGTCATCTGCAACAACATTGCCTTGTTCAGACAAGTTCACTATCATTGAAAACCATGTTCCATATTTAGCCCTTACCTCGGATGACAGGAACCTGAAGAAGGTTTCGGATGATGCATCTGTTCTTGACGTAATGCTGGACTCTAGGCCCTTGGAATGTCTCGTCCTCCACGTACCGCTGCATGAGCACTTGGAAGAGCTGAAACTCCCCTGCAACTTGGTTGTAGTGACGAAACCCATGAGGATCAGAGTCACACAACTCCTTGGCTTTCTCGTATTGCCAATGTAGAATCTTCCATGAAAGACAAGCTTGTCCCACATAAACCAACTCCAAATCGCTCTCCAACTCTCCTACGGGATCGTCTCCAGCCATTCTTGCCTTGCTTCCCATCAAGTTGAGCAGGAACGGGAACTTCTTTGCGGATGGTTTCCGGACAGAAACCAATTCGGATTGGTCTTTCCTCCGGATGAATCCTGCAGCACAACTCATCAGTTCCTAGCTCCATTTTGGACATCCAATTCAAGTCTCGGGACCACAAGAAAGCAATGTCTGCAATTATTAGCACATGAAAATGGAAGGACAATAGGTTGGTGGGAAAACATTAAAGAGGACAATGACTTAAAACTAATAGAGAAAGCATGAGTTTCGGTACACATAAATTGCGATAAGATCTGAAAAAGATGTTTCTTCCAACAAGATCATCCATGATATGGCATGCAAATGCAATAATGATATACTAAGAAACATGATCATGTGTTGAAGCAAACTATGATATTATGTTCAAATCCACTCCTCTGTCTCCAATTGGGTTAAGGAAGTAAGAAAATTACCAATGGCATGGATGGTCTGGTAGCTCAAGATGTCCAATTTTCTCATCTTCTCCACGTAGTTCTTGTACACTTTGTGAATCTGCTCAATCCTGTCTTTGTGGTCCACTTTCTTCTCCTCCATCTTCAGGGGCTCCAGATCTTCCACAATCTTGGGCGACTCCGATTCCTCCAAGATGGTCGGAAGCCCGCCGATTCTAACGTTTTTGAGCTCGACCTTGAGCTGTTCTATCAAGTCCTGATGCTCTGCTATGAATTCCCATCCGACATCATCCTCGGACTCATCAAAGCTCTGTCTCTCCGTT
Source organism: Erodium maritimum (assembly GCA_963921825.1). Classification (NCBI taxonomy): domain Eukaryota; kingdom Viridiplantae; phylum Streptophyta; class Magnoliopsida; order Geraniales; family Geraniaceae; genus Erodium; species Erodium maritimum. The sequence continues at coordinate 58,164,791 of OY997590.1, read as the reverse complement.
TGCTCACCATCTTCCTCTTCCTCGGAATCATCAGAGCTCTGTCTCTCTATCTCTTCATAGATCACACCCTCTTCTTCTTCCTCCTCAGAATCATCAACGGATATTGCCTCCTCCAAATCTATGACATCTATGGTAACAATGGGCTTCGAATCATCTTCCACAGATTCCGCCTCACTCTCGCATCCAAAATCTTCAGTAACATTCTCACCCAGCAGAAATTCACAAGCACCCAAATCATCTCTTGTGCTAATCGAGTCTTGTTCGGGGCAAATATCATGTAACTTAGCTCCCTTTGACAAATCATTCCTACCCAATACATCATTTTCCAAGCCCATGATGTGGTGTTGCTCATCATTTGTTAACTGTAACGGAGCTTGGCAGGAGAAATCGTGCTTACCCGATACATCCACATAGTCTTTTTTCTCCAGAGCCATTCCGAAGCTAAAAGTCAGAACAGAGTCCTCTGGTTCGAAATCGGGAAGTGGGATTTGATCGGCGGCGGAAATGGAAGAATCGGTGGAGCCCACGAACATTTCCTGGATGGTGAGGCTCATGATTTTTGGTTCCTCCACAAACTCACTGATATTCCTCCCAGAAATGAACTGGTACTTACTAGCTATTGAAGTGGGCGCCGAGACGACAGAGCTATTCCCCTCTGCTTCCGAATGTTCATAAACAACAAAACCCAGTTCTGAGAACCCATCTTCTCCCGAATCACGAGAACGAGTTTGATTGTCCTCGATAGCTCTGGAATCAGAACCTGAACTGGGTTCGCTTTGCTCAGGCTCCTCGACTCTGTAGTGAGAATCAAACACCAAAGGGGGTTTCAGAGCCGGAAACAGAAACGAAGCAACGTACCTGGCAAAGCATCTCATGACGGATCCGAGGACGAACAAGAGCGAGTTGCAGAGCAAACCGAGAAGCCAAAACATGTTGTTGCAGAGGAAGTAAAAATCGGTCCTTTGGATGAACAAGTTCTTGGTACCCATCAATTCAATCAACCAAACTTTGGCGATTGCAAGCAAAGCTAAAGAACGCAGTGACGTCAAAGTGGACACTCCACTAGCAGACAGCGAAATTGGCGGAGAGAGGAGAAGAAAAAAAAAAGAGACCTCTCTGCAGAAGAAGAAGAGGAACGAAAGCAACGCGATAGGAGAGAATATTAGAATCGCAGCTATGGTTGATTTGGTCAGTTGGAGACTCGTGATTCGCAGTGAAGACTCGGACACGTTTCTCGGACGGGTCAACCCCGTAGTTAAGGTGGTCTCTTTAGTTCTGTTTCAAGCAATTATCACTTTCTTTTTAATGAACAAAAACGAAACGTGTATTATTATGGTATTATTACTGTGTAAAATTCTCATAATTAATAATTTATACTACTTTATTGGTCACCTTCAATGGCCAATATTCAAGTTTGGTTTTTGAATAAAAAGTTGCCTTCTCCTGCTCTTTATGTATTTTGAAAGCATTTTTTTTGAATGAAAGCTCCAATTTTATTATAATCCGAAATCAATTACAAACGGGTGTACCAGGATCATTCTCTCATCATTAAAAAAGAACATACATAAAGTATAATAGTTCACAGTTTTTTTGACAATATAACTGTTATAAACGACATTGAAACGCCACATAGACATGAAGGAAAGGTGGGAGGTTGGAAAACGAAACTGGAAGTCCTACTCAATGTAGTGCATAAATGCTATATCTGAGGGGCAAAACGACCGAACTTGAACTGCATCAATTGTAGGAGACATGACTTTCACTAAAGATTCCTCCCAAAGCCAATCTCTGAAGCCAGAGGATCCTACCATTCCTCCTGGCGAGGCTGCTTACAAGCCATCTCCTGATCATCTCGGGGTTTACCAGTAGACCCCCTCTTCACTCCTCCAGCATCAACTACATCACATAATGAAACCCGAAACTTCGGTTTCCTTGCTACCAGAGAGCTGGCCTGCCACCAAGGTTTTCCAACCGGGATCGACTTTCCTGGTCTGGATGCTGACCCGATGACCTGTACCCTTAGGTATGATGCTCGAGGATATAATTGGGCCCTTTCCTCGATGCAAGGTGCCCTTAGGTACAATGCTCGGGGATATAGGGTCGGCCGTTAGTGGTCAGCTTGGGGACCCCTAAATCCCTCAATCGGTCGTGTATGGCTTGGCGCTCCGATCCTTCTAATACTCCAATATAGATGAACCAAACTGCGGGGTACCACCCATCTCTCGGTCACACTCCTAGACTACATGTCTGATCATCCTATTGTTAAATAAAAAGGAAGACAGCTTTGTGTTGGTGAGCGAGACTCAAATCGGGTCCAAATATTTTTTCCAAATTACAGCAGCAGATTACGACGTAGGGGACGTTCCACGAGGTGCCAGAACCTCACTTTCACCACTCCTCCCCATTAGAGGCCCTATTAGTCACACGGGACAATGACACATAAACCAAGAGCCGAGACAATCGTGTCCCCAATCGCTCGGGTCCTCACCAATACCATAGATGTAGCCAATCTAGAGCGGGAGTGGCATAGCCATTGGGTTCAAATCTCTGAGCAAGAGCGGACGTCCATCGAAGCACCAGGGCTCATTGTCCCAGACATATGCACGAGCCTCCTCCGACCCAAAATAGAACCCAAAGACGTCGGGGCCTATGTATTTGATAACCAAGAACTCCGCGGATCTTCCTCATGCATTGGTGATGACCCGGAGTAGAACATCCTTCCTGTTGGGTCTCGAGGTAGGGTTGGAGATGAACCAACTCGCAGCGGAAAATCAATGAAAACCAAGAGACGATTAAAACCATGAAACAACTAACAAAGAATGGATTCACAAGAGAAAAATTCAGCACTAGTTCTTACCAAAACAAGAACACCGGTTAACGAATGATTGGCTTGAGTCTCCAAGACGCCTACGTATCCACATGGGAATCAAAGCCACTTAGTTCTTCTCTTTGAGGACTCAAGAACACAAACATGGAGGTGGAAACTAGCCAAACCCGAAATGGCCATGGAAGAGGGAGAGAAAATGTGTTTCCTATTCTTGTCTTGTGTTTGTTATGTTGAAAAAAGATGACTTAAACATAACAAAACCCATACTTGTCCAACTAAAGGCATGGGACAAGTATGGTGTCAAGTAAGGTGTAAATAGGACAAAGTATGGCAAGACAAGATTGAGTTAGGTGGTGAATCACCAACGCCTTAATCCTTGTCTTGCTTACTTAGTACTAATTAATCAAGACTTGATTAATTAGTTCCATGGGCCTTGGTTGCATGGGCCTTTCATGGGCCTCTTGGAACATGGCCCATGGCCATTTCCAACGAGGTCCCGTGATTCGCTCATCGCCTCCAAGCCTTCCATACCGGAAATGTCCAACATTATCCGACGCGATCAATCCCAAGACTCCAAGCCTTGTCTCGATCCGTAAAGTCCTATTCACTTACGGGCACATGGCCCAAAACCCAGTTTTGGTCATATCCAGAGACAACTTCCTTTTGGCCATTCTCCATATATGTGTCAATGAGTTTCATGTTGGGTCTCGAGGTAGGGTTGGAGATGAACCAACTCGCAGCGGAAAATCAATGAAAACCAAGAGACAATTAAAACCATGAAACAACTAACAAAGAATGGATTAACAAGAGAAAAATTCAGCACTAGTTCTTACCAAAACAAGAACACCGGTTAACGAATGATTGGCTTGAGTCTCCAAGACGCCTACGTATCCACTTGGGAATCAAAGCCACGTAGTTCTTCTCTTTGAGGACTCAAGAACACAAACATGGAGGTGGAAACTAGCCAAACCCGAAATGGCCATGGAAGAGGGAGAGAAAATGTGTTTCCTATTCTTGTCTTGTCTTTGTTATGTTGAAAAAAGATGACTTAAACATAACAAAACCCATACTTGTCCAACTAAAGGCATGGGACAAGTATGGTGTCAAGTAAGGTGTAAATAGGACAAAGTATGGCAAGACAAGATTGTGTTAGGTGGTGAATCACCAACACCTTAATCCTTGTCTTGCTTACTTAGTACTAATTAATCAAGACTTGATTAATTAGTTCCATGGGCCTTGGTTGCATGGGCCTTTCATGGGCTTCTTGGAACATGGCCCGTGGCCATTTCCAACGAGGTCCCGTGATTCGCTCATCGCCTCCATGCCTTCCATACCGGAAATGTCCAACATTATCCGACGCGATCAATCCCAAGACTCCAAGCCTTGTCTCGATCCGTAAAGTCCTATTCACTTACGGGCACATGACCCAAAACCCAGTTTTGGTCATGTCCCGAGACAACTCCCTTTTGGCCATTCTCCATAAATGTGTCAATGAGTTTCATCCTCCGGTGTGACCCTTAGGTTTATGCATGTCAATAGATCAACGTAAAATCCCATTTTACTTGATCCTATTTAAGTGGCAACTAACGAGACTTTAGTATTGCCTGACACTACATAACGAATCGACCCTGTCGATTCTAACCTTTCCGTCGTCCCTGTCATTATCCTTTTATCTCCGATATCCTGATTGAGATAAGGCATAGAGCCGTCATCCTTATTATTCTCAATCACCGTTCCTTGATATGTGAGATGACTGAAGATATGATACCCAGTATCATGTGCATGGCCATGCTATTCTTCCAGTCACTCTCGATCAAGTGGCCGAGAACCGATATCTTTCCCATACCTTAGTATGAGGGATAAATCCCTTAGCCGTCTTTCGTGTCACTCATGTAGCCCGTCCCCAAGCCAATCCTGGCCGTTATGGAAGCCCTGTTACGGACAACGTTAGGCTCAGGTCAAACTCAGTTGTTGACTACATAGCGATCACAAAGACTCCTTGGTCTAAGGATACATGACAAGCTACAACACTGAATATGTTCATGACTTAATCTATGGCACATATTCAGGGCGGGTCGTCCAATATCATGTCCCACATGATATCTATGATCAGACTCCGAAATCCCATTCCAATGACTAACAGAACGTAAGCCATAAAGAGCCACCTTTCATACTAGTCGCTTCTAGTGAAGCTTTGTTGACTAGGGACCCATCGAGTGTGATCTATCTCGATCTATGGTTCTATTCGCATGGTGGGCATAGATCAGAGCACACATCGATATATTACTCCAACACATAAGTAATATAAAGCCGCTTTAATTTTATTGCTAACGATGATATATACATTTGGACATTTAGGATTGAACTACGGGCACTAAGACTAACAATCTCCCACTTGCCCTAGTTCAAATCTAAACTCCTATATGTCCCCATCGACTTTACATGTCTAACATGTTCAGGCAGTGACACTGCCTTAGTCAACGAGTTGGCTATGTTATCATCTGTTGCAATATCGGTTATCTTCACTTCACCTCAGTTCAGTATTTATCTGATGAGGTGGATACGCCGCAATACATGTTTGGATTTGTTATGCGATCTAGGCTTTTAGCTTGCGCAATGGCCCTTGTGTTGTCGCAAAATGGATTCACCGGACTGGATGGGTTTTTAATTACACCCAGCCCTGCCATGAATTTCCAAATCCACATAGCCTCCTTAGCTGCCTCTGCAGCATCCATGTACTTGGCCTCTGTCGTAGATTCGGCAATGGTATCTTGCTTTACGCTTTCCCAGCTAAAGCTCTGCCATTCAGCGTAAACACATATCCTGATTGACTTCTAAAGTCATCTGGATTTGTCTTGGAAAACTAGCGTCTACTCATCCTTCGACGACTAGTTCAGCATCATCTTTCCCCCGGATTAGAATGATGTCTACTGGTACAACATAAGGCTTACGAGACGTCTGGTCTCATACATGTCATGGCATATATGATCGATCCTGCCCCCAGGCGCATAGGATTCTCATCATCCTTTTCAGCTCATCAGGTGTCTTAGGACACTGAGTCTTGCTGAGATGAATGCCATGACTAGTGGGTAAGAGTCCTTTCTTTGAATCGAGCATTAAGAACCTACTCAATGCCTTGTTCACATAGGTTCCCTGACTTAAATCCAAGACCCTCTTGGTGCGATCTCTACATATCTTAATCCTTAAGATATGAGAAGCATCGCCTAAGTCCTTTATTGAAGAACACTTCCTCAACCAAGCTTTAGTCTCGTGCAAGGTTGGGATGTCGTTTTCAATGAGAACCAGAAAGGTAATATTGCTCCCACTAGCCTTCTTATAAACGCAAGATTCATCCTCGTTCTTGATTAAGCCAAATCCAATTACAGCTTCATCAAAACGAAGGATCCAACTCCGAGAAGTTCGTTTCAATCCATAAATGGATTTCAACAACTTATAAATCTTTCCTTTATTCTTCGGATCGTCAAAACCTTTGGGCCGAGACATACAAACGTACTCAGTCAAATTTCCATTTAGGAAAGCGGTTTTGACATCCACTTGCCATATCTCGTAATTATGATACGCAGTTATGTCAAGAAGAATTTGGATCGATTTTGACCATAGCCACTAAGGAGAAGGTTTCCTCATAGTCAATCCATTGGATCTGCCTATAACCTTTCGCCACCAGTTGAGCTTTGTAGGTCAGAGGGTTGCCGTCCATGTCAAACTTCACCTTGAAGATCCATTTGCATCCTATGGTCCTCACACCATTGATGGGATCAACCGGTTCCCAGACTCGGTTGTCCGACATGGATTGCATTTCCTCCCTCATGGCTCCCAGCCATAACTCGGAGTTGGGCCCATCCACGACTTCCTGAAAGGTGGCTGGATCATCGTGATCCACCATGACTTCATTGTCACCTCCGGATACCATATCTTGGAGGTGGAAGATTGATCCTTTCAAATCGCCTTGGACCTTCCGGAATTGTAACAGGAATTGGTTCTTACTCTACGACAATCTCTGACTCCTTTCTACTGGGTTGCCAATTGGTTTAGACAGATCTGTACCATCCTGAATTTCTTCGAGATGCACAGTCCTCCCAATGACGTCTTTGGAAACAAAAATCCTTTTCCATAAAGACCCCACCCCAAGCGACGAACACCATGTTCTCACTGGGATTGTAGAAGTAGTATCCCCTTGTTGCTTTGGGATACCACACGAAGGTGCATATCTCAGATCTTGGTTCGAGCTTAGTCGAAACCAAATGTTTCACATAAGCCTCGCAACCACAAATCTTTAGGAAGGACAAAGCGGGCATCATCCCGTACCATTTAAAAATAGTGTCCCTTCCACACCCTTCGTCGAAGCCCGATTCACTATGAATGCGGTCGTCTCTAGAGTATAACCCCTGAAAGAGATTGGGAGATCAGTCCAACTAATCTTGGAACGGACCATTGTCTAACAATGTCCGATTTCTCCGTTTGGCTACACCTTTCAACTACAGTGACCTAGGAGGAGTCCATTTCAAAAGGATCCCATTCTCTTTTAGATGATCTAATAACTCTGTGGTCAAGTATTTTCCACCTCGATCCAATCGAAGTGCCTTAATACCTTTGTCGAGCTGGTTTTCTACTATAGTCTTAAACTCTTTGAATTTATCAAAAGCTTCAGACTTATGTCTCACCGAATAGACATAACCATATTTACTGTAATCATCAGTAAATGTGATAAAGTAGCTAAAACCCCTCCTGGCAAGTGAACTTATTGGTCTACACACATTCGAGTGTATCAGCCCCAATAATTCACCCGCCCTTTCATCGCGATCGATAAAGGGCACTTTAGTCATTTTGCCCATCAAACAAACCTTGCACCTATCGATCGAATGGAATTCGAATGAACCTGAAAGCCCGCACTTCTGAAGTGCTGATAGGCGCTTCTTGTTTATGCGACCCAAATGACAGTACCATAACAGAGTTAGGTTTAAATCGTTGGATTTAGACCTCTTGGTATTAACGGAATATATAGAACTTGAGGCATTGTTACCCATATCTAATATGTACAATCCTCCAACCATGTCAGTACTGGTATAAAACATATCATTGCATAGAACATTGAAAACTCCATTTCCAATATTAACATTATATCCTTCCTTGTCAAACACGGATACAGATATAATATTCCTACTAAGAGTAGGTATGCAATATACATTATACAATACTAAGACAAATGCCTCTTGGCAAAGCAAGACTCATGGATCCTACAGCAGTTGCCACAACTCTGAGGTCCATTTCGTGCTTTCCAAATCTCTCCTACTTTCAGCCACCATATATTAGTGCATGTGTGAGATTCAGTCATGGTATCTAATACCCATGAATCTTTGGAAGTAGAGAGATGTAGCTCTATAGAGTTAATACCGAATGAAGGCACGGTCCCACCGCCCTTCCTTAGATCATCCAGGTTTCCTGATGAAGGCGCAGTCCTACTGCCCTTCTTCAGATCATCCAGGCTATTTGATGAAGGCGCAGTCCCACTGCCCTTCTTCAGATCAGCCGTGAACTTCCTGTAATCCCGGTTCCAATGACCAGGCTGTTGGCAGTAGAAGCAGACATTCTCAAGTGTCTCATCTTTCCTGCCAACTGCGCATGGGCCCAGCCCTTGCCACTTCCAATTCCCTTGTTGACCATCAGAATATCCTTGGATCCCAGATCCCTGAGATATTCTTCTCAGCAGCTGATGACACTTCATGTAACTCTGATATGGTCTTAGAGACAGCCTTGTCAAGGACATATTCTTTGCGTTCAGACTTGAGGACTATCCTCAAAAATTCTGTACCAGTCCAAATAGTTTGTCCCATTTAGCTTGACCCTGTCAAGAATGGTTTTTAATGACAAACTATTAATGTTCGCTGAATTTGCCATTTGATCTACAACAGATAAAATTCAATCAGTAAACTGAATAAATTTTATGAAGATCAAGCTTAAACACCAACAATCAATTCTAAACCTTTAGAATCTGAAACCAAGATCCTTGATTCACTCGATTAAGCTGAACTAATGCTCACCACTTAATCGAGCTATGTAGGTAGGAATCCATCCAATCACATCCAATGTGACTCCTGGCTAGGGTATGTACTTATGTACACGACTTACCCTATCTGTTACCCTAGCTCAACCTCAGGCTAAGAATCGTAGTCGGGTCCACCAATTTTCAACTATGGCTCGTCACTATGTAGGTGCTCCGCTAATGCGCACGACACCCACATATGTCGTCCAAACCTACTACCCCGCTTTCCCATGGATGCTCCGCTAATGCGCACGACACCCATAGGACGGGGAGGTAGTAAGGTGTTGATGATTGGGAGGTATCGGACATGACCCGTTTTTACTTGTCCGGTTGTGTTTAAAACTTTGACACATCCTAGATGCGATGAGCACATCAACTACATTCCAAATGCAATGATGCCTCAAATTACCTCCAATGTAATTCTTCCTTCGAACCCGTCAACTACATCCAATGTAATGACGATTCTAAGGGCTCACACACAAGGATTAAAATTCCAATTTTATCTTTGCATGTGAGGTGATATGCTCGGTAAATAAAGTTAAGCATGCAATTCTAAAACACAGAATTAATCATGCATAAACTAAACCAAGCATAAAGCGATAAATATGCACATAATAGCCCCCTAAACTAACTCCCACTAGCTTCTTGAGCTCCACCGACTCCAAGCCGATGCCAACACCCGAAAAGCCACCAAATGACCTTTTCGCCCTTTCTTCATCTTGAGTAAAATATTACAATTTAATACACGACTCGCAGGTCGGGAATAAATAAATATTACAAACAAGTGGTTGGACGACCACACCTTGAAAGAATAATTACACGTTAACTCTAACGGCTCGCAGGCCGTGAAAAGCGATAAATAATTAAATTGAGCTCGGGGCTATTATGTACACCATGCCAACATCACATCACACATCGTGTTATCAAACAAGCATGTTATCAAACATCATGTGATTTTCCGGTTTTAATTAATAGCCAAGTTTCGAAATTTTTTGATGCTCGGTTTATCGAAACCGTTCAAAAATGAAACTTTTGAACATTTGATCTTCGAGTTCGTCATGACGGTTCCAAACTCGTCATAACTAACAAAACGGTTTAGCCTTAGCATATCAACCATCCAATGGTCATGCTTGGCCTAGCTCCGTCCAACGGAGCCCCGTTCGGTCTCGGTTTCGGCTCCCCGAGAGTCCCGCTCCCGAGACCCGAAAAATCAAACTTTTTTCAAAATTTCCAGATTTGAAATAATTTTCAAAAATTCATTTTACATGCATTAAATCCATAAACAAGAATTTAAAACATGTTATCAAACAATTTAGCAAAACAACATGCCAAAAACGAAACTTTCAAGCAAAACCGAAACTATGAACACCGTCTTGTGAATCCCGAAGGTAGCACGGCTCTGATACCACTGTTGGGTCTCGAGGTAGGGTTGGAGATGAACCAACTCGCAGCGGAAAATCAATGAAAACCAAGAGACAATTAAAACCATGAAACAACTAACAAAGAATGGATTAACAAGAGAAAAATTCAGCACTAGTTCTTACCAAAACAAGAACACCGGTTAACGAATGATTGGCTTGAGTCTCCAAGACGCCTACGTATCCACTTGGGAATCAAAGCCACGTAGTTCTTCTCTTTGAGGACTCAAGAACACAAACATGGAGGTGGAAACTAGCCAAACCCGAAATGGCCATGGAAGAGGGAGAGAAAATGTGTTTCCTATTCTTGTCTTGTCTTTGTTATGTTGAAAAAAGATGACTTAAACATAACAAAACCCATACTTGTCCAACTAAAGGCATGGGACAAGTATGGTGTCAAGTAAGGTGTAAATAGGACAAAGTATGGCAAGACAAGATTGTGTTAGGTGGTGAATCACCAACACCTTAATCCTTGTCTTGCTTACTTAGTACTAATTAATCAAGACTTGATTAATTAGTTCCATGGGCCTTGGTTGCATGGGCCTTTCATGGGCTTCTTGGAACATGGCCCGTGGCCATTTCCAACGAGGTCCCGTGATTCGCTCATCGCCTCCATGCCTTCCATACCGGAAATGTCCAACATTATCCGACGCGATCAATCCCAAGACTCCAAGCCTTGTCTCGATCCGTAAAGTCCTATTCACTTACGGGCACATGACCCAAAACCCAGTTTTGGTCATGTCCCGAGACAACTCCCTTTTGGCCATTCTCCATAAATGTGTCAATGAGTTTCATCCTCCGGTGTGACCCTTAGGTTTATGCATGTCAATAGATCAACGTAAAATCCCATTTTACTTGATCCTATTTAAGTGGCAACTAACGAGACTTTAGTATTGCCTGACACTACATAACGAATCGACCCTGTCGATTCTAACCTTTCCGTCGTCCCTGTCATTATCCTTTTATCTCCGATATCCTGATTGAGATAAGGCATAGAGCCGTCATCCTTATTATTCTCAATCACCGTTCCTTGATATGTGAGATGACTGAAGATATGATACCCAGTATCATGTGCATGGCCATGCTATTCTTCCAGTCACTCTCGATCAAGTGGCCGAGAACCGATATCTTTCCCATACCTTAGTATGAGGGATAAATCCCTTAGCCGTCTTTCGTGTCACTCATGTAGCCCGTCCCCAAGCCAATCCTGGCCGTTATGGAAGCCCTGTTACGGACAACGTTAGGCTCAGGTCAAACTCAGTTGTTGACTACATAGCGATCACAAAGACTCCTTGGTCTAAGGATACATGACAAGCTACAACACTGAATATGTTCATGACTTAATCTATGGCACATATTCAGGGCGGGTCGTCCAATATCATGTCCCACATGATATCTATGATCAGACTCCGAAATCCCATTCCAATGACTAACAGAACGTAAGCCATAAAGAGCCATCTTTCATACTAGTCGCTTCTAGTGAAGCTTTGTTGACTAGGGACCCATCGAGTGTGATCTATCTCGATCTATGGTTCTATTCGCATGGTGGGCATAGATCAGAGCACACATCGATATATTACTCCAACACATAAGTAATATAAAGCCGCTTTAATTTTATTGCTAACGATGATATATACATTTGGACATTTAGGATTGAACTACGGGCACTAAGACTAACATTTCATCCTCCGGTGTGACCCTTAGGTTTATGCATGTCAATAGATCAACGTAAAATCCCATTTTACTTGATCCTATTTAAGTGGCAACTAACGAGACTTTAGTATTGCCTGACACTGCATAGCGAATCGACCCTGTCGATTCTAACCTTTCCGTCGTCCCTGTCATTATCCTTTTATCTCCGATATCCTGATTGAGATAAGGCATAGAGCCGTCATCCTTATTATTCTCAATCACCGTTCCTTGATATGTGAGATGACTGAAGATATGATACCCAGTATCATGTGCATGGCCATGCTATTCTTCCAGTCACTCTCGATCAAGCGGCCGAGAACCGATATCTTTCCCATACCTTAGTATGAGGGATAAATCCCTTAGCCGTCTTTCGTGTCACTCATGTAGCCCGTCCCCAAGCCAATCCTGGCCGTTATGGAAGCCCTGTTACGGACAACGTTAGGCTCAGGTCAAACTCAGTTGTTGACTACATAGCGATCACAAAGACTCCTTGGTCTAAGGATACATGACAAGCTACAACACTGAATATGTTCATGACTTAATCTATGGCACATATTCAGGGCGGGTCGTCCAATATCATGTCCCACATGATATCTATGATCAGACTCCGGAATCCCATTCCAATGACTAACAGAACGTAAGCCATAAAGAGCCATCTTTCATACTAGTCGCTTCTAGTAAAGCTTTGTTGACTAGGGACCCATCGAGTGTGATCTATCTCGATCTATGGTTCTATTCGCATGGTGGACATAGATCAGAGCACACGTCGATATATTACTCCAACACATAAGTAATATAAAGCCGCTTTAATTTTATTGCTAACGATGATATGTACATTTGGACATTTAGGATTGAACTACGGGCACTAAGACTAACAATCTCCCACTTGCCCTAGTTCCAATCTAAACTCCAATATGTCCCCATCGACTTTACATGTCTAACATGTTCAGGCAGTGACACTGCCTTACTCAAAGGGTTGGATATGTTATCATCTGTTGCAATATCGGTTATCTTCACTTCACCTCAGTTCAATATTTATCTGATGAGGTGGATACGCCGCAGTACATGTTTGGATTTGTTATACGATCTAGGCTTTTAGCTTGCGCAATGGCCCTTGTGTTGTCGCAAGATGGATTCACCAGGCTGGATGGGTTTTTAATTACACCCAGCCCTGCCATGAATTTCCAAATCCACATAGCCTCCTTAGCTGCCTCTGCAGCATCCATGTACTTGGCCTCTATCGTAGATTCGGCAATGATATCTTGCTTTACGCTCTCCCAGCTAAAGCTCTACCATTCAGCGTAAACACATATCCTGATTGACTTCTAAAGTCATCTGGATTTGTCTTGGAAAACTAGCGTCTACTCATCCTTCGACGACTAGTTCAACATCATCTTTCCCCCGGGTTAGAATGATGTCTACTGGTACAACATAAGGCTTACGAGACGTCTGGTCTCATACATGTCATGGCATATATGATCGATCCTACCCCCAGGCGCATAGGATTCTCATCATCCTTTTCAGCTCATCAGGTGTCTTAGGACACTAAGTCTTGCTGAGATGAATGCCATGACTAGTAGGTAAGAGTCCTTTCTTTGAATCGAGCATTAAGAACCTACTCAATGCCTTGTTCACATAGGTTCCCTGACTTAAATCCAAGACCCTCTTGGTGCGATCTCTACATATCTTAATCCTTAAGATATAAGAAGCATCGCCTAAGTCCTTTATTGAAAAACACTTCCTCAACCAAGCTTTAGTCTCGTGCAAGGCTGGGATGTCGTTTTCAATGAGAACCAGAAAGGTAATCTTGCTCCCACTAGCCTTCTTATAAACGCAAGATTCATCCTCGTTCTTGATTAAGCCAAATCCAATTACAGCTTCATCAAAACGAAAGATCCAACTCTGAGAAGTTCGTTTCAATCCATAAATGGATTTCAACAACTTATAAATTTTTCCTTTATTCTTCGGATCGTCAAAACCTTTGGGCCGAGACATACAAACGTACTCAGTCAAATTTCCATTTAGGAAAGCGGTTTTGACATCCACTTGCCATATCTCGTAATTATAATACGCAGTTATGTCAAGAAGAATTTGGATCGATTTTGACCATAGCCACTAGGGAGAAGGTTTCCTCATAGTCAATCCATGCCTATAACCTTTCGCCACCAGTTGAGCTTTGTAGGTCAGAGGGTTGCCATCCATGTCCATCTTCACCTTGAAGATCCATTTGCATCCGATGGTCTTCACACCATTGATGGGATCAACCGGTTCCCAGACTCTGTTGTCCGACATGGATTGCATTTCCTCCCTCATGGCTCCCAGCCATAACTCGGAGTCGGGCCCATCCACGACTTCTTGAAAGGTGGCTGGATCATCGTGATCCACCATGACTTCATTGTCACCTCCGGATACCATATATTGGAGGTGGAAGATTGATCCTTTCAAATCGCCTTGGACCTTCCGGAATTGTAACAGGAATTGGTTCTTACTCTACGACAATCTCTGACTCCTTTCTACTGGGTTGCCAATTGGTTTAGACAGATCTGTACCATCCTGAATTTCTTCGAGATGCACAGTCCTCCCAATGACGTCTTTGGAAACAAAAATCCTTTTCCATAAAGACCCCACCCCAAGCGACGAACACCATGTTCTCACTGGGATTGTAGAAGTAGTATCCCCTTGTTGCTTTGGGATACCACACGAAGGTGCATATCTCAGATCTTGGTTCGAGCTTAGTCGAAACCAAATGTTTCACATAAGCCTCGCAACCACAAATCTTTAGGAAGGACAAAGCGGGCATCATCCCGTACCATTTAAAAATAGTGTCCCTTCCACACCCTTCGTCGAAGCCCGATTCACTATGAATGCGGTCGTCTCTAGAGTATAACCCCTGAAAGAGATTGGGAGATCAGTCCAACTAATCTTGGAACGGACCATTGTCTAACAATGTCCGATTTCTCCGTTTGGCTACACCTTTCAACTACAGTGTCCCAGGAGGAGTCCATTCCAAAAGGATCTCATTCTCTTTTATATGATCTAATAACTCTGTGGTCAAGTATTTTCCACCTCAATCCAATCGAAGTGCCTTAATACCTTTGTCGAGCTGGTTTTCTACTTTAGTCTTAAACTCTTTTAATTTATCAAAAGCTTCAGACTTATGTCTCAGCGAATAGACATAACCATATTTACTGTAATCATCAGTAAATGTGATAAAGTAGCTAAAACCCCTCCTGGCAAGTGAACTTATTGGTCTACACACATTCGAGTGTATCAGCCCCAATAATTCACCCGCCCTTTCATCGCGATCGATAAAGGGCACTTTAGTCATTTTGCTCATCAAACAAACCTTGCACCTATCGATCGAATGGAATTCGAATGAACCTGAAAGCCCGCACTTCTGAAGTGCTGATAGGCGCTTCTTGTTTATGCGACCCAAATGACAATACCATAACAGAGTTAGGTTTAAATTGTTGGATTTAGACCTCTTGGTATTAACGGAATATATAGAACTTGAGGCATTGTTACCCATATCTATATATGTACAATCCTCCAACCATGTTAGTACTGGTATAAAACATATCATTGCATAGAACATTGAAAACTCCATTTCCAATATTAACATTATATCCTTCCTTGTCAAACACGGATACAGATATAATATTCCTACTAAAAGTAGGTATGCAATATACATTATACAATACTAAGACAAGGCCTCTTGGCAAAGCAAGACTCATGGATCCTACAGCAGTTGCCACAACTCTGAGGTCCATTTCGTGCTTTCCAAATCTCTCCTACTTTCAGCCACCATATATTAGTGCATGTGTGAGATTCAATCATGGTATCTAATACCCATAAATCTTTGGAAGTAGAGAAATGTAGCTCTATAGAGTTAATACCGAATGAAGGCACGGTCCCACCGCCCTTCCTTAGATCATCAAGGTTTCCTGATGAAGGCGCAGTCCTACTGCCCTTCTTCAGATCATCCAGGCTATTTGATGAAGGCGCAGTCCCACTGCCCTTCTTCAGATCAGCCGTGAACTTCCTGTAATCCCGGTTCCAATGACCAGACTGTTGGCAGTAGAAGCAGACATTCTCAGGTGTCTCATCTTTCCTGCCAAGTGCGCATGGGCCCAGCCCTTGCCACTTCCAATTCCCTTGTTGACCATCAGAATATCCTTGGATCCCAGATCCCTGAGATATTCTTCTCAGCAGTTAATGACACTTCATGTAACTCTGATATGGTCTTAGAGACAGCCTTGTCAAGGACATATTCTTTGCGTTCAGACTTGAGGACTATCCTCAAAATTCTGTACCAGTCCAAATAGTTTGTCCCATTTAGCTTGACCCTGTCAAGAATGGTTTTTAATGACAAACTATTAATGTTCGCTGAATTTGCCATTTGATCTACAACAGATAAAATTCAATCAGTAAACTGAATAAATTTTATGAAGATCAAGCTTAAACACCAACAATCGATTCTAAACCTTTAGAATCTGAAACCAAGATCCTTGATTCACTCGATTAAGCTGAACTAATGCTCACCACTTAATCGAGCTATGTAGGTAGGACTCCATCCAATCACATCCAATGTGACTCTTGGCTAGGGTATGTACTTATGTACACGACTTACCCTATCTGTTACCCTAGCTCAACCTCAGGCTGAGAATCGTAGTCGGGTCCACCAATTTTCAACTATGGCCCGTCACTATGTAGGTGCTCCGCTAATGCGCACGACACCCACATATGTCGTCCAAACCTACTACCCCGCTTCCCCATGGATGCTCCGCTAATGCGCACGACACCCATAGGACGGGGAGGTAGTAAGGTGTTGATTATTGGGAGGTATCGGACATGACCCGCTTTTACTTGTCCAGTTGTGTTCAAAACTTTGGCACATCCTAGATGCGATGAGCACATCAACTACATTCCAAATGCAATGATGCCTCAAATTACATCCAATGTAATTCTTCCTTTGAACTCGTCAACTACATCCAATGTAATGACGGTTCTAAGGGTTCACACACAAGGATTAAAATTCCAATTTTATCTTTGCATGTGAGGTGATATGCTCGGTAAATAAAGTTAAGCATGCAATTCTAAAACACATAGAATTAATCATGCATAAACTAAACCAAGCATAAAGCGATAAATGTGCACATAATAGCCCCCTAAACTAACTCCCACTAGCTTCTTGAGCTCCACCGACTCCAAGCCGATGCCAACACCCGAAAAGCCACCAAATGACCTTTTCGCCCTTTCTTCGTGTTGAGTAAAATATTACAATTTAATACACGACTCGCAGGTCGGGAATAAATAAATATTACAAACAAGTGGTTCGACGAACACACCTTGAAAGAATAATTACACGCTAACTCTAACGGCTCGCAGGCCATGAAAAGCGATAAATAATTAAATCGAGCTCGGGGCTATTATGTACACCATGCCAACATCACATCACACATCGTGTTATCAAACAAGCATGTTATCAAACATCATGTGATTTTCCGGTTTTAATTAATAGCCAAGTTTCGAATTTTTTTGATGCTCGGTTTATCGAAACCATTCAAAAATGAAACTTTTGAACATTTGATCTTCGAGTTCGTCATGACGGTTCCAAACTCGTCATAACTAACAAAACGGTTTAGCGTTGGCATATCAACCATCCAATGGTCATGCTTGGCCTAGCTCCGTCCAACGGAGCCCCGTTCGGTCCCGGTTTCGGCTCCCCGAGAGTCCCGCTCCCGAGACCCGAAAAATCAAATTTTTTTTTCAAAATTTCCAGATTTGAAATAATTTTCAAAAATTCATTTTACATGCATTAAATCCATAAACTAGAATTTAAAACATGTTATCAAACAATTTAGCAAAACAACATGCCAAAAACGAAACTTTCAAGCAAAACCGAAACTTTGAACACCGTCTTGTGAATCCCGAAGGTAGCACGGCTCTGATACCACTGTTGGGTCTCGAGGTAGGGTTGGAGATGAACCAACTCGCAGTGGAAAATCAATGAAAACCAAGAGACGATTAAAACCATGAAACAACTAACAAAGAATGGATTCACAAGAGAAAAATTCAGCACTAGTTCTTACCAAAACAAGAACACCGGTTAACGAATGATTGGCTTGAGTCTCCAAGACGCCTACGTATCCACATGGGAATCAAAGCCACTTAGTTCTTCTCTTTGAGGACTCAAGAACACAAACATGGAGGTGGAAACTAGCCAAACCCGAAATGGCCATGGAAGAGGGAGAGAAAATGTGTTTCCTATTCTTGTCTTGTGTTTGTTATGTTGAAAAAAGATGACTTAAACATAACAAAACCCATACTTGTCCAACTAAAGGCATGGGACAAGTATGGTGTCAAGTAAGGTGTAAATAGGACAAAGTATGGCAAGACAAGATTGAGTTAGGTGGTGAATCACCAACACCTTAATCCTTGTCTTGCTTACTTAGTACTAATTAATCAAGACTTGATTAATTAGTTCCATGGGCCTTGGTTGCATGGGCCTTTCATGGGCCTCTTGGAACATGGCCCATGGCCATTTCCAACGAGGTCCCGTGATTCGCTCATCGCCTCCAAGCCTTCCATACCGGAAATGTCCAACATTATCCGACGCGATCAATCCCAAGACTCCAAGCCTTGTCTCGATCCGTAAAGTCCTATTCACTTACGGGCACATGACCCAAAACCCAGTTTTGGTCATATCCCGAGACAACTCCCTATTGGCCATTCTCCATATATGTGTCAATGAGTTTCATCCTCCGGTGTGACCCTTAGGTTTATGCATGTCAATAGATCAACGTAAAATCCCATTTTACTTGATCCTATTTAAGTGGCAACTAACGAGACTTTAGTATTGCCTGACACTGCATAGCGAATCGACCCTGTCGATTCTAACCTTTCCGTCGTCCCTGTCATTATCCTTTTATCTCCGATATCCTGATTGAGATAAGGCATAGAGCCGTCATCCTTATTATTCTCAATCACCGTTCCTTGATATGTGAGATGACTGAAGATATGATACCCAGTATCATGTGCATGGCCATGCTATTCTTCCAGTCACTCTCGATCAAGCGGCCGAGAACCGATATCTTTCCCATACCTTAGTATGAGGGATAAATCCCTTAGCCGTCTTTCGTGTCACTCATGTAGCCCGTCCCCAAGCCAATCCTGGCCGTTATGGAAGCCCTGTTACGGACAACGTTAGGCTCAGGTCAAACTCAGTTGTTGACTACATAGCGATCACAAAGACTCCTTGGTCTAAGGATACATGACAAGCTACAACACCGAATATGATCATGACTTAATCTATGGCACATATTCAGGGCGGGTCGTCCAATATCATGTCCCACATAATATCTATGATCAGACTCCGGAATCCCATTCCAATGACTAACAGAACGTAAGCCATAAAGAGCCATCTTTCATACTAGTCGCTTCTAGTGAAGCTTTGTTGACTAGGGACCCATCGAGTGTGATCTATCTCGATCTATGGTTCTATTCGCATGGTGGGCATAGATCAGAGCACACGTCGATATATTACTCCAACACATAAGTAATATAAAGCCGCTTTAATTTTATTGCTAACGATGATATGTACATTTGGACATTTAAGATTGAACTACGGGCACTAAGACTAACACTTCCGGGGAGGCTTCAAAGTCCAAACCTTGCCCAGCATTGCGAATTGTTGGCGTGCAATTACCGACGTGCTCACCGGAGAGTATGCTACCAGGACCTCCAACTCCTCCTCCTCCTCCTAGCGAAAACGAAGAGAACCCATCTTGGAGACTGGTCAAGTGAGACTCGAGAGACTTCGGCGGTACCACTACCCCTTGAGCAGAGCCGGCTTCCCTTGGCTTGGGCAGCCGCCAATGGCAAACCATACCCGGAGGCTTAGTAAGCAAGGACGAGATCACGGGAATTTGTGCCGCATTAAGGATCAAAACCTCGTCAATGAACCCCTCCAACTCCTTTATCCCAATGTTGACCATGGGTGTCTTCCCACGAAGAGGGCCCCTATACAGTGGAGGCGGCGGGACGTCGTTGAGAACAACGGGTGGTGACGGAATGTCGCTTAGTGCAGCGACCGGTGGGTTGCTTGCAGAGAAAGAAACATATGGGATTTTGACCGGCCGACCTCTCCGTGGCTTTAATAAAGGGGTAGTGAACCCCGGAGAAAATGCCACCATAGCCGTGGATGGTGGTGTCGGTATATCGACGGACGGTGGGGGAAGAGGAGCTGCGAAGCTTTCCCCGCTAAGGTTTTCTTTGGCCTCCTTCGGTGTGACGTTTTTAAAGGAGATTCAATCTCTAGGGAAGGGTGAGGGGGAGGAAGTGCAATAAATTTCATGGTGGCAGGCGACGATGGGACATAACCGGTAGGGCAGACAAGCTTGTCGGCAACGGTAGCAGGTATAGAGAGTTTCATAGGCATACTAGGGTTAGGGTTTCCTCGAGAAAGGCTCTAACATGTAGCGAGAAAAAATTAACGAGTTGTGATAGTTAGACATATTTAATGGTAGATTAATTTTGAAAGCATTTTTTTAGTGAAAGGTGCAATTCATTAATTTCAATTCAAATACATCTGAGTGCATCAGGAATAAATACATAACCATGAAGAACAGACAAAAGAAACAATGGTGTCGCAGTTATTTTCATACTATAACCGCCCCTAATGGTATTTAATGAGATGTCATAGAGGCTACATAGAATTAAAACTAGGAGAAGTTGACTACGGCTGCTCAAGGTCTTGCCTAAACGCTGCATGCACAGTAGAGTATGACCGAACCTACTATCATCCACTTATAAACTATGGCGAAACTGACTACGGCTGCTCAAGGTATTTCCTAAACGTTGCATACTCTGGAGAGTGCGACCGAACCTGCTATCATCAGTTTCAGAGGGAGGGTGCGGTGGTAGAGGCCAGGTAGAAGGACGCGCCCGTGGCGGCTTCAGCGAAAACCATCAGAGTTGCAGAGGTGGTGCCGAACAGAGTCGGGAAACAAGTAATTGGTGACGGGAGGAAGCCAACGTCGCGGTGGCTCGAAGGGAGCCCTAGCAGGAAAAACCCTAGCAGTATTCTCAAGAAGAGGCGTAGGGGAGTAATGATTTGTGAACCGATACAGGGAGACCACGGGGCTCCGGGGTGATGAGGTCGATCGATACCGAGGTGAGCCAAACAAAAACCATGATCGGGAGACACGGCGTTGGTGGCGGGAGGGAGCCAACGCCGCGGTGGCTAGAGGCGGCTCGAAGGGAGCCCTAGTAGAAAAAACCTTAACCGAATTCACAAAGAGAGGCGCAAGAGAGCTGATGTCGAAAGTAAGACCATAACGAGCAAGTAGGAGAACAAGGGCCATGGTAGAAGCCATGGCCTTAGGCGGCGTTGACAAAGAGAACCTTAGGGTTTTGGAGAAATCTAACACGCGCTTTGTTTATATATTTTTTTGAAGATAAACGAGTGGATATATTATAAATAATCAGTGTTTACAGCCCAAGAGCGCTAAAACACCGAAAA
The DNA here is from genome assembly GCA_963921825.1 of Erodium maritimum. Taxonomy (NCBI): domain Eukaryota; kingdom Viridiplantae; phylum Streptophyta; class Magnoliopsida; order Geraniales; family Geraniaceae; genus Erodium; species Erodium maritimum. The sequence continues at coordinate 58,143,270 of OY997590.1, read as the reverse complement.
AAATGAAATATAAATAACCAACATATTTCGAGCTCCCACATTGGAGGATGCTCTGATAGAAAATATAAGGCTCATTGTTTCCGACTGCTTCCTAAAGACGCCTAGAGGGTGATGTTGTGGTAGCGTCTGACGACACTTATACAACGAGACTAGACTGGTAGAAGTTAGGATCGAGAGGACCTGTTACCGGATAAAGGTATTGGTGGACTACAAACTCCCCTAGGTTGTCAACGTGCGTCGTCCTCCCTTGACTGATACTTGTAGGTCTCCAAAACGCAAGATTGTTAACCTCCAAGCTGGTAGAGGAGTAGTTTGTTGCTTCTTGGTGGTACCGCTTCCACCTTACGTCCAAAGGGGCAGTACGACTGGCCGACCCCCCTCTGGACCACTTCGGAATCATTCCGCGAGGCGGGGGTGCTTGGAGCCCCCCCCCCACCGCTACAAGTGACGCGTCGTTCGAAAGAGTAGGATTGACCCGGTTGTGTAACCCGAGCAGCCCACCCTCTTGAACCAACCCGACCCAGGTCACCCACCAACCTATTCTATCAACCCCACGGGCCCGAACCCCATCTGCCGTAGGTTCCAATGGTAAATACAAGTGAGGCAGTCCCATCGGGCCCAGTTCAACAGGAAACCTAGCCGTTTCCGTACCTGATCGCCTCTTCCAGCCTCCCGTCGTCCCCTCCACGTCCAGCCGGGTCGTACGTCATACCATTCCACTTCGGTAGTTCAACAAGTGATCATGCGATCTCCGGCCACCAGGTACCCTACCATCCTGATTCCCGCTCACCGCCTCCTTGTGTGTCGAGAAGCCGATCACCAGTCCTTCCTGAATCTTGTCACCACCACGAACCGACGCTGCTAGGCTAGGGAACATTGATCCCTCGCGAGACAACAACAGAGGAGACAACGACCGGGAGAGACTTGGACGAGGTCCTACCTACATAACTCGATTAAGTGGTAAGCCTTCGTTCAGCATGATCGAGTGAATCAAGGATCTTGGTTTAGATTCTAAAGGTTTAGAATCAATTGGTTGGTGTTTAGACTTGATCTTCAGAAAATTTATTTAATTTACTGATTGAATTTTATCTGTCGTATCGATCAAATGGAAAAAGTAAACAGTAGTTTGTCATTAAAAACCATGATTGACAGGGTCAAGCTTAATGGGACAAACTATCTAGACTGGTATATAAAATTGAGGATGGTCATCAAATATAAACGTAAAGAAAATGACCTTGACAAGGCTATCCCTTATGTCTAGAAAATGAAGGGGCATCTCGACTATCTTAATGGACTGGGTCTTAAGATAGAATTAGATATGGTAGCAGATAGGGTTCTACGCTCACTTCCTTATGCGTATGTTGAGTTCACCATGAACTATCACATGCACGATATGGACATGATCATATCAAAGTTACATGGCGTGTTTGTAACTGCTGGGAAGAATATCAGGGATCTGGGATCCAAGGATATTCTGATGGTCAGAAAGGGATCCAGCTTCAATAAGGAAACTGGTAGTGCCAAGGGCAAGTCCCATGCGCACTTGGCATGAAAGATGAGACACTTGATCGCTCCTAACCCTCCTAGGACCGGGGGTCCTTAAGGAAGGCTAAGGAAGATGAGACTATCTGCTTCTACTGACAAAAGCCTAGTCAACATAAAAGGGATTGCGAGAAAAAAAAACCAGGATGATCTGAAATAGGGCAGTGGGACTACGTCTTCATCATATATTAACTTTGTAGAGTTACATCTCACTACTTCAAAGAATCATGGTACTGGATATCGGGGCTGAATCTCACATATGCACTAACGTGCAATGGCTGGAAAGTAGGAGAAGTTTGAAAAGCATGAAGTGGACCTCAGAGTTGTGGCAACTGTTGTAGGATCCATAAGGCCTTGCAAACTGGCTCCGGTCTACGATCTAAGGCCAAGGAATCGTTTCAGATGTTTGGGAAGGCCTTTCCGGTTCCAAATCGCCATGTTACCAAGGCCAAGGAGAATCGAAACATCAAGGAGCCTTTTGTAGCCTCTGGTCTTGATCAAGAAGTGATGGAGAACAAGGGAGGCCTAGAAGCAAATAAGTCTTCGATCAAATAGAAGAATTCTCAGAACATTGTGGAGTTGGGAATCGACCACCGGCCAAGTTCAGGTTTGGTGGATTTCAAGGTTCAAGAGGGCGAAATTTTTGTTTGTAATCTACCACTCGAATCAACGGAGCACTGAGTATGGAATGTCTTTAGCTCGTATGGTACGATGTCGTCTGCTTCCGTCTCAAAGTGACCAAATCGCAAAGGATGCATGTTCGGTTTCGTTCGTTTCAAATCCAAAGTTGAAGCTGCACAAGCTGTAGAGGGACTGAATCGATTCAAAGTAAATGGATTCACCTTTTTTGTGGCTTTAGCTCGCCGTCAGTTGAAACTGATACATGTTTTAGTTGGGTTGATCGCATGCTCTATTTTTGGTTCGCAAAAACAGAGCATACCAGTAGGTGCTGTAAATACCCTGACCAATGGGGAAGGAATGACTGAGCTCACGACGACCTATACGTCGGATGTCACGCCCCAAATCTGGTTTTGACCGGACTCGAGACGTGACCTGAGTTAATAGTGGAAAATCATAACAATTTATAAATCTTTCAGAAATTCAAATAAACTCCAACGAGTCCTCATAGTAAATAATCCAAAATCTCGAATAAGAGTCACAGCTCAACATAAAGTGTAAGATAAATAGTGTTTAATACAAAAGATCAACACAACTCTAGAACAATCCCCAAGACAAACTGAAGCTCCCGAGCCTCGAACTCCCTAGACATCAGGTACGCCTGTAAAACAGTAAGAAAACCATAGGGGTGAGCTTACGCTCAGTAGGGAAAATCGTAATTAAGTTAACCTTCAGTTTAGTAATAAAATTGTCTTAAAGTGGTAACGCAATTTACAGTATACAAGTCACTAATAAAACTACTTTAACAAGATAACGCACATAGCGATTTAAATACGATTAACAATGAAATACTAGGAATCAGTGTAAATAAAAATAGTATCGCATTGTCAAAGTTAACTATAACTATAAAAGATTGTATGAAATGTACCAATAACACGTTACAACTATTAAAATGGGAACAAGTACTATCACACCAACCACTTGCTTTCTCAAGCCTCCGATCCATGAATAGATTTTGGTGTCACTTCGGTTCCCATATTCCGATCCACCAGAGTATTCATATCACATCAGATTTTCCCTCGGTCCAGAGGTGGCACATACATCGGGGATACCGGAAACCATCCCTGAGGGACGCTAATCGTCGGGATTCCCGGAAATGCCCCCAAAGGACCATAGGTCATAGGGAACCAAGGTAGTGCTCCCGTAGGACGCATACACTTGGGTAAAACAACAATAACCATTCCTCACAGAGTAACCCATCCAACTACCCCGTAGGGTCCATCTCCAATGCCCTCAGGCTCCGATAATCAATGCCCCGTAGGGTCCAATAACCAATGCCCTCAGGCTCCAATAATCAATGCCCCGTAGTGTCCAATAACCAATGCCTTCAAGCTCCAATAATCAACCATTATCCCACAGGATCTGCCAACCACCGACGACCACAACACCACCAGATTACCCCCCCCCCCCCGGTGTAGTACCGAACCGAACAACCAAACATCTCAAGAACATGAAAAAGGGAAACACACTATAACTTAGCCACCAATCAACACTTATCGAATCACACTTTCATCACCACACAACAAAGACACCCATTAGTACTCCACACTTACCGTATACTTACCTGTCAGGAACCATCGGTACATCGATCACCTGATTGCACCATCTGGTACAATCAATCATACTCGATCATACGTTCAACCAATCAATCATTAAATCATTCAATCAATCAACTAATTATGTAAACAATCAATCAATCAATTAAGCATACGATTTAGCTAGTTTCATTAGACTCTTAACTTATCCAAAACTAGGCAACCAAGCATGTGATCTTATCACAACAACTAATCCGAGGGCTCATCACGGCCTCTCTACCAGTAAAACAATTCCCAAGTATTGAAAGCGAGTTACACTAGTTATTCTCATCCTAAGCATGCATACTAGACACATCCGATTATTAGTAATTGAAAGACGATTATTCTAGTTATTCGCATCCTATAGGAATTTCTAGGACCTTTCC